>OZ020246.1:13035092-13635037 GCA_963971285.1 Astropecten irregularis
AAAATCTAATCTGACATCGGACTTGCTTGAAATATATCAAAATTTGGCATTATCATCACGGGTCAAAAAGTGGATGTTTTCACCAGGTCCGGACCTGATGGCCATCGGCCATTTTTCACCAGGTCCGGACCTGATAGCCAGGGGTCCCCGGTGCGAGACCCGAAACTTCTTAATTTTTTTTCCAGACTTAAAAAAATCTAATCTGACATCGGACTCGCTTGAAATATATCAAAATTTGGCATTATCATCACGGGTCAAAAAGTGGATGTTTTCACCAGGTCCGGACCTGATGGCCATCGGCCATTTTTCACCAGGTCCGGACCTGATAGCCAGGGGTCCCGGGTGCGAAACCCAAAACTTCATAATTTTTTTTCCAGACGTTAAAAACTCTAATCTGACATCGGACTCGCTTGAAATATATCAAAATTTGGCATTATCATCACGGGTCAAAAAGTGGATGTTTTCACCAGGTCCGGACCTGATGGCCATCGGCCATTTTTCACCAGGTCCGGACCTGATAGCCAGGGGTCCCGGGTGCGAGACCCGAAACTTCATAATTTTTTTCCAGACATTAAAAAATCTAATCTGACATCGGACTCGCTTGAAATATATCAAAATTTGGCATTATCATCACGGGTCAAAAAGTGGATGTTTTTACCAGGTCCGGACCTGATGGCCATCAGCCATTTTTCACCAGGTCCGGACCTGATAGCCAGGGGTCCCAGGTGCGAGACCCGAAGCTTCATAATTTTTTTTCCAGACATTAAAAAATCTAATCTGACATCGGACTCGCTTGAAATATATCAAAATTTGGCATTATCATCACGGGTCAAAAAGTGAATGTTTTCACCAGGTCCGGACCTGATGGCCATCGGCCATTTTTCACCAGGTCCGCACCTGATAGCCAGGGGTCCCCGGTGCGAGACCCGAAACTTCTTAATTTTTTTTCCATACTTAAAAAAATCTAATCTGACATCGGACTCGCTTGAAATATATCAAAATTTGGCATTATCATCACGGGTCAAAAAGTGGATGTTTTCACCAGGTCCGAACCTGATGGCCATCGGCCATTTTTCACCAGGTCCGGACCTGATAGCCAGGGGTCCCGGGTGCGAAACCCAAAACTTCATAATTTTTTTTCCAGACTTAAAAAAATCTAATCTGACATCGGACTCGCTTGAAATATATCAAAATTTTTTTCATTATCATCACGGGTCAAAAGGTGGATGTTTTCACCAGGTCCGGACCTGATGGCCATCAGCCATTTTTCACCAGGTCCGGACCTGATAGCCAGGGGTCCCGGGTGCGAGACCCGAAACTTCATAATTTTTTTTCCAGACATTAAAAAATCTAATCTGACATCGGACTCGCTTGAAATATATCAAAATTTGGCATTATCATCACGGGTCAAAAAGTGGATGTTTTCACCAGGTCCTGACCTGATGGCCATCGGCCATTTTTCACCAGGTCCGGACCTGATAGCCAGGGGTCCCCGGTGCGAGACCCGAAACTTCTTAATTTTTTTTCCAGACTTAAAAAAATCTAATCTGACATCGGACTCGCTTGAAATATATCAAAATTTGGCATTATCATCACGGGTCAAAAAGTGGATGTTTTCACCAGGTCCGGACCTGATAGCCATCGGCCATTTTTCACCAGGTCCGGACCTGATAGCCAGGGGTCCCGGGTGCGAGACCTGAAACTTAATAATTTTTTTTCCAGACATTAAAAAATCTAATCTGACATCGGACTTGCTTGAAATATATCAAAATTTGGCATTATCATCACGGGTCAAAAAGTGGATGTTTTCACCAGGTCCGGACCTGATGGCCATCGGCCATTTTTCACCAGGTCCGGACCTGATAGCCAGTGGTCCCCGGTGCGAGACCCGAAACTTCTTAATTTTTTTTCCAGACTTAAAAAAATCTAATCTGACATCGGACTCGCTTGAAATATATCAAAATTTGGCATTATCATCACGGGTCAAAAAGTGGATGTTTTCACCAGGTCCGGACCTGATGGCCATCGGCCATTTTTCACCAGGTCCGGACCTGATAGCCAGGGGTCCCGGGTGCGAAACCCAAAACTTCATAATTTTTTTTCCAGACGTTAAAAACTCTAATCTGACATCGGACTCGCTTGAAATATATCAAAATTTGGCATTATCATCACGGGTCAAAAAGTGGATGTTTTCACCAGGTCCGGACCTGATGGCCATCGGCCATTTTTCACCAGGTCCGAACCTGATAGCCAGGGGTCCCGGGTGCGAGACCCGAAACTTCATAATTTTTTTCCAGACATTAAAAAATCTAATCTGACATCTGACTCGCTTGAAATATATCAAAATTTGGCATTATCATCACGGGTCAAAAAGTGGATGTTTTCACCAGGTCCGGACCTGATGGCCATCGGCCATTTTTCACCAGGTCCGGACCTGATAGCCAGGGGTCCCCGGTGCGAGACCCGAAACTTCTTAATTTTTTTTCCAGACTTAAACAAATCTAATCTGACATCGGACTCGCTTGAAATATATCAAAATTTTTTTCATTATCATCACGGGTCAAAAGGTGGATGTTTTCACCAGGTCCGGACCTGATGGCCATCAGCCATTTTTCACCAGGTCCGGACCTGATAGCCAGGGGTCCCGGGTGCGAGACCCGAAACTTCATAATTTTTTTTCCAGACATTAAAAAATCTAATCTGACATCGGACTCGCTTGAAATATATCAAAATTTGGCATTATCATCACGGGTCAAAAAGTGGATGTTTTCACCAGGTCCTGACCTGATGGCCATCGGCCATTTTTCACCAGGTCTGGACCTGATAGCCAGGGGTCCCCGGTGCGAGACCCGAAACTTCTTAATTTTTTTTCCAGACTTAAAAAAATCTAATCTGACATCGGACTCGCTTGAAATATATCAAAATTTGGCATTATCATCACGGGTCAAAAAGTGGATGTTTTCACCAGGTCCGGACCTGATAGCCATCGGCCATTTTTCACCAGGTCCGGACCTGATAGCCAGGGGTCCCGGGTGCGAGACCCGAAACTTAATAATTTTTTTTCCAGACATTAAAAAATCTAATCTGACATCGGACTTGCTTGAAATATATCAAAATTTGGCATTATCATCACGGGTCAAAAAGTGGATGTTTTCACCAGGTCCGGACCTGATGGCCATCGGCCATTTTTCACCAGGTCCGGACCTGATAGCCAGGGGTCCCCGGTGCGAGACCCGAATCTTCATAATTTTTTTCCAGACATTAAAAAATCTAATCTGACATCTGACTCGCTTGAAATATATCAAAATTTGGCATTATCATCACGGGTCAAAAAGTGGATGTTTTCACCAGGTCCGGACCTGATGGCCATCGGCCATTTTTCACCAGGTCCGGACCTGATAGCCAGGGGTCCCAGGTGCGAGACCCGAAGCTTCATAATTTTTTTTCCAGACATTAAAAAATCTAATCTGACATCGGACTCGCTTGAAATATATCAAAATTTGGCATTATCATCACGGGTCAAAAAGTGAATGTTTTCACCAGGTCCGGACCTGATGGCCATCGGCCATTTTTCACCAGGTCCGCACCTGATAGCCAGGGGTCCCCGGTGCGAGACCCGAAACTTCTTAATTTTTTTTCCATACTTAAAAAAATCTAATCTGACATCGGACTCGCTTGAAATATATCAAAATTTGGCATTATCATCACGGGTCAAAAAGTGGATGTTTTCACCAGGTCCGAACCTGATGGCCATCGGCCATTTTTCACCAGGTCCGGACCTGATAGCCAGGGGTCCCGGGTGCGAAACCCAAAACTTCATAATTTTTTTTCCAGACTTAAAAAAATCTAATCTGACATCGGACTCGCTTGAAATATATCAAAAATTTTTTCATTATCATCACGGGTCAAAAGGTGGATGTTTTCACCAGGTCCGGACCTGATGGCCATCAGCCATTTTTCACCAGGTCCGGACCTGATAGCCAGGGGTCCCGGGTGCGAGACCCGAAACTTCATAATTTTTTTTCCAGACATTAAAAAATCTAATCTGACATCGGACTCGCTTGAAATATATCAAAATTTGGCATTATCATCACGGGTCAAAAAGTGGATGTTTTCACCAGGTCCTGACCTGATGGCCATCGGCCATTTTTCACCAGGTCCGGACCTGATAGCCAGGGGTCCCCGGTGCGAGACCCGAAACTTCTTAATTTTTTTTCCAGACTTAAAAAAATCTAATCTGACATCGGACTCGCTTGAAATATATCAAAATTTGGCATTATCATCACGGGTCAAAAAGTGGATGTTTTCACCAGGTCCGGACCTGATAGCCATCGGCCATTTTTCACCAGGTCCGGACCTGATAGCCAGGGGTCCCGGGTGCGAGACCTGAAACTTAATAATTTTTTTTCCAGACATTAAAAAATCTAATCTGACATCGGACTTGCTTGAAATATATCAAAATTTGGCATTATCATCACGGGTCAAAAAGTGGATGTTTTCACCAGGTCCGGACCTGATGGCCATCGGCCATTTTTCACCAGGTCCGGACCTGATAGCCAGGGGTCCCCGGTGCGAGACCCGAAACTTCTTAATTTTTTTTCCAGACTTAAAAAAATCTAATCTGACATCGGACTCGCTTGAAATATATCAAAATTTGGCATTATCATCACGGGTCAAAAAGTGGATGTTTTCACCAGGTCTGGACCTGATGGCCATCGGCCATTTTTCACCAGGTCCGGACCTGATAGCCAGGGGTCCCGGGTGCGAAACCCAAAACTTCATAATTTTTTTTCCAGACGTTAAAAACTCTAATCTGACATCAGACTCCCTTGAAATATATCAAAATTTGGCATTATCATCACGGGTCAAAAAGTGGATGTTTTCACCAGGTCCGGACCTGATGGCCATCGGCCATTTTTCACCAGGTCCGGACCTGATAGCCAGGGGTCCCGGGTGCGAGACCCGAAACTTCATAATTTTTTTTCCAGACATTTAAAAATCTAATCTGACATCTGACTCGCTTGAAATATATCAAAATTTGGCATTATCATCACGGGTCAAAAAGTGGATGTTTTCACCAGGTCCGGACCTGATGGCCATCAGCCATTTTTCACCTGGTCCGGACCTGATAGCCAGGGGTCCCCGGTGCGAGACCCGAAACTTCATAATTTTTTTTCCAGACATTAAAAAATCTAATCTTACATCGGACTTGCTTGAAATATATCAAAATTTGGCATTATCATCACGGGTCAAAAAGTGGATGTTTTCACCAGGTCCGGACCTGATGGCCATCGGCCATTTTTCACCAGGTCCGGACCTGATAGCCAGGGGTCCCCGGTGCGAGACCCGAAACTTCTTAATTTTTTTTCCAGACTTAAAAAAATCTAATCTGACATCGGACTCGCTTGAAATATATCAAAATTTGGCATTATCATCACGGGTCAAAAAGTGGATGTTTTCACCAGGTCCGGACCTGATGGCCATCGGCCATTTTTCACCAGGTCCGGACCTGATAGCCAGGGGTCCCGGGTGCGAAACCCAAAACTTCATAATTTTTTTTCCAGACGTTAAAAACTCTAATCTGACATCGGACTCGCTTGAAATATATCAAAATTTGGCATTATCATCACGGGTCAAAAAGTGGATGTTTTCACCAGGTCCGGACCTGATGGCCATCGGCCATTTTTCACCAGGTCCGAACCTGATAGCCAGGGGTCCCGGGTGCGAGACCCGAAACTTCATAATTTTTTTCCAGACATTAAAAAATCTAATCTGACATCTGACTCGCTTGAAATATATCAAAATTTGGCATTATCATCACGGGTCAAAAAGTGGATGTTTTCACCAGGTCCGGACCTGATGGCCATCGGCCATTTTTCACCAGGTCCGGACCTGATAGCCAGGGGTCCCCGGTGCGAGACCCGAAACTTCTTAATTTTTTTTCCAGACTTAAACAAATCTAATCTGACATCGGACTCGCTTGAAATATATCAAAATTTTTTTCATTATCATCACGGGTCAAAAGGTGGATGTTTTCACCAGGTCCGGACCTGATGGCCATCAGCCATTTTTCACCAGGTCCGGACCTGATAGCCAGGGGTCCCGGGTGCGAGACCCGAAACTTCATAATTTTTTTTCCAGACATTAAAAAATCTAATCTGACATCGGACTCGCTTGAAATATATCAAAATTTGGCATTATCATCACGGGTCAAAAAGTGGATGTTTTCACCAGGTCCTGACCTGATGGCCATCGGCCATTTTTCACCAGGTCTGGACCTGATAGCCAGGGGTCCCCGGTGCGAGACCCGAAACTTCTTAATTTTTTTTCCAGACTTAAAAAAATCTAATCTGACATCGGACTCGCTTGAAATATATCAAAATTTGGCATTATCATCACGGGTCAAAAAGTGGATGTTTTCACCAGGTCCGGACCTGATAGCCATCGGCCATTTTTCACCAGGTCCGGACCTGATAGCCAGGGGTCCCGGGTGCGAGACCCGAAACTTAATAATTTTTTTTCCAGACATTAAAAAATCTAATCTGACATCGGACTTGCTTGAAATATATCAAAATTTGGCATTATCATCACGGGTCAAAAAGTGGATGTTTTCACCAGGTCCGGACCTGATGGCCATCGGCCATTTTTCACCAGGTCCGGACCTGATAGCCAGGGGTCCCCGGTGCGAGACCCGAATCTTCATAATTTTTTTCCAGACATTAAAAAATCTAATCTGACATCTGACTCGCTTGAAATATATCAAAATTTGGCATTATCATCACGGGTCAAAAAGTGGATGTTTTCACCAGGTCCGGACCTGATGGCCATCGGCCATTTTTCACCAGGTCCGGACCTGATAGCCAGGGGTCCCAGGTGCGAGACCCGAAGCTTCATAATTTTTTTTCCAGACATTAAAAAATCTAATCTGACATCGGACTCGCTTGAAATATATCAAAATTTGGCATTATCATCACGGGTCAAAAAGTGAATGTTTTCACCAGGTCCGGACCTGATGGCCATCGGCCATTTTTCACCAGGTCCGCACCTGATAGCCAGGGGTCCCCGGTGCGAGACCCGAAACTTCTTAATTTTTTTTCCATACTTAAAAAAATCTAATCTGACATCGGACTCGCTTGAAATATATCAAAATTTGGCATTATCATCACGGGTCAAAAAGTGGATGTTTTCACCAGGTCCGAACCTGATGGCCATCGGCCATTTTTCACCAGGTCCGGACCTGATAGCCAGGGGTCCCGGGTGCGAAACCCAAAACTTCATAATTTTTTTTCCAGACTTAAAAAAATCTAATCTGACATCGGACTCGCTTGAAATATATCAAAAATTTTTTCATTATCATCACGGGTCAAAAGGTGGATGTTTTCACCAGGTCCGGACCTGATGGCCATCAGCCATTTTTCACCAGGTCCGGACCTGATAGCCAGGGGTCCCGGGTGCGAGACCCGAAACTTCATAATTTTTTTTCCAGACATTAAAAAATCTAATCTGACATCGGACTCGCTTGAAATATATCAAAATTTGGCATTATCATCACGGGTCAAAAAGTGGATGTTTTCACCAGGTCCTGACCTGATGGCCATCGGCCATTTTTCACCAGGTCCGGACCTGATAGCCAGGGGTCCCCGGTGCGAGACCCGAAACTTCTTAATTTTTTTTCCAGACTTAAAAAAATCTAATCTGACATCGGACTCGCTTGAAATATATCAAAATTTGGCATTATCATCACGGGTCAAAAAGTGGATGTTTTCACCAGGTCCGGACCTGATAGCCATCGGCCATTTTTCACCAGGTCCGGACCTGATAGCCAGGGGTCCCGGGTGCGAGACCTGAAACTTAATAATTTTTTTTCCAGACATTAAAAAATCTAATCTGACATCGGACTTGCTTGAAATATATCAAAATTTGGCATTATCATCACGGGTCAAAAAGTGGATGTTTTCACCAGGTCCGGACCTGATGGCCATCGGCCATTTTTCACCAGGTCCGGACCTGATAGCCAGGGGTCCCCGGTGCGAGACCCGAAACTTCTTAATTTTTTTTCCAGACTTAAAAAAATCTAATCTGACATCGGACTCGCTTGAAATATATCAAAATTTGGCATTATCATCACGGGTCAAAAAGTGGATGTTTTCACCAGGTCTGGACCTGATGGCCATCGGCCATTTTTCACCAGGTCCGGACCTGATAGCCAGGGGTCCCGGGTGCGAAACCCAAAACTTCATAATTTTTTTTCCAGACGTTAAAAACTCTAATCTGACATCAGACTCGCTTGAAATATATCAAAATTTAGCATTATCATCACGGGTCAAAAAGTGGATGTTTTCACCAGGTCCGGACCTGATGGCCATCGGCCATTTTTCACCAGGTCCGGACCTGATAGCCAGGGGTCCCGGGTGCGAGACCCGAAACTTCATAATTTTTTTCCAGACATTAAAAAATCTAATCTGACATCTGACTCGCTTGAAATATATCAAAATTTGGCATTATCATCACGGGTCAAAAAGTGGATGTTTTCACCAGGTCCGGACCTGATGGCCATCAGCCATTTTTCACCTGGTCCGGACCTGATAGCCAGGGGTCCCCGGTGCGAGACCCGAAACTTCATAATTTTTTTTCCAGACATTAAAAAATCTAATCTGACATCGGACTCGCTTGAAATATATCAAAATTTAGCATTATCATCACGGGTCAAAAAGTGGATGTTTTCACCAGGTCCGGACCTGATGGCCATCGGCCATTTTTCACCAGGTCCGGACCTGATAGCCAGGGGTCCCGGGTGCGAGACCCGAAACTTCATAATTTTTTTCCAGACATTAAAAAATCTAATCTGACATCTGACTCGCTTGAAATATATCAAAATTTAGCATTATCATCACGGGTCAAAAAGTGGATGTTTTCACCAGGTCCGGACCTGATGGCCATCGGCCATTTTTCACCAGGTCCGGACCTGATAGCCAGGGGTCCCGGGTGCGAGACCCGAAACTTCATAATTTTTTTCCAGACATTAAAAAATCTAATCTGACATCTGACTCGCTTGAAATATATCAAAATTTGGCATTATCATCACGGGTCAAAAAGTGGATGTTTTCACCAGGTCCGGACCTGATGGCCATCAGCCATTTTTCACCTGGTCCGGACCTGATAGCCAGGGGTCCCCGGTGCGAGACCCGAAACTTCATAATTTTTTTTCCAGACATTAAAAAATCTAATCTGACATCGGACTCGCTTGAAATATATCAAAATTTAGCATTATCATCACGGGTCAAAAAGTGGATGTTTTCACCAGGTCCGGACCTGATGGCCATCGGCCATTTTTCACCAGGTCCGGACCTGATAGCCAGGGGTCCCGGGTGCGAGACCCGAAACTTCATAATTTTTTTCCAGACATTAAAAAATCTAATCTGACATCTGACTCGCTTGAAATATATCAAAATTTGGCATTATCATCACGGGTCAAAAAGTGGATGTTTTCACCAGGTCCGGACCTGATGGCCATCAGCCATTTTTCACCTGGTCCGGACCTGATAGCCAGGGGTCCCCGGTGCGAGACCCGAAACTTCATAATTTTTTTTCCAGACATTAAAAAATCTAATCTGACATCGGACTCGCTTGAAATATATCAAAATTTGGCCTTATCATCACGGGTCAAAAAGTGAATGTTTTCACCAGGTCCGGACCTGATGGCCATCGGCCATTTTTCACCAGGTCCGGACCTGATAGCCAGGGGTCCCGGGTGCGAGACCCGAAACTTCATAATTTTTTTTCCAGACATTAAAAAATCTAATCTTACATCGGACTTGCTTGAAATATATCAAAATTTGGCATTATAATCACGGGTCAAAAAGTGGATGTTTTCACCAGGTCCGGACCTGATAGCCATCGGCCATTTTTCACCAGGTCCGGACCTGATAGCCAGGGGTCCCGGGTGCGAGACCCGAAACTTAATAATTTTTTTTCCAGACATTAAAAAATCTAATCTGACATCGGACTTGCTTGAAATATATCAAAATTTGGCATTATCATCACGGGTCAAAAAGTGGATGTTTTCACCAGGTCCGGACCTGATGGCCATCGGCCATTTTTCACCAGGTCCGGACCTGATAGCCAGGGGTCCCCGGTGCGAGACCCGAAACTTCTTAATTTTTTTTCCAGACTTAAAAAAATCTAATCTGACATCGGACTCGCTTGAAATATATCAAAATTTGGCATTATCATCACGGGTCAAAAAGTGGATGTTTTCACCAGGTCCGGACCTGATGGCCATCGGCCATTTTTCACCAGGTCCGGACCTGATAGCCAGGGGTCCCGGGTGCGAAACCCAAAACTTCATAATTTTTTTTCCAGACGTTAAAAACTCTAATCTGACATCGGACTCGCTTGAAATATATCAAAATTTGGCATTATCATCACGGGTCAAAAAGTGGATGTTTTCACCAGGTCCGGACCTGATGGCCATCGGCCATTTTTCACCAGGTCCGAACCTGATAGCCAGGGGTCCCGGGTGCGAGACCCGAAACTTCATAATTTTTTTCCAGACATTAAAAAATCTAATCTGACATCTGACTCGCTTGAAATATATCAAAATTTGGCATTATCATCACGGGTCAAAAAGTGGATGTTTTCACCAGGTCCGGACCTGATGGCCATCGGCCATTTTTCACCAGGTCCGGACCTGATAGCCAGGGGTCCCCGGTGCGAGACCCGAAACTTCTTAATTTTTTTTCCAGACTTAAACAAATCTAATCTGACATCGGACTCGCTTGAAATATATCAAAATTTTTTTCATTATCATCACGGGTCAAAAGGTGGATGTTTTCACCAGGTCCGGACCTGATGGCCATCAGCCATTTTTCACCAGGTCCGGACCTGATAGCCAGGGGTCCCGGGTGCGAGACCCGAAACTTCATAATTTTTTTTCCAGACATTAAAAAATCTAATCTGACATCGGACTCGCTTGAAATATATCAAAATTTGGCATTATCATCACGGGTCAAAAAGTGGATGTTTTCACCAGGTCCTGACCTGATGGCCATCGGCCATTTTTCACCAGGTCTGGACCTGATAGCCAGGGGTCCCCGGTGCGAGACCCGAAACTTCTTAATTTTTTTTCCAGACTTAAAAAAATCTAATCTGACATCGGACTCGCTTGAAATATATCAAAATTTGGCATTATCATCACGGGTCAAAAAGTGGATGTTTTCACCAGGTCCGGACCTGATAGCCATCGGCCATTTTTCACCAGGTCCGGACCTGATAGCCAGGGGTCCCGGGTGCGAGACCCGAAACTTAATAATTTTTTTTCCAGACATTAAAAAATCTAATCTGACATCGGACTTGCTTGAAATATATCAAAATTTGGCATTATCATCACGGGTCAAAAAGTGGATGTTTTCACCAGGTCCGGACCTGATGGCCATCGGCCATTTTTCACCAGGTCCGGACCTGATAGCCAGGGGTCCCCGGTGCGAGACCCGAAACTTCATAATTTTTTTCCAGACATTAAAAAATCTAATCTGACATCTGACTCGCTTGAAATATATCAAAATTTGGCATTATCATCACGGGTCAAAAAGTGGATGTTTTCACCAGGTCCGGACCTGATGGCCATCGGCCATTTTTCACCAGGTCCGGACCTGATAGCCAGGGGTCCCCGGTGCGAGACCCGAAACTTCTTAATTTTTTTTCCAGACTTAAACAAATCTAATCTGACATCGGACTCGCTTGAAATATATCAAAATTTTTTTCATTATCATCACGGGTCAAAAGGTGGATGTTTTCACCAGGTCCGGACCTGATGGCCATCAGCCATTTTTCACCAGGTCCGGACCTGATAGCCAGGGGTCCCGGGTGCGAGACCCGAAACTTCATAATTTTTTTTCCAGACATTAAAAAATCTAATCTGACATCGGACTCGCTTGAAATATATCAAAATTTGGCATTATCATCACGGGTCAAAAAGTGGATGTTTTCACCAGGTCCTGACCTGATGGCCATCGGCCATTTTTCACCAGGTCCGGACCTGATAGCCAGGGGTCCCCGGTGCGAGACCCGAAACTTCTTAATTTTTTTTCCAGACTTAAAAAAATCTAATCTGACATCGGACTCGCTTGAAATATATCAAAATTTGGCATTATCATCACGGGTCAAAAAGTGGATGTTTTCACCAGGTCCGGACCTGATAGCCATCGGCCATTTTTCACCAGGTCCGGACCTGATAGCCAGGGGTCCCGGGTGCGAGACCCGAAACTTAATAATTTTTTTTCCAGACATTAAAAAATCTAATCTCACATCGGACTTGCTTGAAATATATCAAAATTTGGCATTATCATCACGGGTCAAAAAGTGGATGTTTTCACCAGGTCCGGACCTGATGGCCATCGGCCATTTTTCACCAGGTCCGGACCTGATAGCCAGGGGTCCCCGGTGCGAGACCCGAAACTTCATAATTTTTTTTTCCAGACGTTAAAAACTCTAATCTGACATCAGACTCGCTTGAAATATATCAAAATTTGGCATTATCATCACGGGTCAAAAAGTGGATGTTTTCACCAGGTCCGGACCTGATGGCCATCGGCCATTTTTCACCAGGTCCAGACCTGATAGCCAGGGGTCCCGGGTGCGAGACCCGAAACTTCATAATTTTTTTCCAGACATTAAAAAATCTAATCTGACATCTGACTCGCTTGAAATATATCAAAATTTGGCATTATCATCACGGGTCAAAAAGTGGATGTTTTCACCAGGTCCGGACCTGATAGCCATCGGCCATTTTTCACCAGGTCCGGACCTGATAGCCAGGGGTCCCGGGTGCGAGACCCGAAACTTCATAATTTTTTTTCCAGACATTAAAAAATCTAATCTGACATCGGACTCGCTTGAAATATATCAAAATTTGGCCTTATCATCACGGGTCAAAAAGTGAATGTTTTCACCAGGTCCGGACCTGATGGCCATCGGCCATTTTTCACCAGGTCCGGACCTGATAGCCAGGGGTCCCGGGTGCGAGACCCGAAACTTCATAATTTTTTTTCCAGACATTAAAAAATCTAATCTGACATCGGACTTGCTTGAAATATATCAAAATTTGGCATTATAATCACGGGTCAAAAAGTGGATGTTTTCACCAGGTCCGGACCTGATAGCCATCGGCCATTTTTCACCAGGTCCGGACCTGATAGCCAGGGGTCCCGGGTGCGAGACCCGAAACTTAATAATTTTTTTTCCAGACATTAAAAAATCTAATCTGACATCGGACTTGCTTGAAATATATCAAAATTTGGCATTATCATCACGGGTCAAAAAGTGGATGTTTTCACCAGGTCCGGACCTGATGGCCATCGGCCATTTTTCACCAGGTCCGGACCTGATAGCCAGGGGTCCCCGGTGCGAGACCCGAAACTTCTTAATTTTTTTTCCAGACTTAAAAAAATCTAATCTGACATCGGACTCGCTTGAAATATATCAAAATTTGGCATTATCATCACGGGTCAAAAAGTGGATGTTTTCACCAGGTCCGGACCTGATGGCCATCGGCCATTTTTCACCAGGTCCGGACCTGATAGCCAGGGGTCCCGGGTGCGAAACCCAAAACTTCATAATTTTTTTTCCAGACGTTAAAAACTCTAATCTGACATCGGACTCGCTTGAAATATATCAAAATTTGGCATTATCATCACGGGTCAAAAAGTGGATGTTTTCACCAGGTCCGGACCTGATGGCCATCGGCCATTTTTCACCAGGTCCGGACCTGATAGCCAGGGGTCCCGGGTGCGAGACCCGAAACTTCATAATTTTTTTCCAGACATTAAAAAATCTAATCTGACATCGGACTCGCTTGAAATATATCAAAATTTGGCATTATCATCACGGGTCAAAAAGTGGATGTTTTTACCAGGTCCGGACCTGATGGCCATCAGCCATTTTTCACCAGGTCCGGACCTGATAGCCAGGGGTCCCAGGTGCGAGACCCGAAACTTCATAATTTTTTTTCCAGACATTAAAAAATCTAATCTGACATCGGACTCGCTTGAAATATATCAAAATTTGGCATTATCATCACGGGTCAAAAAGTGAATGTTTTCACCAGGTCCGGACCTGATGGCCATCGGCCATTTTTCACCAGGTCCGCACCTGATAGCCAGGGGTCCCCGGTGCGAGACCCGAAACTTCTTAATTTTTTTTCCATACTTAAAAAAATCTAATCTGACATCGGACTCGCTTGAAATATATCAAAATTTGGCATTATCATCACGGGTCAAAAAGTGGATGTTTTCACCAGGTCCGAACCTGATGGCCATCGGCCATTTTTCACCAGGTCCGGACCTGATAGCCAGGGGTCCCGGGTGCGAAACCCAAAACTTCATAATTTTTTTTCCAGACTTAAAAAAATCTAATCTGACATCGGACTCGCTTGAAATATATCAAAATTTGGCATTATCATCACGGGTCAAAAAGTGGATGTTTTCACCAGGTCCGGACCTGATGGCCATCGGCCATTTTTCACCAGGTCCGGACCTGATAGCCAGGGGTCCCGGGTGCGAGACCCGAAACTTCATAATTTTTTTCCAGACATTAAAAAATCTAATCTGACATCTGACTCGCTTGAAATATATCAAAATTTGGCATTATCATCACGGGTCAAAAAGTGGATGTTTTCACCAGGTCCGGACCTGATGGCCATCCGCCATTTTTCACCAGGTCCGGACCTGATAGCCAGGGGTCCCGGGTGCGAGACCCGAAACTTCATAATTTTTTTTCCAGACATTAAAAAATCTAATCTGACATCGGACTCGCTTGAAATATATCAAAATTTGGCATTATCATCACGGGTCAAAAAGTGGATGTTTTCACCAGGTCCGGATCTGATAGCCATGGGCCATTTTTCACCAGGTCCGGACCTGATAGCCAGGGGTCCCGGGTGCGAGACCCGAAACTTCATAATTTTTTTTCCAGGCATTAAAAAATCTAATCTGACATCGGACTCGCTTGAAATATATCAAAATTTGGCATTATCATCACGGGTCAAAAAGTGGATGTTTTCACCAGGTCCGGACCTGATGGCCATCGGCCATTTTTCACCAGGTCCGGACCTGATAGCCAGGGGTCCCGGGTGCAAGACCCAAATCTTCATAATTTTTTTTCCAGACATTCAAAAATCTAATCTGACATCTGACTCGCTTTAAATATATCAAAATTTGGCATTATCATCACGGGTCAAAAAGTGGATGTTTTCACCAGGTCCGGACCTGATGGCCATCGGCCATTTTTCACCAGGTCCGCACCTGATAGCCAGGGGTCCCCGGTGCGAGACCCGAAACTTCTTAATTTTTTTTCCATACTTAAAAAAATCTAATCTGACATCGGACTCGCTTGAAATATATCAAAATTTGGCATTATCATCACGGGTCAAAAAGTGGATGTTTTCACCAGGTCCGAACCTGATGGCCATCGGCCATTTTTCACCAGGTCCGGACCTGATAGCCAGGGGTCCCGGGTGCGAAACCCAAAACTTCATAATTTTTTTTCCAGACTTAAAAAAATCTAATCTGACATCGGACTCGCTTGAAATATATCAAAATTTGGCATTATCATCACGGGTCAAAAAGTGGATGTTTTCACCAGGTCCGGACCTGATGGCCATCGGCCATTTTTCACCAGGTCCGGACCTGATAGCCAGGGGTCCCGGGTGCGAGACCCGAAACTTCATAATTTTTTTCCAGACATTAAAAAATCTAATCTGACATCTGACTCGCTTGAAATATATCAAAATTTGGCATTATCATCACGGGTCAAAAAGTGGATGTTTTCACCAGGTCCGGACCTGATGGCCATCGGCCATTTTTCACCAGGTCCGGACCTGATAGCCAGGGGTCCCCGGTGCGAGACCCGAAACTTCTTAATTTTTTTTCCAGACTTAAACAAATCTAATCTGACATCAGACTCGCTTGAAATATATCAAAATTTTTTTCATTATCATCACGGGTCAAAAGGTGGATGTTTTCACCAGGTCCGGACCTGATGGCCATCAGCCATTTTTCACCAGGTCCGGACCTGATAGCCAGGGGTCCCGGGTGCGAGACCCGAAACTTCATAATTTTTTTTCCAGACATTAAAAAATCTAATCTGACATCGGACTCGCTTGAAATATATCAAAATTTGGCATTATCATCACGGGTCAAAAAGTGGATGTTTTCACCAGGTCCTGACCTGATGGCCATCGGCCATTTTTCACCAGGTCCGGACCTGATAGCCAGGGGTCCCCGGTGCGAGACCCGAAACTTCATAATTTTTTTTCCAGACATTAAAAAATCTAATCTGACATCGGACTCGCTTGAAATATATCAAAATTTGGCATTTACATCACGGGTCAAAAAGTGGATGTTTTCACCAGGTCCGGACCTGATGGCCATCGGCCATTTTTCACCAGGTCCGGACCTGATAGCCAGGGGTCCCGGGTACGAGACCCGAAACTTAATAATTTTTTTTCCAGACATTAAAAAATCTAATCTGACATCGGACTTGCTTGAAATATATCAAAATTTGGCATTATCATCACGGGTCAAAAAGTGGATGTTTTCACCAGGTCCGGACCTGATAGCCAGGGGTCCCGGGTACGAGACCCGAAACTTAATAATTTTTTTTCCAGACATTAAAAAATCTAATCTGACATCTGACTCGCTTGAAATATATCAAAATTTGGCATTATCATCACGGGTCAAAAAGTGGATGTTTTCACCAGGTCCGGACCTGATGGCCATCAGCCATTTTTCACCAGGTCCGGACCTGATAGCCAGGGGTCCCGGGTGCGAGACCCGAAACTTCTTAATTTTTTTTCCAGACTTAAACAAATCTAATCTGACATCGGACTCGCTTGAAATATATCAAAATTTTTTTCATTATCATCACGGGTCAAAAAGTGGATGTTTTCACCAGGTCCTGACCTGATGGCCATCGGCCATTTTTCACCAGGTCCGGACCTGATAGCCAGGGGTCCCCGGTGCGAGACCCGAAACTTCTTAATTTTTTTTCCAGACTTAAAAAAATCTAATCTGACATCGGACTCGCTTGAAATATATCAAAATTTGGCATTATCATCACGGGTCAAAAAGTGGATGTTTTCACCAGGTCCGGACCTGATAGCCATCGGCCATTTTTCACCAGGTCCGGACCTGATAGCCAGGGGTCCCCGGTGCGAGACCCGAAACTTCATAATTTTTTTTCCAGACATTAAAAAATCTAATCTGACATCGGACTTGCTTGAAATATATCAAAATTTGGCATTATAATCACGGGTCAAAAAGTGGATGTTTTCACCAGGTCCGGACCTGATAGCCATCGGCCATTTTTCACCAGGTCCGGACCTGATAGCCAGGGGTCCCGGGTGCGAGACCCAAAACTTAATAATTTTTTTTCCAGACATTAAAAAATCTAATCTGACATCGGACTTGCTTGAAATATATCAAAATTTGGCATTATCATCACGGGTCAAAAAGTGGATGTTTTCACCAGGTCCGGACCTGATGGCCATCGGCCATTTTTCACCAGGTCCGGACCTGATAGCCAGGGGTCCCCGGTGCGAGACCCGAAACTTCTTAATTTTTTTTCCAGACTTAAAAAAATCTAATCTGACATCGGACTCGCTTGAAATATATCAAAATTTGGCATTATCATCACGGGTCAAAAAGTGGATGTTTTCACCAGGTCCGGACCTGATGGCCATCGGCCATTTTTCACCAGGTCCGGACCTGATAGCCAGGGGTCCCGGGTGCGAAACCCAAAACTTCATAATTTTTTTTCCAGACGTTAAAAACTCTAATCTGACATCGGACTCGCTTGAAATATATCAAAATTTGGCATTATCATCACGGGTCAAAAAGTGGATGTTTTCACCAGGTCCGGACCTGATGGCCATCGGCCATTTTTCACCAGGTCCGGACCTGATAGCCAGGGGTCCCGGGTGCGAGACCCGAAACTTCATAATTTTTTTCCAGACATTAAAAAATCTAATCTGACATCGGACTCGCTTGAAATATATCAAAATTTGGCATTATCATCACGGGTCAAAAAGTGGATGTTTTTACCAGGTCCGGACCTGATGGCCATCAGCCATTTTTCACCAGGTCCGGACCTGATAGCCAGGGGTCCCGGGTGCGAGACCCGAAACTTCATAATTTTTTTTCCAGGCATTAAAAAATCTAATCTGACATCGGACTCGCTTGAAATATATCAAAATTTGGCATTATCATCACGGGTCAAAAAGTGGATGTTTTCACCAGGTCCGGACCTGATGGCCATCGGCCATTTTTCACCAGGTCCGGACCTGATAGCCAGGGGTCCCGGGTGCGAGACCCAAATCTTCATAATTTTTTTTCCAGACATTCAAAAATCTAATCTGACATCTGACTCGCTTTAAATATATCAAAATTTGGCATTATCATCACGGGTCAAAAAGTGGATGTTTTCACCAGGTCCGGACCTGATGGCCATCGGCCATTTTTCACCAGGTCCGGACCTGATAGCCAGGGGTCCCGGGTACGAGACCCGAAACTTCATAATTTTTTTTCCAGACATTAAAAAATCTAATCTGACACCGGACTCGCTTGAAATATATCAAAATTTGGCATTATCATCACGGGTCAAAAAGTGGATGTTTTCACCAGGTCCGGACCTGATGGCCATCGGCCATTTTTCACCAGGTCCGGACCTGATAGCCAGGGGTCCCGGATGCGAGACCCGAAACTTCATAATTTTTTTTCCAGACATTAAAAAATCTAATCTGACATCTGACTCGCTTGAAATATATCAAAATTTGGCATTATCATCACGGGTCAAAAAGTGGATGTTTTCACCAGGTCCGGACCGGATGGCCATCGGCCATTTTTCACCAGGTCCGGACCTGATAGCCAGGGGTCCCGGGTGCGAGACCCAAATCTTCATAATTTTTTTTCCAGACATTAAAAAATCTAATCTGACATCTGACTCGCTTGAAATATATCAAAAGTTGGCATTATCATCACGGGTCAAAAAGTGGATGTTTTCACCAGTTCCGGACCTGATGGCCATCAGCCATTTTTCACCAGGTCCGGACCTGATAGCCAGGGGTCCCGGGTGCGAGACCCGAAACTTCATAATTTTTTTTCCAGACATTAAAAAATCTAATCTGACATCGGACTCGCTTGAAATATATCAAAATTTGGCATTATCATCACGGGTCAAAAAGTGGATGTTTTCACCAGGTCCGGACCTGATGGCCATCGGCCATTTTTCACCAGGTCCGGACCTGATAGCCAGGGGTCCCGGATGCGAGACCCGAAACTTCATAATTTTTTTTCCAGACATTAAAAAATCTAATCTGACATCTGACTCGCTTGAAATATATCAAAATTTGGCATTATCATCACGGGTCAAAAAGTGGATGTTTTCACCAGGTCCGGACCTGATAGCCATCGGCCATTTTTCACCAGGTCCGGACCTGATAGCCAGGGGTCCCGGGTGCGAAACCCAAAACTTCATAATTTTTTTTCCAGACGTAAAAAACTCTAATCTGACATCGGACTCGCTTGAAATATATCAAAATTTGGCATTATCATCACGGGTCAAAAAGTGGATGTTTTCACCAGGTCCGGACCTGATGGCCATCGGCCATTTTTCACCAGGTCTGGACCTGATAGCCAGGGGTCCCGGATGCGAGACCCGAAACTTCATAATTTTTTTTCCAGACATTAAAAAATCTAATCTGACATCTGACTCGCTTGAAATATATCAAAATTTGGCATTATCATCACGGGTCAAAAAGTGGATGTTTTCACCAGGTCCGGACCGGATGGCCATCGGCCATTTTTCACCAGGTCCGGACCTGATAGCCAGGGGTCCCGGGTGCGAGACCCAAATCTTCATAATTTTTTTTCCAGACGTTAAAAACTCTAATCTGACATCGGACTCGCTTGAAATATATCAAAATTTGGCATTATCATCACGGGTCAAAAAGTGGATGTTTTCACCAGGTCCGGACCTGATGGCCATCGGCCATTTTTCACCAGGTCCGGACCTGATAGCCAGGGGTCCCGGATGCGAGACCCGAAACTTCATAATTTTTTTTCCAGACATTAAAAAATCTAATCTGACATCTGACTCGCTTGAAATATATCAAAATTTGGCATTATCATCACGGGTCAAAAAGTGGATGTTTTCACCAGGTCCGGACCTGATGGCCATCAGCCATTTTTCACCAGGTCCGGACCTGATAGCCAGGGGTCCCGGGTGCGAGACCCGAAACTTCATAATTTTTTTTCCAGACATTAAAAAATCTAATCTGACATCGGACTCGCTTGAAATATATCAAAATTTGGCATTATCATCACGGGTCAAAAAGTGGATGTTTTCACCAGGTCCGGACCTGATGGCCATCGGCCATTTTTCACCAGGTCCGGACCTGATAGCCAGGGGTCCCGGGTGCGAGACCCGAAACTTCATAATTTTTTTCCAGACATTAAAAAATCTAATCTGACATCTGACTCGCTTGAAATATATCAAAATTTGGCATTATCATCACGGGTCAAAAAGTGGATGTTTTCACCAGGTCCGGACCTGATGGCCATCGGCCATTTTTCACCAGGTCCGGCCTTGATAGCCAGGGGTCCCGGGTGCGAGACCCGAAACTTCATAATTTTTTTTCCAGACATTAAAAAATCTAATCTGACATCGGACTCGCTTGAAATATATCAAAATTTGGCACTATCATCACGGGTCAAAAAGTGGATGTTTTCACCAGGTCCGGACCTGATGGCCATCGGCCATTTTTCACCAGGTCCGGACCTGATAGCCAGGGGTCCCCGGTGCGAGACCCGAAACTTCTTAATTTTTTTTCCAGACTTAAAAAAATCTAATCTGACATCGGACTCGCTTGAAATATATCAAAATTTGGCATTATCATCACGGGTCAAAAAGTGGATGTTTTCACCAGGTCCGGACCTGATGGCCATCGGCCATTTTTCACCAGGTCCGGACCTGATAGCCAGGGGTCCCGGGTGCGAGACCCGAAACTTCATAATTTTTTTCCAGACATTAAAAAATCTAATCTGACATCGGACTCGCTTGAAATATATCAAAATTTGGCATTATCATCACGGGTCAAAAAGTGGATGTTTTCACTAGGTCCGGACCTGATGGCCATCGGCCATTTTTCACCAGGTCCGGACCTGATAGCCAGGGGTCCCGGATGCGAGACCCGAAACTTCATAATTTTTTTTCCAGACATTAAAAAATCTAATCTGACATCTGACTCGCTTGAAATATATCAAAATTTGGCATTATCATCACGGGTCAAAAAGTGGATGTTTTCACCAGGTCCGGACCTGATGGCCATCAGCCATTTTTCACCTGATAGCCAGGGGTCCCGGGTGCGAGACCCAAAACTTCATAATTTTTTTTCCAGACATTTAAAAATCTAATCTGACATCGGACTCGCTTGAAATATATCAAAATTTGGCATTATCATCACGGGTCAAAAAGTGGATGTTTTCACCAGGTCCGGACCTGATAGCCATGGGCTATTTTTCACCAGGTTCGGACCTGATAGCCAGGGGTCCCGGGTGCGAGACCCGAAACTTCATAATTTTTTTTCCAGACATTCAAAAATCTAATCTGACATCTGACTCGCTTTAAATATATCAAAATTTGGCATTATCATCACGGGTCAAAAAGTGGATGTTTTCACCAGGTCCGGACCTGATGGCCATCGGCCATTTTTCACCAGGTCCGGACCTGATAGCCAGGGGTCCCGGGTACGAGACCCGAAACTTCATAATTTTTTTTCCAGACATTAAAAAATCTAATCTGACATCGGACTCGCTTGAAATATATCAAAATTTAGCATTATCATCACGGGTCAAAAAGTGGATGTTTTCACCAGGTCCGGACCTGATGGCCATCGGCCATTTTTCACCAGGTCCGGACCTGATAGCCAGGGGTCCCGGATGCGAGACCCGAAACTTCATAATTTTTTTTCCAGACATTAAAAAATCTAATCTGACATCTGACTCGCTTGAAATATATCAAAATTTGGCATTATCATCACGGGTCAAAAAGTGGATGTTTTCACCAGGTCCGGACCTGATAGCCATCGGCCATTTTTCACCAGGTCCGGACCTGATAGCCAGGGGTCCCGGGTGCGAAACCCAAAACTTCATAATTTTTTTTCCAGACGTAAAAAACTCTAATCTGACATCGGACTCGCTTGAAATATATCAAAATTTGGCATTATCATCACGGGTCAAAAAGTGGATGTTTTCACCAGGTCCGGACCTGATGGCCATCGGCCATTTTTCACCAGGTCTGGACCTGATAGCCAGGGGTCCCGGATGCGAGACCCGAAACTTCATAATTTTTTTTCCAGACATTAAAAAATCTAATCTGACATCTGACTCGCTTGAAATATATCAAAATTTGGCATTATCATCACGGGTCAAAAAGTGGATGTTTTCACCAGGTCCGGACCGGATGGCCATCGGCCATTTTTCACCAGGTCCGGACCTGATAGCCAGGGGTCCCGGGTGCGAGACCCAAATCTTCATAATTTTTTTTCCAGACGTTAAAAACTCTAATCTGACATCGGACTCGCTTGAAATATATCAAAATTTGGCATTATCATCACGGGTCAAAAAGTGGATGTTTTCACCAGGTCCGGACCTGATGGCCATCGGCCATTTTTCACCAGGTCCGGACCTGATAGCCAGGGGTCCCGGATGCGAGACCCGAAACTTCATAATTTTTTTTCCAGACATTAAAAAATCTAATCTGACATCTGACTCGCTTGAAATATATCAAAATTTGGCATTATCATCACGGGTCAAAAAGTGGATGTTTTCACCAGGTCCGGACCTGATGGCCATCGGCCATTTTTCACCAGGTCCGGACCTGATAGCCAGGGGTCCCGGGTGCGAGACCCGAAACTTCATAATTTTTTTCCAGACATTAAAAAATCTAATCTGACATCTGACTCGCTTGAAATATATCAAAATTTGGCATTATCATCACGGGTCAAAAAGTGGATGTTTTCACCAGGTCCGGACCTGATGGCCATCGGCCATTTTTCACCAGGTCCGGCCTTGATAGCCAGGGGTCCCGGGTGCGAGACCCGAAACTTCATAATTTTTTTTCCAGACATTAAAAAATCTAATCTGACATCGGACTCGCTTGAAATATATCAAAATTTGGCACTATCATCACGGGTCAAAAAGTGGATGTTTTCACCAGGTCCGGACCTGATGGCCATCGGCCATTTTTCACCAGGTCCGGACCTGATAGCCAGGGGTCCCCGGTGCGAGACCCGAAACTTCTTAATTTTTTTTCCAGACTTAAAAAAATCTAATCTGACATCGGACTCGCTTGAAATATATCAAAATTTGGCATTATCATCACGGGTCAAAAAGTGGATGTTTTCACCAGGTCCGGACCTGATGGCCATCGGCCATTTTTCACCAGGTCCGGACCTGATAGCCAGGGGTCCCGGGTGCGAGACCCGAAACTTCATAATTTTTTTCCAGACATTAAAAAATCTAATCTGACATCGGACTCGCTTGAAATATATCAAAATTTGGCATTATCATCACGGGTCAAAAAGTGGATGTTTTCACTAGGTCCGGACCTGATGGCCATCGGCCATTTTTCACCAGGTCCGGACCTGATAGCCAGGGGTCCCGGATGCGAGACCCGAAACTTCATAATTTTTTTTCCAGACATTAAAAAATCTAATCTGACATCTGACTCGCTTGAAATATATCAAAATTTGGCATTATCATCACGGGTCAAAAAGTGGATGTTTTCACCAGGTCCGGACCTGATGGCCATCAGCCATTTTTCACCTGATAGCCAGGGGTCCCGGGTGCGAGACCCGAAACTTCATAATTTTTTTTCCAGACATTTAAAAATCTAATCTGACATCGGACTCGCTTGAAATATATCAAAATTTGGCATTATCATCACGGGTCAAAAAGTGGATGTTTTCACCAGGTCCGGACCTGATAGCCATGGGCTATTTTTCACCAGGTTCGGACCTGATAGCCAGGGGTCCCGGGTGCGAGACCCGAAACTTCATAATTTTTTTTCCAGACATTCAAAAATCTAATCTGACATCTGACTCGCTTTAAATATATCAAAATTTGGCATTATCATCACGGGTCAAAAAGTGGATGTTTTCACCAGGTCCGGACCTGATGGCCATCGGCCATTTTTCACCAGGTCCGGACCTGATAGCCAGGGGTCCCGGGTACGAGACCCGAAACTTCATAATTTTTTTTCCAGACATTAAAAAATCTAATCTGACATCGGACTCGCTTGAAATATATCAAAATTTAGCATTATCATCACGGGTCAAAAAGTGGATGTTTTCACCAGGTCCGGACCTGATGGCCATCGGCCATTTTTCACCAGGTCCGGACCTGATAGCCAGGGGTCCCGGGTGCGAGACCCAAATCTTCATAATTTTTTTTCCAGACATTAAAAAATCTAATCTGACATCGGACTCGCTTGAAATATATCAACATTTGGCATTATCATCACGGGTCAAAAAGTGGATGTTTTCACCAGGTCCGGACCTGATGGCCATCGGCCATTTTTCACCAGGTCCGGACCTGATAGCCAGGGGTCCCGGGTGCGAGACCCGAAACTTCGTAATTTTTTTTCCAGACTTAAAAAAATCTAATCTGACATCGGACTCGCTTGAAATATATCAAAATTTGGCATTATCATCACGGGTCAAAAAGTGGATGTTTTCACCAGGTCCGGACCTGATGGCCATCGGCCATTTTTCACCAGGTCCGGACCTGATAGCCAGGGGTCCCGGGTGCGAGACCCGAAACTTCATAATTTTTTTTCCAGACATTAAAAAATCTAATCTGACATCGGACTCGCTTGAAATATATCAAAATTTGGCATTATCATCACGGGTCAAAAAGTGGATGTTTTCACCAGGTCCGGACCTGATGGCCATCGGCCATTTTTCACCAGGTCCGGACCTGATAGCCAGGGGTCCCGGGTACGAGACCCGAAACTTCATAATTTTTTTTCCAGACATTAAAAAATCTAATCTGACATCGGACTCGCTTGAAATATATCAAAATTTGGCATTATCATCACGGGTCAAACAGTGGATGTTTTCACCAGGTCCGGACCTGATAGCCATGGGCCATTTTTCACCAGGTCCGGACCTGATAGCCAGGGGTCCCGGCTGCGAGACCCGAAACTTCATAATTTTTTTTCCAGACATTAAAAAATCTAATCTGACATCGGACTCGCTTGAAATATATCAAAATTTAGCATTATCATCACGGGTCAAAAAGTGGATGTTTTCACCAGGTCCGGACCTGATGGCCATCGGCCATTTTTCACCAGGTCCGGACCTGATAGCCAGGGGTCCCGGGTGCGAGACCCAAATCTTCATAATTTTTTTTCTAGACATTAAAAAATCTAATCTGACATCTGACTCGCTTTAAATATATCAAAATTTGGCATTATCATCACGGGTCAAAAAGTGGATGTTTTCACCAGGTCCGGACCTGATGGCCATCGTCCATTTTTCACCAGGTCCGGACCTGATAGCCAGGGGTCCCGGGTGCGAGACCCGAAACTTCATAATTTTTTTTCCAGACATTAAAAAATCTAATCTGACATCGGACTCGCTTGAAATATATCAAAATTTGGCATTAACATCACGGGTCAAAAAGTGGATGTTTTCACCAGGTCCGGACCTGATGGCCATCGGCCATTTTTCACCAGGTCCGGACCTGATAGCCAGGGGTCCCGGGTACGAGACCCGAAATTTCATAATTTTTTGTCCAGACATTAAAAAATCTAATCTGACATCGGACTCGCTTGAAATATATCAAAATTTGGCATTATCATCACGGGTCAAAAAGTGGATGTTTTCACCAGGTCCGGACCTGATGGCCATCAGCCATTTTTCACCAGGTCCGGACCTGATAGCCAGGGGTCCCGGGTGCGAGACCCGAAACTTCATAATTTTTTTTCCAGACATTAAAAAATCTAATCTGACATCGGACTCGCTTGAAATATATCAAAATTTGGCATTATCATCACGGGTCAAAAAGTGGATGTTTTCACCAGGTCCGGACCTGATGGCCATCGGCCATTTTTCACCAGGTCCGGACCTGATAGCCAGGGGTCCCGGGTACGAGACCCGAAACTTCATAATTTTTTTTCCAGACATTAAAAAATTTAATCTGACATCGGACTCGCTTGAAATATATCAAAATTTGGCATTATCATCACGGGTCAAACAGTGGATGTTTTCACCAGGTCCGGACCTGATAGCCATGGGCCATTTTTCACCAGGTCCGGACCTGATAGCCAGGGGTCCCGGGTGCGAGACCCGAAACTTCATAATTTTTTTTTCAGACATTAAAAAATCTAATCTGACATCGGACTCGCTTGAAATATATCAAAATTTAGCATTATCATCACGGGTCAAAAAGTGGATGTTTTCACCAGGTCCGGACCTGATGGCCATCGGCCATTTTTCACCAGGTCCGGACCTGATAGCCAGGGGTCCCGGGTGCGAGACCCAAATCTTCATAATTTTTTTTCCAGACATTAAAAAATCTAATCTGACATCGGACTCGCTTGAAATATATCAACATTTGGCATTATCATCACGGGTCAAAAAGTGGTTGTTTTCACCAGGTCCGGACCT
The DNA here is from genome assembly GCA_963971285.1 of Astropecten irregularis. Lineage (NCBI taxonomy): Eukaryota > Metazoa > Echinodermata > Asteroidea > Paxillosida > Astropectinidae > Astropecten > Astropecten irregularis. The sequence goes on from OZ020246.1 coordinate 13,061,818, forward strand.
TATGGCCATCGGCCATTTTTCACCAGGTCCGGACCTGATAGCCAGGGGTCCCCGGTGCGAGACCCGAAACTTCTTAATTTTTTTTCCAGACTTAAAAAAATCTAATCTGACATCGGACTCGCTTGAAATATATCAAAATTTGGCATTATCATCACGGGTCAAAAAGTGGATGTTTTCACCAGGTCCGGACCTGATGGCCATCGGCCATTTTTCACCAGGTCCGGACCTGATAGCCAGGGGTCCCGGGTGCGAGACCCGAAACTTCATAATTTTTTTCCAGACATTAAAAAATCTAATCTGACATCGGACTCGCTTGAAATATATCAAAATTTGGCATTATCATCACGGGTCAAAAAGTGGATGTTTTCACTAGGTCCGGACCTGATGGCCATCGGCCATTTTTCACCAGGTCCGGACCTGATAGCCAGGGGTCCCGGATGCGAGACCCGAAACTTCATAATTTTTTTTCCAGACATTAAAAAATCTAATCTGACATCTGACTCGCTTGAAATATATCAAAATTTGGCATTATCATCACGGGTCAAAAAGTGGATGTTTTCACCAGGTCCGGACCTGATGGCCATCAGCCATTTTTCACCTGATAGCCAGGGGTCCCGGGTGCGAGACCCGAAACTTCATAATTTTTTTTCCAGACATTTAAAAATCTAATCTGACATCGGACTCGCTTGAAATATATCAAAATTTGGCATTATCATCACGGGTCAAAAAGTGGATGTTTTCACCAGGTCCGGACCTGATAGCCATGGGCTATTTTTCACCAGGTTCGGACCTGATAGCCAGGGGTCCCGGGTGCGAGACCCGAAACTTCATAATTTTTTTTCCAGACATTCAAAAATCTAATCTGACATCTGACTCGCTTTAAATATATCAAAATTTGGCATTATCATCACGGGTCAAAAAGTGGATGTTTTCACCAGGTCCGGACCTGATGGCCATCGGCCATTTTTCACCAGGTCCGGACCTGATAGCCAGGGGTCCCGGGTACGAGACCCGAAACTTCATAATTTTTTTTCCAGACATTAAAAAATCTAATCTGACATCGGACTCGCTTGAAATATATCAAAATTTAGCATTATCATCACGGGTCAAAAAGTGGATGTTTTCACCAGGTCCGGACCTGATGGCCATCGGCCATTTTTCACCAGGTCCGGACCTGATAGCCAGGGGTCCCGGGTGCGAGACCCAAATCTTCATAATTTTTTTTCCAGACATTAAAAAATCTAATCTGACATCGGACTCGCTTGAAATATATCAACATTTGGCATTATCATCACGGGTCAAAAAGTGGATGTTTTCACCAGGTCCGGACCTGATGGCCATCGGCCATTTTTCACCAGGTCCGGACCTGATAGCCAGGGGTCCCGGGTGCGAGACCCGAAACTTCGTAATTTTTTTTCCAGACTTAAAAAAATCTAATCTGACATCGGACTCGCTTGAAATATATCAAAATTTGGCATTATCATCACGGGTCAAAAAGTGGATGTTTTCACCAGGTCCGGACCTGATGGCCATCGGCCATTTTTCACCAGGTCCGGACCTGATAGCCAGGGGTCCCGGGTGCGAGACCCGAAACTTCATAATTTTTTTTCCAGACATTAAAAAATCTAATCTGACATCGGACTCGCTTGAAATATATCAAAATTTGGCATTATCATCACGGGTCAAAAAGTGGATGTTTTCACCAGGTCCGGACCTGATGGCCATCGGCCATTTTTCACCAGGTCCGGACCTGATAGCCAGGGGTCCCGGGTACGAGACCCGAAACTTCATAATTTTTTTTCCAGACATTAAAAAATCTAATCTGACATCGGACTCGCTTGAAATATATCAAAATTTGGCATTATCATCACGGGTCAAACAGTGGATGTTTTCACCAGGTCCGGACCTGATAGCCATGGGCCATTTTTCACCAGGTCCGGACCTGATAGCCAGGGGTCCCGGCTGCGAGACCCGAAACTTCATAATTTTTTTTCCAGACATTAAAAAATCTAATCTGACATCGGACTCGCTTGAAATATATCAAAATTTAGCATTATCATCACGGGTCAAAAAGTGGATGTTTTCACCAGGTCCGGACCTGATGGCCATCGGCCATTTTTCACCAGGTCCGGACCTGATAGCCAGGGGTCCCGGGTGCGAGACCCAAATCTTCATAATTTTTTTTCTAGACATTAAAAAATCTAATCTGACATCTGACTCGCTTTAAATATATCAAAATTTGGCATTATCATCACGGGTCAAAAAGTGGATGTTTTCACCAGGTCCGGACCTGATGGCCATCGTCCATTTTTCACCAGGTCCGGACCTGATAGCCAGGGGTCCCGGGTGCGAGACCTGAAACTTCATAATTTTTTTTCCAGACATTAAAAAATCTAATCTGACATCGGACTCGCTTGAAATATATCAAAATTTGGCATTAACATCACGGGTCAAAAAGTGGATGTTTTCACCAGGTCCGGACCTGATGGCCATCGGCCATTTTTCACCAGGTCCGGACCTGATAGCCAGGGGTCCCGGGTACGAGACCCGAAATTTCATAATTTTTTTTCCAGACATTAAAAAATCTAATCTGACATCGGACTCGCTTGAAATATATCAAAATTTGGCATTATCATCACGGGTCAAAAAGTGGATGTTTTCACCAGGTCCGGACCTGATGGCCATCAGCCATTTTTCACCAGGTCCGGACCTGATAGCCAGGGGTCCCGGGTGCGAGACCCGAAACTTCATAATTTTTTTTCCAGACATTAAAAAATCTAATCTGACATCGGACTCGCTTGAAATATATCAAAATTTGGCATTATCATCACGGGTCAAAAAGTGGATGTTTTCACCAGGTCCGGACCTGATGGCCATCAGCCATTTTTCACCTGATAGCCAGGGGTCCCGGGTGCGAGACCCGAAACTTCATAATTTTTTTTCCAGACATTTAAAAATCTAATCTGACATCGGACTCGCTTGAAATATATCAAAATTTGGCATTATCATCACGGGTCAAAAAGTGGATGTTTTCACCAGGTCCGGACCTGATAGCCATGGGCTATTTTTCACCAGGTTCGGACCTGATAGCCAGGGGTCCCGGGTGCGAGACCCGAAACTTCATAATTTTTTTTCCAGACATTCAAAAATCTAATCTGACATCTGACTCGCTTTAAATATATCAAAATTTGGCATTATCATCACGGGTCAAAAAGTGGATGTTTTCACCAGGTCCGGACCTGATGGCCATCGGCCATTTTTCACCAGGTCCGGACCTGATAGCCAGGGGTCCCGGGTACGAGACCCGAAACTTCATAATTTTTTTTCCAGACATTAAAAAATCTAATCTGACATCGGACTCGCTTGAAATATATCAAAATTTAGCATTATCATCACGGGTCAAAAAGTGGATGTTTTCACCAGGTCCGGACCTGATGGCCATCGGCCATTTTTCACCAGGTCCGGACCTGATAGCCAGGGGTCCCGGGTGCGAGACCCAAATCTTCATAATTTTTTTTCCAGACATTAAAAAATCTAATCTGACATCGGACTCGCTTGAAATATATCAACATTTGGCATTATCATCACGGGTCAAAAAGTGGATGTTTTCACCAGGTCCGGACCTGATGGCCATCGGCCATTTTTCACCAGGTCCGGACCTGATAGCCAGGGGTCCCGGGTGCGAGACCCGAAACTTCGTAATTTTTTTTCCAGACTTAAAAAAATCTAATCTGACATCGGACTCGCTTGAAATATATCAAAATTTGGCATTATCATCACGGGTCAAAAAGTGGATGTTTTCACCAGGTCCGGACCTGATGGCCATCGGCCATTTTTCACCAGGTCCGGACCTGATAGCCAGGGGTCCCGGGAGCGAGACCCGAAACTTCATAATTTTTTTTCCAGACATTAAAAAATCTAATCTGACATCGGACTCGCTTGAAATATATCAAAATTTGGCATTATCATCACGGGTCAAAAAGTGGATGTTTTCACCAGGTCCGGACCTGATGGCCATCGGCCATTTTTCACCAGGTCCGGACCTGATAGCCAGGGGTCCCGGGTACGAGACCCGAAACTTCATAATTTTTTTTCCAGACATTAAAAAATCTAATCTGACATCGGACTCGCTTGAAATATATCAAAATTTGGCATTATCATCACGGGTCAAACAGTGGATGTTTTCACCAGGTCCGGACCTGATAGCCATGGGCCATTTTTCACCAGGTCCGGACCTGATAGCCAGGGGTCCCGGCTGCGAGACCCGAAACTTCATAATTTTTTTTCCAGACATTAAAAAATCTAATCTGACATCGGACTCGCTTGAAATATATCAAAATTTAGCATTATCATCACGGGTCAAAAAGTGGATGTTTTCACCAGGTCCGGACCTGATGGCCATCGGCCATTTTTCACCAGGTCCGGACCTGATAGCCAGGGGTCCCGGGTGCGAGACCCAAATCTTCATAATTTTTTTTCTAGACATTAAAAAATCTAATCTGACATCTGACTCGCTTTAAATATATCAAAATTTGGCATTATCATCACGGGTCAAAAAGTGGATGTTTTCACCAGGTCCGGACCTGATGGCCATCGTCCATTTTTCACCAGGTCCGGACCTGATAGCCAGGGGTCCCGGGTGCGAGACCCGAAACTTCATAATTTTTTTTCCAGACATTAAAAAATCTAATCTGACATCGGACTCGCTTGAAATATATCAAAATTTGGCATTAACATCACGGGTCAAAAAGTGGATGTTTTCACCAGGTCCGGACCTGATGGCCATCGGCCATTTTTCACCAGGTCCGGACCTGATAGCCAGGGGTCCCGGGTACGAGACCCGAAATTTCATAATTTTTTTTCCAGACATTAAAAAATCTAATCTGACATCGGACTCGCTTGAAATATATCAAAATTTGGCATTATCATCACGGGTCAAAAAGTGGATGTTTTCACCAGGTCCGGACCTGATGGCCATCAGCCATTTTTCACCAGGTCCGGACCTGATAGCCAGGGGTCCCGGGTGCGAGACCCGAAACTTCATAATTTTTTTTCCAGACATTAAAAAATCTAATCTGACATCGGACTCGCTTGAAATATATCAAAATTTGGCATTATCATCACGGGTCAAAAAGTGGATGTTTTCACCAGGTCCGGACCTGATGGCCATCGGCCATTTTTCACCAGGTCCGGACCTGATAGCCAGGGGTCCCGGGTACGAGACCCGAAACTTCATAATTTTTTTTCCAGACATTAAAAAATTTAATCTGACATCGGACTCGCTTGAAATATATCAAAATTTGGCATTATCATCACGGGTCAAACAGTGGATGTTTTCACCAGGTCCGGACCTGATAGCCATGGGCCATTTTTCACCAGGTCCGGACCTGATAGCCAGGGGTCCCGGGTGCGAGACCCGAAACTTCATAATTTTTTTTTCAGACATTAAAAAATCTAATCTGACATCGGACTCGCTTGAAATATATCAAAATTTAGCATTATCATCACGGGTCAAAAAGTGGATGTTTTCACCAGGTCCGGACCTGATGGCCATCGGCCATTTTTCACCAGGTCCGGACCTGATAGCCAGGGGTCCCGGGTGCGAGACCCAAATCTTCATAATTTTTTTTCCAGACATTAAAAAATCTAATCTGACATCGGACTCGCTTGAAATATATCAACATTTGGCATTATCATCACGGGTCAAAAAGTGGATGTTTTCACCAGGTCCGGACCTGATGGCCATCGGCCATTTTTCACCAGGTCCGGACCTGATAGCCAGGGGTCCCCGGTGCGAGACCCGAAACTTCTTAATTTTTTTTCCAGACTTAAAAAAATCTAATCTGACATCGGACTCGCTTGAAATATATCAAAATTTGGCATTATCATCACGGGTCAAAAAGTGGATGTTTTCACCAGGTCCGGACCTGATGGCCATCGGCCATTTTTCACCAGGTCCGGACCTGATAGCCAGGGGTCCCGGGTGCGAGACCCGAAACTTCATAATTTTTTTCCAGACATTAAAAAATCTAATCTGACATCGGACTCGCTTGAAATATATCAAAATTTGGCATTATCATCACGGGTCAAAAAGTGGATGTTTTCACTAGGTCCGGACCTGATGGCCATCGGCCATTTTTCACCAGGTCCGGACCTGATAGCCAGGGGTCCCGGATGCGAGACCCGAAACTTCATAATTTTTTTTCCAGACATTAAAAAATCTAATCTGACATCTGACTCGCTTGAAATATATCAAAATTTGGCATTATCATCACGGGTCAAAAAGTGGATGTTTTCACCAGGTCCGGACCTGATGGCCATCAGCCATTTTTCACCTGATAGCCAGGGGTCCCGGGTGCGAGACCCGAAACTTCATAATTTTTTTTCCAGACATTTAAAAATCTAATCTGACATCGGACTCGCTTGAAATATATCAAAATTTGGCATTATCATCACGGGTCAAAAAGTGGATGTTTTCACCAGGTCCGGACCTGATAGCCATGGGCTATTTTTCACCAGGTTCGGACCTGATAGCCAGGGGTCCCGGGTGCGAGACCCGAAACTTCATAATTTTTTTTCCAGACATTCAAAAATCTAATCTGACATCTGACTCGCTTTAAATATATCAAAATTTGGCATTATCATCACGGGTCAAAAAGTGGATGTTTTCACCAGGTCCGGACCTGATGGCCATCGGCCATTTTTCACCAGGTCCGGACCTGATAGCCAGGGGTCCCGGGTACGAGACCCGAAACTTCATAATTTTTTTTCCAGACATTAAAAAATCTAATCTGACATCGGACTCGCTTGAAATATATCAAAATTTAGCATTATCATCACGGGTCAAAAAGTGGATGTTTTCACCAGGTCCGGACCTGATGGCCATCGGCCATTTTTCACCAGGTCCGGACCTGATAGCCAGGGGTCCCGGGTGCGAGACCCAAATCTTCATAATTTTTTTTCCAGACATTAAAAAATCTAATCTGACATCGGACTCGCTTGAAATATATCAACATTTGGCATTATCATCACGGGTCAAAAAGTGGATGTTTTCACCAGGTCCGGACCTGATGGCCATCGGCCATTTTTCACCAGGTCCGGACCTGATAGCCAGGGGTCCCGGGTGCGAGACCCGAAACTTCGTAATTTTTTTTCCAGACTTAAAAAAATCTAATCTGACATCGGACTCGCTTGAAATATATCAAAATTTGGCATTATCATCACGGGTCAAAAAGTGGATGTTTTCACCAGGTCCGGACCTGATGGCCATCGGCCATTTTTCACCAGGTCCGGACCTGATAGCCAGGGGTCCCGGGTGCGAGACCCGAAACTTCATAATTTTTTTTCCAGACATTAAAAAATCTAATCTGACATCGGACTCGCTTGAAATATATCAAAATTTGGCATTATCATCACGGGTCAAAAAGTGGATGTTTTCACCAGGTCCGGACCTGATGGCCATCGGCCATTTTTCACCAGGTCCGGACCTGATAGCCAGGGGTCCCGGGTACGAGACCCGAAACTTCATAATTTTTTTTCCAGACATTAAAAAATCTAATCTGACATCGGACTCGCTTGAAATATATCAAAATTTGGCATTATCATCACGGGTCAAACAGTGGATGTTTTCACCAGGTCCGGACCTGATAGCCATGGGCCATTTTTCACCAGGTCCGGACCTGATAGCCAGGGGTCCCGGCTGCGAGACCCGAAACTTCATAATTTTTTTTCCAGACATTAAAAAATCTAATCTGACATCTGACTCGCTTGAAATATATCAAAATTTGGCATTATCATCACGGGTCAAAAAGTGGATGTTTTCACCAGGTCCGGACCTGATGGCCATCAGCCATTTTTCACCTGATAGCCAGGGGTCCCGGGTGCGAGACCCGAAACTTCATAATTTTTTTTCCAGACATTTAAAAATCTAATCTGACATCGGACTCGCTTGAAATATATCAAAATTTGGCATTATCATCACGGGTCAAAAAGTGGATGTTTTCACCAGGTCCGGACCTGATAGCCATGGGCTATTTTTCACCAGGTTCGGACCTGATAGCCAGGGGTCCCGGGTGCGAGACCCGAAACTTCATAATTTTTTTTCCAGACATTCAAAAATCTAATCTGACATCTGACTCGCTTTAAATATATCAAAATTTGGCATTATCATCACGGGTCAAAAAGTGGATGTTTTCACCAGGTCCGGACCTGATGGCCATCGGCCATTTTTCACCAGGTCCGGACCTGATAGCCAGGGGTCCCGGGTACGAGACCCGAAACTTCATAATTTTTTTTCCAGACATTAAAAAATCTAATCTGACATCGGACTCGCTTGAAATATATCAAAATTTAGCATTATCATCACGGGTCAAAAAGTGGATGTTTTCACCAGGTCCGGACCTGATGGCCATCGGCCATTTTTCACCAGGTCCGGACCTGATAGCCAGGGGTCCCGGGTGCGAGACCCAAATCTTCATAATTTTTTTTCCAGACATTAAAAAATCTAATCTGACATCGGACTCGCTTGAAATATATCAACATTTGGCATTATCATCACGGGTCAAAAAGTGGATGTTTTCACCAGGTCCGGACCTGATGGCCATCGGCCATTTTTCACCAGGTCCGGACCTGATAGCCAGGGGTCCCGGGTGCGAGACCCGAAACTTCGTAATTTTTTTTCCAGACTTAAAAAAATCTAATCTGACATCGGACTCGCTTGAAATATATCAAAATTTGGCATTATCATCACGGGTCAAAAAGTGGATGTTTTCACCAGGTCCGGACCTGATGGCCATCGGCCATTTTTCACCAGGTCCGGACCTGATAGCCAGGGGTCCCGGGTGCGAGACCCGAAACTTCATAATTTTTTTTCCAGACATTAAAAAATCTAATCTGACATCGGACTCGCTTGAAATATATCAAAATTTGGCATTATCATCACGGGTCAAAAAGTGGATGTTTTCACCAGGTCCGGACCTGATGGCCATCGGCCATTTTTCACCAGGTCCGGACCTGATAGCCAGGGGTCCCGGGTACGAGACCCGAAACTTCATAATTTTTTTTCCAGACATTAAAAAATTTAATCTGACATCGGACTCGCTTGAAATATATCAAAATTTGGCATTATCATCACGGGTCAAACAGTGGATGTTTTCACCAGGTCCGGACCTGATAGCCATGGGCCATTTTTCACCAGGTCCGGACCTGATAGCCAGGGGTCCCGGGTGCGAGACCCGAAACTTCATAATTTTTTTTTCAGACATTAAAAAATCTAATCTGACATCGGACTCGCTTGAAATATATCAAAATTTAGCATTATCATCACGGGTCAAAAAGTGGATGTTTTCACCAGGTCCGGACCTGATGGCCATCGGCCATTTTTCACCAGGTCCGGACCTGATAGCCAGGGGTCCCGGGTGCGAGACCCAAATCTTCATAATTTTTTTTCCAGACATTAAAAAATCTAATCTGACATCGGACTCGCTTGAAATATATCAACATTTGGCATTATCATCACGGGTCAAAAAGTGGATGTTTTCACCAGGTCCGGACCTGATGGCCATCGGCCATTTTTCACCAGGTCCGGACCTGATAGCCAGGGGTCCCCGGTGCGAGACCCGAAACTTCTTAATTTTTTTTCCAGACTTAAAAAAATCTAATCTGACATCGGACTCGCTTGAAATATATCAAAATTTGGCATTATCATCACGGGTCAAAAAGTGGATGTTTTCACCAGGTCCGGACCTGATGGCCATCGGCCATTTTTCACCAGGTCCGGACCTGATAGCCAGGGGTCCCGGGTGCGAGACCCGAAACTTCATAATTTTTTTCCAGACATTAAAAAATCTAATCTGACATCGGACTCGCTTGAAATATATCAAAATTTGGCATTATCATCACGGGTCAAAAAGTGGATGTTTTCACTAGGTCCGGACCTGATGGCCATCGGCCATTTTTCACCAGGTCCGGACCTGATAGCCAGGGGTCCCGGATGCGAGACCCGAAACTTCATAATTTTTTTTCCAGACATTAAAAAATCTAATCTGACATCTGACTCGCTTGAAATATATCAAAATTTGGCATTATCATCACGGGTCAAAAAGTGGATGTTTTCACCAGGTCCGGACCTGATGGCCATCAGCCATTTTTCACCTGATAGCCAGGGGTCCCGGGTGCGAGACCCGAAACTTCATAATTTTTTTTCCAGACATTTAAAAATCTAATCTGACATCGGACTCGCTTGAAATATATCAAAATTTGGCATTATCATCACGGGTCAAAAAGTGGATGTTTTCACCAGGTCCGGACCTGATAGCCATGGGCTATTTTTCACCAGGTTCGGACCTGATAGCCAGGGGTCCCGGGTGCGAGACCCGAAACTTCATAATTTTTTTTCCAGACATTCAAAAATCTAATCTGACATCTGACTCGCTTTAAATATATCAAAATTTGGCATTATCATCACGGGTCAAAAAGTGGATGTTTTCACCAGGTCCGGACCTGATGGCCATCGGCCATTTTTCACCAGGTCCGGACCTGATAGCCAGGGGTCCCGGGTACGAGACCCGAAACTTCATAATTTTTTTTCCAGACATTAAAAAATCTAATCTGACATCGGACTCGCTTGAAATATATCAAAATTTAGCATTATCATCACGGGTCAAAAAGTGGATGTTTTCACCAGGTCCGGACCTGATGGCCATCGGCCATTTTTCACCAGGTCCGGACCTGATAGCCAGGGGTCCCGGGTGCGAGACCCAAATCTTCATAATTTTTTTTCCAGACATTAAAAAATCTAATCTGACATCGGACTCGCTTGAAATATATCAACATTTGGCATTATCATCACGGGTCAAAAAGTGGATGTTTTCACCAGGTCCGGACCTGATGGCCATCGGCCATTTTTCACCAGGTCCGGACCTGATAGCCAGGGGTCCCGGGTGCGAGACCCGAAACTTCGTAATTTTTTTTCCAGACTTAAAAAAATCTAATCTGACATCGGACTCGCTTGAAATATATCAAAATTTGGCATTATCATCACGGGTCAAAAAGTGGATGTTTTCACCAGGTCCGGACCTGATGGCCATCGGCCATTTTTCACCAGGTCCGGACCTGATAGCCAGGGGTCCCGGGTGCGAGACCCGAAACTTCATAATTTTTTTTCCAGACATTAAAAAATCTAATCTGACATCGGACTCGCTTGAAATATATCAAAATTTGGCATTATCATCACGGGTCAAAAAGTGGATGTTTTCACCAGGTCCGGACCTGATGGCCATCGGCCATTTTTCACCAGGTCCGGACCTGATAGCCAGGGGTCCCGGGTACGAGACCCGAAACTTCATAATTTTTTTTCCAGACATTAAAAAATCTAATCTGACATCGGACTCGCTTGAAATATATCAAAATTTGGCATTATCATCACGGGTCAAACAGTGGATGTTTTCACCAGGTCCGGACCTGATAGCCATGGGCCATTTTTCACCAGGTCCGGACCTGATAGCCAGGGGTCCCGGCTGCGAGACCCGAAACTTCATAATTTTTTTTCCAGACATTAAAAAATCTAATCTGACATCTGACTCGCTTGAAATATATCAAAATTTGGCATTATCATCACGGGTCAAAAAGTGGATGTTTTCACCAGGTCCGGACCTGATGGCCATCAGCCATTTTTCACCTGATAGCCAGGGGTCCCGGGTGCGAGACCCGAAACTTCATAATTTTTTTTCCAGACATTTAAAAATCTAATCTGACATCGGACTCGCTTGAAATATATCAAAATTTGGCATTATCATCACGGGTCAAAAAGTGGATGTTTTCACCAGGTCCGGACCTGATAGCCATGGGCTATTTTTCACCAGGTTCGGACCTGATAGCCAGGGGTCCCGGGTGCGAGACCCGAAACTTCATAATTTTTTTTCCAGACATTCAAAAATCTAATCTGACATCTGACTCGCTTTAAATATATCAAAATTTGGCATTATCATCACGGGTCAAAAAGTGGATGTTTTCACCAGGTCCGGACCTGATGGCCATCGGCCATTTTTCACCAGGTCCGGACCTGATAGCCAGGGGTCCCGGGTACGAGACCCGAAACTTCATAATTTTTTTTCCAGACATTAAAAAATCTAATCTGACATCGGACTCGCTTGAAATATATCAAAATTTAGCATTATCATCACGGGTCAAAAAGTGGATGTTTTCACCAGGTCCGGACCTGATGGCCATCGGCCATTTTTCACCAGGTCCGGACCTGATAGCCAGGGGTCCCGGGTGCGAGACCCAAATCTTCATAATTTTTTTTCCAGACATTAAAAAATCTAATCTGACATCGGACTCGCTTGAAATATATCAACATTTGGCATTATCATCACGGGTCAAAAAGTGGATGTTTTCACCAGGTCCGGACCTGATGGCCATCGGCCATTTTTCACCAGGTCCGGACCTGATAGCCAGGGGTCCCGGGTGCGAGACCCGAAACTTCGTAATTTTTTTTCCAGACTTAAAAAAATCTAATCTGACATCGGACTCGCTTGAAATATATCAAAATTTGGCATTATCATCACGGGTCAAAAAGTGGATGTTTTCACCAGGTCCGGACCTGATGGCCATCGGCCATTTTTCACCAGGTCCGGACCTGATAGCCAGGGGTCCCGGGTGCGAGACCCGAAACTTCATAATTTTTTTTCCAGACATTAAAAAATCTAATCTGACATCGGACTCGCTTGAAATATATCAAAATTTGGCATTATCATCACGGGTCAAAAAGTGGATGTTTTCACCAGGTCCGGACCTGATGGCCATCGGCCATTTTTCACCAGGTCCGGACCTGATAGCCAGGGGTCCCGGGTACGAGACCCGAAACTTCATAATTTTTTTTCCAGACATTAAAAAATCTAATCTGACATCGGACTCGCTTGAAATATATCAAAATTTGGCATTATCATCACGGGTCAAACAGTGGATGTTTTCACCAGGTCCGGACCTGATAGCCATGGGCCATTTTTCACCAGGTCCGGACCTGATAGCCAGGGGTCCCGGCTGCGAGACCCGAAACTTCATAATTTTTTTTCCAGACATTAAAAAATCTAATCTGACATCGGACTCGCTTGAAATATATCAAAATTTAGCATTATCATCACGGGTCAAAAAGTGGATGTTTTCACCAGGTCCGGACCTGATGGCCATCGGCCATTTTTCACCAGGTCCGGACCTGATAGCCAGGGGTCCCGGGTGCGAGACCCAAATCTTCATAATTTTTTTTCTAGACATTAAAAAATCTAATCTGACATCTGACTCGCTTTAAATATATCAAAATTTGGCATTATCATCACGGGTCAAAAAGTGGATGTTTTCACCAGGTCCGGACCTGATGGCCATCGTCCATTTTTCACCAGGTCCGGACCTGATAGCCAGGGGTCCCGGGTGCGAGACCCGAAACTTCATAATTTTTTTTCCAGACATTAAAAAATCTAATCTGACATCGGACTCGCTTGAAATATATCAAAATTTGGCATTAACATCACGGGTCAAAAAGTGGATGTTTTCACCAGGTCCGGACCTGATGGCCATCGGCCATTTTTCACCAGGTCCAGACCTGATAGCCAGGGGTCCCGGGTACGAGACCCGAAATTTCATAATTTTTTTTCCAGACATTAAAAAATCTAATCTGACATCGGACTCGCTTGAAATATATCAAAATTTGGCATTATCATCACGGGTCAAAAAGTGGATGTTTTCACCAGGTCCGGACCTGATGGCCATCAGCCATTTTTCACCAGGTCCGGACCTGATAGCCAGGGGTCCCGGGTGCGAGACCCGAAACTTCATAATTTTTTTTCCAGACATTAAAAAATCTAATCTGACATCGGACTCGCTTGAAATATATCAAAATTTGGCATTATCATCACGGGTCAAAAAGTGGATGTTTTCACCAGGTCCGGACCTGATGGCCATCGGCCATTTTTCACCAGGTCCGGACCTGATAGCCAGGGGTCCCGGGTACGAGACCCGAAACTTCATAATTTTTTTTCCAGACATTAAAAAATCTAATCTGACATCGGACTCGCTTGAAATATATCAAAATTTAGCATTATCATCACGGGTCAAAAAGTGGATGTTTTCACCAGGTCCGGACCTGATGGCCATCGGCCATTTTTCACCAGGTCCGGACCTGATAGCCAGGGGTCCCGGATGCGAGACCCGAAACTTCATAATTTTTTTTCCAGACATTAAAAAATCTAATCTGACATCTGACTCGCTTGAAATATATCAAAATTTGGCATTATCATCACGGGTCAAAAAGTGGATGTTTTCACCAGGTCCGGACCTGATAGCCATCGGCCATTTTTCACCAGGTCCGGACCTGATAGCCAGGGGTCCCGGGTGCGAAACCCAAAACTTCATAATTTTTTTTCCAGACGTAAAAAACTCTAATCTGACATCGGACTCGCTTGAAATATATCAAAATTTGGCATTATCATCACGGGTCAAAAAGTGGATGTTTTCACCAGGTCCGGACCTGATGGCCATCGGCCATTTTTCACCAGGTCTGGACCTGATAGCCAGGGGTCCCGGATGCGAGACCCGAAACTTCATAATTTTTTTTCCAGACATTAAAAAATCTAATCTGACATCTGACTCGCTTGAAATATATCAAAATTTGGCATTATCATCACGGGTCAAAAAGTGGATGTTTTCACCAGGTCCGGACCGGATGGCCATCGGCCATTTTTCACCAGGTCCGGACCTGATAGCCAGGGGTCCCGGGTGCGAGACCCAAATCTTCATAATTTTTTTTCCAGACGTTAAAAACTCTAATCTGACATCGGACTCGCTTGAAATATATCAAAATTTGGCATTATCATCACGGGTCAAAAAGTGGATGTTTTCACCAGGTCCGGACCTGATGGCCATCGGCCATTTTTCACCAGGTCCGGACCTGATAGCCAGGGGTCCCGGATGCGAGACCCGAAACTTCATAATTTTTTTTCCAGACATTAAAAAATCTAATCTGACATCTGACTCGCTTGAAATATATCAAAATTTGGCATTATCATCACGGGTCAAAAAGTGGATGTTTTCACCAGGTCCGGACCTGATGGCCATCGGCCATTTTTCACCAGGTCCGGACCTGATAGCCAGGGGTCCCGGGTGCGAGACCCGAAACTTCATAATTTTTTTCCAGACATTAAAAAATCTAATCTGACATCTGACTCGCTTGAAATATATCAAAATTTGGCATTATCATCACGGGTCAAAAAGTGGATGTTTTCACCAGGTCCGGACCTGATGGCCATCGGCCATTTTTCACCAGGTCCGGCCTTGATAGCCAGGGGTCCCGGGTGCGAGACCCGAAACTTCATAATTTTTTTTCCAGACATTAAAAAATCTAATCTGACATCGGACTCGCTTGAAATATATCAAAATTTGGCACTATCATCACGGGTCAAAAAGTGGATGTTTTCACCAGGTCCGGACCTGATGGCCATCGGCCATTTTTCACCAGGTCCGGACCTGATAGCCAGGGGTCCCCGGTGCGAGACCCGAAACTTCTTAATTTTTTTTCCAGACTTAAAAAAATCTAATCTGACATCGGACTCGCTTGAAATATATCAAAATTTGGCATTATCATCACGGGTCAAAAAGTGGATGTTTTCACCAGGTCCGGACCTGATGGCCATCGGCCATTTTTCACCAGGTCCGGACCTGATAGCCAGGGGTCCCGGGTGCGAGACCCGAAACTTCATAATTTTTTTCCAGACATTAAAAAATCTAATCTGACATCGGACTCGCTTGAAATATATCAAAATTTGGCATTATCATCACGGGTCAAAAAGTGGATGTTTTCACTAGGTCCGGACCTGATGGCCATCGGCCATTTTTCACCAGGTCCGGACCTGATAGCCAGGGGTCCCGGATGCGAGACCCGAAACTTCATAATTTTTTTTCCAGACATTAAAAAATCTAATCTGACATCTGACTCGCTTGAAATATATCAAAATTTGGCATTATCATCACGGGTCAAAAAGTGGATGTTTTCACCAGGTCCGGACCTGATGGCCATCAGCCATTTTTCACCTGATAGCCAGGGGTCCCGGGTGCGAGACCCGAAACTTCATAATTTTTTTTCCAGACATTTAAAAATCTAATCTGACATCGGACTCGCTTGAAATATATCAAAATTTGGCATTATCATCACGGGTCAAAAAGTGGATGTTTTCACCAGGTCCGGACCTGATAGCCATGGGCTATTTTTCACCAGGTTCGGACCTGATAGCCAGGGGTCCCGGGTGCGAGACCCGAAACTTCATAATTTTTTTTCCAGACATTCAAAAATCTAATCTGACATCTGACTCGCTTTAAATATATCAAAATTTGGCATTATCATCACGGGTCAAAAAGTGGATGTTTTCACCAGGTCCGGACCTGATGGCCATCGGCCATTTTTCACCATGTCCGGACCTGATAGCCAGGGGTCCCGGGTACGAGACCCGAAACTTCATAATTTTTTTTCCAGACATTAAAAAATCTAATCTGACATCGGACTCGCTTGAAATATATCAAAATTTAGCATTATCATCACGGGTCAAAAAGTGGATGTTTTCACCAGGTCAGGACCTGATGGCCATCGGCCATTTTTCACCAGGTCCGGACCTGATAGCCAGGGGTCCCGGGTGCGAGACCCAAATCTTCATAATTTTTTTTCCAGACATTAAAAAATCTAATCTGACATCGGACTCGCTTGAAATATATCAACATTTGGCATTATCATCACGGGTCAAAAAGTGGATGTTTTCACCAGGTCCGGACCTGATGGCCATCGGCCATTTTTCACCAGGTCCGGACCTGATAGCCAGGGGTCCCGGGTGCGAGACCCGAAACTTCGTAATTTTTTTTCCAGACTTAAAAAAATCTAATCTGACATCGGACTCGCTTGAAATATATCAAAATTTGGCATTATCATCACGGGTCAAAAAGTGGATGTTTTCACCAGGTCCGGACCTGATGGCCATCAGCCATTTTTCACCTGATAGCCAGGGGTCCCGGGTGCGAGACCCGAAACTTCATAATTTTTTTTCCAGACATTTAAAAATCTAATCTGACATCGGACTCGCTTGAAATATATCAAAATTTGGCATTATCATCACGGGTCAAAAAGTGGATGTTTTCACCAGGTCCGGACCTGATAGCCATGGGCTATTTTTCACCAGGTTCGGACCTGATAGCCAGGGGTCCCGGGTGCGAGACCCGAAACTTCATAATTTTTTTTCCAGACATTCAAAAATCTAATCTGACATCTGACTCGCTTTAAATATATCAAAATTTGGCATTATCATCACGGGTCAAAAAGTGGATGTTTTCACCAGGTCCGGACCTGATGGCCATCGGCCATTTTTCACCATGTCCGGACCTGATAGCCAGGGGTCCCGGGTACGAGACCCGAAACTTCATAATTTTTTTTCCAGACATTAAAAAATCTAATCTGACATCGGACTCGCTTGAAATATATCAAAATTTAGCATTATCATCACGGGTCAAAAAGTGGATGTTTTCACCAGGTCAGGACCTGATGGCCATCGGCCATTTTTCACCAGGTCCGGACCTGATAGCCAG
The DNA here is from genome assembly GCA_963971285.1 of Astropecten irregularis. Lineage (NCBI taxonomy): Eukaryota > Metazoa > Echinodermata > Asteroidea > Paxillosida > Astropectinidae > Astropecten > Astropecten irregularis. The sequence continues at coordinate 13,079,434 of OZ020246.1, forward strand.
GGGTCCCGGGTGCGAGACCCAAATCTTCATAATTTTTTTTCCAGACATTAAAAAATCTAATCTGACATCGGACTCGCTTGAAATATATCAACATTTGGCATTATCATCACGGGTCAAAAAGTGGATGTTTTCACCAGGTCCGGACCTGATGGCCATCGGCCATTTTTCACCAGGTCCGGACCTGATAGCCAGGGGTCCCGGGTGCGAGACCCGAAACTTCGTAATTTTTTTTCCAGACTTAAAAAAATCTAATCTGACATCGGACTCGCTTGAAATATATCAAAATTTGGCATTATCATCACGGGTCAAAAAGTGGATGTTTTCACCAGGTCCGGACCTGATGGCCATCGGCCATTTTTCACCAGGTCCGGACCTGATAGCCAGGGGTCCCGGGTGCGAGACCCGAAACTTCATAATTTTTTTTCCAGACATTAAAAAATCTAATCTGACATCGGACTCGCTTGAAATATATCAAAATTTGGCATTATCATCACGGGTCAAAAAGTGGATGTTTTCACCAGGTCCGGACCTGATGGCCATCGGCCATTTTTCACCAGGTCCGGACCTGATAGCCAGGGGTCCCGGGTACGAGACCCGAAACTTCATAATTTTTTTTCCAGACATTAAAAAATCTAATCTGACATCGGACTCGCTTGAAATATATCAAAATTTGGCATTATCATCACGGGTCAAACAGTGGATGTTTTCACCAGGTCCGGACCTGATAGCCATGGGCCATTTTTCACCAGGTCCGGACCTGATAGCCAGGGGTCCCGGCTGCGAGACCCGAAACTTCATAATTTTTTTTCCAGACATTAAAAAATCTAATCTGACATCGGACTCGCTTGAAATATATCAAAATTTAGCATTATCATCACGGGTCAAAAAGTGGATGTTTTCACCAGGTCCGGACCTGATGGCCATCGGCCATTTTTCACCAGGTCCGGACCTGATAGCCAGGGGTCCCGGGTGCGAGACCCAAATCTTCATAATTTTTTTTCTAGACATTAAAAAATCTAATCTGACATCTGACTCGCTTTAAATATATCAAAATTTGGCATTATCATCACGGGTCAAAAAGTGGATGTTTTCACCAGGTCCGGACCTGATGGCCATCGTCCATTTTTCACCAGGTCCGGACCTGATAGCCAGGGGTCCCGGGTGCGAGACCCGAAACTTCATAATTTTTTTTCCAGACATTAAAAAATCTAATCTGACATCGGACTCGCTTGAAATATATCAAAATTTGGCATTAACATCACGGGTCAAAAAGTGGATGTTTTCACCAGGTCCGGACCTGATGGCCATCGGCCATTTTTCACCAGGTCCGGACCTGATAGCCAGGGGTCCCGGGTACGAGACCCGAAATTTCATAATTTTTTGTCCAGACATTAAAAAATCTAATCTGACATCGGACTCGCTTGAAATATATCAAAATTTGGCATTATCATCACGGGTCAAAAAGTGGATGTTTTCACCAGGTCCGGACCTGATGGCCATCAGCCATTTTTCACCAGGTCCGGACCTGATAGCCAGGGGTCCCGGGTGCGAGACCCGAAACTTCATAATTTTTTTTCCAGACATTAAAAAATCTAATCTGACATCGGACTCGCTTGAAATATATCAAAATTTGGCATTATCATCACGGGTCAAAAAGTGGATGTTTTCACCAGGTCCGGACCTGATGGCCATCGGCCATTTTTCACCAGGTCCGGACCTGATAGCCAGGGGTCCCGGGTACGAGACCCGAAACTTCATAATTTTTTTTCCAGACATTAAAAAATTTAATCTGACATCGGACTCGCTTGAAATATATCAAAATTTGGCATTATCATCACGGGTCAAACAGTGGATGTTTTCACCAGGTCCGGACCTGATAGCCATGGGCCATTTTTCACCAGGTCCGGACCTGATAGCCAGGGGTCCCGGGTGCGAGACCCGAAACTTCATAATTTTTTTTTCAGACATTAAAAAATCTAATCTGACATCGGACTCGCTTGAAATATATCAAAATTTAGCATTATCATCACGGGTCAAAAAGTGGATGTTTTCACCAGGTCCGGACCTGATGGCCATCGGCCATTTTTCACCAGGTCCGGACCTGATAGCCAGGGGTCCCGGGTGCGAGACCCAAATCTTCATAATTTTTTTTCCAGACATTAAAAAATCTAATCTGACATCGGACTCGCTTGAAATATATCAACATTTGGCATTATCATCACGGGTCAAAAAGTGGTTGTTTTCACCAGGTCCGGACCTTATGGCCATCGGCCATTTTTCACCAGGTCCGGACCTGATAGCCAGGGGTCCCCGGTGCGAGACCCGAAACTTCTTAATTTTTTTTCCAGACTTAAAAAAATCTAATCTGACATCGGACTCGCTTGAAATATATCAAAATTTGGCATTATCATCACGGGTCAAAAAGTGGATGTTTTCACCAGGTCCGGACCTGATGGCCATCGGCCATTTTTCACCAGGTCCGGACCTGATAGCCAGGGGTCCCGGGTGCGAGACCCGAAACTTCATAATTTTTTTCCAGACATTAAAAAATCTAATCTGACATCGGACTCGCTTGAAATATATCAAAATTTGGCATTATCATCACGGGTCAAAAAGTGGATGTTTTCACTAGGTCCGGACCTGATGGCCATCGGCCATTTTTCACCAGGTCCGGACCTGATAGCCAGGGGTCCCGGATGCGAGACCCGAAACTTCATAATTTTTTTTCCAGACATTAAAAAATCTAATCTGACATCTGACTCGCTTGAAATATATCAAAATTTGGCATTATCATCACGGGTCAAAAAGTGGATGTTTTCACCAGGTCCGGACCTGATGGCCATCAGCCATTTTTCACCTGATAGCCAGGGGTCCCGGGTGCGAGACCCGAAACTTCATAATTTTTTTTCCAGACATTTAAAAATCTAATCTGACATCGGACTCGCTTGAAATATATCAAAATTTGGCATTATCATCACGGGTCAAAAAGTGGATGTTTTCACCAGGTCCGGACCTGATAGCCATGGGCTATTTTTCACCAGGTTCGGACCTGATAGCCAGGGGTCCCGGGTGCGAGACCCGAAACTTCATAATTTTTTTTCCAGACATTCAAAAATCTAATCTGACATCTGACTCGCTTTAAATATATCAAAATTTGGCATTATCATCACAGGTCAAAAAGTGGATGTTTTCACCAGGTCCGGACCTGATGGCCATCGGCCATTTTTCACCAGGTCCGGACCTGATAGCCAGGGGTCCCGGGTACGAGACCCGAAACTTCATAATTTTTTTTCCAGACATTAAAAAATCTAATCTGACATCGGACTCGCTTGAAATATATCAAAATTTAGCATTATCATCACGGGTCAAAAAGTGGATGTTTTCACCAGGTCCGGACCTGATGGCCATCGGCCATTTTTCACCAGGTCCGGACCTGATAGCCAGGGGTCCCGGGTGCGAGACCCAAATCTTCATAATTTTTTTTCCAGACATTAAAAAATCTAATCTGACATCGGACTCGCTTGAAATATATCAACATTTGGCATTATCATCACGGGTCAAAAAGTGGATGTTTTCACCAGGTCCGGACCTGATGGCCATCGGCCATTTTTCACCAGGTCCGGACCTGATAGCCAGGGGTCCCGGGTGCGAGACCCGAAACTTCGTAATTTTTTTTCCAGACTTAAAAAAATCTAATCTGACATCGGACTCGCTTGAAATATATCAAAATTTGGCATTATCATCACGGGTCAAAAAGTGGATGTTTTCACCAGGTCCGGACCTGATGGCCATCGGCCATTTTTCACCAGGTCCGGACCTGATAGCCAGGGGTCCCGGGTGCGAGACCCGAAACTTCATAATTTTTTTTCCAGACATTAAAAAATCTAATCTGACATCGGACTCGCTTGAAATATATCAAAATTTGGCATTATCATCACGGGTCAAAAAGTGGATGTTTTCACCAGGTCCGGACCTGATGGCCATCGGCCATTTTTCACCAGGTCCGGACCTGATAGCCAGGGGTCCCGGGTACGAGACCCGAAACTTCATAATTTTTTTTCCAGACATTAAAAAATCTAATCTGACATCGGACTCGCTTGAAATATATCAAAATTTGGCATTATCATCACGGGTCAAACAGTGGATGTTTTCACCAGGTCCGGACCTGATAGCCATGGGCCATTTTTCACCAGGTCCGGACCTGATAGCCAGGGGTCCCGGCTGCGAGACCCGAAACTTCATAATTTTTTTTCCAGACATTAAAAAATCTAATCTGACATCGGACTCGCTTGAAATATATCAAAATTTAGCATTATCATCACGGGTCAAAAAGTGGATGTTTTCACCAGGTCCGGACCTGATGGCCATCGGCCATTTTTCACCAGGTCCGGACCTGATAGCCAGGGGTCCCGGGTGCGAGACCCAAATCTTCATAATTTTTTTTCTAGACATTAAAAAATCTAATCTGACATCTGACTCGCTTTAAATATATCAAAATTTGGCATTATCATCACGGGTCAAAAAGTGGATGTTTTCACCAGGTCCGGACCTGATGGCCATCGTCCATTTTTCACCAGGTCCGGACCTGATAGCCAGGGGTCCCGGGTGCGAGACCCGAAACTTCATAATTTTTTTTCCAGACATTAAAAAATCTAATCTGACATCGGACTCGCTTGAAATATATCAAAATTTGGCATTAACATCACGGGTCAAAAAGTGGATGTTTTCACCAGGTCCGGACCTGATGGCCATCGGCCATTTTTCACCAGGTCCGGACCTGATAGCCAGGGGTCCCGGGTACGAGACCCGAAATTTCATAATTTTTTTTCCAGACATTAAAAAATCTAATCTGACATCGGACTCGCTTGAAATATATCAAAATTTGGCATTATCATCACGGGTCAAAAAGTGGATGTTTTCACCAGGTCCGGACCTGATGGCCATCAGCCATTTTTCACCAGGTCCGGACCTGATAGCCAGGGGTCCCGGGTGCGAGACCCGAAACTTCATAATTTTTTTTCCAGACATTAAAAAATCTAATCTGACATCGGACTCGCTTGAAATATATCAAAATTTGGCATTATCATCACGGGTCAAAAAGTGGATGTTTTCACCAGGTCCGGACCTGATGGCCATCAGCCATTTTTCACCTGATAGCCAGGGGTCCCGGGTGCGAGACCCGAAACTTCATAATTTTTTTTCCAGACATTTAAAAATCTAATCTGACATCGGACTCGCTTGAAATATATCAAAATTTGGCATTATCATCACGGGTCAAAAAGTGGATGTTTTCACCAGGTCCGGACCTGATAGCCATGGGCTATTTTTCACCAGGTTCGGACCTGATAGCCAGGGGTCCCGGGTGCGAGACCCGAAACTTCATAATTTTTTTTCCAGACATTCAAAAATCTAATCTGACATCTGACTCGCTTTAAATATATCAAAATTTGGCATTATCATCACGGGTCAAAAAGTGGATGTTTTCACCAGGTCCGGACCTGATGGCCATCGGCCATTTTTCACCAGGTCCGGACCTGATAGCCAGGGGTCCCGGGTACGAGACCCGAAACTTCATAATTTTTTTTCCAGACATTAAAAAATCTAATCTGACATCGGACTCGCTTGAAATATATCAAAATTTAGCATTATCATCACGGGTCAAAAAGTGGATGTTTTCACCAGGTCCGGACCTGATGGCCATCGGCCATTTTTCACCAGGTCCGGACCTGATAGCCAGGGGTCCCGGGTGCGAGACCCAAATCTTCATAATTTTTTTTCCAGACATTAAAAAATCTAATCTGACATCAGACTCGCTTGAAATATATCAACATTTGGCATTATCATCACGGGTCAAAAAGTGGATGTTTTCACCAGGTCCGGACCTGATGGCCATCGGCCATTTTTCACCAGGTCCGGACCTGATAGCCAGGGGTCCCGGGTGCGAGACCCGAAACTTCGTAATTTTTTTTCCAGACTTAAAAAAATCTAATCTGACATCGGACTCGCTTGAAATATATCAAAATTTGGCATTATCATCACGGGTCAAAAAGTGGATGTTTTCACCAGGTCCGGACCTGATGGCCATCGGCCATTTTTCACCAGGTCCGGACCTGATAGCCAGGGGTCCCGGGAGCGAGACCCGAAACTTCATAATTTTTTTTCCAGACATTAAAAAATCTAATCTGACATCGGACTCGCTTGAAATATATCAAAATTTGGCATTATCATCACGGGTCAAAAAGTGGATGTTTTCACCAGGTCCGGACCTGATGGCCATCGGCCATTTTTCACCAGGTCCGGACCTGATAGCCAGGGGTCCCGGGTACGAGACCCGAAACTTCATAATTTTTTTTCCAGACATTAAAAAATCTAATCTGACATCGGACTCGCTTGAAATATATCAAAATTTGGCATTATCATCACGGGTCAAACAGTGGATGTTTTCACCAGGTCCGGACCTGATAGCCATGGGCCATTTTTCACCAGGTCCGGACCTGATAGCCAGGGGTCCCGGCTGCGAGACCCGAAACTTCATAATTTTTTTTCCAGACATTAAAAAATCTAATCTGACATCGGACTCGCTTGAAATATATCAAAATTTAGCATTATCATCACGGGTCAAAAAGTGGATGTTTTCACCAGGTCCGGACCTGATGGCCATCGGCCATTTTTCACCAGGTCCGGACCTGATAGCCAGGGGTCCCGGGTGCGAGACCCAAATCTTCATAATTTTTTTTCTAGACATTAAAAAATCTAATCTGACATCTGACTCGCTTTAAATATATCAAAATTTGGCATTATCATCACGGGTCAAAAAGTGGATGTTTTCACCAGGTCCGGACCTGATGGCCATCGTCCATTTTTCACCAGGTCCGGACCTGATAGCCAGGGGTCCCGGGTGCGAGACCCGAAACTTCATAATTTTTTTTCCAGACATTAAAAAATCTAATCTGACATCGGACTCGCTTGAAATATATCAAAATTTGGCATTAACATCACGGGTCAAAAAGTGGATGTTTTCACCAGGTCCGGACCTGATGGCCATCGGCCATTTTTCACCAGGTCCGGACCTGATAGCCAGGGGTCCCGGGTACGAGACCCGAAATTTCATAATTTTTTTTCCAGACATTAAAAAATCTAATCTGACATCGGACTCGCTTGAAATATATCAAAATTTGGCATTATCATCACGGGTCAAAAAGTGGATGTTTTCACCAGGTCCGGACCTGATGGCCATCAGCCATTTTTCACCAGGTCCGGACCTGATAGCCAGGGGTCCCGGGTGCGAGACCCGAAACTTCATAATTTTTTTTCCAGACATTAAAAAATCTAATCTGACATCGGACTCGCTTGAAATATATCAAAATTTGGCATTATCATCACGGGTCAAAAAGTGGATGTTTTCACCAGGTCCGGACCTGATGGCCATCGGCCATTTTTCACCAGGTCCGGACCTGATAGCCAGGGGTCCCGGGTACGAGACCCGAAACTTCATAATTTTTTTTCCAGACATTAAAAAATTTAATCTGACATCGGACTCGCTTGAAATATATCAAAATTTGGCATTATCATCACGGGTCAAACAGTGGATGTTTTCACCAGGTCCGGACCTGATAGCCATGGGCCATTTTTCACCAGGTCCGGACCTGATAGCCAGGGGTCCCGGGTGCGAGACCCGAAACTTCATAATTTTTTTTTCAGACATTAAAAAATCTAATCTGACATCGGACTCGCTTGAAATATATCAAAATTTAGCATTATCATCACGGGTCAAAAAGTGGATGTTTTCACCAGGTCCGGACCTGATGGCCATCGGCCATTTTTCACCAGGTCCGGACCTGATAGCCAGGGGTCCCGGGTGCGAGACCCAAATCTTCATAATTTTTTTTCCAGACATTAAAAAATCTAATCTGACATCGGACTCGCTTGAAATATATCAACATTTGGCATTATCATCACGGGTCAAAAAGTGGATGTTTTCACCAGGTCCGGACCTGATGGCCATCGGCCATTTTTCACCAGGTCCGGACCTGATAGCCAGGGGTCCCCGGTGCGAGACCCGAAACTTCTTAATTTTTTTTCCAGACTTAAAAAAATCTAATCTGACATCGGACTCGCTTGAAATATATCAAAATTTGGCATTATCATCACGGGTCAAAAAGTGGATGTTTTCACCAGGTCCGGACCTGATGGCCATCGGCCATTTTTCACCAGGTCCGGACCTGATAGCCAGGGGTCCCGGGTGCGAGACCCGAAACTTCATAATTTTTTTCCAGACATTAAAAAATCTAATCTGACATCGGACTCGCTTGAAATATATCAAAATTTGGCATTATCATCACGGGTCAAAAAGTGGATGTTTTCACTAGGTCCGGACCTGATGGCCATCGGCCATTTTTCACCAGGTCCGGACCTGATAGCCAGGGGTCCCGGATGCGAGACCCGAAACTTCATAATTTTTTTTCCAGACATTAAAAAATCTAATCTGACATCTGACTCGCTTGAAATATATCAAAATTTGGCATTATCATCACGGGTCAAAAAGTGGATGTTTTCACCAGGTCCGGACCTGATGGCCATCAGCCATTTTTCACCTGATAGCCAGGGGTCCCGGGTGCGAGACCCGAAACTTCATAATTTTTTTTCCAGACATTTAAAAATCTAATCTGACATCGGACTCGCTTGAAATATATCAAAATTTGGCATTATCATCACGGGTCAAAAAGTGGATGTTTTCACCAGGTCCGGACCTGATAGCCATGGGCTATTTTTCACCAGGTTCGGACCTGATAGCCAGGGGTCCCGGGTGCGAGACCCGAAACTTCATAATTTTTTTTCCAGACATTCAAAAATCTAATCTGACATCTGACTCGCTTTAAATATATCAAAATTTGGCATTATCATCACGGGTCAAAAAGTGGATGTTTTCACCAGGTCCGGACCTGATGGCCATCGGCCATTTTTCACCAGGTCCGGACCTGATAGCCAGGGGTCCCGGGTACGAGACCCGAAACTTCATAATTTTTTTTCCAGACATTAAAAAATCTAATCTGACATCGGACTCGCTTGAAATATATCAAAATTTAGCATTATCATCACGGGTCAAAAAGTGGATGTTTTCACCAGGTCCGGACCTGATGGCCATCGGCCATTTTTCACCAGGTCCGGACCTGATAGCCAGGGGTCCCGGGTGCGAGACCCAAATCTTCATAATTTTTTTTCCAGACATTAAAAAATCTAATCTGACATCGGACTCGCTTGAAATATATCAACATTTGGCATTATCATCACGGGTCAAAAAGTGGATGTTTTCACCAGGTCCGGACCTGATGGCCATCGGCCATTTTTCACCAGGTCCGGACCTGATAGCCAGGGGTCCCGGGTGCGAGACCCGAAACTTCGTAATTTTTTTTCCAGACTTAAAAAAATCTAATCTGACATCGGACTCGCTTGAAATATATCAAAATTTGGCATTATCATCACGGGTCAAAAAGTGGATGTTTTCACCAGGTCCGGACCTGATGGCCATCGGCCATTTTTCACCAGGTCCGGACCTGATAGCCAGGGGTCCCGGGTGCGAGACCCGAAACTTCATAATTTTTTTTCCAGACATTAAAAAATCTAATCTGACATCGGACTCGCTTGAAATATATCAAAATTTGGCATTATCATCACGGGTCAAAAAGTGGATGTTTTCACCAGGTCCGGACCTGATGGCCATCGGCCATTTTTCACCAGGTCCGGACCTGATAGCCAGGGGTCCCGGGTACGAGACCCGAAACTTCATAATTTTTTTTCCAGACATTAAAAAATCTAATCTGACATCGGACTCGCTTGAAATATATCAAAATTTGGCATTATCATCACGGGTCAAACAGTGGATGTTTTCACCAGGTCCGGACCTGATAGCCATGGGCCATTTTTCACCAGGTCCGGACCTGATAGCCAGGGGTCCCGGCTGCGAGACCCGAAACTTCATAATTTTTTTTCCAGACATTAAAAAATCTAATCTGACATCGGACTCGCTTGAAATATATCAAAATTTAGCATTATCATCACGGGTCAAAAAGTGGATGTTTTCACCAGGTCCGGACCTGATGGCCATCGGCCATTTTTCACCAGGTCCGGACCTGATAGCCAGGGGTCCCGGGTGCGAGACCCAAATCTTCATAATTTTTTTTCTAGACATTAAAAAATCTAATCTGACATCTGACTCGCTTTAAATATATCAAAATTTGGCATTATCATCACGGGTCAAAAAGTGGATGTTTTCACCAGGTCCGGACCTGATGGCCATCGTCCATTTTTCACCAGGTCCGGACCTGATAGCCAGGGGTCCCGGGTGCGAGACCCGAAACTTCATAATTTTTTTTCCAGACATTAAAAAATCTAATCTGACATCGGACTCGCTTGAAATATATCAAAATTTGGCATTAACATCACGGGTCAAAAAGTGGATGTTTTCACCAGGTCCGGACCTGATGGCCATCGGCCATTTTTCACCAGGTCCGGACCTGATAGCCAGGGGTCCCGGGTACGAGACCCGAAATTTCATAATTTTTTTTCCAGACATTAAAAAATCTAATCTGACATCGGACTCGCTTGAAATATATCAAAATTTGGCATTATCATCACGGGTCAAAAAGTGGATGTTTTCACCAGGTCCGGACCTGATGGCCATCAGCCATTTTTCACCAGGTCCGGACCTGATAGCCAGGGGTCCCGGGTGCGAGACCCGAAACTTCATAATTTTTTTTCCAGACATTAAAAAATCTAATCTGACATCGGACTCGCTTGAAATATATCAAAATTTGGCATTATCATCACGGGTCAAAAAGTGGATGTTTTCACCAGGTCCGGACCTGATGGCCATCGGCCATTTTTCACCAGGTCCGGACCTGATAGCCAGGGGTCCCGGGTACGAGACCCGAAACTTCATAATTTTTTTTCCAGACATTAAAAAATTTAATCTGACATCGGACTCGCTTGAAATATATCAAAATTTGGCATTATCATCACGGGTCAAACAGTGGATGTTTTCACCAGGTCCGGACCTGATAGCCATGGGCCATTTTTCACCAGGTCCGGACCTGATAGCCAGGGGTCCCGGGTGCGAGACCCGAAACTTCATAATTTTTTTTTCAGACATTAAAAAATCTAATCTGACATCGGACTCGCTTGAAATATATCAAAATTTAGCATTATCATCACGGGTCAAAAAGTGGATGTTTTCACCAGGTCCGGACCTGATGGCCATCGGCCATTTTTCACCAGGTCCGGACCTGATAGCCAGGGGTCCCGGGTGCGAGACCCAAATCTTCATAATTTTTTTTCCAGACATTAAAAAATCTAATCTGACATCGGACTCGCTTGAAATATATCAACATTTGGCATTATCATCACGGGTCAAAAAGTGGATGTTTTCACCAGGTCCGGACCTGATGGCCATCGGCCATTTTTCACCAGGTCCGGACCTGATAGCCAGGGGTCCCGGGTGCGAGACCCGAAACTTCGTAATTTTTTTTCCAGACTTAAAAAAATCTAATCTGACATCGGACTCGCTTGAAATATATCAAAATTTGGCATTATCATCACGGGTCAAAAAGTGGATGTTTTCACCAGGTCCGGACCTGATGGCCATCGGCCATTTTTCACCAGGTCCGGACCTGATAGCCAGGGGTCCCGGGTGCGAGACCCGAAACTTCATAATTTTTTTTCCAGACATTAAAAAATCTAATCTGACACCGGACTCGCTTGAAATATATCAAAATTTGGCATTATCATCACGGGTCAAAAAGTGGATGTTTTCACCAGGTCCGGACCTGATAGCCATCGGCCATTTTCACCAGGTCCGGACCTGATAGCCAGGGGTCCCGGGTGCGAGACCCACAACTTCATAATTTTTTTTCCAGACATTAAAAAATCTAATCTGACATCGGACTCGCTTGAAATATATCAAAATTTGGCATTATCATCACGGGTCAAAAAGTGGATGTTTTCACCAGGTCCGGACCTGATAGCCATGGGCCATTTTTCACCAGGTCCGGACCTGATAGCCAGGGGTCCCGGCTGCGAGACCCGAAACTTCATAATTTTTTTTCCAGACATTAAAAAATCTAATCTGACATCGGACTCGCTTGAAATATATCAAAATTTAGCATTATCATCACGGGTCAAAAAGTGGATGTTTTCACCAGGTCCGGACCTGATGGCCATCGGCCATTTTTCACCAGGTCCGGACCTGATAGCCAGGGGTCCCGGGTGCGAGACCCAAATCTTCATAATTTTTTTTCTAGACATTAAAAAATCTAATCTGACATCTGACTCGCTTTAAATATATCAAAATTTGGCATTATCATCACGGGTCAAAAAGTGGATGTTTTCACCAGGTCCGGACCTGATGGCCATCGTCCATTTTTCACCAGGTCCGGACCTGATAGCCAGGGGTCCCGGGTGCGAGACCCGAAACTTCATAATTTTTTTTCCAGACATTAAAAAATCTAATCTGACATCGGACTCGCTTGAAATATATCAAAATTTGGCATTAACATCACGGGTCAAAAAGTGGATGTTTTCACCAGGTCCGGACCTGATGGCCATCGGCCATTTTTCACCAGGTCCGGACCTGATAGCCAGGGGTCCCGGGTACGAGACCCGAAACTTCATAATTTTTTTTCCAGACATTAAAAAATTTAATCTGACATCGGACTCGCTTGAAATATATCAAAATTTGGCATTATCATCACGGGTCAAACAGTGGATGTTTTCACCAGGTCCGGACCTGATAGCCATGGGCCATTTTTCACCAGGTCCGGACCTGATAGCCAGGGGTCCCGGGTGCGAGACCCGAAACTTCATAATTTTTTTTTCAGACATTAAAAAATCTAATCTCACATCGGACTCGCTTGAAATATATCAAAATTTAGCATTATCATCACGGGTCAAAAAGTGGATGTTTTCACCAGGTCCGGACCTGATGGCCATCGGCCATTTTTCACCAGGTCCGGACCTGATAGCCAGGGGTCCCGGGTGCGAGACCCAAATCTTCATAATTTTTTTTCCAGACATTAAAAAATCTAATCTGACATCGGACTCGCTTGAAATATATCAACATTTGGCATTATCATCACGGGTCAAAAAGTGGATGTTTTCACCAGGTCCGGACCTGATGGCCATCGGCCATTTTTCACCAGGTCCGGACCTGATAGCCAGGGGTCCCGGGTGCGAGACCCGAAACTTCGTAATTTTTTTTCCAGACTTAAAAAAATCTAATCTGACATCGGACTCGCTTGAAATATATCAAAACTTGGCATTATCATCACGGGTCAAAAAGTGGATGTTTTCACCAGGTCCGGACCTGATGGCCATCGGCCATTTTTCACCAGGTCCGGACCTGATAGCCAGGGGTCCCGGGTGCGAGACCCGAAACTTCATAATTTTTTTTCCAGACATTAAAAAATCTAATCTGACACCGGACTCGCTTGAAATATATCAAAATTTGGCATTATCATCACGGGTCAAAAAGTGGATGTTTTCACCAGGTCCGGACCTGATAGCCATCGGCCATTTTTCACCAGGTCCGGACCTGATAGCCAGGGGTCCCGGGTGCGAGACCCGAAACTTCATAATTTTTTTTCCAGACATTAAAAAATCTAATCTGACATCGGACTCGCTTGAAATATATCAAAATTTGGCATTATCATCACGGGTCAAAAAGTGGATGTTTTCACCAGGTCCGGACCTGATAGCCATCGGCCATTTTTCACCAGGTCCGGACCTGATAGCCAGGGGTCCCGGGTGCGAGACCCGAAACTTCATAATTGTTTTTTCCAGACATTAAAAAATCTAATCTGACATCGGACTCGCTTGAAATATATCAAAATTTGGCATTATCATCACGGGTCAAAAAGTGGATGTTTTCACCAGGTCCGGACCTGATGGCCATCGGCCATTTTTCACCAGGTCCGGACCTGATAGCCAGGGGTCCCGGGTGCGAGACCCGAAACTTCATAATTTTTTTTCCAGACATTAAAAAATCTAATCTGACATCTGACTCGCTTGAAATATATCAAAATTTGGCATTATCATCACGGGTCAAAAAGTGGATGTTTTCACCAGGTCCGGACCTGATGGCCATCGGCCATTTTTCACCAGGTCCGGACCTGATAGCCAGGGGTCCCGGGTGCGAGACCCGAAACTTCATAATTTTTTTTCCAGACATTAAAAAATCTAATCTGACATCGGACTCGCTTGAAATATATCAAAATTTGGCATTATCATCACGGTTCAAAAAGTGGATGTTTTCACCAGGTCCGGACCTGATAGCCATCGGCCATTTTTCACCAGGTCCGGACCTGATAGCCAGGGGTCCCGGGTGCGAAACCCAAAACTTCATAATTTTTTTTCCAGACATTAAAAAATCTAATCTGACATCGGACTCGCTTGAAATATATCAAAATTTGGCATTATCATCACGGTTCAAAAAGTGGATGTTTTCACCAGGTCCGGACCTGATAGCCATCGGCCATTTTTCACCAGGTCCGGACCTGATAGCCAGGGGTCCCGGGTGCGAAACCCAAAACTTCATAATTTTTTTTCCAGACATTAAAAAATCTAATCTGACATCGGACTCACTTGAAATATATCAAAATTTAGCATTATCATCACGGGTCAAAAAGTGGATGTTTTCACCAAGTCCGGACCTGATGGCCATCGGCCATTTTTCACCAGGTCCGGACCTGATAGCCAGGGGTCCCGGGTGCGAGACCCAAATCTTCATAATTTTTTTTCCAGACATTAAAAAATCTAATCTGACATCTGACTCGCTTGAAATATATCAAAATTTGGCATTATCATCACGGGTCAAAAAGTGGATGTTTTCACCAGGTCCGGACCTGATGGCCATCGGCCATTTTTCACCAGGTCCGGACCTGATAGCCAGGGGTCCCGGGTGCGAGACCCGAAACTTCATAATTTTTTTTCCAGACATTAAAAAATCTAATCTGACATCGGACTCGCTTGAAATATATCAAAATTTGGCATTAACATCACGGGTCAAAAAGTGGATGTTTTCACCAGGTCCGGACCTGATGGCCATCGGCCATTTTTCACCAGGTCCGAACCTGATAGCCAGGGGTCCCTGGTACGAGACCCGAAACTTCATAATTTTTTTTCCAGACATTAAAAAATCTAATCTGACATCGGACTCGCTTGAAATATATCAAAATTTGGCATTATCATCACGGGTCAAAAAGTGGATGTTTTCACCAGGTCCAGACCTGATAGCCATCGGCCATTTTTCACCAGGTCCGGACCTGATAGCCAGGGGTCCCTTGTGCGAGACCCGAAACTTAATAATTTTTTTTCCAGACATTAAAAAATCTAATCTGACATCGGACTTGCTTGAAATATATCAAAATTTTGCATTATCATCACGGGTCAAAAAGTGGATGTTTTCACCAGGTCCGGACCTGATGGCCATCGGCCATTTTTCACCAGGTCCGGACCTGATAGCCAGGGGTCCCGGGTGCGAGACCCGAAACTTCATAAATTTTTTTCCAGACATTAAAAAATCTAATCTGACATCGGACTCGCTTGAAATATATCAAAATTTGGCATTATCATCACGGGTCAAAAAGTGGATGTTTTCACCAGGTCCGGACCTGATAGCCATCGGCCATTTATCACCAGGTCCGGACCTGATAGCCGGGGGTCCCGGGTGCGAGACCCGAAACTTCATAATTTTTTTTCCAGACATAAACAAATCTAATCTGACATCGGACTCGCTTGAAATATATCAAAATTTGGCATTATCATCACGGGTCAAAAAGTGGATGTTTTCACTAGGTCCGGACCTGATGGCCATCGGCCATCTTTCACCAGGTCCGGACCTGATAGCCAGTGGTCCCAGGTGCGAGACCCGAAACTTCATAATTTTTTTTCCTGACACTAAAAAATCTAATATGACATCGGACTTGCTTGAAATATATCAAAATTTTGCATTATTATCACGGGTCAAAAAGTGGATGTTTGCACCGGGTCCGGACCTGATAGCCATAGGTCCCGGTTGTGAAACCCAAAACGGCAGGATTTTTTTTCCCCTACTCCAAATAATCGAATCCAACTCCAGACTCACATGAAATATATCATAATTTTGCATTTTCGTCACGGGTCAAAAAGTGGCAGTTTCCACCAGGTTCGGACCTGATAGCCAGAGGTCCTGGGTGCAAACCCCTAAAGGCTATAAGGATTGGAAATACAAAGAAGTGTTCACTATAGCCTTTTAAATTAGACTTTACCTTTTTTACCTGCAATGTTTGAAAATTCATGAAAATCATTCTTGAGCATTTTCAATGCAAAGATGTGTTTTTTTCATAAGTCGTAATGGGAACGACTTAAAGTATTATTAACTGGCTGCATTGTTATTTTTGCTTTTGATTGTTAGCCGTTTGGCAAAGATGACGTTATCGGTTCCTATCTCGACTTGGACAACGGCACCATAGAATACTCCAAGAATGGTAAGTTGTCCTTTGCCACTTATTCTCACTGATTCTATCTTTGTATTATAAGTCATTCTGTGGTTTATGGTATCAGCTGGAAGTTTTGGCTAGTACGGACTGCTTGCCTTTGTCTAGTTGTCAATTTACACCCATGCTTGGATTTTGGCCGTGCTGAGTCGTGATCTTTGATTGTAGCAGGTCACGTCCATTCCGGAGACAACATGCCTCCGATCCATGGATGTCGATCATTGGTGGGTTCCCCCTCCCAATATTTAGGGCGGGGGATGGCGTGTATCATCACCCCCCCCCCCCCCCCCCCCCAATGTTTCGCTTTACTCGCTTGACCTCTCTAAGTTTTGACCAATCAGGTGGCATCTACTATCTATCACGAAGACTAGAATTATGAAAAGTCACTGGAGAGGGATTCAAACCTGCCACCTCCAAAACATGGTACCACCTTACCACACTTAACCAACTGAGCTATCATGCCCTAGGTTGGTGGTGTCCATAATAGTCAATTATCCTTCTTTGTTTGGCAGTCAGAAGTCATGATCATTTAAGATACATGCATCATTACCAATGCTGCAACATGAGAAATGGTACATGGGGGATCACTCAAAGAGGATGTGGCTTTTTTTATTATTATAATTATCAAATGCTTGGTTAGACCATGGAGCTATTAAACAGAAGGAGCTAGAACAAAGTCCCTTAATTAATCCAATTAACTGCTCTAGCCATAGATAAAGCGCAGCGACCGCCTACAGTGTTTACAACTATGGACATTCTTTATAGTGTGGTTTCGTATCCAGTGCGAGACCCGGTGGTCACCAGGGCCCTTTTCCAAACCTCGGCTCCGGCTCCGGCTCCGGCTCTGGCTCCGGCTCTGTCTCCATGAAGCCGCATACCAAATGAAGGCTCCGGATCCAGCTTGATATTTGCGGCTTCATTTTGGCCAAAAAATGGAGCCAAACGAAGTCTGCTGGGGAGGTGGCTTCGTGGGGCTTTGTGACGTCACACTTTGAATCACTGAGGACAAAGTCACGTGACAGTAATAAAAAGTGAACTTTGACACCTTTTCATTGTTTTTCGTCTGTATCTGCCGCGCAATTTAAATACAGAAACTAGTGAAATTATGGAAACTACATACAGTAGGATATTTTGGGGAAAGTTGCATTGAGTTTAGTGTAAATTGATAGACAAATTTCCATGGCAACGGTTTTCAGATTGTGCAATTTGGCTAATTAATTTGCATCATTATACATATATTACTATTTATAACATATTAAAATTATGAAGGTAGAAAAAATCTCCATGGAACATACTTGTGACTTGTATGCCTTACAATAATCTTAACCAATGTTTTCAACACAAAATCAGCTAAATTAAAACAAACGTCACGCAACGGCGCGGCGCTCCTGAGCGCGTGACGCGTCACGCTCGAACCCCAGCGTTTTAGGCCGAAGCATCCCGAAGCCGCTCGAAGTCTGACTGTTCCAAACGTGGATCACTGGGGCTCTACTTTGATTTAGATATCTATAAACCAAGGCAAAATAATGTTCTCTGTTTTCTTGTACCTCAGGTCAGTACTTGGGCCATGCTTTTGACATCCCTCATCATCTCAGGCAGCAGCCCATGTTTGCTGCCGTTGTCTTGAAGGTAAGTCTTGTACCCTGGGGCCAATTTCATAAAACTGTTAAGCACAAAAATTTGCTTAGCACAAAAAATGTCTCGCCCAATAAAACAAAACAACCGTTGAAAATTCCATTTGATATTCATGGTCAGCAAACAACAGCCAAAGAACAGTTTTATGAAATTTGTCTCCATGTGACTTGCTCAGATCTGGAAACGCCTCCCCAACTTTTTATCCGTGATAAAGATTCACACCTGCGGCTAAAAGAGCAATGATGGCTTAGCTTTTGACTTTCACGGCCACACATGGTCCCGACCATGCGCGATGATGACATGTGTTGAACTTGGAGAGTGAGCTGCTGGAGTTGTGTTTGGAGCTGCTGAATGTCAGGCGACTAAAGAGGTGCGACAGAGGCCGATGAGGCTAACATTGGCCATAGCGATGACGGGTGGTGTGACTACGTCAACGATTTTGTCTGCCAGATTGGCCAACTGGCTGATATCGACATCGTTGGTGCTGGCAAGGACAAGCTGGGCATTGGTGGGCAGCCGCTGCAAGAAAAGCTGTTTCAGGATTGAAGGCTCTAGAGTGTTGTTCCCCAACTCATGTTCCATCTTTCTGAGAAGCTGTGATGGTTTTTGTCAACCAGTTCCTTAAAAGTCGTTCTGGAGTCGTCACTGCTGTCACTGCGCTGGTTTCTTTAATTAATTCTTCCTTCAGATTTGAGTTGGGGGCATCTTCAGGTAGATTGATGAGCAAGCCGCAGACCTCTCGAGCTATGACCAGTTGTAATGATGATACAACGTAGGTGTATTTGGTTATTTCAGTCGAAATTCTCCGATTGAGGAATAGCGTTCCGCACTAATGACGTCACACCATGCATGCACATACCCCCACTCACCACACGTTTGCATGGCCATGTTGCAATGTTTGTCTGAGGTTTGGTGCTATTTTTAGCGCAAGTGCGCAGTGCTATTGCACCTCAACTTGTGTAAACGAAAATAATAACAGGGTCGTTTGGACAATGGTGGGAGTCTAAAAGCCACTGCACTGACTGGGGGTACCGCAGGATCCGGGTACGGAGCTCTGGCTAGTAGCCATGGTGTCGAAAATCACGTCTGGGTCCCCAAATGTGGGTATGGTAGAAATGGAATTCACTTAAGGCCGTTTCACACTGGAAGCTTTCAACCCGGGGCGAACTCAACCCGGGGCGAACTTATTCTCGCCCTGGGTTGAAATTTGATTTTTCAACCCCGCGTTCAACCCAGCGTCGTTTCACACTGGCCTCTCGTGAACACACCTTCAACCCGGGGCGAATTCAACCCGATTCAATTCACACTGACTTTTTCAACCCGGGGCGAAAAATCTCAACCCTGCTCCGTAGCAGGGTTGACTTCAACCCGGGTTGAAGTCAATCTCGGGGTTGACATGGGGTTTGGCGCGGGGTTGAAAATTGTCTAGTGTGAATCGCCGCCGATTTCAACCCCGCGTCAACCCCGAGATTTGTCCAGTGTGAAAAGGCCTTATACCACTATTGTGTTCACAATGTATGGCAAGACTGGCAAGGTCAAAGCTGGACGGAGGATCTATAGCCCAACTTCGTGAACGGCTGGTTGAACTCTCATGACTATGCATCCAAGGAAAGTGCCACAATGTTTGGAAGATTTTGCAGTTACTCAGGGGCATAACAGTTTATCGTGCACAGTCAAAAGTTCCCGCTCTATAGGTGAAGGTTATGAGATGTTCACTGTCCCATAGAAAAAGTTATAATCCTCAACGAAGATTCGATGGAGTGGCGAATATTTGATGGCGACTTGACTCAATAAACTTAAAAGTGACTTTTAACATGTAAAGGAAACTTGCTGAACTTGCTGACTTGGCCTGTATGGCCTTGAACTAAATACACGGAAACAAGCAGTCATATTAAGACATTGGCCTTTACCGAGTGGGGTGAAAATAAACAGTACTATTAATCAAACCATCAGGCTTATTGGCGAGAGGATCAAGGAGCATTCAATGCGATGTGAGACTTTCCCGAGTGAATGGATCGGCGGTAAGCTGAGCACGCCTGGGGAGCTGGCCACCACCCTAACTGGGATTTGCATCATTATGATATATGGTGTATCGATCGTGAACAACATTGGTACACCAGACACATCAAGTAGGCCACCCACATCTGCCTTTGTGAGAACAACATCAACCAGGACAGCGACATCCCTGGTTTCTGGCTTTCCATTATCCGGCACCACGACCAAGTGAACAGTACTACGTCTGCACACCGATAAGGTATGGCAAACAGGACGGATGTGGGCCAACAGGATGTAACGGACACCGCAGCATCCAGTTCTTCAGATGCCTTATGAAGGCTAGCAGTACCAGCAGCCAAAATGTCGCCACCAACAACACGTCATCGCGTGACTTTGATCACCCTTTTCCCTTGTTTGTAACCACCGCGATGATTTACCCCCTTTCTGTTGATCACAGTGTCATTTAAAATCAAATTATCTTGGGCCTTATTAGATAATGGATTAATTTACTATTGATTAATCTGATTTTCATGTGTTGTTTGTTTCAGAATGCAGAGATGAAATTCAATTTTGGAGCTACGCAGTTCAAAAACAAACTTGAGGTAATGAATCTTGCAGTATCTTTTTTTTAAAACAGCAATTAATTTTATGCACATAAATCTTCAACATGTGAATACAAATATTGATGCCATCAAGAAGGTAGGTTTGCGGTGACACCATGTAATCTCTGCAGTGAGAGTGTGTGTGGTTCTGAGAAGAACCGGTGGTATTATCTCGACATTCCGAACAGTGTGCTCTGTTCGTCCTCAGGAGAATGACTAGTTGCCTGACTTCCATGATGCTGAATATAAGTTCCAAGGATGCACTGGGGCCGATTTCATAAAGCTCTGCGACGCGTCGCAACTCGATTTGCGACGCGTCCTAGCTGCGACTCGTCGCATCTATGCGGTGAGTCCATAGAGAAAGGATGCGTCTTAACTCTGCGACGCGTCGTAAGTTTTATGAATTCGGCCCCTGGAGTGGAACGGCTGGATTACATGGAATCTTCACAACTCTCCGGTCATTTATGGGACCATTTCTGTCTGTTTGCCAGTATTTCTCATCATCTGATCTGGAGTTTCTTCTTTGCTGTTTTTTCTTTTTCTTAGGGTGGTTATCAACCGCTGTGCAAAGCCCCTCCAAGCTGTGTGGCCAAATCACCCAACTCAGGTAACGCTGGTCTACTTGAATAGTAAAATCAGTCTGGAAAGATTCCTTTGACTCAGGCGCGGTTCTAGGGGGGGCTGTAGCCCCCTACAAATTTTGTCTAGCCCCCCAGCAAAAATGCAATTGAAATATAAAAATTCTTGAAAATACTGGATCTTTTCAGTTATTAGGCGCCAATTACATAAAAAACACGTAGTGTAATCTATAGGTGCATGCTTTGCGACCCCTAATAAGACATGGCAGAAGCGAGTGTTAAAAGAACCCAAAATATTGGGTCTTCTAGCCCCCCCAAAAAGTAATGGCTCTTCTAGCCCCCAAAAAATATTGGTTCTAGAACCGCGCCTGCTTTGACTTGGTGATTGGGAGGATAGGAGATGTTGAAAGGGATGCCTTAGTATAGCAACTTGACTGCTTGACAACTCTGTGACCAAAATTATTTTTGCTCTTTTAAAGATAAAATAAAATAAAAGAGAAAAGACTTAATAAGAAATACTGTGGCCGTTTTGTCTGTTTTCTCAAAAAGTGGGCACCGTATGGGACTGAAATTTTCACAGATGACTGTTACTGTATCTTCCTTGATATTTTTGCCGATGAATCTGTACTTCTTTGACAAAAACCAAAGTATGATATTACCTTTAAGTCAAATAAAACTTCATTACATTCCTTCCCTTCCCAAAAGCCACAATGATATTATTTCATAGATGGAAGAAATAAGGATAATCAAAGTATTACCAACAAAGCTACGTTGATTCATGTTCACTTCAAAATGTGACCTTGGACTGCCAATCATGTGTTTGGTTGTAAGAGCTTAAAAGGTACATACTCCATTTATTCTTATACAGGTGCACAGCAAGCCATGGCTGGTAAGCCCCAACCTAATGCACCCAAGGCCATCATACTAGAGGTAGGTCGCTCAAACAGTTCACTAAGGGCCTTTTCCAAACCTTGGCTCTGGCTTCGGCTTCAGTTCCGGCTCCATTTCCTGCATTCATTCTTAAATAACGGGTATCAAAATAGGGACTTTTGGCTACAGTTCGGAAGTAGATTATCTGGTTTTAAAAAGAAAATGGAGCTTCACCTTCAATGAAACAACACAGCCTGCATTTTCAGCATATGGATGACAGAGACGAAGCCGGAGATTTGGAAAAGGCCCTAAGATTGATCACGATTAGGGAGAAGAGCTAGACAGAGAAACGAGATGGGAGAATAAGGCCATGTCCCAATGGGAGACTTTGGAGAACCGGTCTTGATTCAACAGCACATGTGCAAACCATGCTTGCGCAATTGTGAGCATGCGCGCGTTGTTTTGCGCGTGCATGCGTGTGCGCTGTTGACTTGAAGACCGGTTCTCCAAAGTCTCCCATTCACTGGGTGTGGCTGCTGACTATGGCCATGGCTGCAACTACGTCTTCGAACTAGATTCAGCCAGTAGAATTGGACCTTTTTTTTTTTAGTATACGGATGCTGAGGTTGGCCCGGCCACAATGAAGTTCATTTGTGGCTTGATATTTGTGACTTTGCGGCCACAGCCAAAGCCAGATAATTGGGACGCGGCAGCAAAATGGCCCCGCTCCCAATAGCCTCAACCACATTGTCACAGTCAAATTGGGACACATCCTAACATCACAGAATGGACAGAGCTCAGTCTGAGTAATGGACATTCAGATTGCAGAAAACAGAGAAGGTTGTGGAGAAAGGTTGTTGACAGAGTATCTGTGGTGCCCCAACGGTCAACCAGAATAAGGGACAAATATAAACACTAAAAAAGATTAATCATTGTGAAGTAAATACTGATTTGCATTGTGTGACATTATTCTTTGCTAATAGCGCTCCACACTAATGACGTCACAAAATCCCCGGATGTTAGACAAACACTGTCTCACACATGTATGCACGCGTTTGCATGGTTGCAATGTTTGTCTAAGATCCAGTGCAATTTTATCGCAAGTGCGGAGCGCTATTAATGATTAGCACTGATTGACATTTAATGTCAGTCTTTATATTGTTTCTTGACTAATCAGCCCCTGTGTATACATCTTTAACTTCATACATTTTGGCACAGAATTTTTGTTGATTTTGTCTTTTCATTGTGTTTTGCAGCCGTCAAGAGAATTAGCAGAACAGGTAAGGAGAATTGTACTGTTATGATACGGGTCAATTTGCAGGGCACCGTTTAAATAGCTTGTAATTGTACAGTCAAGCTGGAAATTCTGTGCTTATGTTGAGATTCTGTTCTTGGATCAGTTAGGAATTTTCAGATAAATTTGTGCGTGCATCACATAACAAAGGATTCCTTGAATTTCTTAAGCCTCAGATTATTTGGTTTTTTGCTCAGAGTCAGAATCTGTTATGAAGATGCAATGTTTTGGAAAGCATTTTATGTGTTCTAATTGTGTTTATTCCCATTATGTCCATATGCAGACTTTGAATCAGGTCAAGCTCTTCAAGAAGCACCTGAATGAGAACTGCCCAAGGTATGTCTACCCACCATGCAAACCTTCTCTCTTACTGTCCACCCACCATGCAAACCTTCTCTCTTACTGTCCACCCACCATGCAAACCTTCTCTCTTACTGTCAACCCACCATGCAAACCTTCTCTCTTACTGTCCACCCACCATGCAAACCTTCTCTCTTACTGTCCACCCACCATGCAAACCTTCTCTCTTACTGTCAACCCACCATGCAAACCTTCTCTCTTACTGTCTACCCACCATGCAAACCTTCTTTCTTACTGTCCACCCACCATGCAAACCTTCTCTCTTACTGTCCACCCACCATGCAAACCTTCTCTCTTACTGTCTACCCACCATGCAAACCTTCTCTCTTACTGTCCACCCACCATGCAAACCTTCTCTCTTACTGTCCACCCACCATGCAAACCTTCTCTCTTACTGTCTACCCACCATGCAAACCTTCTCTCTTACTGCCCACCCACCATGCAAACCTTCTCTCTTACTGTCCACCCACCTTGCAAACCTTCTCTCTTACTGTCCACCCACCATGCAAACCTTCTCTCTTACTGTCTACTCACCATGCAAACCTTCTCTCTTACTGTCTACCCACCATGCAAACCTTCTCTCTTACTGTCTACCCACCATGCAAACCTTCTCTCTTACTGTCTACTCACCATGCAAACCTTCTCTCTTACTGTCTACCCACCATGCAAACCTTCTCTC
The DNA here is from genome assembly GCA_963971285.1 of Astropecten irregularis. Classification (NCBI taxonomy): domain Eukaryota; kingdom Metazoa; phylum Echinodermata; class Asteroidea; order Paxillosida; family Astropectinidae; genus Astropecten; species Astropecten irregularis. The sequence goes on from OZ020246.1 coordinate 13,103,973, forward strand.
TTACTGTCCACCCACCTTGCAAACCTTCTCTCTTACTGTCTACTCACCATGCAAACCTTCTCTCTTACTGTCTACCCACCATGCAAACCTTCTCTCTTACTGTCTACTCACCATGCAAACCTTCTCTCTTACTGTCTACTCACCATGCAAACCTTCTCTCTTACTGTCCACCCACCTTGCAAACCTTCTCTCTTACTGCCCACCCACCTTGCAAACCTTCTCTCTTACTGTCCACCCACCATGCAAACCTTCTCTCTTACTGTCTACTCACCATGCAAACCTTCTCTCTTACTGTCCACCCACCTTGCAAACCTTCTCTCTTACTGTCCACCCACCATGAAAACCTTCTCTCTTACTGTCCACCCCCCATGCAAACCTTCTCTCTTACTGTCCACCCACCATGCAAACCTTCTCTCTTACTGTCAACCCACCATGCAAACCTTCTCTCTTACTGTCTACCCACCATGCAAACCTTCTTTCTTACTGTCCACCCACCATGCAAACCTTCTCTCTTACTGTCCACCCACCATGCAAACCTTCTCTCTTACTGTCCACCCACCATGCAAACCTTCTCTCTTACTGCCCACCCACCATGCAAACCTTCTCTCTTACTGTCCACCCACCATGCAAACCTTCTCTCTTACTGTCCACCCACCATGCAAACCTTCTCTCTTACTGCCCACCCACCATGCAAACCTTCTCTCTTACTGTCCACCCACCATGCAAACCTTCTCTCTTACTGTCCACCCACCATGCAAACCTTCTCTCTTACTGTCCACCCACCATGCAAACCTTCTCTCTTACTGTCCTCCCACCGTGCAAACCTTCTCTCTTACTGTCCACCCACCTTGCAAACCTTCTCTCTTACTGCCCACCCACCTTGCAAACCTTCTCTCTTACTGTCCACCCACCATGCAAACCTTCTCTCTTACTGTCTACTCACCATGCAAACCTTCTCTCTTACTGTCCACCCACCTTGCAAACCTTCTCTCTTACTGTCCACCCACCATGCAAACCTTCTCTCTTACTGTCCACCCCCCATGCAAACCTTCTCTCTTACTGTCCACCCACCATGCAAACCTTCTCTCTTACTGTCAACCCACCATGCAAACCTTCTCTCTTACTGTCTACCCACCATGCAAACCTTCTTTCTTACTGTCCACCCACCATGCAAACCTTCTCTCTTACTGTCCACCCACCATGCAAACCTTCTCTCTTACTGTCTACCCACCATGCAAACCTTCTCTCTTACTGCCCACCCACCATGCAAACCTTCTCTCTTACTGTCTACCCACCATGCAAACCTTCTCTCTTACTGCCCACCCACCATGCAAACCTTCTCTCTTACTGTCTACCCACCATGCAAACCTTCTCTCTTACTGTCTACTCACCATGCAAACCTTCTCTCTTACTGTCTACCCACCATGCAAACCTTCTCTCTTACTGTCCACCCACCTTGCAAACCTTCTCTCTTACTGTCTACTCACCATGCAAACCTTCTCTCTTACTGTCTACCCACCATGCAAACCTTCTCTCTTACTGTCTACTCACCATGCAAACCTTCTCTCTTACTGTCTACTCACCATGCAAACCTTCTCTCTTACTGTCCACCCACCTTGCAAACCTTCTCTCTTACTGCCCACCCACCTTGCAAACCTTCTCTCTTACTGTCCACCCACCATGCAAACCTTCTCTCTTACTGTCTACTCACCATGCAAACCTTCTCTCTTACTGTCCACCCACCTTGCAAACCTTCTCTCTTACTGTCCACCCACCATGCAAACCTTCTCTCTTACTGTCCACCCCCCATGCAAACCTTCTCTCTTACTGTCCACCCACCATGCAAACCTTCTCTCTTACTGTCAACCCACCATGCAAACCTTCTCTCTTACTGTCTACCCACCATGCAAACCTTCTTTCTTACTGTCCACCCACCATGCAAACCTTCTCTCTTACTGTCCACCCACCATGCAAACCTTCTCTCTTACTGTCCACCCACCATGCAAACCTTCTCTCTTACTGCCCACCCACCATGCAAACCTTCTCTCTTACTGTCCACCCACCATGCAAACCTTCTCTCTTACTGTCCACCCACCATGCAAACCTTCTCTCTTACTGCCCACCCACCATGCAAACCTTCTCTCTTACTGTCCACCCACCATGCAAACCTTCTCTCTTACTGTCCACCCACCATGCAAACCTTCTCTCTTACTGTCCTCCCACCGTGCAAACCTTCTCTCTTACTGTCCACCCACCTTGCAAACCTTCTCTCTTACTGCCCACCCACCTTGCAAACCTTCTCTCTTACTGTCCACCCACCATGCAAACCTTCTCTCTTACTGTCTACTCACCATGCAAACCTTCTCTCTTACTGTCCACCCACCTTGCAAACCTTCTCTCTTACTGTCCACCCACCATGCAAACCTTCTCTCTTACTGTCCACCCCCCATGCAAACCTTCTCTCTTACTGTCCACCCACCATGCAAACCTTCTCTCTTACTGTCAACCCACCATGCAAACCTTCTCTCTTACTGTCTACCCACCATGCAAACCTTCTTTCTTACTGTCCACCCACCATGCAAACCTTCTCTCTTACTGTCCACCCACCATGCAAACCTTCTCTCTTACTGTCTACCCACCATGCAAACCTTCTCTCTTACTGCCCACCCACCATGCAAACCTTCTCTCTTACTGTCTACCCACCATGCAAACCTTCTCTCTTACTGCCCACCCACCATGCAAACCTTCTCTCTTACTGTCCACCCACCATGCAAACCTTCTCTCTTACTGCCCACCCACCATGCAAACCTTCTCTCTTACTGTCCACCCACCATGCAAACCTTCTCTCTTACTGTCCACCCACCATGCAAACCTTCTCTCTTACTGCCCACCCACCATGCAAACCTTCTCTCTTACTGTCCTCCCACCGTGCAAACCTTCTCTCTTACTGTCCACCCACCAAGCAAACCTTCTCTCTTACTGTCCACCCACCATGCAAACCTTCTCTCTTACTGTCCACCCACCATGCAAACCTTCTCTCCTACTGTCCGCCCACCATGCAAACCTTCTCTCTTACTGTCTACTCACCATGCAAACCTTCTCTCTTACTGTCTACTCACCATGCAAACCTTCTCTCTTACTGTCCACCCACCATGCAAACCTTCTCTCTTACTGTCCACCCACCATACAAACCTTCTCTCTTACTGTCCACCCACCTTGCAAACCTTCTCTCTTACTGTCCACCCACCATGCAAACCTTCTCTCTTACTGTCCACCCACCATGCAAACCTTCTCTCTTACTGTCCACCCACCATGCAAACCTTCTCTGTTACTGTCCTCCCACCGTGCAAACCTTCTCTCTTACTGTCCACCCACCAAGCAAACCTTCTCTCTTACTGTCCACCCACCATGCAAACCTTCTCTCTTACTGTCCACCCACCATGCAAACCTTCTCTCTTACTGTCCACCCACCATGCAAACCTTCTCTCTTACTGTCCACCCACCATGCAAACCTTCTCTCCTACTGTCCGCCCACCATGCAAACCTTCTCTCCTACTGTCCGGCCACCATGCAAACCTTCTCTCTTACTGTCTACTCACCATGCAAACCTTCTCTCTTACTGTCTACCCACCATGCAAACCTTCTCTCTTACTGTCCACCCACCATACAAACCTTCTCTCTTACTGTCCACCCACCTTGCAAACCTTCTCTCTTACTGTCCACCCACCATACAAACCTTCTCTCTTACTGTCCACCCACCATGCAAACCTTCTCTCTTACTGTCCACCCACCATACAAACCTTCTCTCTTACTGTCCACCCACCTTGCAAACCTTCTCTCTTACTGTCCACCCACCGTGCAAACCTTCTCTCTTACTGTCCACCCACCTTGCAAACCTTCTCTCTTACTGTCCACCCACCATACAAACCTTCTCTCTTACTCTCTACCCACCATGCAAACCTTCTCTCTTACTGTCAACCCACCATGCAAACCTTCTCTCTTACTGTCCACCCACCTTGCAAACCTTCTCTCTTACTGTGAACCCACCATGCAAACCTTCTCTCTTACTGTCCACCCACCATGCAAATCTTCTCCTTTATTGGTCTTTCAACCAAATCATAGGGCATTTACGAAACGACCAATTAGGCTCAGGCTCCAGCTCTTTCATCCAAATACTGAAAATATAGGTTGTGGTTTTTCATTGAAGCCAGAGTTGTGTTTTTCTTTCCAAACTAGAGAATCTACTTCTGAACCGCAGGCAAAAGCCTCTATTTTAATACCCATTATTTTAGAATGGATTCACGAAATGGAACCAGAGCCTGAGGCGGAGCCATGAGCCTCCGTTTCGTAAACGCCCATAGTTCATTGAAGAATGCCCCGTTTTTTTCCTTATTTTGTAGAGAGCTTCTAATCATCGGAGGCATGCCAGCCAAGGAGCAGATTGATGCCTTAAATTGTGGAGTAAGTAGAGCAGACTGCTAGGATTCTTTATATGGCCATGTACCCATATTGCATTTCATAACACATATGTTTGTAGTCACAGACATTTACGGTTTTCACCTCAGTCCTAGTGAGACAAATTCATAAGCTCGGTTCATAACTTCATGAGAATCTCCTGTGCAAAGCCAAACAGAGGTTTGCAAAAAGTTGAGTGCATTTCAACTCCGGCATGGTTGGAATCAAGAAATGGTCTGATGACAGACAGATCACATATTGAATGAACCATTTCAGATTAATCTAGGGGTGCGTTCCACTTGCGCAAACATACGCGAACATGTTCACAAGGTTAGCGTTATGCTTGGATTTTAAAGTGGAACGTACACGCAACAAATGGCCAACATGTGTTTTGAATTACGTCCGTCTTTCATTCAATGTAGTTAGGCAAAGTCTTGCTTACTAATTCCATGAAATAGATTATATGTGCAGCAGTGCCCGTAAGCAGCAAAATAGGCCTTAACGGATTCCATGAAATTGGGTCCTGCTTAAGCACCAAAATTTGCTGAAGCACCAAAAACCTTGGTAAATAACATCAGTATTAAGCTAGCCGAAACTTCTTGTGAATGTTATGCTCAGCAAACAATGGCCGAATACAAGTCAAAAGCAGTAAACATCACTTTAAAATCTGGTTGGAAATCCTTTTTGATCAAGGAAGACTTTTCATGCTTATAAGCAAACTTTGTGCTTAAGCGGCTCTGTGAAATTGGCACCAAATCAGTACCTTTTGATTCATGGATTTGTTTTTCATATCAAGAGATCATCCTAATTATGCACAACAACTATAGATCTGTGTTTTTTCTTTCATAATACTTGATTTCTCACTGTCCACCCACCTCTTACTCTGATTTGTTTATTGATAGAGTTTTCATATACATGTACTTGTCTTTTTATTTTTTGTTGATTTTTTTCTTCTTCTTCTTTTTTTCTTTTTTTTTCAATTACATCCAGGTTGATATAGTAGTGGCTACCCCTGGTAGAATCGATGACCTCATCAGCACGGGCAAACTGTCTTTGAATCAGGTATTAAAACCAGATTTTTGAATATTAATAGCGTTCCGCACTAATGACGTCACACCATGCATGCACGCGCACACACACCCCCACTCACCACACGTTTGCATGGCCAGTTGCAATGTTTGTCTGAGGTTCGGTGCTATTTTTAGCGCAAGTGCGCAGTGCTATTGGAAGACTTTTGACTAACCATTGTTTATCTCTAGAGGGCGCACTTCACCAGTCGTGAGAAAGTGGCTAGTTACAAACGATCATGGTGGCCGATGGCAAACAGCATAGTGTTTTGTGCACAAAGTTTTTACTTTGGCAAGCGAGACCTAGCACATTATTCCTCGCCAAATATAACAATTTCACCTCTCTTTGTGTTTTTGGGCATTAAAATTGGGGTGGGCGGCAATGTGAAGCTAAAAATAAATCTTAAATTGCCTGAATGTAATGTTCACAGCATTTTCCTGCGTCTTTTGGAAAGTGTTTGGACAATCGCCGTACTTAAAGCATGTACAAAAGTTTGCTGGAGACTGGTAGTTTGCTGCCCTCTATCAACAGCCCGCTCCAAAAGTCTTCCATTACAGAGAAATGTACCTCAGTGTGTATAGTTCGTTTGGATAAAAGTGTAATGGGATGATTCAATTCATTAATTTCAATATGATGAGAAATTTGAATATCAGAATCTTGAGTTATTTTCATACCAGTGCTGGACTACCTGACCCATCAAAGCCTTATAATGCAGCAGCCGATTAAATAACAAAACTTCAAACACTGCGTATGCAACATTTTGTTGCGTAACTTACGCAACATTTCCTGCCTTTGATTGCACAAGTTATGCCCGTTTCACAAAATTTACGCAACATTTGTACGTTGTGTAAGGTATGCAACAGTTCGTGAAATTGGCTTCTGGCCAATCAGTTGTCAAACATCTTTGCTCAGGCTGCCAGTCACAGGTCATATAACCTCATGATAAGTGTCATGTGAGATGGAATCCCATCCCCATAAGCATTGCCCACATAAGTTGCAAACCAATCTGCAGGATTATAGTTTTTAAGGATTGCATTGTTCATTAAAGGTAATAGCATACTTTGGTTTTTGTCAAAGAAATACAGATTCATGGGCAAAAATATCAAGACAGATATAGTAACAGACCCATCTGTGAACATTTCAGTCCCATACGGTGCCCACTTTTTAAGGAAACAGTGAAAAACGGCCACAGTATTTCTTAAGTCTTTTCTCCTTTATTTTTGATCTTTTAAAGATCAAAAATAATTTTGGTTACTGGTTTTATTCTTTTCTGGATGAATACAGCATTTCAGGCAGACAAATTGTAATGATATGTTGCTACCATCACCATCTTTATACCCTGTAAGTTATAGGTAAATATGTGAAGCATTCTGTTTCTGTATGGTACCAAAGTATGATACTACCTTTAAATCAAGACAGAAAGGATATTGGCAGTTTATTTTTCTGTCTGCATTTGTAATCATTGTTCATTGTGATTACATATTGATTGTAACAGGTGTTTATTGTTGTGTGTGTTTTTTGTTCTCTTTTGTCTGTCAGGTTCAGTTCTTCATTCTGGATGAAGCAGTAAGTACATTGGCTCTATGGTGTAGATTAAAATTGTATAGTGGAACGCCGCTATAACAAACATTGCTATACAGAACGTCATCCTTGCATCCCAATTTTTTGTTTGCAATGTATAGGCTTGCAGCTGAACATCGTACACTATAATGAACAACCACTATAACGAACAATTTATGTGCATCCCGACTTGTTTGTCATTGTGGCGTTCCACTGTATTGATAAAATGACCCTTGGGGTATGACAGTGTGTGTGTGGTTTCATGGCTTGACTGCCAAACGAACAAAGAAAATTTACTATTAGGGACACCGCCAACGTAGCACTGGGTAGCTCTGAAGAGCGCCGGTACTGTAATCCGGAGATCGCTAGACTTGGGGCCAAGTCTTTCTTAGTCCGCGCGGTGATTGTCTCTTTTCCCCCCGCAACTCTCGCGAAACCGCGCGAGACTCATGGCTACGGCGAGAGTTCAGCTGTCCAATGTAAGTAGTAAGTACACTCATGGAGGAAGGAAACATGGTACACCACTGCTGCCTTATTTGAAATTGTGTACACCCTTATTTGAAATTGTATACACCTTCAAATAAAATGGACTCGTCTTAACGGCCGTTTCTACGGCAACCGTAATGCAAAGCACGCCCATACGTGAATAAATGAATATGCGTCTTAACAGGTTTCCCAAGTCTTTCTTTTTGAGCGGTCCCGGGCCGAGAGCTGAACTCTCGCCGTAGTCATGAGTCTCACGCGGTTTGCGAGCGTTACAGGAAAAAAAAGAGACAATCACCGCGCGGACTAAGAAAGACTTGGCCCCAAGTCTAGGAGATCGCTGGTTTGAAACCTGCTCCAATCAATTTTTATTTGTTCACTTTTCAATGCCTTAAAATTCATTAAATAACCACAAGGGAAACTGACTGGATTTAAAGTCATTGAAAAGTGAACAAAGAAAACTTAAAATTCAGTCAGTTTCCCTTGTGGTTATTTGATGATTATTTTGTTGTGAAGTTTTAAATGGTCTCTGTCTGATCATGTCCTCTGTCACCAAAGCACTTGTATGAAACAAGCACATATGGAAGTTGATTGGTTCACTAGTTGTTAGCAGTAAGTGTGGGTATTCCTTCTCTTCGGTTGAAACAATTTTGATTGCCGACCTTCAAATCATCGCGACACATGATTTGTGAATGTCACAGAACAGCACTCACACTTTGTCTGATCCAGTGCATGAAATAATAAACCTGTGAACATTTGAGCTCAATCCGGCATTCTGAGTCACAAGAAAATAGCAAAAAACCAACTCAGTTTTTCTTATGAAACATACAGAATGGTTTTGATCTTTACCCCAAGATCAACGCTGTTTTTGGTCTTTATTTTTACTAATTTCTGGATAAATACACCATTTCAGACGGAAATATTTTAACGGTATGTTTCTACCACCACCATCTTATATCCTGAAAGTTATACATGTTACCGATGTGTAGCTGTACCTTTAAAGGTACTTGCTGTGTATTCAGCTCATCGATTGATAAGGTGCAGCAATAGCGCTCCGCACTAATGACGTCACACGATTGATTTGTATGTACAAAATCCCCGGATGTCAGACAAACTTCATGCATGCACACAAGCACACCCACACACGTTAGCAATGTTTGTCTGAGATCCAGTGTGCTATTTTTAGCACAAGTGCGGAGTGCTATTAGCTATGAATTTATATTGAATTGTATTTCAATAATGTGTCATTTTTTGCTGTTGTTTTCAAAACGTTCAATCAATATTATTCCTTTGACCTTACAGGATGGTCTGCTGTCAGCTGGATATGGTCAGCAGATCACTCGTATGTATACACAGATCCCCAAGGTGACCATGGATGGAAAGAGATTACAGGTATGAAATCACTGTGTGAATGCAATAATAATAATAATTTGGGAGGCTAATCATCCTTACTGGAAAGCTGGGGTGCTGCATTCCAAAGGATGCAACTTCAACGTGATCGAGTAGCAGGCTTTCATGGGCGCCCTTGGCTGCCAGCCACATCAACCCATATATGATCACGGAGCGCAGCCTGAGATGGAAAGTGTTTGATTTTTGTGGAGGGAGGAAAACTGGAGAACCCGGAGAAAAACCCTCGTAGCATAGCAGAAAACCAACGGACAACTCTACTCACATATGACCCAAGCCAGGATCGAACCCGGGCCAAATTGGTGAGAGGCGAGTGCCTAACGCACTTGCCACCTATGCCCCCCAAAAAATAGGGCAGTCATTAGGATCAGGAGCCAATTTCACGCCCCTACTTAGCACAAAAATGTGCTATCCAAGAAATTTCTGTCTTAATAGTGTTCTTTCGTTTTATACCGTAGGCCAGATGCGTTAGACCGTTGACGTTCAGTATCCAATTAGAATTCAGGGCAGACAAAAGAGACCGCCCATCGGGACGTGTCCAATCATATACGTGCGTTGCGCCTGCGTCAGACCGTATTTAAATATTCACGAAGTGTGGGCTGTTCAATATTGAACAGGTTGTGAGTCAAGCCTGTAATGCGTGTTTGGAAATTTAGCTACAACTTGAAGAACATCGGGTCTCATGCAATTTCAAGTCGCAGCCAAGACTAACGGTGTAAAGTAATATGGCTGCGGCTTCCGGCGTGGAGCATGCAAGCAGTGGCGTCACCAGACTTTTGAGTCTGGGGGGGCACAAGGGGGGCACTAGCAATTGTTGGGGGGGGGGGGCAAACGTTTTATATACTATATTTTTTTTTCACCAACCCAAATTTCAAATGGGGGGGCACGAGGGGGGGGGGCACAAGGTTTTCCAGGGGGGGCACGTGCCCCCCCTTGGCGACGCAACTGCATGCAAGTGAGGTAAACGTGAAGTCATTGTTCGTCTGAACAATGGCGCACAGGGAGCAGGATATTCAAGTAGAATAGGGATGCATCTGCCGTTTCCAAATGAAACATACCTTCTTGGTGACAACGGATATGCAAATCGCTACCCTATTATGTCCAAATTCAGAGCAAACCAAATACAACAGGTTCTCAACAATGATGACCGCATCTCCATGCGTATCTTCAACGAGGAACACGCCAGATATAGAATTTACGTCGAGCATGTCATGGCATACTTCAAATCATATAGCGCTGTGAAGGATGTGTACCGACACCCACGTTGGATGTTGCCTATTGTAACAGAATTGTGTGCCTTTTTGGCACAAAGACACATCACTTTGTGTGAGGAAATTCATTAAATGAAGATGAGAATCTGAAATGTTTTGAGCTTCTTGTTTGTAATTATTATGACTTTCTTACACATGATAATGTTTATTCTAAGTGACCCAACAACATTAAGAGTAATAAAAAATCTTTATAAAACAGTAACAGTTGGAAAAAAGCACTTGTCATTAACGATCTAATAATTATGACATCTTTCAGGTTAACTTAGTCGTTGAGGAATGTTTCCTCATGTTATTAGCAACCTTCGACCTTAAATGCAAAATAGCGCAAAAAACAACTTAAACAAGGATTTAAAAGTGGCCGCTTGGAGAATCTGTATTTGTGGCCGTACATTGTACATGAATTCTTTTTTTAAGCCGTAAAATTATTTTATTCTTTCACTCTTTTCAAATGCAGCGACCTCAAATGTCGATGCGTATTAATAGATGCGACGGCTTTCCCTGTCCGTCCTTTATTACTGAACCGTCGATGCTCATTGATATTTAGATGCGACGGTTCTCCTCGTGGTTCCTTTATCAGTTAACCGTCGATGCTCATTGATATTTAGGTGCAACCGTATAATCCTTTTAAATGCAAATAATTTTTGATGCTCATTGATATTGGACGCCCGTTTTCCCCACCTGGCTTTTAATCAGTGTGCATTTACGTGACGTACATGTATTAGATGTAATAAAAAGAAAGATTTGGAAAGTTACTAAATTGATGTCAATGTTTGTCTTTATTTTCAAATTGTCAATTTTACAGACTAAATAATAGTGCTTACCCGATATGAAGAGCTTTTTTTTCATATAACATACACATAAAATGTACAATTAAAAAAATTGTTTGCAAAGTTGCCCCTATTTGTTTATTATTATATAAATAAATAAATACATATACGGCTATAATGACCGTAAGATATACATGAGGTGTTGCAACGGGGGAGGGGGGCATGATAAGAGGAATGACATTTTTAAATCGACAGAAAATTAGAACGCCGTATTATGGGGAAATGTAGCCCAGGACGCAAAACCTGAATACGCTATTGTCATTGTTATGTTGCCCATTCCTTTGACCCAAGTGCAGACTGTGTGGCAGATCTACAATACTTGAATGAACTGCATTTGCTGGATGTTTTCCGACATTGAAAAATGAAACACGAAGAGAGTATAGGCTCAATCGTGGACATGTTCTCAAGACTTAGCAGTTATTCGATAATGAAGTAACAATAGTGTAAATGCCAACAGGCCTGAAAGTTTTAGCTTGACTCCACGCCCGTAGGAAGCTGTGGAATGCTTCTCTGCGCGCCTATTAACAATGCATGGACAAAGAGATTTGAGTCTCACGTTCACTGAATATGTATATATGCCTAATCGTTGCCTAATCCGTCAAGCACTAGCATTTGATTGGACAGGTACACGACTTACTGGTTCTATTGTTGTTGGTTGCATACGATTGGACAGCGCTCGTCGTACTTATCTGCACGGGTTCCAAACGGTTCAAAACGAAAGAACACTACTAAAAACAGGGGTTGATTTCACGAAGCCCTATGATTGATCATAGATTTATCAACTCGAGTTACAAAGGATAACCCATCGTATGTTCTACAATGCAGTCCTACGTAGTCCTACGATTTATAGTAAGTTGCGATGCGTTTGGTGAAAGCGAACCCTGGACATACAAGACTCGAGATGCTTTCACCGGGCTGGTTCATCACACACTTTTGGTGGTCTTTAAAGTTGCAAATGATTTTACTTTTTTCAGAGATTCTTTACCATAGACGGTATAGATCCTTTCACGAATATCTTGCTTATGTAGTTTTGGTGTACGCCACTTTATACAGCTTGTCCCCCCAAAAACGCAGCACTTTGTGTCAAGAACTATTATATGGAAATTAAACTGTTTATCACTTCAAAATTCACAAATGTGAGACAGCCATGTCTTTGCTATCACCATGTAGAATTTGTGCAAAATTAGAAAGAAATTGAGTGAAAAAGACTAACACTGAATTACCCAACCTCAAAACCCGATTTTCATCTTTCTTTCATACACATGTGTGTATAGACCACTATGCGTGTTTAACTTGCAAATTTGTTTTTAAGAAGTTCTCTTCCAATTGGTCATATTTTCGCCAATTTCAGCCGCAATATGCTTAAATTCTACATTGTGATAGCCAAGACATGGCTGTATCACATATCTGATGAACAGTTCGCTGTATATCGAGCCAACTGTATCACAGTGCATATCTCCTATGCATTTACTGTACAGCTCCTGCTTCTCCACAATAAGGTTCATTTTTGGATTCATGAATATTTATTACAAAGTGAGTTTATTGTGCATTTGGTTGACAGCCTGCTATTACTGATTTTCGCTGTTTTTTGTTCTTGTTTTCAGATGGTGGTCTGCTCAGCCACCTTGCACTCCTTTGAAGTCAAGAAGCTTGCTGTAAGTCCACCAGTGCTTCATTTGTATTCCTGTATGGGTAGAAACTGTTGAATATTAACATGCGTCCTCTTTGAGTGATCCCCTATGTACTGTTTCTCAGGTTGTAGCAGTCGCAGTTCGGTGCTACAGGGGCTCTAAAAATGTTTGTCTAGTCCCCAAACCCCCCCCCCCCCCCCAAAAAAAAATAAATAAAATGAAATTGCTGGAAATTGGGAAAATACTGGATCTTTTCAGTTATTATGCGCCAATTACTTGATAAATGTGCTGTGTAGGGCTATAGGTTGCATTTCTATATCTAATAAGACAGCAGTAGAGAATGTTGGAAGATGACGTCACGGGTTTTGGTCGATTTTGTTAAAATCTCCTCCACATAATGCCATATTCTAGAATTGATGAATGATTTTCCCAAATCTTTGATGTTTCAGGAGAAGTTGATGCACTTCCCGACCTGGGTCGACCTTAAGGGTCAGGACAGCGTGCCAGAGACTGTCCACCATGTGGTAAGTCCATCCAGAACCAGGATATGAACCCAAAACCACTGCACTGGCAGTCCAGTGTTCTGCCACTATTGTCATAACTTCACCCTGGGGTCGATTTCACTAACACTTGACGTTCATCGCTAAAGCCCAAATCCATTGAACGGAAAATTCCTTTGCAAAGTAGTGTTTGATTTTCCATTAAGCAATGGATTTAGGCTTTAGCGATGATCGTAAAAGAGTTAGTGAAATCGTTACCAGGTCTTTCTTTGTCAGTCAGAAACAATCCTGAATCAGTGATAAATATTAAGCTGGGAAACTCCCGGAATCTTTCAAAATCCCACACTGTGAAGGACTCCTGTTACCAAAGTGTAGGGCTTGGGCGTGGTTCAGCCATCAAGCCTCAATGTATAAAAGTAACAATACCAGGGCTCTCTAGTATCTAGTCTCTTTTGAGCAAGATGCTTTGCCCCACATTGCTCCTCTTCATCCAGGATTAAATGGGTACCTTTGGGGATAAAGATGGTTTTAATAGTGCTTAATGATAATAATAATAATTATCATCAGCCAAAATGACCTGAAATATATCAAATGCTCAGAGTTAGGAGGGCCTGACGCATTTCGATCCTAGCAGGATCTTTCTTATCCTAACTCTAAGCATTTGACTTCAAATTCAGTCAGTTTCCCTTGTGGTTATTTAATGATTAAAGCTGATTTGACACGTTTTATTTCTCCCATTGCCATGTGCAGGTGGTCAAGGTAGATGCTGTGAATGATTCTTCCTGGCAGCGAAAGGGGAACAAAGTACAGGTATGGTCAAATCAAGATAACCTAGACAATGAGCTGGTCATGTGAACCAACTGTCAAAAAAATGTACAATTTTCACTTATAAACGACAACATATTTGCTAATCTGCAAATTAGGCCTGCCCTTCACTGACGTGGATGAGCACTGTATACTCAGTGCTTGTAAGTGCACGTGAAAAAAATCACCTGCTGGATCAGGTGGGATTCGAACCCACGACCTCCTCCTGGCAGATGCAATACAGATGCCATACCGCTAGGCCACCAAGCTAGCTGGGGTCAGCTGGGTTCGAATCCTACCTGAGCTAGCTTGTGATTTTTTCACATGCACTGACAAGCACTGAGTGCAGCTTGAAATCCTGCATAGTCTAGAAAAGTGTAAAACCAATGACCAAAAAACAGTTTTGATCTCAGGGAGATCATTTTTGTGCTAAATGGCAGTTTTGTTTTGAATTTTGTCTCCTCCTTATACAGACTGACGGAGTACACAGTAAGGACAGAATCCAACATGGCAGTCAAAGTAGAGGTACGTCTCTCCTTTAAGGCTGTACGCAGTATACAGTGTGTGCAGTTCACTTTGTATCCTCGTATCCACTTCCCCAGACCAGCATTGGACTTAGAATTTGTCCAACCTTCCCCATTCACTTAGCATGGTTCATAGGGATGCTTCGTTCTCTAATAAGCTGTACACAACACATGGGCCTATAGTTAGTTTGCACTGTAAGGTAGAATTCTTTCTCGCCATTCGTGGTTTGCTCGACCTCATAGCCATTGAATTTTAGGGGGTATTTTCGCGTGGCGGGGTATTCTGCAATTGCTCCCGAATCAATATGGTGATGTTGAGAATTTAAAGTTGCGATTATCTTGGTATTTCATAAAATCGGCCCCTGGCTTTGTGAAAGTTCTTACAAGGTGTGTTTTTTAGTACAATCTTGACGAGAATCTTTTGAATTTCTTTCTGTCCGTTCAGAGACTCTGTCAGAAGCTGTCAAGATCTTGAAGATCGATTACCTAATACGAGCCATCAACGAACACAAGATGGATCGTGGGATTATCTTCTGCCGTACCAAGCTGGACTGTGATAATGCAGAGAAATACATGGCATCCTTGGGAGGAGGTAAGGTTGGAGGTTGGAGAGGACTCATAGACATCTCCTGATGTGGATCAGAAGTGGAGGTTTCCTTGGACTGTCAGTAGTTTCAGTCCACAGTCAGTGGCAGTTTTAGTCCACAGTCAGTGGCAGTTTCAGTCCACAGTCAGTGGCAGTTTCAGTCCACAGTCAGTGGAAGTTTCAGTCCACAGTCAGTGGCAGTTTCAGTCCACAGTCAGTGGCAGTTTCAGTCCACAGTCAGTGGCAGTTTCAGTCCACAGTCAGTGGCAGTTTCAGTCCACATTCAGTGGCAGTTTCAGTCCACATTCAGTGGCAGTTTCAGTCCACAGTCAGTGGCAGTTTCAGTCCACAGTCAGTGGCAGTTTCAGTCCACAGTCAGTGACAGTTTCAGTCCACAGTCAGTGGCAGTTTCAGTCCACAGTCAGTGGCAGTTTCAGTCCACAGTCAGTGGCAGTTTCAGTCCACAGTCAGTGGCAGTTTCAGTCCACAGTCAGTGGCAGTTTCAGTCCACAGTCAGTGGCAGTTTCAGTCCACAGTCAGTGGCAGTTTCAGTCCACAGTCAGTGGCAGTTTCAGTCCACAGTCAGTGGCAGTTTCAGTCCACAGTCAGTGGCAGTTTCAGTCCACAGTCAGTGGCAGTTTCAGTCCACAGTCAGTGGCAGTTTCAGTCCACAGTCAGTGGCAGTATCAGTCCACAGTCAGTAGCAGTTTCAGTTGACAATTGGGTTCACTTTGGTTCAGTTTAGGTCAGTTTCAACAGGGGCCAATTTCATAGAGCTGCTTATGCAACAAAATTTGCTTAATATAAGCACCAATGTTTTTGGTAAATCAAATCAGTTTGCTAGCCAAAACTCCTTGTGAATGTTATGCTCAGCAAACATTGGCCGAATACAAGTCAAAAGCAGTAAATATCACATGAAAATTTGGTTGGTAATCCTGTTTGACCAATGAAGATTTTTTATGCTTAAGCAAATTTTGTGCTTAAGCAGCTCTATGAAATTGGCCCCATGCCCGGCTGAATTAGCATTCAAATTGCTTGTCAAACATTTAGCCTGAATTGTCACAGCATATTAGTCTTTCATTCATAGCACTTGAGTAAAAATGTCCCTCGGATCATAAACAGGGGCCAATTTAAAACTGTTAAGCACAAAAATTTGCTTAGCACAAAAATGTCTCGCCCAATAAAACTAACCACCATTGAAAATTCCATTTGATATTCATGGTCAGCGAACAACAGCCAAAGAACAAACACAAGTGATACACAACACGTGGAAATTTGGTTGTTAACCCTGTTTTTATTAAGACAGAAATGTCATGCTTAGCAAATTTTTCTGCTTAACAGTTTTATGAAATTGGCCCCTTGTTTTTTACATTTTTGCAATTTGTTTCAGGACCCTTTGCTCCTGTGAATCATCAATACTCCTGCGTCTGTCTCCATAGCGACCGGAAACCCCCAGAACGCCGTGACAACCTGCAAAAGTTCAAGGTAAGCTCATTGCTAATTGCCTATACTGTGGGTAATAAACACATTCCTAAAGTGCTCATTTAGATTAAGTTTCAGGTTTAAAGGTACAGGATTGGTAACATACACAGACAGAAATGTTCACAGATTTACGTATAACTTTCAGGGTATGAAGATGGTGCTGGTAGAAACTTACCCTTAGAATATTTCCGCCTGATATGTTGTATTTATCCAGAAATTAGTAAAACAAAGACAGAAAACAGTTTTGATTTGGGGTAAGATTAAAACCAAGAAAAATGGAGTCATGTTTTCGCTATTTTCTCGGGACTTAGAGCGTGTTTCCACAGGCCCATCGCTTTTTAGCGGTATTGGTTTTCGCTGAATGTCGTTAAGATTTTCCGATTAAGCTGCTGTTTCCACTATCGCTAATAAGCGTGTTTGGTGCCGATGGAGTTGCATGACGTTCATAACTTTTCAGAAAGTATCGACAAACATCTGCTCTAAGTAGGTTGCCGATACCGATGAAAAGGTGATAGAGATGGCGATTAAAAGGCGATGGAGTTGATTTCTACAGTAATGAAATGCCGTGTTTTAACGTTATTTAGCTGTAATTTGGCTCTGTGGAAACACGCTCTAAGATGTCCGATTGAGCTCATATTTTTACAGGCTTATCATTTCAACATGTTGAATTAGGACAAAGTCTGAGTGCTGTTCTGTGACCTATTCCAATCGTGTATTATACCTTTTATTGCATCCAACGAGTTATCCAGGCAAAAAACACAAGTTTGGTTCAATGATGAATTGTACCCTACTTGTCCAGGAATAATCATTGATAGCATTTGATGAATAATTACAAATAGAGTATTAGGAAACACGTTAGCGTCTGAAAGTGGACATTAGGGAGACATCAGGACTTAGGGAGACTTTTCAATGTCTGCCTAACGTGACAGCTACCTTTTAAAGACATATTTTTACAGCCCATATTTTAATAGAAGACAGAGAATGCTCTCAATATGAACATATGTCAGTTTCAAGTTCATTGGTTTGGGGGATGTTTAGAAATAGGTAAGTAAAGTTTGTGCACAACCCTATGGGAAAGTCTCCTTAAAGGGATGGTACAGAACTGGTGTTTGCGACAAAACCGTTGCTGACAGTGAAAGCACATAATGTAATCCATCATATACATTAACTGACAAACCTGTAGAAGTTTGAGGTCAATCAGCCATCTGGATCACGAGAGAATGGTGAAAACCAGTGTACAGAGAACTGTACACATTTCAACGAATGAATAAAACGCTTCGAAGCGATTTATTCCAATCGGAAATAGTTTCAATTATTTCTCAACGAATATGGCATTTCAGACAAAAACATTTCATGGGATGTTTTCTCCTATCATCACCATTATACTGTGTAAGTTTTATGTGAATCTGTGATTATGAAGTGTATTTTGTCTTACCAATTCTGTACCCTCCCTTTTAGTATCCATCCTTTGTTATAATAAATAAATAATAACCTTGTGTCAAATGCCCTCACATTGCTTGGGTTTTTCTATTTATTTGATTGGATGTTGATTGTTGATTGTTGGTTGGTCTCATCTGTTTCCTTCTAGGATGCCAAGGTGCGCTTCTTGGTTTGTACTGATGTAGCTGCAAGAGGAATAGACGTCAAGGGAATCCCATATGGTCAGTAGTCACTTAAGTCCTTTTCATACGATGCTATTCAATCGTTTCTTGTAAAATACAAAAGCAAAATAGTTGTATCAGTATCCACAAAATGCTATAATAGCGTTCCGCACTAATGACGTCATACCACGCGCGAAACCGCACACAATTATACTTCCACTCACCACACGTTTGCATGGCCACGTTGCAATGTTTGTCTGAGATTCGGTGCTATTTTTAGCGCAAGTGCGCAGCGCTTCTATACCCAACAGATTTTTAGTGGACATTGAATTACGGTCTTTATTTTGATGGATAGGGGAATAAAATTCCTCAGAGGGTCTTTTAGGAGGGCAACAGTTTATTACTTGTATAATTATGGTACTTAAGAGAGTTATGATTTCTGGGGTTGATTTATCCAAACTCATCGTAACTTATGATACATTGCAGCCCTACGTAGGATATGATCGGTTATCCTTCATAACTTGAGCATGTGATCGATCGTAGCTAGGGCTTTGTGAAATTGACCTTCTGTTTTAGCTGTGACTTACCTGCTGCCTGGTGCCTATTTTTACAAACATAGAAACTTTATTTTCACAGTTGTGAACGTCAAACTCATCGTAACTTACTACTTATGATGCATTGCAGCCTTATGTCAGATACGATGGGTTATCCTTCATTACTCGAGTTACGATGGATCGTAGCTAGGGCTAGGACCACCTGTTTTAGCAATGACTTACCTGCTGCCTGGTACCTATTTTTATAAACATAGAAACTTTATTTTCACAGTTGTGAACGTCACTCTACCAGATGAGAAGGAGAATTACGTCCATCGCATCGGTCGTGTTGGAAGAGCAGAAAGGTACATTCAGTTTTCATTCCAGAAAACATCAGCAGAATTTTGAATCCGAACTTCATCAATTTAATGGTAGTATCATACTTTGGTAGCATACCGAAACAGAAATGTTCACATATTTACCTATAACTTAGAGTATAAAAATGGTGATGGTAAAAACATACTGTTAACATTTTTCTTGCTGGAATTTTTGATATTTTGAAGATTAAAAATAAAAGAGAAAAGACTACAGTGTATATATACTGTGGCCGTTTTCCACTATTTTCTCAACAAGTGGCATGTAATTTTTACAGATGACTGTTGCTGTATCTGTCTTGATATATTTGCCCAAAAGAATGATATTACCTTTAAGTTTTTGATAGCTCAGTAAATTGGTATAAGGTATTCCGGAAGTTGTTGGTTTGAATCCCACTCTAGTCAATTTATCTTTGTTCTCTTTTCAATAACTTGAAATTCAATTATCAAACAACCATAAGAGAAACTGACCGCATTTTAAAGTCATGTAAAAGTGAACAAAGAAAAACTGACGGAGCGGGATTCGAACCGGCGACCTCCTGAATACCGTACAGGCCCTCTACCATCTGAGCCATCCAGCCCTATGTTGGTGGTGACCCCAATAGTCAATTACCTTTGTTCGTTTGGCAGTCAGAAGCCATGAAACATGCACGCACCGCCATTCATTAAAATTCAGTTAGTTTCCCCTGTGGTTATTTGATGATTAGTTTGTGTTAGTCCTTTGGCTAACAGTTGGACGGTACATACAGTTATAATACTGGAATTGTGTAAAGTTTCTGTTATTTATTTCTGTCCATTTTGGGGGAAAACTTTGTCAAGTTGCCACATGACATATATATTATACATCTAATGCGATATTTTTGTTTCTTTGATTCTGTTTACAGAATGGGACTTGCCATCTCCTTTGTCTCAGCAGTACCAGAAAAGGTAAGAGAAATAGTTTGCAGACTGCCATGTATAAAATTTATTAAATACCTGATTGCAGTGGCAAGATGGATACAAGTCTTTCCTCTCAGTCGTTAGACGGGGCATAAAGGCCCCTCGCACCTTTTTTGACTACGCTTAAATTAATAGCCGTGTTTACATTTGCACGACAAAGTAGTGCGACTTGTCACGCAAATTTTCGAAATCAAATTGAAGGTTATTAGGATCACAAATCTCGTGCCTGAAACTGTCCCTATATTGACCTTGTTTCACTATGGGCAAACTAGGCTTGCCCCTCACCGACTTGGATGAGCACTGTATACTCAGTGTTTGTGAGAGCACGTGAACAAATCACGTGTTGGCTCAGGTGGGATTCGAACCCACGACCTCCTGCTTACTAGTGCAGATGCCATACCAATAGGCCACCGGGCTAGCTGGGGTCAGTGGGTGAAATCGAATCCAATATCACGGCGGGTACCGCAGTAAATCACGAATATTAAATGATTTTTGGTCGGGAAATAGATAAATCATTTAATAGATAAAATCATTTAATATTCATGACCATGTTTTAGTTGTCATCATTATGATATATGAAAATGATTGATTTGCCAGGTATGGTACCACTCCTGTTCGAGTCGTGGACGTGGATGTAACAAAACTGAATTGAAGGAGCGTGGCGGCTGCTGTATATGGTACAATGAAATGCAGGTCAGTGGAGTATGTTTATACTGTGTTGTCTTAAAGCCTTTTCACACGACGCTAAAAAAATGCTTTTTTCTTTTTACCAAACAACGTTGAAGAACTCTGAAACCAATGCATATCGAATGCACTGCTCTGAACAAACCAAACTTGACTTTTCCATTCATGTTATTTGAAAGATAAATTGAGAAAATTGGCATCACTTCCAACTATAATTTAAAAACCAGCTGCCAACTCTCGGCGATCTAAACAACTTTATACCCTACTCTATTGCTAAATCCTATAACATGTTGACTATACGTATAGTGGCCTTCCATCTATGGGGGCTCCTATTATGGGGTATTGTGGCCTAGTGGTCTGGTGTGTCGTACTAACTCAAGATATTGTTATCAATCTGGGTATTTTCACGGTTTGGGGACGTTTTGTAACATAAGTTACCTCCTTTTTTGCATATTTGCCTGCATTTCTAAGGAATCATAAGAGGTAGGCCTATACTTGCTGATTCCAATGAAACAATTTTATATTGCAGTCTTTCAAGAATGATCGATCAAGGAATAGGTCAAAGTCACTTAACAGGTAACTTATGTTACCATGGAATTGCCCATCTACAGATTGTGGGTTCGAATCTGACAATGGGTTGTGGTGCTTGCATCCTTGGGCAAGACGCTTTGTCACAAATTGCTCCTCTTCACCCAAGTGTAAATGGGCACCTGCGAGGGTAGAGATGGCCGGTAGCCGGGGCTGTATACTCCCCAGGAAGTTGAGATGGTTTCAGGAATGATAATGTAGCCTAGTAATCAGGGTTTCAGGTTAAGTGTGGCATATAAATATCTCAATTATTATTAGTTTTATCTATGGATAATTTTGCATCCATACATACAGCTGACCATCTCTCTCGCCCCATCCCTTTCCCCAATGAAGTTCATATGTCTTGAGATCAGCGGGGATTGATCTAAAACAGAAAAACATTCCTAGGGTAGAGACTTTTGCCAAAGATCAGCTTTAAAGGTAATATCATACTTTGGTTTTTATCAAAGAAATTGAGATTCATGGGTAAAAAATATCAAGACAGATACAGTAACAGTCATCTGTGAAAATTTCAGTCCCATATGGTGCCCACTTTTTGAGAAAACAGTGAAAAACTGCCACAGTATTTCTTAAGTCTTTTCTCTTTTATTTTTGATCTTTTAAAAGATCAAAAAGATTTCCGGTTGTTGTTTAACTAATATCTGGATAAATACCCCATTTCAGGCGGAAAAACTTTAACAGTATGTTTCTAGCACCACCATCTTCATACCCTGTAAGTAATACGTAAATCTGTGGACATTTCTGTTTTGGTTTCTTACCAAAGTATGATACTACCTTTAATAGACATTCCCACTTTATACATGTATTTGTGTATGGGAAAGAAGGATGTGATTACTAAAAGGAAAGGATTATTCATCACAGTAAGTACAAGGAAAAAGGTGATTGATGTCACGCTATGTCGTGTTTCTGGTAGCGACGTTTCAGGCTACTGGAACTGCTCGTCTGCTAAGTCTGTGATTATCACTATATCAGGTGAATAGGTAATACTATTGCCTATGTACAGAGTAGAGTAAGCAATTGGTGACGATTGTTGGTTTCTATGTTTGTTTGTTTTTATTGTGCAGTATTTGGGAGACATTGAGGAGCATCTGGGTGTGGTGATCGATCAAGCCGAGCCCAACATGAAGGTACAAGCCAATGAGTTTGACGGGAAAGTCATCTACGGCCAGAAAAAGATCAAAACAGGTACATGAATGGGGCACTGTGTAGAATGCTCTATCATAAGCCAGATACAGGGTGTCCCAAAAAAAACATTTGTGTTTAGAACTATTATATAAAAATTAAACTGTTTATCACTTCAAGATTCAGATATGTGACACAACTATATCTTGGCTATCACAATGTAGAATTTGAGCAAAATTTGACTTAAATTGATTGAAAAAACTAAGACTGTACTACCCAAACTCAAAACCCGATTTTCATGTTTCTTTCATACACATTATGTGTGTATTGACCACTGTGCGTGTTATCCTTGCAAATTTTTGTTTTAAGGAGTACACTTTCAATTGGTAATATTTTCGCCAATTTCAGCCCCAATATGCTTAAATTCTACATGGTGATAGCCAAGACATTGATGTATAACATATCTGAATTTTGAAGTGATAAACAGTTTAATTTTAACATAATGGGTCCTGACACAGTGTTGCATTTTTTCTGGGACACCCTGTATATGGCCATGCAAGGACATGTTTGAAGGACACACTTTTAACATCTTTATATCATCATCAAATAACCACAAGAGAAATTGTCTGGATTATTAACTTGAAGTTGTTTGAAGTTGAACAAAAAAATTGATTGGAGCAGGATTTGAACCTGCAACCCCCCATACCAGTGCTCTACCAAAACACATCGTTTTACAATAGGGCTCCGCGCTCATGATGTCACATTCATGCCTTGAGTACTAGGATGTGCGGTCAAACAAGCCTCATACGTAATTATGTATGGCTTAGAGAATGGCGTCAACTAAACCATTCATAAAAATTCATTTCACGAACAGTGATGTTCCTGGTGCCAATTTAGACACTACAAATTTTTGTGACTTTTTACATACGAAACTTGCAGTATTCTCACGAGACCATACACGTAAACATTGTACAACATTATCCGAACATCCGGGTAACTACATGTGTAGTTTTCGCTAGAGGACATATTCTATAAATAGTTTGAGCACAGAGCCCTATACTCATGCGCATCAAGGCATATCTAATGCATTTATTACTATGGGCATTTACAAAATGGAGGCTTAGTCTCAGACTCAGGCTCCAGCTCTGACATCCATATGCTGAAAATATAGGTTGTGGTTTTTCATTGAAGGTGAAGCTCTGTTTTCCTTTTCAAACCAGAGAATCTACCTCCGAACCGCAGCCAAAAGACTCTATTTGATACCTGTCATGTTAAAATGGATACATGAAATGGAACCGGAGCACGAGACAGAGCCCGAGCCTCCGTTTCATAAACACTTGTCAATTTCTTTTTTTAGTTTATCTATTTTTTGTTTTGGTATCCATTTTCCAGGAAGCAACTACAAGGGCCACGTTTCCATACTGGCCCCATCGGTCACCGAGTTGGCCCAGCTAGAGAAGCAGGCTCAGACCTCCTTCCTAGGTTTCTCAGGGGTACAGAACACTCTGTTTGCTGGCTAATGTTTACCACAATATTAAGGCAAGATGGACTAGTCATTTCTGGTGTTAGAATCAAACTTAGCTCGTGGCTTGCAACATTTTACAAGACAGCACCTATATCACAGCATCCTATGGGACAATATAATTATGGTCATTTTTCCCCCCGGTAAGGTTATTGATTATTCCCAATTAATAGCTAAGACACAATTTTGTTTGTTTTGGTCAGACTATTCCCCACTCCATATGTACCTTGGTCAAGATCCTTCCCCATACTAGACCAGCAAATCCCAGAGTTGTAACCAATTCAAATTTTCTCAAGTCAAGTCAAGTCTTGAGTCATTTTGTTCCAAGTCAAGTCAAGTCACAAGTCACAAAAATTGGTGACTCGAGTCAGACTCGAGTCCAAGTCATCGACTTGAGTCAATACAACTCTGCTAAATCCCAACATTTTACATAATCCCTATGGCTCATTCATAGGCCTTAAAGAGGCCAGATTAAATCATCATTAATATTCATGATTTACTGCGGTACCCGCCGTGATATTGGATTTGATTCACCCCGCTGACCCCAGCTAGCTCGGTGGCCTAGCAGGTAAGGCATCTGCACTAGTAAGCAGGAGGTCGTGGGTTCGAATCCCACCTGAGCAAGCATGTGATTTTTTCTCACGTGCTCTCTCAAGCACTGAGTATACAGTGCTCATCCAAGTCGGTGAAGGGCAAGCCTAATTTGCGTATTATCTTTTTCCCGACCAAAATCATTTAATATTCATGATTAAATCATCATTGCTACTTATTAAGTCACTAGAAGCGTGGACTTTTGTAGATTGTGTATAGTCAAAGTCAAAGATGACCATTTCTTGCAAAGTAATTAACAGCTAAAAGTAATATGGATATAGAAGTTTAATATTTTCTGGGATTGCAAGGAATAGAGAGAGATGATAATTGAGAATTTCATATTTATTTCTGTTCTGTTAAATTAAAATACTTGATTTATATTGACTTCCCCAAGGATTTGACATCAGTAAACTTCCATGAGTAAAGCTGAAAGCTTAACATCCAAATGTCTGTTTAAATCGTTCAGCAATTCATGCATTCAAGTCACAAGGCCAAACTGGGGCCAATTTCATAAAACTGTTAAGCACAAAAATTTGCTTAGCACAAAATGTCTCGCCCAATAAAACAAACCACCAATGAAAATTCTATTTGATATTCATGGTCAGCGAACAACAGCCAAAGAACAATCACAAGTGATACACAACATGTGGAAATTGTGTTGTTATTCCTGTTTTTATTAAGACAGAAATGTCATGCTTAGCAAATGTTTGTGCTCAAAAGTTTTATGAAATTGGCCCCTGGTCATAGTCCACATTTTGCTGGGGGATTTTTCCTGAATTGTTTGTATTCTATGAAAATAATGTCCAATTTCTGTCTTGAAAAAAAAAAGGTTTTCATGAAAGATTTTCATTACCCTCATTCGGCATTTTATCCTGTTTTGGTGTCTACTTTACAGCCACACACCTTTTTGTTCTAATGTAGCGTTCCCAGTCTCAAGTGTAGTGTATTTGCTGAAGCATGAAGTAGAGAAAGGAACATTAAAAAAAACATGTAATTTTCATAATATGCTGAATCCTGCTAAATCGTGAATAAAAAAAGCGTCTTAAGGCGTAGAAGATGAAACAAAACAGAGAAGTGCAACGCTTTTCATTTGTCTGTGGAACTTTTGCACCTAAAAGGAAGCGGGGAAAAAAAATCATCAGTTATTCAGCACATAGTAAGTCAATTGGAGTATATGTACTTTAGTGTAAACATATGGACATGGCAAAGTGGGACAAACCACGCGCATTTTAGTCCATTTATCCCAAAAGATACAAGAAATATGATTTTAACCAAAAGTGTAAGACTTCCTGATTCATCAGGCTGACAATGAATTACTCTATAACCGGAATTAATTTCTTGCTTTTGACCTTTGTGCCAAAAGAAGGACAAAATATAAACATTTGTTGGTCCAAAAGGCATGTTAAATTAATTAATTTCTTGCTTTTGACCTATGTGCCAAAAGAAAGGACAACATGAACATGTGTTGGTCCAAAAGAGGAAGTTAACTGAAAACATTGTTTTTTTTTAAAGCCTATTCACATTTCAAATGTTCATTTTCTTTTATCACCTTCTATGAATCCCAGTTTCAAACCTGCTGTAGAAGACACAATTCCATATTCAAAGTATCATTTAATTTAAGCATAATGTAATGTTTAATGTTGCTATATTAGGTAAACATAAAAAATAAGCAAACAAAAAAAGAAGAAAAGAAAAGTATCCATATTGATAAATGAAAACTGGTGTCATGCGGGGCAAAATTTATAAATTAAAACAACTAGGTATTCCCAACAAATGATCTCAAGAAACTGAGTGAGTTTCAACTTGTGGAAATTGATTGCTATGCTATTACATCAAATTTGTTTGAAGTCACAATGCGCATTAAGCATTAACTGGGCACAAGTTACATGCCTTAATACCAACTGATTGTAGCACAGGTGATGATGCATTAGTATTTGGATACCCTGGCATACCTGATATAAATCAAAGACATTGCAAGATCCATCATTATTATGCACATATAAAAAGGTCATGCAGAAATTTAAGGCAAATCCACAGGAATTCACAGGAATTGGCAGGAATCCACAGGAATTCACAGGAATTCGGGCAGAAATTAACAGGTATTGGCAGGAATTCATAGGAATTGGCAGGAATCCACAGGAATTGGAAGGAATTCAGGCAGAAATTAACAGGAATTGGCAGGAATCCACAGGAATTGGCAGGAATTCACATGAATTGGCAGGAATACACAAGAATTTGCAGGAAACCACAGGTATTGGCAGGAATTCACAGGAATTGGCTGGAATTGGCAGGATTTCACAGGAATACACAGAAATTGGCAGGAATTCACAGGAATTGGCAAGAAATCACAGGAATTGGCTGGAATTGGCAGGATTTCACAGGAATACACAGAAATTGGCAGGAATTCACAGGAATTGGCAAGAAATCACAGGAATTGGCTGGAATTCACAGGAATTCACAGGAATTGGCAGGAATTCACAGGAATTGGCAGGAATTCACAGGAATTGGCTGGAATTCACAGGAATTGGCAGGAATTCACAGGAATTGGCTGGAATTCACAGGAATTGGCTGGAATTCACAGGAATTGGCAGGAATTCACAGGAATTGGCTGGAATTCACAGGAATTGGCTGGAATTCACAGGAATTGGCTGGAATTCACATATGTTTCTACCACCAGCATCTTCATACCCAGTAAGTTATACGTAAATCTGTGAACGTTTCTATTTCGGTTTCTTACCAAAGTATGATACTACCTTTAGATAAATTCTTTCAAAAAAGATCGGATTGGTTTTTTTTTTTGCTCTGTTAAAGGTAGTATCATACTTTGGTAAGAGACCAAAACAGAAATGTTCCCAGATTTACATATAACTTACAGGGTATGAAGATGATGCTAGTAGAAACCTACTGTTAAAATGTTTCCGCCAGAAATGGTGTATTTATCCAGAAATTAGTGAAACAACGACCGAAAATCTTTTTTATCTTTTAAAAGATCAAACATAAAAGAAAAAAGACATAAGAAATACTGTTTCTGTTTTTCACTATTTCTCAAAAAGTGGGCACCGTATGGCACTGACATTTTCACAGATGACTGTTACTGTATCTGTCTTGATATTTTTTTTCCCATGAATCTGTATTTCTTTGATAAAAACCAAAATATGATATTATCTTTAAGGTGTTCCCGGCCGCGCCGGTCTGAAAATAATGTTTTAAAATCAGTGCATCGTCAACTTATGCAAGCAAGTTGCAAACTTCGACTTTTCCTAACCTCCGTCTGCTCTTATTTTCTCCATGGTCACGGCTCAACTCCGAGGCCATTATTTGCATTCTTTTCTCTTTTATTTTGGATCTTTTTAAAGATCAAAATGATTTTTGGTCGTTGTTTAACCAATTTCTGGATAAATACACCCTTTCAGGCAGACAGATTTTAACGGTATGTTTCTAACACCACCATCTTCATCTTCTGCAAGTTATACGTAAATCTGTGAACATTTCTGCTTTGGTTTCTTACCAAAGTATGATACTACCTTTAAGAAATACTGTGGCCGTTTTTCACTGTTTTATCAAGAATTGGCCACCGTATGGGACTGACATTGTCACATATTAGCCTACTGTTACTGTATTTTCCTTGATATTTTTGCCCATGAATATGTATTTCTTTGTCAAAACCAAAATATGATATTTAATTACCTTAAAAAAAACTTTCTTCAGACAAACTTTCTTCTTCCAAAACTAGGAAAGGAAAACAAGTTTATAGCTTTTACTGCTCCAAAATGATATTTTTGACTTTCAGCAAAATGTTCCATTTCTCCCCAAAATGATAATCTTAATTTTTTTCTAACCCGCTTGTTGCGAACTTGAAAACAGACTAGTTTTATAGTCTGGTACCCATACCCAACAGATTATGAGTCCTCAAAATGAGAGTGGGAACCAGACTATTCTCGTCTTCGGCCACTTGTCACATCTTCGTTACCGTTTTTACCTCATAATTTCCCTCAAATATCAAAGCCCTGCCCTCGTTCCGCAAATGAAACCTTGCTAATATTGAAGAGGACACCACGAACTGTATATTATGAAGGTGAGTCACTTTACAAAAGTTGTTTTACTGTCCTTGTTATTGTTTTTGAACCATATTGTTTTGACTGAGTACACTGTTATGACTGTGTGTGTGTTTACACATGTGTTGTTCTTCGAGTAGCCGACTCGCCCCTCATAATAAAAACAACGGAAAGACAACGGCAACATAAGCCTTATCGCAAATACCGCCTGGTTGATTTTGGACAATGGTGGAAAGGCACCATGGGAAGGAAAAAGGGGCATATTTTGTACCTTTTCCCTTCCCACAGTGCCTTTCAACTATTGTCCAAAATCAACCAGGCGGTATTTGCGATAAGGCTTATGTCAACTCGCCTCCTAGCCGACTCGCCTCTTACCGACTCGCCCCAAACCAACTAGCCCCCTTGCCAACTCGCCTCCTGACCGACACGCCCCCTACCAACTCGCCTCCTCCCCGACTCGCCCCCTACCCGACTTTTTCTCATTATGACAATTTTTTTTTTTTTTAGTTTTTGTGACTTTTTAAGGTTTTTTATTGTATCGTGCGGTCATGAGTTTCCGATGGACATATGTTTTCGGTGACGAAATTCGATTCCCATTTACCGCGAGACCGTGCGTGATACTTTGTGATCAGTATCCCTAAAGTGATGACTACACTCCTGAAGGGCTATCTCCGACATTCAGGATATTGAGAATAAAGTTTTCAGTTGTGAGTGATACTCAAAAGAAAAAAACTATGTAATTTTGGGTAGAGATTAAGATTACTAATGCTAATGTTCAAACATTTAGAGAAGACGCCATCTGTGGTCAAATATTCCAAACTAAACTGTCGTCTGCTCTAACAACTTTCATTCTTCCGATGTCAGACGGCAGGTCACGTGATCCCAGTGCGATCTGGGTTTTTATGGCATGCCAATGTAACAAAAATATTAAAGTCTTT
Source organism: Astropecten irregularis (assembly GCA_963971285.1). Taxonomy (NCBI): domain Eukaryota; kingdom Metazoa; phylum Echinodermata; class Asteroidea; order Paxillosida; family Astropectinidae; genus Astropecten; species Astropecten irregularis. The sequence goes on from OZ020246.1 coordinate 13,133,518, forward strand.
CTCAAATCGAAGTGCCATAAAAACGTTGCTAAGCTGATGAACTTTATAAGCTATATCCACGTTTAGGCCTCTCATAATGATGCCAGATATTATAAAATTGTTGTGATAATAATTTTACCTACCATGATCTGTACCAAATTCTCATTTTCTTGATTCAACCATTTATTTATAAAAAATAATTTATCATTCACGATCTTGGAATCAAAACCGTTTCAGGACCTTTTATAAATACTAAACTCCATCGACCCAGTTCGATCAAATCGATGTCAACGAACTTTGCCGCACAACCAAGTTATCGAAAACTGGTGACGCTTTGTTTACATAGCAGAATCGATGTCGCTGTAAATGACGGACAATATTTCCAAAGGAAAGACTTCAACTTCGAGGATTTTTACAGATTATAATCTGGAAGTGTCCAGTTCAAAGTTAGTGAAGTGATTTTCTGAAATTTTATTTCGTGTCTGTTTTATAGAAGTTTTCCTGCTATCCCATCGGAAACCGATGACTGCAGGCTATGATGTTTTTTCTGTAACTTATTTTGTTAACGTTTTGTTTTAAAATGTCTTGCTTTAACTTTAAGTGTTATTGTTGAAATTTTTTGTGTACAGACTTTTTTTTTCATTATGACGATATGTTTTGTTCTATTGTTTGTTTGAAGTGTTGTTGTTGACTTGTTTTTCTTGTTTTTAAGTTGCATTTTTGATGTTTTGATGTTTTTGGTTCTGCAAAAGGAATATTAAATTGCTTGAACTGCAATCAAATCAGGAGTTTGTGTGTGGACTTTGTGCATTTTTTTTACTATTGTAAAATGTTTCGACATAAACACATAGTAGGCTCTACAAAAGGGTCAGAAGCATTTGGGTATTAATTATGATGCATAATTATCTTCACATTTTGCATCTCATCTCTGAATAAATTAGGGGGCGTGTCAGCCAGGGGGCAAGTCGGCTAGAAGGCGAGTTGGTAAGGGGCGAGTCGGTCAGGGGGCGAGTTGGGGAGGGGGCGAGTCGGTAAGGGGCGAGTCAGCCAGGGGGCGAGTTGACTTGTAATCAAAACAACGACTCAATGCCTTCCGTTTGGAGTTTGCAGCAGTTTATTACATGTGCTTGACAAGTATTTATGTGAGTTGGGATGGCCCTAGCACCGCATGCAACAGTGTCAGTAAAGTACAAATATTTTTAGCTTTGGTGGCTGTGCAGTGTGCACATGCAGTGCCCTAGAATAGATAAGAAAAGTCCATATTCGACATTTTATGGTACACCCCAAAATGACAGTGCTCAGACACATCACAAATTGGCTTGAAAAATGCTGTACTTCTCAAAATGTCAAGGACCAACAGGCTCTTAGGGTTTTAGCCCCCCATTTTAGTTGTTTTCAGTCTACCAAGAGCTATTTGATGCGATATACCTTAAGTTATGGACCCACTCATTCAGTTGCAACTTTTCCCAAATGGCAGTCAAATGTACTATTGGCTTGTTAGAACAATTTGAACAATTTCATTGAATGTGTGATGACATTTGTGTTGTTTCAGGAGATTGCTTGAGTTTGGGAGATACCTGTACATCACCATGACACCCTACAGACTGGATGAAGCCTACATTGTTGAATGAGCTACTCTTGATTGTCTTTAGTAGGTAGGTCCATATTTGTAACATCATAGCAATAAAAGCAAACATAGGCCCATGCACAATTCTAGAGCCACAATTTTTTGGGGGCTACAGCCCCCCTAGCCCCCCCCCCCCTGTAGAACCGTGCCTGCAGAGGCCGTGTCCCAATTCTCTGGCTGTGACCGGAAATAACACACTAGTGTGTGAAAACGGCCAGGCGCGGTTCTACAAAAAAATGCAACTGAGAAATTCTTGAAAATACTGGATTTTTTCAGTTACCAATTCAGTGCCAATTACTTTAAAAATGCATTGTACGGGCTATAATTTGCATGTTTTTTTACCCCTAATAAGACATAGCAGAAGCGAGTTTTAGAAGAACCCAAAATATTGGGTCTTCTAGCCCCTCAAAAAAATATTGGCTCTTCTAGCCCCCAAAATTTTGGCTCTAGAACCGCGCCTGGAAACGGCTGCAGTCAGTGTGTGTAATTTGCAGTCGCAGCCAGAGAATTGGGACACAGCCATAGTTTTCCTTTTCTTATTGTTTTGGAACCTTCCAAAATCCCCTTATCAGGTTGTAATCGTAGTGTTATGAACCAAGTACGCCAGAGGGTGCTCTATGGGCACAACAGAAATAAAGCAAAATGGAAAACAGAACTTGAGTTAGGAATCACCATTGACACCTTGATAATTTTAATACATTCAAGTGAAGATCAAAAATAGAAGCGAATCAACAAAATACTAGTGTCAAATAGGTTAGAAACATACAATAAGTTAATTACATGTATATAACATTTCTACGTTACGATACTGGGGATGAATAGAGGTGGACGACTGTGGGTGGCGCAGATTGTGGTGTGGCCCTGAAAACAGTAGTGCATTAGGCGGGTTGGTGACGATCAGTCGTCTGCGGTGAGCACAGCCCATCAGGCCCAAGCCGTCTAAGAAGAGCACTGAGCCGGTCTTGCCCAAGCCGTCTAGGAAGAGCACTGAGCCAGTCTGGCCCAAGCCATCTAGGAAGAGCACTGAGCCAGTCTGGCCCAAGCTTTCTAAGAAGAGCACTGAGCCGGTCTGGCCCAAACCATCTAGGAAGAGCACTGAGCCAGTCTGGCCCAAGCCATCTAAGAAGAGCACTGAACCAGTCTGGCCCAAGCCGTCTAAGAAGAACACTGAGCCGGTCTGGCCCAAGCCATCTAGGAAGAGCACTGAGTCGGTCTGGCCCAAGCTGTCTAAGAAGAGCACTGAGCCAGTCTGGCCCTAGCTGTCTAAGAAGAACACTGAGCCGGTCTGGCCCAAGCTGTCTAAGAAGAACACTGAGCCAGTCTGGCCCAAGCTGTCTAAGAAGAACACTGAGCCGGTCTGACCCAAGCCGTCTAAGAAGAACACTGAGCCGGTCTGGCCCAAGCTGTCGAGGAAGAGCACTGAGCCAGTCTGGCCCAAGCTGTCTAAGAAGAGCACTGAGCCGGTCTGGCCCAAGCCGTCTAAGAAGAACACTGAGCCGGTCTGGCCCAAGCCATCTAGGAAGAACACTGAGCCGGTCTGGCCCAAGCCGTCTAAGAAGAGCACTGAGCCGGTTTGGCCCAAGCTGTCGAGGAAGAGCACTGAGCCGGTCTGGCCCAAGCCATCTTGGAAGAGCACTGAACCGGTCTGGCCCAAGCCATCTAAGAAGAGCACTGAGCCGGTCTGGTCAAAGCCATCTAAGAAGAGCACTGAGCTGGTCTGACCCAAGCCATCTAAAAAGAGCATTGAGCCGGTCTGGCCCAAGCCGTCTAAGAAGAGCACTGAGCCGGTCTGGGACAAGCCGTCTAAGAAGAGCACTGAGTCGGTCTTGCCCAAGCCATCTAAAAAGAGCATTGAGCTGGTCTGGCCCAAGCCGTCTAAGAAGAGCACTAAGCTGGTCTGGCACAAACCCTCCAGGAAGAGCACTGAGACGGTCTGGGACAAGCAAACTTGGAAGAGCACTGAGCCGGTCTGGCCCAAGCCGTCTAAGAAGAGCACTGAGCCGGTCTTGCCCAAGCCGTCTATAAAGAAGAGCACTGAGTCGGTCTTGCCCAAGCCATCTAGGAAGAGCACTGAGTTGGTCTTGCCCAAGCCATCTAAGAAGAGCACTGAGCCGGTCTTGCCCAAGCCGACTAAGAAGAGCACTGATCCGGCCTGGCCCAAGCCATCTAGGAAGAGCACTGAGTCGGTCTTGCCCAAGCCGTCTAAGAAGAGCACTGAGTCGGTCTTGCCCAAGCCATCTAGGAAGAGCACTGAGTCGGTCTGGCCCAAGCCGTCTAGGAAGAGCACTGAGCCGGTCTAGCCCAAGCCGTCTAAGAAGAGCACTGAGCCGTGCAGAAGCCTTGCAGTCAGTTTCCCCTGTGGTTATTTGATGATTTGTATTGACTGAAAAGCTGCATCCTCTTTGAGTGATCCTCCATGTAATGTTTCTCAGGTTGCAGTATTTCTGCGAGTGTCGATAAAATCTTCCTTGGTATATAGCAGAATGTGCGTGGTTTCATGGTTTTCTGACTGCCAAACGAACAAAGATAATTGACTATTGGGATAGCTAAATTGGTAGAGCACCTGTAGGGTATTCAGGAGATCGCTGGTTCGAATCCCGCTCCAGTAAATTTGTCTTTGTTCACCTTTAAATTTCATTTAATGTGCGCTGACATGTGTGTTGTTTCAGGAGATTGCTGGAATCACCACAGGAGCCCTAAGACTGGATGGTGCCCACATTGTTGAGTGAACTGCCGATGCCTGTCTTTAATAGGTAGGTCAATATTATTGTCACATCATTGCTGGTACTGGTAGAGTACACAGTCTTAGATGGTTGTTTTGTAAAGTTTATATTCAGAAAATACTATTTATTTGTTGGATTTTGAATAGTGAACAAAGAAAAAATTGACTGGAGCTGTATTCGAACCAGCGACCTCCTGAAAACCGTACAAACGCTCTACCAACTGAGCTATCCAGCCCTACGTTGGTGGTGTCCCCAAAAGTCAATTATCTTTGTTAAATTGGCAGTCAGAAGCCTTGCAGTCAGTTTCCCTTGTGGTTATTTGATGATTTGTATTGACTAAAAAGCTGCATCCTCTTTGAGTGATCCTCCATGTACTGTTTCTCAGGTTGCAGTACTTCTAAGAGTGTCGATAAAATGTTCCTTGGGATATAGCGGTATGTGCATGGTTTCATGGCTACTGACTGCCAAATATAACAATTAACTATTGGGGACACCACCAACATAGGGCTGGATAGCTAAGTTGGTAGAGCCCCTGTACGGTATTCAGGAGGTTGCTGGTTTGAATCCCGCTCCATTTTCATTTTCTCATTGGAAAACAGCTTTCAAGAAAATGAATATTTGTAACTGCTTTATAATCTACTACGTGCATGTTGATTTCAAGGTTGATTTATATTGCAACATGCATGTAGTACCAATCTGCAAAACTCATAAATATGGGTCATTCCATGTCAGACCAACACACTTTTTTACCTTAGGTCTTCCGATTTTTATAAAAATTAGTATGCAAGTAGGTATCAATGAGTAATGAATGCATGCCAATTTTTAGTGGAATCCCTTCACCCATGTGGCCAGTACGCATGCGCCAAAAATACGGACATTTTCATGTTCTGACACTACCTTTGCACTGGATTAAACTATAACTCGGTCATATTTCAACAAAAATATGCAAGTGTGGTATCAAAATGACCGGAATTAGATGCTCTAAGTGATGCTACACTAAAAATAGAGAAAAAGTAAAAGTGGATACCCATGACCTTTGACACACGAACTTTGACCTTTGACCTAGATTTAAAAAAAAGTATCATTCTGAAATTTTACGAAACAACGTTTGCCTGATAGAACAGGTCTTTCTCTACAAGATTCCTTTGAAATTTCGCTGGGCACTTGAAAATTGATGATTTTATGGAATTTTTTCTGATCAATGCATGCGTAGTTTTGTCCCCTTTAATAACAATAGGCCTCACAACTTTCTCTGTGCAGTTCCCTTTAATGTAATTTAAATTTTCCCAATTGATGTCTCATTGTCCTTTATCATGCAGTACCTCAGAGACTGTATAAAACACACCTTTGTTCTGTAGGCAATATATTGTGATTTCCCCTTATGATATCTTAAATTTCCCATTGTATCTCATTCTCCTTTACTCTGCAATGTATAAAACACCCACATTTTCACCTTGTTCTGTGTTCATGGTGTTGGGACTTCAATTTAAAGGATCTTAAGTATTTGACTCCAATGGAATATGTTTCTCCATGTTGTGTTTTTGTTCCAGCAGGGTTCAGAATAACTTCAGATACAAATCATGCAATGGATCATACTAACTGACTAATGACAACTAACAAATAACATCAGCCGCCAACGAGCAAGATCCATAAAATTGCAGTGGAGAATGTTGGATTTGGTTTATAAGCTTTGTAACCATAGGGAAATAATAAGTTGAAATACTAAAATTCCTTGCTTATATTGTAATTGGAAAATGAAGAAAGAAACATTATTGATTATTTTGTCTTAGAAAGAAATGGAATGGTCTAATAAAGCAATGAACAAGATGTTGGCCCAGAACCATTATTGTTAGATCTTCAGTATAAACAATAATAAGACGACAACCTGCGTACAAGTATATTAATGGTTGATGTATGTTGACGTCCATGAAGACCATGATAGTGTAGAGTTTTCCTCTGCGGGTCCTCGGTAATATTTATGTGAAATACAGTAGGCCTAGCTACAATACCACGGGTTGACAGCCAAATAAGTACACATGTCACAATCTCAGTTTTTATTGAAACACAAGGTAAACTAACCTTTATTTAGCCGGTCTTTCTCTTCCTTTTTTAGCTCAACTCAGAAACCCGTCCTTGTCTCTTATCGCTATATCGTCTCCCTAAATCTCAGCTCACACGTGCTTTTCACGTGCGAGTCCCATGCCACCAACCGGCGGCTGTTGTCTGCTACTTACAAACGGCGCCACCTTGTGGCAAACATTACATCATCCCCTCCCATGGGGAAAGAATGCGTCTCGCATTCGTTTAAACAAATTTCTTACAGAACAACATCTCAACATTTTAAACAAGCAACTTTAAACAAAGCTTTAACAAAGTTTAGAAAAGTTCGCAACAGGGCGGAAAAGGTGGTCATGAAAGTCATCCCGGGTAGTCAATGCTCCAGACCTTTGTCCAGGAAGTCTTCCGTGGTGGTCTTCATCACCAGACTACCCTCGTTGTATATCTCCACAATTCTACGCCGCAACACCCGACCTTCGATGACTCGCCCCTCCATAGTTGTCTCTGTCGTGACGCGTCTCAGTGGTGACGTCCGTGAAGAACCTCTTGTTGGTACATCAAAATCCATGTCCTCAGCCGTTGGATGCAAGGACAATGCAGGAGTACAAGTAGTGTGTATCTCCGGTGTTTTCGGCACCTCCACACTTTGAGCTCTCTCCGGGGATGCACGCGGTGTCTTCTCCTTCTCTGTTGCTGGAGGTGTTCCTTTCATAGAGGAGTGGCAATTGGTGAGGTGTCGTCCCAAGTCGTTCTTTCTAGTGTAGCTTGTGCCCTCACAAAATGGGCATTCGAATTTAGTTTTCACCCCATGCTGCTCGGTGACGTGACGGTTCAGGGCTGACTGCGAGCTGAAGATCAGGCTGCACTCTCGACATTGTAGGCGTCGAGCTGGACTGCATGATCGGTGAGGTGGGGTCGGTGATCTTGCTTTCCCGTGTGATCTCCATTGCCGATCCATGGAGTGGTGTCTTTTCGGCATCTGGAGGAGTCAATAACAAATAAACAAAACGAGGGTTACTGCCTGATAACAAAGCTGCTTAATGTTGGTTGAGCGATTTGACCCATTCTCCGAAACGTTTCGGTGGATTCCGCTGTCTTGGTCTATCTACGCCATCCTGTGGCAGAGTGGGACACTCTACGTTGTCAGAAGCTGCATCATCTTCAGCTGCTTCCTCATGCCGTATGGGCTCTGGTGCCTGATTACCGTCGCCTGGTTGTTCTTTTTCAAGGCATCGTTCTCCGCTGCTAGGAGATTGTGGTGTAACCTCTTTATCACAGTGAACTGGAGGGGTTTGGGGCTGTGGTAGCCCATCAGCAGTGTCAAAGGTGTCCGGTTCATGGCAATCGGCAGCGTGTACTGGAAGTGGGACCTGAATTAACTTGTCCCACCAGGCCTTGTCCACATCCCCTTCAAAGCGTTTGAGGCGATCTATGTGCACAATTTTGCACTTATACCGCTTCCCCTTCTGGATCCTCACGTTGACATCGTTTACAGCTTTAGTTACGATGTATGGTCCGTCCCACCTGGGCTGGAGTTTAGGGGATAACCCTACAGTTTTTGCCTCTACAGATAGCATCACTGCTGTGCCGGGGGCAAACCGTTTCTGTTGGCTGGGCACATCATAGTTCCGCTTTTGCTGTACTGCAGCCTTTTTGAGACTAGTCCTTGCCCGTTCGTGTGCAGCGCACATCCTTTCACGGAGCTCAAAAGCGTAGTTTGTGATCTCGGTTGGCTCCTCTGGACAGCCGAAGATGAGGTCAACCGGCAACTCTACCTCTCTCCCCAAAGTAAGATTGTTTGGCGTTTCACCAGTGCTACTGTGCTGAGACGCCCGGTACGCCATCATAACTAACGGTATATGCAAATCCCAGTCCCGTTGGTTTTCAGCCACATAGACACTTAGCATATCTTTGAGGGTGCGGTTGAATCGCTCAACCTGGCCGTCACTTTGGGGGTGATATGGACTTGTTCGAGTTTTCTTGATGCCCAATAATGTGCACATTTCCTGAAACAGATGACTTTCAAACTGCCGACCCTGGTCTGTGTGTAACTGCCTGGGGACACCGAATCGACAGATGAACTCCCTGACGAATACATTGGCAACCGTTTGTGCAGTTATGTCTTGTAACGGGAAAGCTTCAGTCCACTTGGTGAAGTAGTCTGAGATGACCAAGATCCATCTGTTCCCGGCTCCTTCCGTAGCTGGAAATGGTCCAGTGATGTCCATGGCGATCCTTTCCATTGGGACCCCAGAAATTTCTTGTTGAAGCGGAGCTTTACCCTTCCGTGCTGGAGACTTACGTCTTGCACATTCCAGGCATTGCCTGCACCATCTAGTCACCCACTCTTTCATATTTTCCCAGTAGAATCGTGATTTGACCTTAGCATACATCTTGTTGATTCCCAGGTGTCCGGCTGTAGGACAGTCGTGTAGATGCCGCAGCACATCTTCTCTTAGTGCCGGGGGAACCACCAGAAGCCATCGTGATTTTGAAGAGTCCTCTTCCCATCTCCTATACAGTACCCCATCCCGAAGACACAGTTGCTGCCAAGAACCCCACAATGCTTTGAGGCGCGTACCCTCGACTGACACCTCTGCCCACGATGGTCTTTGGGTACTGTTTTCCAGCCAGCTTATCACTTTTTGTAGAGTCGTATCTTCTAGTTGTTTCTCTCTCAGATCCTTAGGGGTGTAGCCATGTAGCCAGTAAAATGATGAGACCTCTCGTATACGGCAGCTCCAGTTCGCTTGTGTGCTTGATGATTCTTTCTGTTCTTCTGACGTCTGGCTGGACATGATTGGAGTGCAGCAGCATAGACGCTCTTGCCCCTTTTCGGCAGCTTCCTTGGTTGTCTCGGGCTGAATGCAAGGGATTCGAGACATACCGTCTGCATTTCCGTGCCTTTGTCCTGGGCGGTGCTCGATGTCAAAGTCGTATTCAGCGAGGACTTGCAGCCATCTAGCAATTTGGCCTTCGGGTTCCTTGAAATGGAAGAGCCAACGGAGGGACCCATGGTCTGTTCTAAGGAGGAACTGCTGGCCATACAGATATGGTCGAAAGTGTTTGATGAAGTGCACTACTGCAAGGAGTTCCCTTCTTGTGACACAATAATTCCGTTCTGGTTTCGACAAGGCACGGCTAGCATATGCGATGACGTGCTCTTTGCCATCTTGCATTTGGCTGAGTACTGCACCGATTCCGAAGTTACTTGCGTCAGTGTCAAGTATAAACTTGCCATGAAGAGTCGGATAAGCAAGAATAGGCGCAGAGGTTAGGCGATGCTTTAGTTGCTGAAAGGCCGATTGACATTCTGTTGTCCACTGGAAGGTCTTCTCCTTTTCCGTAAGTCTATGTAGTGGCCTTGCGAGGTCGGCAAACCCGGAAACAAACCTCCTGTAGTAAGAAGACAGACCAAGGAAGCTTTGGACCTCTTGCGCATTTTGCGGAACCGGCCACTCTCGGATTTGTTTCGTCTTACTTGGGTCTGTTCTCACACCTTTGTCAGAGACAATATGCCCCAGATACAGCACCTCCTGTTGCAATAGGTGACATTTTTCTGGCTTAAGCTTCAAACTCGCCATCTGGATGCGACTGAAAACCAATTGGAGCCTTTCCATGTGTTCTTCGAAGGTCTTAGAGAAGATTATGATGTCGTCCAAATATACCAGACAGATTTGCCACTGCAGTCCATGTAGAATTTTCTCCATCAAGCGCTCAAAAGTTGAAGGGGCATTGCATAGCCCAAATGGCATGACAAGGAACTGGAAGGCCCGGTGGCTGGTGAAGGCTGTTTTTTCTTTATCTGCTTCACTCATTGGCACCTGCCAATACCCCGATGCTAAGTCTAATGTTGTGAAGTACTTGGAGCCCGCCAAAGTGTCGATGGAGTCATCGATACGAGGTATTGGATACGCATCCTTCCTAGTGATAGAGTTGAGCCGTCGATAATCGACGCAAAAGCGAACAGAACCATCTTTCTTTCTGACGAGTACTATCGGCGAGGCCCACGGTCCAGATGCTGGCTCTATGATGTTGGCCTTCTCCATCCTCTCGATTTCCTTCTCGGCGACTTCTTTCTGGAATAGTGGCAATCGCCGCGGTGACTGTCTTATTGGACTGGCGTCACCGGTATCGATGGAGTGTTGTACAAGCGTAGTGAGGCCGATATCTCCTTTTCCTTGAGAAAACAGACTACGGTTTTTCCGTATAAGGTGTGACAACTGTTCCCTTTCCTCGGTGCTTAGATGAGTTGATCCTCGCTCCACCATCTTCTGGACGCTGTCTGTGTGCTCTTTAACTTGGTCATCTTCACGTTCTCTTTCCATCATCTGGTTAAGCCGTCCCTCCGTGGGGTGATCAAAATCGCCTCGACCTGCAATATATGGGCCAACTGCATCTATGGTCTGAAATACGCCCGCCGACACTCCTTTATAGAGGACAACTGTTTCGTCAGTTGGATTCATGACCCGCAAGGGCACCTCTGATGAATTTGACTTAGTGAGAGTCGGTGCGAGTAACACCGCACTCTTTGAGAGAAAACTTTGAACTGGTTCCACTATGCCATAGCTTGAAGAAAAATCACTTTTGCTCATACTACCCTCAATAATCATCTCAGAGGTAGGTGGGATAGCTACTGTATCTTTAATTGTTACTCTGCAGCTCTGCTCTCTCTCCTTCGTTTTTCTCAGGGGCACCTCCAGGCCTCCTATATGTAGACTCTTATTCCCGATGTCTATCGCACAGCCCTGCAAGTCCAAGAAATCCAATCCCAGTAGGACATCATTGTGAATATCAGCTACCATAACCTCTTGTTGAACCAACTTCCCACCGAGTTGTAGCTCCACTGTAGCATTTCCATAAACTTTCAGTCGTTCGTCATTTGCTAAGAATACTTGCACGGTCGACGGTGTGATCTTCGGCCTGTCCAGTGCACTCATTGTATCAACCAACGCTTGGGATATAATTGATATCGTTGCCCCTGTATCTACTAGCATCTCTACATCTACGCCGTTCATCTTCCCAAGTATGTGGATTCCTGCTCCAATGTGTGCAACCGTGCCATGAAAATACAATTTCTGGGTGGGCCCCGTTTTCTGAGCTGATCCCTGGCCCTCGGACTCAGCCCTTAAATGTTTTCCTGGTTCCCGTTGTTCGACCGAGATTGTTTCTTCTCTTTCTCTTTCGGGCAGTCCCGTTTGAAGTGGCCTTGTTCGTCGCATGAGAAACATCCTCTCCTCTTCTTGGTTAACTCTGCGTTCTGTGTGGCTAGTGTTTTTATCTGCTGGCTTATTTCGTGCAGGCATTTTTCTAGGTTCGTCACTCTGTCGCTTGACACAAAGTCTTCGGTCTTTGCGCCATTTGTATCATTGCTTTCTAGAAATCTTACCCTACGAAGGCCCTGGCCCTTCTCTGCTGACATAATGGCATCAAATTCAGTGGCGGCCGTTACAGCTTCCTCCAAACTATGAGGTCGCACTTGCAAAACACGTGTTCGTGTGTCGCTGTCTGCAAGGGCATCCAAGAAATATTCCCTGGCCATTGTCTCTTGTGCATCTGCAGACAAATCACCGAATGTCTTGTCTACCAGAAGACGAATTGCTTGGGCCAGTTCTGAAAGGGACTCGTTGGCCTGTTGGCGTCTATTCTTCAGTTGAACTCTGTAAAATTCTTTACGCCCATCCGGTTCAAATCTACTTTTTAATGCTCTGACCAAGCTCTCATATGTTGTCGTGCCATCTCTCGGTAAGCTCTGCAGTACTTGTTGTGCCGGTCCTGCCAGGGATACTGCTAAATACTCTGTTTTCTCATAGTCTTGCCATTTATTGATGCTGGCGCACATCTCAAAATGTCTCTGGTACGCCGACCATGACGACGTACCAGAATACCGATCTGGTCGCATAATGGGCCGTTCACGTGCAGTATGCGGTGGTCGAACGTCCGGTGTACCGACGGGATAACCGTATTGCCCTTTTATTCCCAGTGGAGAAACTACTGGTGTGCCCCGGTGCACCGTCGCTGGTGAACCTCCCGCGGTCACCGGTGCCCCGGCAACGCTGCCCCATTGCTGCCGTGCTTGCACAGATCTGTGTGTTGTTCCTCGGTATCCCGGCACCGCCGGCGGCCCTTGGCTGGCCACATTCCCACCTGCCATTGCCAGCTGCGGTGCACTGGTCGGAGCCCCGGCAACGCTGCTCCATTGCTGCCGCGGTGGCGCCAACCTGTGTGTCATTTCCCGGCAATCCGGCACCGACGTTGGCCCTTGTCCGGTCACATACCCATATGCCGTGCCCATCGGTGTGCCGGTCGGTGCACCGACCAAACTTGTCCAATCCTGCTGTCCCAGCATCGGCCTGTGTGTCGTCTCCTGATATTCCGGCACTGACTGCGGCCCTTGTCCGGCCACATCCCCACCTGTCGTGTTCATCGGTTCCCCGGTTGGTGCACCGACAAAGCTAACCCAATCCTGCTGTCCCGGTATCGGCTTATGTGTCATATCCTTGTAGTTCGGCACCGATGGCGGCCCCTGTCCGGCTATATCCCCATATACCGTGGCCATCGGTGCGCCGGTCGGTGCACCGACAAAGCAAGGCAATTGCTGCTGTCCAGGGGTCGGCTGGCGCGTCATCTCCCGGTACTCCAGTACCGACGGCTGCACCACCGCATCCTCCGTAGCCATGAGTCGTGCACAGGTCGGTCCACCGACAAGGCTATGCTGCAGCCGGTGTGCATGTGCCGAGCGTATACCCATCGCCCGGTTCTCCTGCACCGACGGTAGTTGTCCCGCCGGCGCCGCATGCACAGTGTCTGTGGTTGTCGGTGCCCCGGCAGGTGCACCGGCGAATAGGCCCCGTGCCAGCGTCCCAGGTGGCGACCCGCCCGCTGGCCATCGGTATGCAGGCATCGATGATCTAACGGTGGCCGGTTGTCCATCGACGAGATAGCTGTCAGACCCAAGAGCTCCACCACCCTCGGCCGGTACCGGCGTGTACGCCGCGGTAGGGCAACTGCAATCCGCTGCCGGACCTACGGCGCCCGTGCCGGGGACGTCAGCCATATCTACAACACAGTGAAGCCAGTCATTTGGGGGCCCGGACGCCGGCAAAGGCGGGAGCGTATGAAACCAAGGGGGCGAGTGGCAACCGTCTAGCGGAGGCCAGTGGGAACTCCCAGCATCAGACATAGCGGCGGAAGCAAAGCAGCGGAAAATGCACTAGAAACAACTAAAATGGACAACTCCTGTACAACGTAAAATGTATTACCGGAAACCGCTGCCACCAATGTAGAGTTTTCCTCTGCGGGTCCTCGGTAATATTTATGTGAAATACAGTAGGCCTAGCTACAATACCACGGGTTGACAGCCAAATAAGTACACATGTCACAATCTCAGTTTTTATTGAAACACAAGGTAAACTAACCTTTATTTAGCCGGTCTTTCTCTTCCTTTTTTAGCTCAACTCAGAAACCCGTCCTTGTCTCTTATCGCTATATCGTCTCCCTAAATCTCAGCTCACACGTGCTTTTCACGTGCGAGTCCCATGCCACCAACCGGCGGCTGTTGTCTGCTACTTACAAACGGCGCCACCTTGTGGCAAACATTACAATAGTAAAAATGCATTCAATTGTTCGGTGCCATGAAAACTGAAACTGATGGAATTCAACACACTGAAATGATTCCTTGAAATTTTCTTTTCAATATGTGATCCTCATAGGGCCTATGAAGACTTGCTTTGGTAGCAAGGTGCTTCATGGTGTCACCTATCTGATCACATGACCATGCGCGGTTCTAGGGCCAACATTTTTGGGGGGCTAGAAGAGCAATTAATTTTTGGGGGGGGCTAGAAGACCCAATATTTTGGGTTCTTCTAATACTCGCTTCTGCTATGTCTTATAAGGGGTCGAAAAACATGCAAAGTATAGCCCACACAACGCGTTTTTTATGTAATTGGCGCTTAATAACTGAAAAAAATCCAGTGTTTTCAAAAAAAAATTCCACTTGTATTTTTTTTGGGGGGGGGGGGGGGGCTAAACACAATTTTTGACCCCCCTAGCCATCCCACCCCCCCCCCCCCCCCGCCACGTAGAACCGCGCCTGCACATGACCCGTGGCAAAAAAGATCCACTTAGCCCCAGTTCTTTCTGTTCAGGCACTGGGCAGATGATTTGTCCTGAAAATAAAAATACGTTGCAGAATTCCCTGGCCTTTGCAGAGTTTAAGTGTGGAATAGGGTAAGCATCGTAAGTGTCGAAGGGTTTCTGGACGTTATTCGAGTGACATGCATCAAGAGTCATGCATCCATAACCATAACCAGTTGAAAATACTGTACATAACAATGTGACATTATATTGGACCAAACTAATCTGCGCCTGCACATGACCCGTGGCAAAAAAGATCCACTTAGCCCCAGTTCTTTCTGTTCTGGCACTGGGCAGATGATTTGTCCTGAAAATAAAAATACGTTGCAGAATTCCCTGGCCTTTGCAGAGTTTAAGTGTGGAATAGGGTAAGCATGGTAAGTGTCGAAGGGTTTCTGGATGTTATTCGAGTGACATGCATCAAGAGTCATGCATCCATAACCATAACCAGTTGAAAATACTGTACATAACAATGTGACATTATATTGGACCAAACTAATCTGCGCCTGCACATGACCCGTGGCAAAAAAGATCCACTTAGCCCCAGTTCTTTCTGTTCTGGCACTGGGCAGATGATTTGTCCTGAAAATAAAAATACGTTGCAGAATTCCCTGGCCTTTGCAGAGTTTAAGTGTGGAATAGGGTAAGCATGGTAAGTGTCGAAGGGTTTCTGGACGTTATTCGAGTGACATGCATCAAGACAAGAGTCGTGCATCCATAACCATAACCAGTTGAAAATACTGTACATAACAATGTGACATTATATTGGACCAAACTAATCTGCGAATTTTCTTGTTCAGCTGTAGTGCCTGTGCAAATAACTCAAGCAATAAATAATCAAATTTTCATGAAATACGTATTTATTAGGGTCAATGTGATGGGTCGGTGCAACTGGAACATAGCTGCCGAAGCAAGTCTTCAGAGGCCCTGTGAGGACATCTTGAAAAGACAACATTCACATAATCCCTTCATTGTACTGAATTCATTCAGGTTCAGTTATCTGCAGCAAAGACTATTATGGACACCGAGCAATTGCATGCTATCTATCCGAACCCTGCCCAACAAATACAATAATGGAGAAACATATTCCATTGGAGTCAGATACTAGATCCATTAATGTCCTCAATACAGAACAAAGGTGTAACTGGGAGTGTTTTATTACAGTCTCTGAGGTACTGCAGGATAAAGGACAATGAGACATCAATTGGGAAAATTTTAATTACATTAAAGGGAACCGCACAGAGAAAGTTGTGTGGCCTATTGTTATTAAAGGGGACAAAACTGCGCATGCACCATAAAGGTCCTCAATACAGAACAAAGGTGTAACTGGGAGTGTTTTATACAGTCTCTGAGGTACTGCAGGATAAAGGACAATGAGACATCAATTGGGAAATTTTAAATTACATTAAAGGGAACCGCACAGAGAAAGTTATGTGGCCTAATGTTATTAAAGGGGACAAAACTACGCATGCATTAATCAGAAAAAATGCCATAAAATCGTCAATTTCCAAGTGCCCAGCGAAATTTCAATGGAATCTTGTAGAGAAAGACCTGTTCTATCAAGCAAACGTTGTTTCGTGAACTTTTGGAATGATACTTTTTTTTAAATCTAGGTCAAAGGTCAAAGTTCTTGTGTCAAAGGTCATGGGTATCCACTTTTACTTTTTCTCTATTTTTAGGGTGGCATCACTTAGAGCATCTAATTCCGGTCATTTTGATACCACACTTGCATATTTTTGTTGAAATATGACCGAGTTATAGTTTAATCCTGTGCAAGGTAGTGTCAGAACATGAAAATGTCCGTATTTTTGGCGCATGCGTACTGGCCACATGGGTGGAGGGATTCCACTAAAAATTGGCATGCATTCATTACTCATTGATACCTACTTGCATACTAATTTTTATAAAAATCAGAAGACCTAAGGTAAAAAAGTGTGTTGGTCTGACATGGAATGACCCATATGCATATTGGGTCAAAGATCACCAAATTGTTTTGCCCCAAACTTTTTCTTTTGGTCAACCTCCATTAACCCCCCCCCCCCTTTTTTTAATCCTGTGCCTCCACTGGACTTCCCACACTCTGACAGACTGGATAGTTTTTGTATCACATTATTTACCTTTTAGTTCATAAGGGCGCCCCTTATAACAGTGGTTCTCATTTCTTTGTCACCTTGAGGGAGGGGCGGTCGGTCGGACAAAAAAAACAGTTTGTTGGAAATAAAATCTGGCTGAATACACAAAAACCTAACGAAAATTAAATGAGAAATGTTAATTGTATTCACTGTTATCTCGTTTGAATATGGTTTTTATTTTTTCTGTGATAGAAAGTATAAATATGTAGGCCTATTGACAAAATTTGTCTCCAGAAATTCTGGAAGTTTCTTCTTCTTTTTTCTTGAATTTATATTATGTCATTCTGGACAGGGTCGGCGGCAAAAAAAAGGTTTTTTTTCTTTGGTCGGAGCCCAAAATATGGGTCGGTTGGAAATGAGAACCACAGTAATAAAATGGGACGCCCTAATGCCTAACACACTTCCCTTTGATTGATGTTCTCTCATACTTGGCATTACTTCACCAGATGCAAAGAAGCAAGGATGATTGCCATGCAGTTCAAGTAGAGGCCTGGGTACAAGCAAGACTGCATGTTTGCTGAGGTAGGTTAACCATTCTCTTTCAGGTGAACATGCTCAAGACCCTGGATGTCACTGATGCAAGGAGTGAATGGCATGTTTGCCATGGACGGTCAAGACAAGGTGCAACAGGCTGGGGGTACAAGACTGCATGTTCACTGAGGTAGGTTAACCATTCTCTTTTAGATGTGAACATGCTCAAGACCCCAAGGAGGATTGGCAGCAAGGCATGATCACATTAAGGTAAACTAACACTCTCTTTCAGTCAAGTGTGAACCAAGATTCACCTGCAACATCCTGGTTGTGTCTGTGGATTATCAGAGTAAGTCCTGCCTGCGGGCTCCTTGTCTATGACTTGCCTTTGGAAATGATAGTTACACATCCCGAACAGGGTTGAAAGACAGTTCACAAAAAGTATTCACAAACTATTTATTGTAACTTCATTGTAATTTTCAACAAAAGGGAAACAATTGCCAATAATTGTCACACTTACTTACTTTTCATGTTTTAAAACTTTGGAAACAGGAAATCTTTAGTCTGCATTTCACAAAGTTGTTGTTTAGAACATTAAGGGAAAGCATTTTTTTCTCTGTACAAAAAGGGAGGAACTCTCAAGTTAAAATGCATTATTTCCAAGAGTGGGTCATATTTCTTTGTGTGATGTGATGTGGGGTTATGGTGGTTGGGTTCTCTCCAGACCTAGTGCCCTACTCTTTGGATGTTACTAACATTACAATTTTGAATTCATTCTCCCAATAGCTGAAACGCCTTATTCATTTTATCATATGACTGTCTCTAAACCTTGTATAGTTTTGAAGAAAAAAATCAGCTAAAAGGACAATCAGATATAGGAAGGCTAGAGTGAAGTTTGGTAAGTGTGCATGTAGAGGATGCAAAACACCATGATAATTCATGGTTAAGAATCATGACCAACCTCATTGTGATGAACCTCAAAACCAACAAAATATGAATCATCATAAAATGGCCCCGTGATCCTCAAGTTATGTTTGTATATTTCTAAGTGTTGTGATTGTGCGGGAAGGTGGTAGGATTATTTCCACAGCTTTCTGTTTCAGTCATCAAGTCTCAATTATCTGGAAATGATGAAAGATGAACAGCAAATACTACTCATAGCTTTGAAACAAACTGCACATGTTGAAATGAACGGCAAATGTTCACATGGACTGCCACAATAGGACTGCAACCTATGTCACAGTGGACCTCAATTTATGTCTTGCTGGAACTGCTATTTATGTCACAATGGAACTGTAATTATGTGCAATGGACCTTCCTTTTATGCCACAATGAAACTGCAATATATCACAATGGCACTGTCACATGTCACAATGGAACTGCTATTTATGTCACAATGGAAACTGCAATATGTCACAATGAAAGTACTTTTTATATATCACAATGGAATTGTGTATGGACCTTCCTTTTATGCCACAATGAAACTGCAATATATCACAATGGCACTGTCACATGTCACAACGGAACTGATTTTTATGTCACAATGGAACTGCAATATATCACAATGAAAGTACTTTTTATATATCACAATGGAACTGTCATATGTCACAATGGAACTGCTATTTATGTCACAATGGAAACTGCAATATGTCACAATGGAACTGCTATTTATGTCACAATGAAACTGCAATATGTCACAATATGGAACTGCAATATGTCACAACGGAAACTGCAATATGTCATAAAGGAACTGCTTTTTATGTCACAATGAAAACTGCAATATGTCACAAAATGGAACTGCTTTTTATGTCGCAATGGAAACTGCAATATGTCACAATATGGAACTGCAATATGTCACAACGGAACTGATATTTATGTCCCAATGGAACTGAACATGATTCTATAGTTGAACTCTATAAGGACTTGATGGTGCGTTTATCGTTAAAGGGGCTGGGACACCACCGGGGGTGTGGGCCCTACCGGCGGCCATCGGGTTCGGTGACCAACTGTAAAGGTGCTTGTTAGCTGCGGCCCTTTTTGGTTATAGGGCTAGGCTTTGTAATCAGAGTTGGTCAAACGTCGGTACGTCCTAGGCCTATGGCCACGGAGAGAGGGCGGCGTGCACAGAAGGTAGGGTGCCCCTGTGATGGGGGTGTACCGGACAACGGCATCGCTCTATGCTTCGGCGTAACCTTGTCAAGCAATGGACCCGACAATCCATGACAGCACGTTGGGGTCGGTATCTTGGAACCTTCTCGCGGTGACCCTGTTTAAACCAATCTTTAATACCAAGATGATGACTATGGGATGTCCTAGTGGTATCCCTGTCCAGTGCCTCCTTGTCAGATGACTTCGATTCTTGGAGTATGTCTGCATGAAAGGACAGCACATCCTATGGATTCAAGTGGTCTGAAATGTGAGTCAACTTCTTTTTACACTTTTTTTACATTTTTTATTACAATGCCTGAAGTATTTGGCCATGTAGCAAGCAATCTAA
Organism: Astropecten irregularis; assembly: GCA_963971285.1. Lineage (NCBI taxonomy): Eukaryota > Metazoa > Echinodermata > Asteroidea > Paxillosida > Astropectinidae > Astropecten > Astropecten irregularis. Next base: position 13,153,141 of record OZ020246.1, read on the forward strand.
AGTATCCTGCTGCCAAATGTTACTTCTTGGAAGAGTTTGTAACCATCAACATTTTATAACAATCAAATTACCAATTAGAAATTTGAGGGAAAGTTCTAAAAATCTACTCCCCTCACATTTTGACAGAAAATAATCTTGCATCAAAGTAAGTATGCAATGTTGTTATTTGAAGGGGAAAATCAATGCAATGTACTCATAGCACCATAGAGCAAGGACCACAAGGAGTTAGAATGGAAACCTATCATCAATCCAATTACTAATTGCCCAATTGAGCCCTGTTTGAAAAGCACTGCGGCCGCCCTGAACTCATTACGTAACACAACCACAGTTGATTCTTTGTACATGGTGATGGTTGTTGGGAATTCGATGGTTACCAACAAAATTGAAACAATTGACATGTGGTATGTTCACCGAGTGACCACTTGGGTGTAGACTCATACCAACATGGGACCAAGGGCATGCCCTACAGATGCTTATAGAAGCTCCCTTCGAAATCATCAGTCAGGCATCACTGCTACACGTGACGATAAAGCTCGCGTTCCTCCTAGCAGTTGCAATATCACACCGAGGGAGTGAGCTTCAAGCATTAACTATTGCAGAGGCACATATTCATTGGGAACCAAGTGGGGTGTGATTTGTCCCAGCAGTTGGTTTCCTGGCCAAGAACCAGACCTCCTCAATTGTGAAGCTCACGGTCCTTTGCCATCCGATGGTGGGGGATGAAATGCACACCATGAAATTGGGCTCTCATTTTCATATTGGGACGGAAATTCCAGGCTCGGCCTTTCTCATCGAAGATTCCTGCAACTCAGTCACTTGGGAGTGGAGTGTTGATCCGAAAAAAAGAAGAATTTTTATAACAATTCCTGGCCCCTAATTGGTTAGACTGCTTGCCCGTTTTGTTGTTTGTTTAACAAACATAACATAACAATTGTTATTATCATAACAATGTTATTATCATAACAATTATTGCAGGAGAATTTTGGACTCAGGAAGATGTACCAAACTGCCTAGACTGAAGGATACTTCAACTGTTGCATCCAGGTCCTGATGTTTATCTTGAGGTATGTATCCTGCCCAATGGATTCATTGCTTTCTCCCTAACATCCATTAAAAGGTACTATCATACTTCTCTTAAGGCTGCCGGCAGTGGGCACGATCATGACGCTCACGATCTTCTGCTGTTCTCAAGGCACGTGCCTCAAGGGGTCGACTCCTTTATAGCTGCGGGCAGTGGGCATGATCATGACGCTCACAGTCCTTTGCGATCCTCTGCCCTTTTCAACAACTTCCCTTAAGGCTGCCGGCAGTGGGCACGATTGTGAAGCTCACGGTCCTTTACAATCCTCTGCCGTTCTCAAGGCACGTGCCTCAAGGGGGTCGACTTCCCTTAAGGCTGCTGGCAGTGAGCACAAACATGAAGCTCACGGTCCTTTGCAATACGCTGCCGTTGTCAAGGCACGTGCCTCAAGAGGGTCATTCCCTTATAGGTGCCGGCAGTGGGCATAATCGTGAAGCTCATGGTCCTTTGCCATCCGATGGTAAGGGATGAAAAGCACACCATGAAATTGGGCCCTCATTTTTATACTGGGACAGAAATTTCAGGCTCGGCCTTTCTCATCGAAGATTCATGCGGTTCAGTCACTTGGGAGTGGAGTGTTGATCCAACAAAAAAAAGAAGAATTTTTATAACAATTGCTGGTCCCTATTTGGTTAGACTGCTCGCCCGTTTTGTTGTTTGTTTGGAATTCACTTAATCTTCTACTTACATTAAAATAAACACTAAAAATAATATTACTTTATCTTAACAATTATTGCAGAAGAATTCTGGACTCAGGAAGGTGTACCAAACTGCCTAGACTGAAGGATACATCAACTATTGCATCCAGGTCCTGATGTTTATCTTGAGGTATGTATCCTGCCCAATGGATTAATTGTTTCCTCCCTAACGTCCATTAAAAGGTACTATCATACTTTGCGTCAAGGGGGTCGACTCCCTTACAGCTGCCGGCAGTGGGCATAATCGTGATGCTCATAGTCCTTTGCGATCCTCTGCCGTTCTCAAGGCATGTGCCTCAAAGGAGTAGACTTCCCTTAAAGCTGCTGGCAGTGGGCACAAACCTGAAGCTCACGGTCCTTTGCAATCTGCTGCCGTTCACAAGGCACGTGCCTCAAGGGGGTCGACCTCTCTTATAGCTGCCGGCAGTGAGCATGATCTTGACGCTCACAGTCCTTTGCGATCCTCTGCCATTTTCAACGACTTCCCTTAAGGCTGCCGGCAGTGGGCACAATCGTGACGCTCACGATCAGCTGCCGTTCTCAAGGCACGTGCCTCAAGGGGGTCGACTCCTTTATAGCTGCCGGCAGTGGGCATGATCGTGATGCTCACAGTCCTTTGCGATTCTCTGCCATTTTCAACGACTTCTCTTAAGGCTGCCGGCAGTGGGCACGATCGTGACGCTCACGATCTGCTGCCGTTCTCAAGGCACGTGCCTCAAGGGGGTCGACTCCTTTATAGCTGCCGGCAGTGGGCATGATCATGACGCTCAAAGTCGTTTGCGATCATCTGCCTTTTTCAACAACTTCCCTTAAGGCTGCCGGCAGTGGGCACGATTGTGAAGCTCACGGTCCTTTACAATCCGCTGCCGTTCTCAAGGCACGTTACTCAAGGGGTCGACTTAGTATAATAGCTGCCGGCAGTGGGCATAATCGTGGCGCTCACAGTCCTTTGCGATCCTCTGCCGTTCTCAAGGCACGTGCCTCAAGGGGGTCGACTTCCCTTAAGGCTGCTGGCAGTAGGCATAATCGTGAAGCTCACGGTCCTTTGCCATCCGATGGTAAGGGATGAAAAGCACACCATGAAATTGGGCCCTCATTTTTATACTGGGACAGAAATTTCAGGCTCGGCCTTTCTCATCGGAGATTCATGCGGTTCAGTCACTTGGGAGTGGAGTGTTGATCCGACAAAAAAAAGAAGAATTTTTATAACAATTGCTGGTCCCTATTTGGTTAGACTGCTCGCCCGTTTTGTTGTTTTTTTGGAATTCACTTAATCTTCTACTTAGTAAAATAAACACTAATAATAATATTACTTTATCTTAACAATTATTGCAGGAGAATTCTGGACTCAGGAAGATGTACCAAACTACCTAGACTGAAGGATACTTCAACTGTTGCATCCAGGTCCTGATGTTTATCTTGAGGTATGTATCCTGCCCAATGGATTCATTGTTTCCTCCCCAATGTCAATTAAAAGATACTACATGTATCATACTTTGGTTGCAATCTGCTGCCGTTCCCAAGGCATGTGCCCAAGGGGGTCAAATTCCCTTAATAGCTGCTGGCAGTGGGCACGATCTTCTGTCGAAAGTCGGCTGGTTGTTAAGGACCCGTCCAAACCGCGGTGATCACGGTGACACCGTGGTGCAACCTTTTGGACAAGCTCCCTTAATAGCTGCTGGCATTGGGCATGATCTTGAAGTTCACGGTCCTTTGCAATCCGTTGCCGTTCTCAAGGCACGTGCCTCAAGGGGGTCGATTTCCCTTAATAGCTTCTGGCATTGGGCACGATCGTGAAGCTCATTGTCCTTTACGATCTGCTGCCATTCTCAAGGCTCGTGCCTCAAGGGGGTCGATTTCCCTTAATAATAGCTGCCGGCAGTGGGCACGATCGTGAAGCTCACTGTCCTTTGTGATCCGCTGCAGTTCTCAAGGCACGTGCCTCAAGGGGGGCGACCTCCCTTAATAGGTGCCGGTAGTGTGCACTATCATGAAGCTCACAGTCCTTAAGCTCTGACCTTTCTCAAGGCTCTTGCCTCAAGGGGGTCGATTTCCCTTAATAATAGCTGCCGGCAGTGGGCACGATCGTGAAGCTCACTGTCCTTTGCGATCCGTTGTTGTTCTCAAGTCACGTGCCTCAAGGGGGTCGACTTCCCTTATAACTGCTGGCAGTGGGTATAATTGTGAAGCTCACGGTCCTTTGCCATCCAATGGTCAGGGGTGAAATGCACACCATGAAAGTGGGCCATAACTTTTATACTGGGACGGAAATTCCAGGCTTGGTCTTTGCGCACCGAAGATTCCTGCGGTTCAGTCACTTGGGAGTAGAGTGTTGATCCGACCAAAAAAAAAAAATTTTGCTGGCCCCAAATTGGTTAGAGTGCTTGCCCGTTTTGTTGTTTGTTTGAAATTCACTGAACCTAGATATTTGAATTACTCTTACATTAAAATAAAGACTAATAATAATACCACTTTATCATAACAATTATTGTAGGAGAATTCTGGACTCAGGAAGATGTACCAAACTGCCTTGACTAAAGGATACTTCAACTGTTGCATCCAGGTCGAGATGTTTATCTTGAGGTATGTATCCTCCCCAATGGATTAATTGTTTTGTCCCTAACGTCCATTAAAAGGACTTTGGTTGCTATCCAGTGGCGTTCTCAAGGCACGTGCCTCAAGGGGGTTGACTCCCTTATAGCTGCCGGCAGTGGGCACGATCGTGATGGTCACAGTCCTTTGCGATCCGCTGCCGTTCTCAAGGCATGCGCCTCAAGGGGTTTTGACTTCCCTTGATAGGTGCCGGAAGTGGGCATGATCACGGTCCTTTGCGATCCTATGCCATTCTAAAGGCACGTGCCTCAAGGGGGTCGACTTCCCTAAATAGCTGCCGGCAGTGGGCACAATTGTGAAGCTCACAGTTATGCTCACGGTCCTTTGCGATCCGCTGCCGTTCTCAAGGCATGCGCCTCAAGGGATTTCGACTTCCCTTGATAGCTGCCGGCAGTGGGCATGATCATGGTCCTCTGCAATCCGCTGCCGTTTTCAATGCACTTGCCTCAAGGGGGTCGACTTCCCTTAAGTCTGCCGTCAGTGGGCACGATCGTAAAGCTCACGGTGCTTTGCGATCCGCTGCCGTTCTGAAGGTACTTGCCTCAAGGGGGTCGTCTTCTTTTATAACTCCTGGTAGTGGGCTTAATCGTGAAGCTCAATGTCCTTTGCCAACCAATGGTTAGGGATTAAATGCACACCATGAAATTGGGCCCTCATTTTTATACTGGGATGGAAATTCCAGGCTTGGTCTTTGTGCACCAAAGATTCCTGCGGTTCAGTCACTTGGGAGTGGAGTGTTGATCCGACAAAAAAAAAGAATTTTTGGCCCCTATTTGGTAAGACTGCTCGCCTGTTTTGTTGTTTGTTTAAAATTCACCTAGATATTTGAATTACATTTACATTAAAATAAACACTAATAATAATACCACTTTACCATAACAATTATTGCAGGAGAATTCTGGACTCAGGAAGATGTACCAAACTGCCTAGACTGAAGGATACTTCAACTGTTGCATCCAGGTCCTGATGTTTATCTTGAGGTATGTATCCTGCCCAATGGATTCATTGTTTCCTCCCTAACGTCCATTAAAAGGTACTTTCATACTTTGGTTGCAATCCTCTGCCGTTCTCAAGGCAAGTGCCTCAAGGGGTGTCGACTTCCCTTAATAGCTACTGGCAGTCACGGCATGATCACTGTCCTTTGCGATCCTCTGTCATTCTCAAGGCACGTGCCTCAAGGGGGTCGACTCTGTTATAGCTGCCGGCAGTTATGCTCACGGTCCTTTGCGATCCGCTGCAGTTTTCAATGACTTCCCTTAAGGCTCCCGGCAATTGGCATGATCGTGAAGCTCACAGTCCTTTGCGATCCGCTGCCATTCTTAAGACATGTTCCTTATTAAGGGGGTCAACTTCCCTTAATAGCTGCCGGTAGTTGGCACAGATCACGATTCTTTGCGATCCGCTGCCATTCTCAAGACATGTTCCTTAAGGTAAGGTGACCATATTTTGTTGAGATGATCCGGGGACAGTGATCCGTGTCCTGTGGAGGGGTATAATTTTGAAAAACAAAAAATTAATCCAGATGGTGGCTACGTGCAAAATGATGGCATCTTTTGGCATCTTGTCCAGTTGACATGAGTGGGTTACATCCTTACATGTCTTATAGGCGGTTGTCTACGTATAGGCCTACTTCCCTGAAGAATGGATCTTCTTCAGTACAGCATTTGTGTTTTTTATTTAGGACAATTACAGAATTTTCGGGGCATTTCGTCGAATCGGGGACAATTTTTCATCGGGGACGGCACTGTCAAATCGGGGACTATCCCCAAAAATCAGGGACGTCTGGTCACCTTACCTTAAGGGGGTCCACTTCCCTTAACAGCTGCCTGCAGTAGGCACAGATCACTGTCCTTTGCAATCCGCTGCTGTTCTTAAGACATGTTCCTTAAGGGGGTCGACTTCCCTTGATAGCTGCCGGTTCTGGGCACAGATCACGATCGTTTGCGATCCGCTGCCGTTCTCAAGACTTGTGCCTTAAGAGGCGTCGACTTCCCTTAATAGCTGCCGGCACTGGGCACGATCGTGAAGCTCATGGTCCTTTGTGATCTGTTGCTGTTCTCAAGGCACATGCCTCAAGGGGGTTGACTTCCATTAATAACTGCTGGCATTTGGCATGATCATGAAGCCGACAGTCTTTGCAATCAGCTGCAGTTCTCAAGGCACGTGCCTCAAAAGGGTTTGACTTTCCTTATAGCTTCCGGCAGTGGACACGATCGTGAAGCTTACATTCCTTTGCGATCCACTGTCGGTCTCAAGGCTTGTGCCTCAAGGGGGTCGACTTCCCTTAATAGTTGCCGGCAGTGGGCACGATCGTGAAGCTCATCGTCCTTTGCGATGAGCGGGCGTTCTCAAGGCACGTGCCTCAAGGGGGTCGACTTCCCTTAAAAGTTGCCGGCAGTGGGCACGATCATGAAGCTTACTGTCCTTTGCAATCCGCTGCCGTTCTCAAGGCACATGCCTCAAGGGGGTCGACTTTCCTTAATAGCTGCCGGCAGTGGGCACGATCGTGAAGCTTGCAGTCCTTTTCGATCCGCTGCCGTTCTCTAGGCTCGTGCCTCAAGGGGGTCAACTTCTTTTAATAGCTGCTGGCAGTGGGCATTATTGTGAAGCTTGCGGTCCTTTGATGATGAGGAATGAAAGGCACACCCTAAATTTGCATAATGACTGCTGGTTCCTATTGGGTTAGACAGCTTGCCAGTTTTTTTGTTTTTTTGGAATTCACCAAACCTTCTGCTTACTCTACTTACATTAAAATAAACAAATATTAATACCACTTTATCATTACAATTATAGCAGGAGAATTCTGGACTCAGGAAGATGTACCAAACTGCCTAGACTAAAGGATACATCAACTGTTGCATCCAGGTCCTGATGTTTATGTTAAGGTATGTATCCTGCCCAATGGATTCATTATTTCCTCCCTAACGTCCATTAAAAGGTACTATCATACTTTGGTTGGGATCTGCTGCCGTTCTCAAGGTAAGTGCCTTAAATGGGGTTGACTTCCCTTAATAGCTGCTGGCAGTGGGCATGATTGTGAAGCTCACTGTCCTTTGCGATCTACTGCTGTTTCCAAGGCATTTGCCCAAGGGGGTCGAATTCTCTAATAGCTACCGGCAGTGGGCACGATCGTGAAGTGAAGCTCACGGTCTTTGCGATCCACTGCCGTTCTCAAGGCACGTGCCTCAAAAGGGTTTGACTTTCCTTGTAACTGCCGGCAGTGGGCACGATCGTGAAGCTTCCATTCCTTTGCGATCTGCTGTTGTTCTCAAGGCTCTTGCCTCAAGGGGGTCGACTTCCCTTAATATGTCCGGCAGTGGGCACGATCGTGAAGCTCGCGGTCTTTGCAATCCGCTGCCGCTCTCAAGGCACGTGCCTCAAAAGGGTTTGACTTCCCTTATAGCTGCTGGCAGTGGGCACGATCGTGAAGCTTACATTCCTTTGCAATCCACTGTTGTTTTCAAGGCTTGTGCCTAAAGGGGGTTGACTTTCCTTAATAGTTGCCGGCAGTGGGCACGATCGTGAAGCTCACCGTCCTTTGCCATCCGCTGCCATTTTTAAGGCACATGCCTCAAGGGGGTCGACTTTCCTTAATAGCTGCAGGCAGTGGGCATGATCGTGAAGCTCACAGTCCTTTGCGATCCGCTGCTGTTCTCAAGGTTCGTGCCTCAAGAGGGTCAATTTCTTTTAATAGCTGCTGGCAGTGGGCATTATTGTGAAGCTTGCGGTCCTTTGCGATCAGATGATGAGGAATGAAAGGCACACCCTAAATTTGCATAATGACTGCTGGTTCCTATTGGGTTAGACAGCTTGCCAGTTTTGTTGTTTGTTTGGAATTCACCAAACCTTCTACTTACTCTACTTACATTAAAATAAACACTAATATTAATACCACTTTATCATTACAATTATTTCAGGAGAATTCTGGACTCAGGAAGATGTACCAAACTGCCTAGACTGAAGGATACTTCAACTGTTGCATCCAGGTCCTGATGTTTATGTTAAGGTATGTATCCTGCCCAATGGATTCATTGTTTCCTCCCTAACGTCCATTAAAAGGTACTATCATACTTTGGTTGCAATCCGCTGCAGTTTTCAAGGAAAGTGCCTCAAAGGGGGTTGACTTCCCTTATAGCTCACGGCAGTGGGCATGATTGTGAAGCTCACTGTCCTTTGCAATCTGCTGCTGTTTCCAAGGCATTTGCCCAAGGGGGTCGAATTCTCTAATAGCTACCGGCAGTGGGCAAGATCGTGAAGTGAAGCTCACGGTCTTTGCGATCCACTGCTGTTCTCAAGGCACGTGCCTCAAAAGGGTTTGACTTTCCTTATAACTGCCGGCAGTGGGCACGATCGTGAAGCTTACATTCCTTTGCGATCCGCTGTCGTTCTCAAGGCTTGTGCCTCAAGGAGGTCGACTTCCCTTAATAGTTGCCGGCAGTGGGCACGGTCGTGAAGCTCGCGGTCATTTTCGATCCGCTGTCGTTCTCAAGGCTCTTGCCTCAAGGGGGTCGACTTCCCTTAATAGTTGCCGGCAGTGGGCACGATCGTGAAGCTCACGGTCCTTTGCGATCCGCTGCCGTTATCAAGGCTTGTGCCTCAAGGCGGTCAACTTTCCTTGGTAGCTGCCGGCAGTGGGCACAAACGTGAAGCTCACGGTCCTTTGCAATCCGCTGCCGTTCTCAAGCGACATGCCTCAAGGGGGTCGACTTCTCTTAATAGCTGCCGGCAGTGGGCACGATCGTGAAGCTTACATTCCATTGCGATCCGCTGTCGTTTTCAAGGCTCATGCCTCAAGGGGGTTGACTTCCCTTAATAGCTGCTGGCAGTGGGCATTATTGTGAAGCTTGCAGTCCTTTGCGATCAGATGATGAGGAATGAAAGGCACACCCTTAATTTGCATAATGACTGCTGGTTCCTATTGGGTTAGACAGCTTGCCAGTTTTGTTGTTTGTTTGGAATTCACCAAATCTTCTACTTACTCTACTTACATTAAAATAAACACTAATATTAATACCACTTTATCATTACAATTATTGCAGGAGAATTCTGGACTCAGAAAGATGTACCAAACTGCCTAGACTGAAGGTTACTTCAACTGTTGCATCCAGGTCCTGATGTTTATGTTGAGGTATGTATCCTGCCCAATGGATTCATTGTTTCCTCCCTAACGTCCATTAAAAGGTACTATCATACTTTGGTTGTGATTATCTGCCGTTCTCAAGGCAAGTGCCTTAAATGGGGTTGACTTCCCTTAATAGCTGCTGGCAGTGGGCACGATTGTGAAGCTCACTGTCCTTTGCGATCTGCTGCTGTTTCCAAGGCATTTGCCCAAGGGGGTCGAATTCTCTTAATAGCTGCCGGCAGTGGGCACGATCGTGAAGTGAAGCTCCCGGTCTTTGCGATCCACTGCCATTTTCAAGGCACGTGCCTCAAAAGGGTTTGACTTTCCTTAAAGCGTCCGGCAGTGGGCACGATCGTGAAGCTTACATTCCTTTGCGATCCGCTGTCGTTCTCAAGGCTTGTGCCTCAAGGGGGTCGACTTCCCTTAATAGTTGCCGGCAGTGGGCACGATCGTGAAGCTCACCGTCCTTTGTGATGAGCGGGCGTTCTCAAGGCACGTGCCTCAAGGGGGTCAACTTCCCTTAATAGTTGCCGGCAGTGGGCACGATCGTGAAGCTCACCGTCCTTTGCAATCCGCTGCCGTTCTCAAGGCACATGCCTCAAGGGGGTCGACTTTCCTTAATAGCTGCCGGCAGTGGGCACGATCTTGAAGCTTGCAGTCCTTTTTGATCCGCTGCCGTTCTCTAGGCTCGTGCCTCAAGGGGGTAAACTTCTTTTAATAGCTGCTGGCAGTGGGCATTATTGTGAAGCTTGCGGTCCTTTGATGATGAGGAATGAAAGGCACACCCTAAATTTGCATAATGACTGCTGGTTCCTATTGGGTTAGACAGCTTGCCAGTTTTGTTGTTTGTTTGGAATTCACCAAACCTTCTACTTACTCTACTTACATTAAAATAAACACTAATATTAATACCACTTTATCATTACAATTATTGCAGGAGAATTCTGGACTCAGGAAGATGTACCAAACTGCCTAGACTGAAGGGTACTTCAACTGTTGCATCCAGGTCCTGATGTTTATGTTAAGGTATGTATCCTGCCCAAACGATTAATTATTTCCTCCCTAACGTCCATTAAAAGGTACTATCATACTTTGGTTGCGATCTGCTGCCGTTCTCAAGGCAAGTGCCTTAAATGGGGTTGACTTCCCTTAATAGCTGCGGGCAGTGGGCACGATTGTGAAGCTCACTGTCCTTTGGGATCCGCTGCTGTTCTCAAGGCACATGCCTCAATGGGGTAGACTTCCCTAAATGGCTACCGGCAGTGTGCATGATTGTGAAGCTCGCGGTCCTTTGCGATCCTCTGCCGTTCCCAAGGCATGTGCCCAAGGGGGTAGACTCCCCTTAATAGCTGCCGGCAGTGGGCACGATCGTGAAGCTCACTGTCCTTTACGATCCCTTGCCGTTATCAAGGCTCTTGCCTCAAGGGGTTTGACTTCCCTTAATAGCTGCTGGCAGTGGGCATGATCGTGAAGCTCACGTCCCTTTACGATCCGCTGCCGTTCTCAAGGCTCGTGCCTCAAAGGGGGTTAACTTCCCTTAATAGCTGCTGGCAGTGGGCATGATCGTGAAGCTTGTGGTCATTTGCGATCAGATGGTGAGGAATGAAAGGCACACCTTAAAATTAGGCCCTCATTTTTATACTGGGGTGGAAAGATTCCTGCAGTTTAGTCACTTGGGAGTGGAGTGTTGACCCGACAAAAACAAACAATTTGCATAATGACTGCCAGAAAACGGCGCCTGGGGCAAGCGCTAAAATTGCGCACCTAATTCCAGCTTGTGATGCCATGATGCCAAAGAAAATCAGACAATTTGAAATTGAAGTTTCGCTGTTCAAACTTCATTTGATTTAAAGATTTCCAATAACGTCAACAGAACAGCTCCCCTTTTTTTGCCTAAAAAGTGATTCCCGGGGCACGTGCCCCTGTTGCCCCACCCTAGTTACGCCACTGAAGACTGCTTGCCTGATTTGTTGTCTGGAATTCACTTCATGTAGATATTTTACTTATTTATCATAAAAAAATTTTTAATAATAATATTACTTTATCTTAACAATTATTGCAGGAGAATTCTGGACTCAGGAAGATGTACCAAACTGCCTAGACGGAAGGATACATCAACTGTTGCATCCAGGTCCTGATGTTTATCTTGAGGTATGTATCCTGCCCAATGGATTCATTGTTTCCTCCCTAGCCTGCTTTTAAGGTACTATCATACTTTGGTAGCATTCTAAAAAACTTACAGGTTATAGAGTTGGTGATGGTAGAAACATACCATTAACATTTTGTGCCTGAAATGTTGTATTTATCCAGAAAAGAGTAAAACCAGCGATCAAAAACATTTTTTATCTTCAGAAGATCAAATTCCCTGTAGAAAGATTTTAGAATACTGTGGTCGTTTTTCACAGTTTTCTCAAGATGTGGGCACCGTATGGGACTGGAATTTTCACAGATGACTGATAGTGTATCGTACTTGATAATTTTGCCCATGAATCTGCATTTCTTTTGACAAAAATCAAAGTATGATATTACTTTTAATCTAACAAATGGTCATTTAAATAATTGATGAGGATTAAATAACAGCCAACTGTAATTCACTGACATTTTAGCCACTAATTATAATTGCTTTGGCCAACTTGAGCTCCTGGCAATCTACTTTATAGAATGAGTCCTCGCCAGAAATGTTTATTAAAATATTTTGTTCATTACAAGCTTATAAAAAGGTTGAATTTGAGTCAATATTTAATATATTTTTGGAACTCTTTCCTTGTCTACAGGTCTTTACTGTGTGGACAAGTTCAGATCTATGTTACAACTCCTGCCTGTGTCAATGTACTAAAGACCCCAGCCTCTGGGAGAGAATGTTGCCTTAGCCTACATCAGTGTATGTGGATGTTGGGAGCCAAGCCAGTGTTACATTTCCAGCATGGATGTACTAGACCCCAGCCTCTGGGAGAGAACGTTGCATCAGCCTACATCAGTGTGTGTGGACGGTGGGAACCAAGCCAGTGTTTCATTTCCAGCATGGATGTACTAGACCCCAGCCTCTGGGAGAGAACGTTGCCTCAGCCTACATCAGTGTGTGTGGACGGTGGGAACCAAGCCAGTGTTTTATTTCCAGCATGGATGTACTAGACCCCAGCCTCTGGGAGAGAATGTTGCCTTAGCCTACATCAGTGTATGTGGATGTTGGGAGCCAAGCCAGTGTTACATTTCCAGCATGGATGTACTAGACCCCAGCCTCTGGGAGAGAACGTTGCATCAGCCTACATCAGTGTGTGTGGACGGTGGGAACCAAGCCAGTGTTTCATTTCCAGCATGGATGTACTAGACCCATGTCTCTGGGAGAGAAAGCTGCCTCAAAATTGTGTTTGGATGTTGGGAGCCAAGCCAGTGTTACATTTCCAGCATGGATGTACTAGACCCCAGCCTCTGGACAAGAACGTTGCCTTAGCCTACATCAGTGTGTGTGGATGTTGGGAGCCAAGCCAGTGTTACATTTCCAGCATGGATGTACTAGACCCCAGCCTCTGGGAGAGAACGTTACCCCAGCCTACATCAGTGTGTGTGGATGGTGGGAGCCAAGCCAGTGTTACATCTCCTACATGGATGTACTAGACCCCAGCCTCTGGGAGAGAACGTTACCCCAGCCTAAATCAGTGTGTGTGGATGGTGGGAGCCAAGCCAGCTAGCTAGTGTTACATCTCCAGCATGGATGTAGTAGACCCCAGTCTCTGGTAGAGAACGTTGCCTCAGCCTACATCAGTGTATGTGGATGTTGGGAGCCAAGCCAGTGTTACATCTCCAGCATGGATGTACTAGACCCCAGCCTCTGGGAGGGAACGTTGCCTCAGCCTACATCAGTGTGTGTGGACGGTGGGAACCAAGCCAGTGTTTCATTTCCAGCATGGATGTACTAGACCCCAGCCTCTAGGAGAGAACGTTGCCTCAGCCTACATCAGTGTATGTGGATGTTGGGAGCCAAGCCAGTGTTACATCTCCAGCATGGATGTACTAGACCCCAGTCTCTGGGAGAGAACGTTGCCTCAGCCTACATCAGTGTATGTGGATGGTGGGAACCAAGCCAGTGTTACATCTCCAGCATGGATCGATGTACTAGACCCCAGCCTCTGGGAGAGAATGTTGCCTCAGCCTACATCAGTGTATGTGGATGTTTGGAACCAAGCCAGTCTTACATTTCCAGCATGGATGTACAAGTCCCCAGTCTCTTGGAGAGAATGCTGCCTCAACATTGTGTTTGGATGTTGGGAACCAAGCAAGTATAATATCTCTTGCATGGATGTACTAGACACCAGCCTATGGGAGAGAATGTTGCCTCAGTCTACATGTGTGGATGTTTGGAACCAAGCCAGGGAGCCTGCAAGTTGACTTGGGTCCTTCATCACCATCCAGGGAACCTGCAAGTTGATTTGGGTCCTTCATCACCATCCAGGAAACCTGCAAGTTGATTTGGGTTCTTCATCACCATCCAGGGAACCTGCAAGTTGACTTGGGTTCTTCATCACCATCCAGGGAACGTTTAAGTTGATTTGGGTTCTTCATCACCATCCAGGGAACGTTTAAGTTGATTTGGGTTCTTCATCACCATCAAGGGAACCTGTAAGTTGACCCCCGGCCAAGTCAACCCTCAAAAGTCCCAATCACAGACAGATGCAATGCTGCTGCATGTTGGAAGCACTCCTCCTGGGGGACGTTCTGCAGAGTGACTCTGCACATGGCAGGACAATACTATCCTCAGCAGTCAGCAATGCAGAAGACAGGTGAGCATTGGATAAACTGACTGGCGGACAGGACCTCTTCGAGTCCCACTCACGACAATTAAAAAAATGCCTTTGATACCTCAATACCGTTCCCACTAATGCTACCTCCTTGTAGCCAAGCCTCCACCAAGGATCAGTGCTACTCTATCTGCATGTTGTAGTAAACCATCTGGGTATGGTCTGTGGTTGGTTGGATGCAGTAGATGGTTAACCCACCTAATATGTGGGCTGGGTCTTCTAGTTCATACCTAGAATGCTGCAGACGGTTGCCTCCTGTCCATCTTCTGGGCAACAATCTTTCACTGCTTCGAAACGAAGGATGAGTTTGGTGGCTCGAATGCTATGCATTTGTGGGAGGTCAGGGTGCGCCACGTTTGATCAAGTCTTAGGCACAGGTGAATTTTGTGTATTGTAGTTACCGTCTAGGGTTTGTATTTCCTAATGGGTTCATTATTCAAGCAAAATAAGCTGAAACCAAAAGCTACAAGTGCCTGATTGATCAGCAAAAAATACCACGCTAAATTGTGCACATTGTTGATAATGCGCTGCACTTGTTTTTGCCTGATAACCCTAGACACTTGTGCACATCCGTTAAGACAACTCAAATGTACACATATCCTACCAAGGTATGATATGTGTGCATTTAAATCACATTATTCATAATCTATTCTGTCTACTTTCAATACTGGCTGCCAGTGAAATATCGCATTAGGTATTTGTTTTTAAATTGGTTCATAATCTCTCACCCATGTACATCTGTAATCGTATACAGTTGTATTATTCTGTTCTGATTCTCTCTGATCATCTTGCCACTTGAAGTTACATATATCCCACATTGTGCGACCTCCAGCAAATTTGGGGATAGAATTTTTCATGGTGGCTGATCCCCTACTCTGGAACTAGCTATCAGGGGCCATATTAGACTTAATCACTCATTAACGCAATGCAATATTCTTAAGCCGTTCTTATTCAATAAGGCATTTAATTCATGTTTTGTTGCTTTTAAGGTATACTACATTATTGGTAAAGGTCACACTTTGTCTGATCCAGCATGTACATGAAATAATATTCCTGTTAAAATAGCAAACACCTAACGCAATTTTTCTTATAAAACATATAAATAATGGTTTTGATCTAACCCCGAGATAGAAACTGTTTTTCGGTCTTTGTTTGACTAATTATTGGATAAATACACCATTTCAGGCCAAAATTTTTAACGGTATGTTTATACCAGCACCACCTTCATATCCTGAAAGTTACACATAAATCTGTGAACATTTTTGTTTGGGTATGTTACCAGTCCTGTACTGTACCTTTATAAGGATTACAGCCTGTACAATTTTTGTAATGATGTTTTTTACTCTTAAATTGAGTGTTTTTACCTTAATTGTGATTGTTATGCGCTGCTCTTTTGTTGTTTCACTTTTAATTTATGCATTTTGCGCAAATATATGTATTTATTATTGATTTTTATGCAAGATATTTGTGCCTTGTGCCCAGAGTGTTTTTGCAGGAAGACAAGAACTTAGGTCTGTGTAGTAATTACACATAATTAATTCATGTATTGAGCACACACTAGTCAGTGTTTTTATCAGGGTGAATTTATTTGAATTAAAAACTGCATTTAATATACCAGTTTAACTGGGTTAATATGTCCAAAAGTTATCTTGCCAATTTTGCAAACCATGAAAGGTTCAACCGCATATTAACTTAACACAAATTTACAAGGGTTGACTTGTAAACTGGGACGCGGGTAGAAGTTAGTTGCTCATCAGAGTACTACGATTCATTTTGAGGTCAAAATGGGACATTATTTCTGGTCAATCAAATGTACATAATTACTAAGGTTTGGAACATATTATTTCGGCAGCTGTATTTGGGCCATCGAGGAAGTGATAAAAACTTGCTTTTGATTCTTAATGGTACATGTAGTTGTGTCACCACTCATCGATTGAAATATCTTCACTATAATTTAAAAGAGCTGCTTAATTTGATTTATTGTAGCTGATGTGCATTCCTTACTTCTTACTCTAAAGTGTAATGAAAGTGGAGAAAGCAGTGAAAATGTCCCGGAATTATTGGTCTTTCGAAGATCATTGGTTTTACTCTTTTCTGGATAAATACAGCATTTTTAGGCAGAAGCATTTTAACGGTATGTTCCTACCATCACCATCTTTATACTCTGTACAGGCTGTAAGTTATAGGTCAATTTGTGAAGATTTCTGTTTCGGTATGCTACCAGAAGAATGATTCATGTTGAGCTGACTCCAGTAGGGCAGCGCAAAGATGTCTCTCACTTATTCGAACCGGCGACCTCCTGAATACCGTACAGGTGCTCTACCAGCTGAGCCATCCAGCCCTACGTTGGTGGTGACCCCAATAGTCAATTATCTTTGTTCGTTTGGCAGTCAGAAGCCATGAAACCACTCACATACCGCTATATCCCAAGGATCATTGAAGATACACACAGCATTAGCAATGCTGCAACCTAAGAAATGGTACGTGGGGGATCATTCAAAGAGGATGCAGCTTTAATTCTTTTTATTCAATACAATTTACTTCTATGGTATATAGATTTTGCATGTCAATAGCTTATATGTTAATCCACATTTAGACTTTCTTAAAAAGTTGCATAAAATGCAGCTTAGGTGTGTGTCAATCTTGTGAATGGATCATATTTGAAATGTCAATGCCATTATAATGGTAGATTGCTCCAGATTTTGTTGGTCGACCTATAAAGTTAATTTATCTTTAAAATCCAAGTATAAATGAATGAACATTGTTTAAACACTCTTTACATCAGTGTTTGTGAATAAGACGTAACAGAGCAGAACTTGGGCAAGTTTGTGAGTAGAGAAAGATTATTGTGATCGGTTATTGAAACCAATCTACAGAATATGGGTTTAAAGTTAGTATCATACTTTGGTTTTTATCAAAGAAATACAGATTCATGGGCAAGAATATCAAGACAGATACAATAACAGTCATCTGTGAAAATTTCAGTCCCATACGGTGCCCACTTTTTGAGAAAACAGTGAAAAACAGCCACAGTATTTCTTAAGTCTTTTCTCTTCTATTTTTGATCTTTTAAAAGATCAAAAAGATTTTTCGGTCGTTGTTTTACTAATTTCTGGATAAATACAGCATTTCAGGCAGAACAATGTTAACGGTGTGTTTCTACCATCACCATCTTCATACCCTGTAAGTTATACGTAAATCTCTGAACACAATTTGTTTTGAGGGGGGAGGATTGAGCCCCCTTAGCCCCCCGTAGAACCGCCACTGGATCATGACTGTTACTGTATCTTACTTGATATTTTTGCCTGTGAATCTGTATTCCTTTGACAAAAACCAAATTATGATGTTACATTTATTTTCACTTAATATGTAAATTGTGTTTATTACCATGAAATTACACAGCAACATCCGGTCATGCAGAAATTGTGGAAGGTTTGGTGCTCAAGGTCTCACCCAAGCCCCGAACATGCTTGGCCAATCCAAGAATGCTCCAATGCTCTTGTTAAACTATTCAATAAAAATGCAAAATTTGAATTTAATTCTTGTAACTAATCATTGTGTTTGTTTGTTTTTCCAGTTTCTTCTTGGCACTGCTCACAAATATTATTTCCTGGAATAGTTTACCAACACGTACCAAACAAGTCAAATGTTTTCACTCTATGATATCAAAGAGGACTTCCTCTCACTTTGTGGAACCTTTTTGGGCATTTGGAACCAATTTCAATTTCAATTTCAGTTCCCCCAGTAGTTTCCCCAGTATGGAGTAGTTCCCCACGGTAGTTCCCCCAGTAGTTCCCCCAGTATTGAGTAGTGCCCCCCGGTAGTTCCCCCAGTATTTAGTAGTGCCCCCAGTAGTTCCCCCAGTATCGAGTAGTCCCCCAGTAGTTCCCCCAGTAGTTCCCCCAGTATTTAGTAGTGCCCCCAGTAGTTCCCCCAGTAGTTCCCCCAGTATTGAGTAGTGCCCCCGGTAGTTCCCCCAGTATTTAGTAGTGCCCCCAGTAGTTCCCCCAGTAGTTCCCCCAGTATTGAGTAGTGCCCCCCGGTAGTTCCCCCAGTATGGATTAGTGCCCCCTGGTAGTTCCCCTAGTAGTTCCCCCAGTATGGAGTAGTTCCCCCAGTATGGAGTAGTTCCCCCAGTAGTTCCCCAAGTATTGAGTAGTGCCCCCCCGGTAGTTCCCCCAGTAGTTCCCCCAGTATTGAGTAGTGCCCCCTGTAGTTCCCCCAGTATGGAGTAGTGCCCCCTGGTAGTTCCCCCAGTAGTTCCCCCAGTATTGAGTAGTGCCCCCCGGTAGTTCCCCCAGTATGGAGTAGTGCCCCCGGTAGTTCCCCCAGTATTGAGTAGTACCCCCCAGTAGTTCCCCCAGTAGTTCCCCAAGTATGGAGTAGTGCCCCCAGTAGTTCCCCCAGTATAGCTACCATCAATCACATACAAGCTTCATACGTATATCTATCATCAATCACATACAAGCTTCATACGTACAGCTATCATCAATCACGTACAAGCTTCATACGTATATCTAATACAAGCTTCATACGTATATCTATCATCAATCACATACAAGCTTCATATGTATATCTATCATCAATCACATACAAGCGTCATATGTATATCTATCATCAATCACATACAAGCTTCATACGTATATCTATCATCAATCACATACAAGCTTCACACGTATATCTATCATCAATCACAGACAAGCTTCACACGTATATCTATCATCAATCACATACAAGCTTCACACGTATATCTATCATCAATCACAGACAAGCTTCACACGTATATCTATCATCAATCACAGACAAGCTTCACACGTATATCTATCATCAATCACAGACAAGCTTCACACGTATATCTATCATCAATCACAGACAAGCTTCACACGTATATCTATCATCAATCACAGACAAGCTTCACACGTATATCTATCATCAATCACAGACAAGCTTCACACGTATATCTATCATCAATCACAGACAAGCTTCACACGTATATCTATCATCAATCACAGACAAGCTTCACACGTATATCTATCATCAATCACAGACAAGCTTCACACGTATATCTATCATCAATCACAGACAAGCTTCACACGTATATCTATCATCAATCACAGACAAGCTTCACACGTATATCTATCATCAATCACAGACAAGCTTCACACGTATATCTATCATCAATCACAGACAAGCTTCACACGTATATCTATCATCAATCACAGACAAGCTTCACACGTATATCTATCATCAATCACAGACAAGCTTCACACGTATATCTATCATCAATCACAGACAAGCTTCACACGTATATCTATCATCAATCACAGACTAGCTTCACACGTATATCTATCATCAATCACAGACAAGCTTCACACGTATATCTATCATCAATCACAGACTAGCTTCACACGTATATCTATCATCAATCACAGACAAGCTTCACACGTATATCTATCATCAATCACAGACTAGCTTCACACGTATATCTATCATCAATCACAGACAAGCTTCACACGTATATCTATCATCAATCACAGACAAGCTTCACACGTATATCTATCATCAATCACAGACAAGCTTCACACGTATATCTATCATCAATCACAGACAAGCTTCACACGTATATCTATCATCAATCACAGACAAGCTTCACACGTATATCTATCATCAATCACAGACAAGCTTCACACATATATCTATCATCAATCACAGACAAGCTTCACACGTATATCTATTATCAATCACAGACAAGCTTCACACGTATATCTATCATCAATCACAGACAAGCTTCACACGTATATCTATCATCAATCACAGACAAGCTTCACACGTATATCTATCATCAATCACAGACAAGCTTCACACGTATATCTATCATCAATCACAGACAAGCTACACACGTATATCTATCATCAATCACAGACAAGCTTCACACGTATATCTATCATCAATCAGACAAGCTTCACACGTATATCTATCATCAATCACAGACAAGCTTCACACGTATATCTATCATCAATCACAGACAAGCTTCACACGTATATCTATCATCAATCACAGACAAGCTTCACACGTATATCTATCATCAATCACAGACAAGCTTCACACGTATATCTATCATCAATCACAGACAAGCTTCACACGTATATCTATCATCAATCACAGACAAGCTTCACACGTATATCTATCATCAATCACATACAAGCTTCACACGTATATCTATCATCAATCACAGACAAGCTTCACACGTATATCTATCATCAATCACAGACAAGCTTCACACGTATATCTATCATCAATCACAGACAAGCTTCACACGTATATCTATCATCAATCACAGACAAGCTTCACACGTATATCTATCATCAATCACAGACAAGCTTCACACGTATATCTATCATCAATCACAGACAAGCTTCACACGTATATCTATCATCAATCACAGACAAGCTTCACACGTATATCTATCATCAATCACAGACAAGCTTCACACGTATATCTATCATCAATCACAGACAAGCTTCACACGTATATCTATCATCAATCACAGACAAGCTTCACACGTATATCTATCATCAATCACAGACAAGCTTCACACGTATATCTATCATCAATCACAGACAAGCTTCACACGTATATCTATCACCAATCACAGACAAGCTTCACACGTATATCTATCATCAATCACAGACAAGCTTCACACGTATATCTATCATCAATCACAGACGAGCTTCACACGTATATCTATCATCAATCACAGACGAGCTTCACACGTATATCTATCATCAATCACAGACAAGCTTCACACGTATATCTATCATCAATCACAGACGAGCTTCACACGTATATCTATCATCAATCACAGACAAGCTTCACACGTATATCTATCATCAATCACAGACAAGCTTCACACGTATATCTATCATCAATCACAGACAAGCTTCACACGTATATCTATCATCAATCACAGACAAGCTTCACACGTATATCTATCATCAATCACAGACAAGCTTCACACGTATATCTATCATCAATCACAGACAAGCTTCACACGTATGAGATCATCAATCACAGACAAGCTTCACACGTATATCTATCATCAATCACAGACAAGCTTCACACGTATATCTATCATCAATCACAGACAAGCTTCACACGTATATCTATCATCAATCACAGACAAGCTTCACACGTATATCTATCATCAATCACAGACAGGCTTCATACGTACATCTACCATCAATCACAGACAGGCCTCATACGTACATCTACCATCAATCACAGACAGGCCTCATACGTACATCTACCATCAATCACAGACAGGCCTCATACGTACATCTACCATCAATCACAGACAGGCCTCATACGTACATCTACCATCAATCACAGACAGGCCTCATACGTACATCTACCATCAATCACAGACAGGCCTCATACGTACATCTACCATCAATCACAGACAACTTTCATACGTACATCTACCATCAATCACAGACAAGCTTCATACGTACATCTACCATCAATCACAGACAAGCTTCATACGTATATCTACCATCAATCACAGACAAGCTTCATACGTATATCTACCATCAATCACAGACAAGCTTCATACATCTACCATCAATCACAGACAAGCTTCATACGTATATCTACCATCAATCACAGACAAGCTTCATACGTATATCTACCATCAATCACAGACAGGCCTCATACGTATATCTATCATCAATCACATACAAGCTTCATACGTACATCTACCATCAATCACAGACAAGCTTCATACGTATATCTATCATCAATCACATACAAGCTTCATACGTACATCTACCATCAATCACAGACAAGCTTCATACGTATATCTACCATCAATCACAGACAAGCTTCATACGTATATCTACCATCAATCACGAAGAGGCTTCTCCTTTTTAAACACATTTTCAAGGACTTTGTACATTAAATGTAATCGGTTCCATACTAGATCTCATCTATTGTGTTATCGGTTGTGTTTACGGTTGAATTTTCCAATTTACTTTGAGGAACTTGAAGGAGGTCACACAAAACAAAGAAAGAAATAGGATATGGAAAAACTTGTAAAGTTTCACAGCTTTTATTCTGAATAAACAAATAATTTAAAAATACATTGTATCATATGATGATTCACTGTGATAACAACTTCTATTTTCAGATCAAGACAAACGAAGATAATTTTAGTGGCCTTAGCTGTCCATTTCCTCCTAGTTTTGTTCCAATCACAAGTAAGCCACATAAATGAAACGGTGGCACTTTAAACTCATATGAAAATTACTTATGGCTGCCAGAATGGTCTCCAAGTCCTACAAGAAGAGAAACATCTGGTAAACTGTGATACAACAAAATTAAAATGCAAGAAAAACATCTTATTGGTCGGTGAGGCAATTAGGATTTAATGAACAGGTCATGGCTTGTGTGTAAAGCAATTTTATCATTACTGTATAGTCATGTACATAATTGTTGTCAAAGTGTTAAAGTATGTCTAGAATCAAAGATAGCAGTTATTTCACTGTCTGCCAAGTGGTTTTTATTATAGTTCATGTTACAAGTAGCTGAAGAATTCATTATTATCCTAATTCAACATATAACAATCACAGTGTTTCATATAAGGGCCACTTTCTCAATCTAAACTGGCAATCAGAAAAAAACCTGAAATCTTTTTGAAATAAGGTACAGAAGTGAACCTGACCAACCCCGAAACTGATCAGTTCAATATGCCTTCCAATAATGTTGATATGAATAATACCAATCTTTCTGTTACTTATTTCTTTGACATTGAAAAAACTGCCTCAGAATTTCCACAGAGAGAATAATCCGATTGTTGGATTCATTTTCTCAACAACATGAGGCCAATTCTAAAGACACTTTCCACAGTGATGGTGCAATATATTGAAAACTGGATGACAACTGGATGACATTAATGTTCTCTTTCAAAGAATTCAACATGACTAATTTAGTACTGCATCTTTAAATGTGGTCCAATTGATCAAATAAATGGATTGTGTATACTGCCAAACACTAAACTTAATATATGAGGTAATAAGTGACTGTGCCACAGATAAAAGGCTTGCTTATAGGTCTATGACATCATACAGGCTTCCTATTGTCATTCTATTGGTTCAAATCCAAGAGAATTAGGAAACTATTCAAGGAGATCAAGCAAAGGGGTTACCTTATGCTGGACTGAATGACATCTGGCAACTCTCTACTTATTGACAGAGGCAAAGTCCCACGTTCATATAAAAGCTAAACAAGAGTAAAAGGAAACTAAAGAATCATCTGCAAATCAATGCAAATTCTACAAATCACGTCTCAAAAGGCTCTGCAGTCTGCAGTGTTTGATTCAGTCATTATTCATGATACCTATTTGTTGTTGTTTGAATTCAAATGCTGATGGAGATTCAGGGAGGGCCAACAGCTTGCGTACAGCGAACCCCGGCGGTCTGTTCTTGGGAACAAGTGATATCCGTGGTAGAACTGACGCAGTCGACCAGCCGTTGCTCGTCTCCGAAGCAACGCAACTTGTCCAGGTGGAACTTGACTTGCTCGGTAGGGGGGAAGTGGGAACCGATGAAGGCCCTTTGGGTGATGGGATAACCCAACTGCTGACAGGTCAAGAAGGCATCTCCCAGGTCCCAATCATTGTCACAGACCGCACCCCAGGAACCATCGAGGTACACCTCAATCCTACCCTCAAGCTTTGTCTCTCCTCCCACCAGACGAATGTCACCCTCGCTTGGAGGTGCCTCTGTGAAATATATGAATATATGAATGTTTGTTAGCTGGGTAAGATGCCTAAAACAAATACGGGAAAGAAACTTTAATACTGGTTCAGGCCAAGCTGCATGAACAGCCAAGCAAGGTCTGGGCCTTGACTTGCCTGGGTTTATGGGCTTCCAATCCATAATCCCTAGCCTAAAAGAGCACTTCTAGCCCCTGCTTTGTCCAGGGGCCAATTTCATAAAGCTCTGCGACGCATTCCAACTCCAGGCAGAAAACCCTGACAGAAAATCCGGAGTCAGAGTCCCTAAGGCGGCCGTTGCTGTATACAGCCTCATCCTGGCAACTCTTGCGACGCCATTGGAACCATGTGTATTGGCTTCTGCCTTTCCGTTGGACTCTTCCAGCCCGTGGAGAGAGGAGACCCCCTGCATGGGTAACAGCCTCACTTACCCAGGTCCTGCACACTGGAGAGGTCACTCCAGCTTCGTAATACAGTGTCAACAAAACACGGGATGCAGCAGTCACCGGTTATAAGTCCTCTGCTCAATTGGCGTAGAGTCGGACGCCAGGGGTTGTTTCCGACGGTGGGAGGGGTCATCGTGCCCCATTGGGCAGCTACCGCCCGCTCAAGCTTGGTAGTCCCCAGCCAGTAAGGTGCTGCCTCGCCAAGGTCCGTTAATCTCCAAGATAATCTCCAAGACATCGGCGATGCCCGCAAGACCGCAGTCATCGATCAAGAGTAGAACAGACTGCAGATGGACATCATCGCCCTCCAAGAAACCAGATTACCAGATTCGGGATCTGTGAGAGAGAAAAGATTCACTTTCTTCTGGCAAGGAAAGCCCACAGACGCAACTGGAGAACATGGAGTAGGTTTTGCTGTCAGGAGCAGCCTGCTGGGATCCATCATCTCACCTACAGAAGGAACTGAGCGAATCTTGTCTCTTCAGCTGAATACCCAGCAGGACCAGCCAATTTGATCAGTGCTTATGCTCCAACGCTGACCTCACCTGCTGAGGCTAATGACAAATTCTACAACAAACTCAGCACAGCTATAGATCAGTTCCCTGAAAAGAGTTCTTGTTCATCCTCGGTGACCTCAGTGCAAGAGTGGGTGCTGCCCACAACTCCTGGCCTACATGTCTTGGGAAGTTCGGTACTGGGAAGATCAACGAAAATGGACACCGCCTGCTGGAGCTTTGCTGCCAGCACAACTTATGCGTCACCAACACCTTTTTCAACACCAAGCCCCAGCACCGAGTCTCCTGGAGACACCCTCGGTCAAAGCATTGGCACCAACTTGAACTGATCCTCACCAGACGTCCCAGTCTCACCCGCACATATCAGAGCGCTGACTGTGACTCTGATCACTCTCTGGTCTGTTGTAAGGTCAAGCTACGGGCAAAGAAAATGTGCCGCACTAAACATGAGGGCAGACCCCGCAATAACGCCATCGAGACCGGCAACCAGGGAAGCATTGGCAATTTCAAAGCCGCTCTAGAGGAATCCCTGCCAGGCCCATTGACAACAAATGCTCTTTGATCTGAGCACTTCAGGGACACCGTCTACAATGCCGCTATCAACATCAAGTCAGCCAATTGATTTTATGCCCACGCCGAAGAACTGAGACCTGTCATCGAGGAGAAGCTGAATGCCTTGGGCCATTCAAAGCCTGCCCTAGTGAGAGGAATTTGCAGATCCTTCGGACTGCCCGTAGCAAGGTCCAGCAGACTGCCAGGCGCTGCGCCAATGAATACTGGCTACAGCTCTGCACCAGGATCCAATTCGCGGTAGATATCGGCAACATCAGAGGGATGTACAATGGCATTAAGCAGGCCCTGAGCCCAACCCAAAAGAAGACCGCCCCCCTCAAGTCCATATCAGGCGAAGTCATCCAGGACCGGACCAAGCAGATGGGTGGATCATTACTCCGAGCTCTACGCCAGAGACAACATGGTTTCCGAAGATGCTCTCAATGCCATCGAGTGCCTGCCCGTCCTTCACGAACTTGATGATGACCCAACAGTCGATGAGCTCAGCAAAGCCCTGGACTCTCTTTTTCCTGGCAAAGCTCCTGGAAATGATGGCATCCCTGCCGAAGTACTCACAGAACTGCACAAGATCTTATGCCTCTGCTGGAAAGAGGGAGAGGTCCCCCAAGACATGAGAGATGCTAACATTGTCACTCTCTACAAAAACAAAGGTGACAGAAGTAATTGCAACAACTAACCACGGCTTCTCCCTCGTCAGTGTTGTTGGAAAGCCCGGGTTGCACTGAAGAGACTCCAAGTCCTAGCAGAGATAGTCTATCCCAAGTCCTAACTTGTGGCTTTCGCGCAGGCAGGTCCACCATTGACATGGTCTTCCTCATCAGACAACTGCAGGAGAAATGCAGAGAGCAGAGGCAACAGCTCTTCATAGCCTTCATTGACCTGACAAAGGCTTTCGATCTGGTTAGCAGGGACGGCCTTTTCAAGATCCTCATTAAGATCGGCTGCCCATTGAGACTGCTTAGGATTATCAGGTCCTTCCACAACAACATGAAGGGCACTGTGGTCTTCGACGGCACCACATCTGACTCCTTCAGCATCCAGAGTGGAGTAAAACAGGGCTGCATCCTTTCGCCGACACTATTCGGCATATTCTTTGCAGTCATGCTGAAGCACGCTTTTGGAAATGCTACTGAAGGCATCTACCTAAGAACCAGGTGAGACGGGATGCTGTTCAACCTCTCCAGACTAAGAGCGAAGTCTGAAGTCCAACTGAAGTGTCTTCGGGACTTCCTCTTTGCTGATGATGCCGCAGTCACATTCAGACAGCGAGCTCAATCAACTCACGACCCGGTTCAGCCAGGCCTGTGAAGAATTCGGACTTACCATCAGCCTGAAGAAGACACTAGTCATGGCGCAAGACATGTATCTTGATTCTACCATCTCTGACTCCCTCTCTTTCAACGTAGAACTCAATAAGAGAATCAACAAAGCTTCCACCACGATGGCCAGACTGAAGAAGAGAGTATGGACCAACAGCAAGTTGTCAGAGCGCACCAAGATCCAAGTGTACAGAGCATGCATTTTGAGTACCCTCCTGTATGGTAGCGAGTCCTGGACCATCCGAGCACATCAGGAACGCAAGCTGGATGCCTTTCACATGCGCTGCCTGCGATGCATCCTGGATGTGAAATGGCAGGACAAGGTTCCCAACACCACTGTCCTGGACAGAGCTGGTACTCCCAGCATGTACAGCCTGCTGAAGCAGAGACGCATGCGCTGGCTCGGCCATGTTGTGCGCATGGACGATGGCCGGATCGCAAAGGACCTCCTGTATGGTGAATTGACACAGGGGAAACGGCCCACAGGCAGGCCACAGCTGCGATACAGGGACATCTGTAAGAGAGACATAAATGCCTTGGGCATCGATGTAAACTTCTGGGAGACTTCGGCCTCAGACCGAGAAACCTGGAGACAAGTGGTCACCGAAAGCCTCATTGCCTATGAAGGGACACTTGTCCAGCAGTCTGATGCCAAGAGACAAAGAAGGGAAGCATCAAGCCAGGCAGACAACCCCCATCCTACAACCTTTATCTGTAGACAGTGCCAGAGGGACTGCCACTCTCCAATCGGGCTGGTCAGCCAAACCTGATGCTGTTCCCGAACCAGACCAACATCCCAGAATGCAGGACCGCAGTCTTTCGAGACTGAACGCCACCCCCAATCATGAAAAGAAATCGACACTTATGATGTTATATATTAATTTTATCTTAGGCCATTTCATTCAGAACTCGTACAAGCCACAAACAAACTTGAACATGTATTAATAATTGCTTGTATCCTATAGTGACCAAAGGAACACGTTCCTCTCAGCACAATTATAAACGAGGTAGAAGAATTGCAGATTCACCATTGAGAAGTGTGGTTCTGAAAAGAACTGTGAGTGTTGACTTGGCTTACTGAGCAGTGTGCTCTGGTCGTCTCACTCAGGAGAGTGCAAAGCTTCAAATTATAAATGCTATGACTTTCTTTGAAGACGCCTAACCGTGCAAGCACAGGCATGGGATTCAATGCATGACCAGACAGTGTTATATAGGTATGTGATCAACGGATGCCTACCTGCGATGCAAATGACTCCGACGTCCTCAGCATGTTGGCAGTCTTTCTCTCCCCATCCTTTAAACTGGCAGTCAGCCAAAGCAGTTTCATCTCCAGCGCAGGCCACACCATCCATCCATATCGGATCCGTGCCCTCATTGAAGAAGGCATTTGTCTTGATCTCCTGGAGGCCGTAGAAGCCCAGCTGGCGACAGACAACCTCGCCGTTGGCCTGATGCTCCCATTCGTCGTCACATACCGTCCCCCACTGTCCCTCATGGTATATCTCAACCCGACCTTCATGCGGACCGGCAGTGCCTTCAGCTAGTCGAACAGCGCCCTCGAGAACTATGCAACAAATTGTTGTGAAAAGAAGAAAAAGAAAGAAACATCCATGGTAAAAATCATATCAAATATTGGTTAAAGCTTTCCCTAGTTCATTCTTGTAGTATTAACATGTATAGAATTCATACTGGATACAAATATACAATTCACTGGCTCATGTGGGACAAAATTCAAAGTTACAATATTCTCATCAATCATTCAATATTGCTGATAATCATTCCAGTATAAAGACCATTGATCCCCCATGGCTCAGGTAATGTAGTGATTCGAAATAATGCTGGCAACATATTTCATACAAGGTATTTCATTTTCAATTCTCTTTGCGCAAAGGGTACGTATAGGTACAGGGGTTCTATCATACTTTTGTAGCATACTGAAACTGAAATCTTCACAGATTTACCTATAACCTACAGGGTATAGAGATGGTGATGGAAGGGATCGTTTCAATGATACACGCAACAATGTTGCAACCTGGGAACGGTACATTGGGGATCGCTCAAAGAGGATACGGCTTTTTAAATTAATATAATCATCAAATAACCACAAGGGAAACTGACTGAATTTTAAAGACATTGAAAAGTGAACAAAGAAAAATTGACTGGAGCGGGATTCGAACCGGCGACCTCCTGAATACCGTACAGGCGCTCTACCAACTGAGCCATCCATAATAAAAACGCCGTATCCCCTTTGAGCGATCCCCCATGTACCGTTCCCAGGTTGCAACATTGTTGCGTGTATCATTGAAACGATCCCTGAGGTATGGCGGTGTGTGCGTGGTTTCATGGCTTCTGACTGCCCAATTTCATGGTGTGTATTTCATCCCTCACCATCGGATGGCAAAGGACCTTGAGCTTAATGATTATGCCCACTGCCAGCAGTTATAAGGGAGTCGACCCCTTGAGGCACGTGACCTGTGAACAGCAGCGGATCCCAAAAACCGTGAGCTTCAAGATCATGCCCACTGCCGGCAGCTATGAAGGGAAGTCGATTCCCTTGAGGCACGAGCCTTGAGAACGGCAATGGATCGCAAAGACCGTGAGTTTCATGATCTTGCCCACTGCCGGCAGCTATAAAGGGAACTCGATTCCCTTGAGGCGCGTGCCCTGAGAACGGCAGCGGATCGCAACGGACCGTGAGCTTCACAATCATACCCAATGCCAGCAGCTATAAGGGAAGTTCACCCCCTTGAGGCAAGAGCCTTGAGAAGGGCAGCGGATCAAAAAAGGACCGTGAGCTTCACGATCGTGCCCACTGGTGGCAGCTGTTAAGGGAAGTCAACTGGCGGCAGCTATTAAGGGAAGCCTACACCCCTTGAGGCACTTGCCTTGAGAACGGCAGAGGATTGCAACCAAAGTATAATAGTACCTTTTAATGGATGTTAGGGAGGAAACAATGAATCCATTGGGCAGGATACATACCTCAAGATAAACATCAGGACCTGGATGCAACAGTTGATGTATCCTTCAGTCTAGGCAGTTTGGTACATCTTCCTGAGTCCAGAATTCTCCTGCAATAATTGTTAAGATAAAGTAATATGATTTTTAGTGTTTATTTTAGTATAAGTAGAAGGTTAAGTGAGCGGGCGAGCTATCTAAACAAATAGGAACCAGCAGTCATTATGCAAATTTAGGGTGTGCCTTTTATTCCTCATCATCTGATCGCAAAGGACCGCAAGCTTCACAATCATGCCCACTGCCAGCAGCTATAAAAAGAAGTCGACCCCCTTGAGGCACGAGCCTTGAGAACGGCAGCGGATCACAAAAGACCGCGAGCTTCACGATTGTGCCCAATGCCGGCAGCTATTAAGGGAAGTCGACCCCATTGAGGCACAAGCCTTGAGAACGGCAGCGGATCGCAAAAAGACCGCGAGCTTCACGATCGTGCCCACTGCCGGCAGCTATTAAGGGAAGTCGACCCCTTGAGGCATGAGCCTTGAGAACAGTAGCGGATCGCAAAGACCGTGAGCTTCACGATCATGCCCACTGCCGGCAGCTATAAAAAGAAGTCGATTCACTTGAGGCGTGTACCCTGAGAACGGCAACGGACCACAAAGGACCGTGAGTTTCATGATCTTGCCCACTGCCGGCAGCTATAAAGGGAACTCAATTCCCTTGAGGCGCGTGCCCTGAGAACGGCAGCGGATCGCAACGGACCGTGAGCTTCACAATCATGCCCAATGCCAGCAGCTATAAGAGAAGTTCACCCTTTTGAGGCAAGAGCCTTGAGAAGGGCAGCGGATCAAAAAGGACCGTGAGCTTCACGTTCGTGCCCACTGGCGGCAGCTATTAAGGGAAGTCTACACCCCTTGAGGCAATTGCCTGGAGAACGGCAGAGGATTGCAACCAAAGTATGATAGTACCTTTTAATGGACGTTAGGGAGGAAACAATGAATCCATTGGGCAGGATACATACCTCAAGATAAACATCAGGACCTGGATGCAACAGTTGATGTATCCTTCAGTCTAGGCAGTTTGGTACATCTTCCTGAGTCCAGAATTCTCCTGCAATAATTGTTAAGATAAAGTAATATGATTTTTAGTGTTTAATTTAGTGTAAGTAGAAGGTTAAGTGAGCGGGCGAGCTATCTAAACAAATAGGAACCAGCAGTCATTATGCAAATTTAGGGTGTGCCTTTTATTCCTCATCATCTGATCGCAAAGGACCGAAAGCTTCACAATCATGCCCACTGCCAGCAGCTATAAAAAGAAGTCGACCCCCTTGAGGCACGAGCCTTGAGAACGGCAGCGGATCACAAAAGACCGCGAGCTTCACGATTGTGCCCAATGCCGGCAGCTATTGAGGGAAGTCGACCCCATTGAGGCACAAGCCTTGAGAACGGCAGCGGATCGCAAAAAGACCGCGAGCTTCACGATCGTGCCCACTGCCGGCAGCTATTAAGGGAAGTCGACCCCTTGAGGCATGAGCCTTGAGAACAGTAGCGGATCGCAAAGACCGTGAGCTTCACGATCATGCCCACTGCCGGCAGCTATAAAAAGAAGTCGATTCACTTGAGGCGTGTACCCTGAGAACGGCAACGGACCACAAAGGACCGTGAGTTTCATGATCTTGCCCACTGCCGGCAGCTATAAAGGGAACTCAATTCCCTTGAGGCGCGTGCCCTGAGAACGGCAGCGGATCGCAACGGACCGTGAGCTTCACAATCATGCCCAATGCCAGCAGCTATAAGAGAAGTTCACCCTTTTGAGGCAAGAGCCTTGAGAAGGGCAGCGGATCAAAAAGGACCGTGAGCTTCACGTTCGTGCCCACTGGCGGCAGCTATTAAGGGAAGTCTACACCCCTTGAGGCAATTGCCTGGAGAACGGCAGAGGATTGCAACCAAAGTATGATAGTACCTTTTAATGGACGTTAGGGAGGAAACAATGAATCCATTGGGCAGGATACATACCTCAAGATAAACATCAGGACCTGGATGCAACAGTTGATGTATCCTTCAGTCTAGGCAGTTTGGTACATCTTCCTGAGTCCAGAATTCTCCTGCAATAATTGTTAAGATAAAGTAATATGATTTTTAGTGTTTAATTTAGTGTAAGTAGAAGGTTAAGTGAGCGGGCGAGCTATCTAAACAAATAGGAACCAGCAGTCATTATGCAAATTTAGGGTGTGCCTTTTATTCCTCATCATCTGATCGCAAAGGACCGAAAGCTTCACAATCATGCCCACTGCCAGCAGCTATAAAAAGAAGTTGACCCCCTTGAGGCACGAGCCTTGAGAACGACAGCGGATCATAAAAGACCTTGAGCTTCACGATCATGCCCACTGCCGGCAGCTATAAAGGGAAGTCGATTCCCTTGAGGCGTGTACCCTGAGAACGGCAGCGGATCGCAATGACCGTGAGCTTCAGGATTGTGCCCACTGCCGGCAGCTATTAAGGAAAGTCGACTCCCTTGAGGCACGTGCCTTGAGAACGGCGGCGGATCGCAAAGACCGTGAGCTTCACGATCATGCCCAATTCCGGCAGCTATTTTGGGAAGTCGACCCCTTCAGGCACGAGCCTTGAGAACGGCAACGGAACGCAAAGGACCGTGAGTTTCATGATCTTGCCCACTGCCGGCAGCTATAAAGGGAACTCGATTCCCTGGTGGCGCGTGCCCTGAGAACGGCAGCGGATCGCAACGGACCGTGAGCTTCACAATCATGCCCAATGCCAGCAGCTATAAGGGAAGTTCACCCCCTTGAGGCAAGAGCCTTGAGAAGGGCAGCGGATCAAAAAGGACCGTGAGCTTCACGATCGTGCCCACTGGCGGCAGCTATTAAGGTAAGTCGACACCCCTTGAGGCACTTGCCTTGAGAATGGCAGAGGATTGCAACCAAAGTATTTTAATCGACGTTAGGGAGGAAACAATGAATCCATTGGGCACGATACATACCTCAAGATAAACATCAGGACCTGGATGCAACAGTTGATGTATCCTTCAGTCTAGGCAGTTTGGTACATCTACCTGAGTCCAGAATTCTCCTGCAATAATTGTTAAGATAAAGTAATATGATTTTTAGTGTTTATTTTAGTGTAAGTAGAAGGTTAAGTGAGCGGGCGAGCTATCTTAACAAATAGGAACCAGCAGTCATTTTGCAAATTTAGGGTGTGCCTTTTATTCCTCATCATCTGATCGCAAAGGACCGAAAGCTTCACAATCATGCCCACTGCCAGCAGCTAAAAAAGAAGTCGACCCCCTTGAGGCACGAGCCTTGAGAACGGCAGCGGATCGCAAAAGACCGCGAGCTTCACGATTGTGCCCAATGCCGGCAGCTATTAAGGGAATTTGACCCCTTGAGGCACGTGCCTTGAGAACGGCAGTGGATCGCAAAGACCGTGAGCTTCATGATTGTGCCCACTGCCGGCAGCTATTAAGGGAAGTCGACCCCCTTGAGGCACAAGCATTGAGAACGGCAGCGGATCGCAAAAAGACAGTGATCATGCCCATTGCCGGGAGCTATAAAGGGAAGTCGACACCCCTTGAGGCACATGCCTTGAGAACGGCAGCGGATCGCAAAGACCGTGAGCTTCACGATCATGCCCACTGCCGGCAGCTATTATGGGAAGTCGACCCCTTGAGGCACGAGCCTTGAGAACGGCAACGGATCGCAAAGGACCGTGAGTTTCATTATCTTGCCCACTGCCGGCAGCTATAAAGGGAAGTCGATTCCCTTGAGGCGTGTGCCCTGAGAACGGCAGCAGATCGCAATGACCGTGAGCTTCAGGATTGTGCCCACTGCCGGCAGCTATTAAGGAAAGTCGACTCCCTTGAGGCACGTGCCTTGAGAACGGCGGCGGATCGCAAAGACCGTGAGCTTCACGATCATGCCCAATTCCGGCAGCTATTATGTGAAGTCGACCCCTTGAGGCACGAGCCTTGAGAACGGCAACGGATCGCAAAGGACCGTGAGTTTCATTATCTTGCCCACTGCCGGCAGCTATAAAGGGAACTCGATTCCCTTGAGGCGCGTGCCCTGAGAACGGCAACAGATCGCAACGGACCGTGAGCTTCACAATCATGCCCAATGCCAGCAGCTATAAGGGAAGTTCACCCCCATGAGGCAAGAGCCTTGAGAAGGGCAGCGGATCAAAAAGGACCGTGAACTTCACGATCGTGCCCACTGGCGGCAGCTATTAAGGGAAGTCGACAACCCTTGAGGCACTTGCCTTGAGAACGGCAGAGGATTGCAACCAAAGTATGATAGTACCTTTTAATGGACGTTAGGGAGGAAACAATGAATCCATTGGGCAGGATACATACCTCAAGATAAACATCAGGACCTGGATGCAACAGTTGATGTATCCTTCAGTCTAGGCAGTTTGGTACATCTTCCTGAGTCCAGAATTCTCCTGCAATAATTGTTAAGATAAAGTAATATGATTTTTAGTGTTTATTTTAGTGTAAGTAGAAGTTTAATTGAGAGGGCGAGCTATCTAAACAAATAGGAACCAGCAGGTATTATGCAAATTTAGGGTGTGCCTTTTATTCCTCATCATCTGATCGCAAAGGACCGAAAGCTTCACAATCATGCCCACTGCCTGCAGCTATAAAAAGAAGTCGAACCCCTTGAGGCACGAGCCTTGAGAACGGCAGCGGATCGCAAAAAGACAGTGATCATGCCCATTGCCGGGAGCTATAAAGGGAAGCTGACACCCCTTGAGGCACGTGCCTTGAGAACGGCAGCGGATCGCAAAAAGACCGCGAGCTTCACGATCGTGCCCACTGCCGGCAGCTATTAAGGGAAGTCGACCCCTTGAGGCATGAGCCTTGAGAACAGTAGCGGATCGCAAAGACCGTGAGCTTCACGATCATGCCCACTGCCGGCAGCTATAAAAAGAAGTCGATTCACTTGAGGCGTGTACCCTGAGAACGGCAACGGACCGCAAAGGACCGTGAGTTTCATGATCTTGCCCACTGCCGGCAGCTATAAAGGGAACTCAATTCCCTTGAGGCGCGTGCCCTGAGAACGGCAGCGGATCGCAACGGACCGTGAGCTTCACAATCATGCCCAATGCCAGCAGCTATAAGAGAAGTTCACCCTTTTGAGGCAAGAGCCTTGAGAAGGGCAGCGGATCAAAAAGGACCGTGAGCTTCACGTTCGTGCCCACTGGCGGCAGCTATTAAGGGAAGTCTACACCCCTTGAGGCAATTGCCTGGAGAACGGCAGAGGATTGCAACCAAAGTATGATAGTACCTTTTAATGGACGTTAGGGAGGAAACAATGAATTCATTGGGCAGGATACATACCTCAAGATAAACATCAGGACCTGGATGCAACAGTTGATGTATCCTTCAGTCTAGGCAGTTTGGTACATCTTCCTGAGTCCAGAATTCTCCTGCAATAATTGTTAAGATAAAGTAATATGATTTTTAGTGTTTAATTTAGTGTAAGTAGAAGGTTAAGTGAGCGGGCGAGCTATCTAAACAAATAGGAACCAGCAGTCATTATGCAAATTTAGGGTGTGCCTTTTATTCCTCATCATCTGATCGCAAAGGACCGAAAGCTTCACAATCATGCCCACTGCCAACAGCTATAAAAAGAAGTTGACCCCCTTGAGGCACGAGCCTTGAGAACGACAGCGGATCATAAAAGACCTTGAGCTTCACGATCATGCCCACTGCCGGCAGCTATAAAGGGAAGTCGATTCCCTTGAGGCGTGTACCCTGAGAACGGCAGCGGATCGCAATGACCGTGAGCTTCAGGATTGTGCCCACTGCCGGCAGCTATTAAGGAAAATCGACTCCCTTGAGGCACGTGCCTTGAGAACGGCGGCGGATCGCAAAGACCGTGAGCTTCAAGATCATGCCCAATTCCGGCAGCTATTATGGGAAGTCGACCCCTTCAGGCACGAGCCTTGAGAACGGCAACGGAACGCAAAGGACCGTGAGTTTCATGATCTTGCCCACTGCCGGCAGCTATAAAGGGAACTCGATTCCCTGGTGGCGCGTGCCCTGAGAACGGCAGCGGATCGCAACGGACCGTGAGCTTCACAATCATGCCCAATGCCAGCAGCTATAAGGGAAGTTCACCCCCTTGAGGCAAGAGCCTTGAGAAGGGCAGCGGATCAAAAAGGACCGTGAGCTTCCAGTCGTGCCCACTGGCGGCAGCTATTAAGGTAAGTCGACACCCCTTGAGGCACTTGCCTTGAGAATGGCAGAGGATTGCAACCAAAGTATGATAGTACCTTTTAATGGACGTTAGGGAGGAAACAATGAATCCATTGGGCAGGATACATACCTCAAGATAAACATCAGGACCTGGATGCAACAGTTGATGTATCCTTCAGTCTAGGCAGTTTGGTACATCTACCTGAGTCCAGAATTCTCCTGCAATAATTGTTAAGATAAAGTAATATGATTTTTAGTGTTTATTTTAGTGTAAGTAGAAGGTTAAGTGAGCGGGCGAGCTATCTTAACAAATAGGAACCAGCAGTCATTATGCAAATTTAGGGTGTGCCTTTTATTCCTCATCATCTGATCGCAAAGGACCGAAAGCTTCACAATCATGCCCACTGCCAGCAGCTAAAAAAGAAGTCGACCCCCTTGAGGCACGAGCCTTAAGAACGGCAGCGGATCGCAAAAGACCGCGAGCTTCACG
This sequence comes from Astropecten irregularis, assembly GCA_963971285.1. Taxonomy (NCBI): domain Eukaryota; kingdom Metazoa; phylum Echinodermata; class Asteroidea; order Paxillosida; family Astropectinidae; genus Astropecten; species Astropecten irregularis. Next base: position 13,189,731 of record OZ020246.1, read on the forward strand.
ATTGTGCCCAATGCCGGCAGCTATTAAGGGAATTTGACCCCTTGAGGCACGTGCCTTGAGAACGGCAGTGGATCGCAAAGACCGTGAGCTTCATGATTGTGCCCACTGCCGGCAGCTATTAAGGGAAGTCGACCCCCTTGAGGCACAAGCATTGAGAACGGCAGCGGATCGCAAAAAGACAGTGATCATGCCCAATGCCGGCAGCTATTAAGGGAATTTGACCCCTTGAGGCACGTGCCTTGAGAACGGCAGTGGATCGCAAAGACCGTGAGCTTCATGATTGTGCCCACTGCCGGCAGCTATTAAGGGAAGTCGACACCCCTTGAGGCACATGCCTTGAGAACGGCAGCGGATCGCAAAGACCGTGAGCTTCACGATCATGCCCACTGCCGGCAGCTATTATGGGAAGTCGACCCCTTGAGGCACGAGCCTTGAGAACGGCAACGGATCGCAAAGGACCGTGAGTTTCATTATCTTGCCCACTGCCGGCAGCTATAAAGGGAAGTCGATTCCCTTGAGGCGTGTGCCCTGAGAACGGCAGCAGATCGCAATGACCGTGAGCTTCAGGATTGTGCCCACTGCCGGCAGCTATTAAGGAAAGTCGACTCCCTTGAGGCACGTGCCTTGAGAACGGCGGCGGATCGCAAAGACCGTGAGCTTCACGATCATGCCCAATTCCGGCAGCTATTATGGGAAGTCGACCCCTTGAGGCACGAGCCTTGAGAACGGCAACGGATCGCAAAGGACCGTGAGTTTCATTATCTTGCCCACTGCCGGCAGCTATAAAGGGAACTCGATTCCCTTGAGGCGCGTGCCCTGAGAACGGCAACAGATCGCAACGGACCGTGAGCTTCACAATCATGCCCAATGCCAGCAGCTATAAGGGAAGTTCACCCCCATGAGGCAAGAGCCTTGAGAAGGGCAGCGGATCAAAAAGGACCGTGAACTTCACGATCGTGCCCACTGGCGGCAGCTATTAAGGGAAGTCGACAACCCTTGAGGCACTTGCCTTGAGAACGGCAGAGGATTGCAACCAAAGTATGATAGTACCTTTTAATGGACGTTAGGGAGGAAACAATGAATCCATTGGGCAGGATACATACCTCAAGATAAACATCAGGACCTGGATGCAACAGTTGATGTATCCTTCAGTCTAGGCAGTTTGGTACATCTTCCTGAGTCCAGAATTCTCCTGCAATAATTGTTAAGATAAAGTAATATGATTTTTAGTGTTTATTTTAGTGTAAGTAGAAGTTTAATTGAGAGGGCGAGCTATCTAAACAAATAGGAACCAGCAGGTATTATGCAAATTTAGGGTGTGCCTTTTATTCCTCATCATCTGATCGCAAAGGACCGAAAGCTTCACAATCATGCCCACTGCCTGCAGCTATAAAAAGAAGTCGAACCCCTTGAGGCACGAGCCTTGAGAACGGCAGCGGATCGCAAAAAGACAGTGATCATGCCCATTGCCGGGAGCTATAAAGGGAAGCTGACACCCCTTGAGGCACGTGCCTTGAGAACGGCAGCGGATCGCAAAAAGACCGCGAGCTTCACGATCGTGCCCACTGCCGGCAGCTATTAAGGGAAGTCGACCCCTTGAGGCATGAGCCTTGAGAACAGTAGCGGATCGCAAAGACCGTGAGCTTCACGATCATGCCCACTGCCGGCAGCTATAAAAAGAAGTCGATTCACTTGAGGCGTGTACCCTGAGAACGGCAACGGACCGCAAAGGACCGTGAGTTTCATGATCTTGCCCACTGCCGGCAGCTATAAAGGGAACTCAATTCCCTTGAGGCGCGTGCCCTGAGAACGGCAGCGGATCGCAACGGACCGTGAGCTTCACAATCATGCCCAATGCCAGCAGCTATAAGAGAAGTTCACCCTTTTGAGGCAAGAGCCTTGAGAAGGGCAGCGGATCAAAAAGGACCGTGAGCTTCACGTTCGTGCCCACTGGCGGCAGCTATTAAGGGAAGTCTACACCCCTTGAGGCAATTGCCTGGAGAACGGCAGAGGATTGCAACCAAAGTATGATAGTACCTTTTAATGGACGTTAGGGAGGAAACAATGAATTCATTGGGCAGGATACATACCTCAAGATAAACATCAGGACCTGGATGCAACAGTTGATGTATCCTTCAGTCTAGGCAGTTTGGTACATCTTCCTGAGTCCAGAATTCTCCTGCAATAATTGTTAAGATAAAGTAATATGATTTTTAGTGTTTAATTTAGTGTAAGTAGAAGGTTAAGTGAGCGGGCGAGCTATCTAAACAAATAGGAACCAGCAGTCATTATGCAAATTTAGGGTGTGCCTTTTATTCCTCATCATCTGATCGCAAAGGACCGAAAGCTTCACAATCATGCCCACTGCCAACAGCTATAAAAAGAAGTTGACCCCCTTGAGGCACGAGCCTTGAGAACGACAGCGGATCATAAAAGACCTTGAGCTTCACGATCATGCCCACTGCCGGCAGCTATAAAGGGAAGTCGATTCCCTTGAGGCGTGTACCCTGAGAACGGCAGCGGATCGCAATGACCGTGAGCTTCAGGATTGTGCCCACTGCCGGCAGCTATTAAGGAAAATCGACTCCCTTGAGGCACGTGCCTTGAGAACGGCGGCGGATCGCAAAGACCGTGAGCTTCAAGATCATGCCCAATTCCGGCAGCTATTATGGGAAGTCGACCCCTTCAGGCACGAGCCTTGAGAACGGCAACGGAACGCAAAGGACCGTGAGTTTCATGATCTTGCCCACTGCCGGCAGCTATAAAGGGAACTCGATTCCCTGGTGGCGCGTGCCCTGAGAACGGCAGCGGATCGCAACGGACCGTGAGCTTCACAATCATGCCCAATGCCAGCAGCTATAAGGGAAGTTCACCCCCTTGAGGCAAGAGCCTTGAGAAGGGCAGCGGATCAAAAAGGACCGTGAGCTTCCAGTCGTGCCCACTGGCGGCAGCTATTAAGGTAAGTCGACACCCCTTGAGGCACTTGCCTTGAGAATGGCAGAGGATTGCAACCAAAGTATGATAGTACCTTTTAATGGACGTTAGGGAGGAAACAATGAATCCATTGGGCAGGATACATACCTCAAGATAAACATCAGGACCTGGATGCAACAGTTGATGTATCCTTCAGTCTAGGCAGTTTGGTACATCTACCTGAGTCCAGAATTCTCCTGCAATAATTGTTAAGATAAAGTAATATGATTTTTAGTGTTTATTTTAGTGTAAGTAGAAGGTTAAGTGAGCGGGCGAGCTATCTTAACAAATAGGAACCAGCAGTCATTATGCAAATTTAGGGTGTGCCTTTTATTCCTCATCATCTGATCGCAAAGGACCGAAAGCTTCACAATCATGCCCACTGCCAGCAGCTAAAAAAGAAGTCGACCCCCTTGAGGCACGAGCCTTAAGAACGGCAGCGGATCGCAAAAGACCGCGAGCTTCACGATTGTGCCCAATGCCGGCAGCTATTAAGGGAATTTGACCCCTTGAGGCACGTGCCTTGAGAACGGCAGTGGATCGCAAAGACCGTGAGCTTCATGATTGTGCCCACTGCCGGCAGCTATTAAGGGAAGTCGACCCCCTTGAGGCACAAGCATTGAGAACGGCAGCGGATCGCAAAAAGACAGTGATCATGCCCAATGCCGGCAGCTATTAAGGGAATTTGACCCCTTGAGGCACGTGCCTTGAGAACGGCAGCGGATCGCAAAGACCGTGAGCTTCACGATCATGCCCACTGCCGGCAGCTATAAAGGGAAGTCGATTCCCTTGAGGCGTGTGCCCTGAGAACGGCAGCAGATCGCAATGACCGTGAGCTTCAGGATTGTGCCCACTGCCGGCAGCTATTAAGGAAAGTCGACTCCCTTGAGGCACGTGCCTTGAGAACGGCGGCGGATCGCAAAGACCGTGAGCTTCACGATCATGCCCAATTCCGGCAGCTATTATGGGAAGTCGACCCCTTGAGGCACGAGCCTTGAGAACGGCAACGGATCGCAAAGGACCGTGAGTTTCATTATCTTGCCCACTGCCGGCAGCTATAAAGGGAACTCGATTCCCTTGAGGCGCGTGCCCTGAGAACGGCAACAGATCGCAACGGACCGTGAGCTTCACAATCATGCCCAATGCCAGCAGCTATAAGGGAAGTTCACCCCCATGAGGCAAGAGCCTTGAGAAGGGCAGCGGATCAAAAAGGACCGTGAACTTCACGATCGTGCCCACTGGCGGCAGCTATTAAGGGAAGTCGACAACCCTTGAGGCACTTGCCTTGAGAACGGCAGAGGATTGCAACCAAAGTATGATAGTACCTTTTAATGGACGTTAGGGAGGAAACAATGAATCCATTGGGCAGGATACATACCTCAAGATAAACATCAGGACCTGGATGCAACAGTTGATGTATCCTTCAGTCTAGGCAGTTTGGTACATCTTCCTGAGTCCAGAATTCTCCTGCAATAATTGTTAAGATAAAGTAATATGATTTTTAGTGTTTATTTTAGTGTAAGTAGAAGTTTAATTGAGAGGGCGAGCTATCTAAACAAATAGGAACCAGCAGGTATTATGCAAATTTAGGGTGTGCCTTTTATTCCTCATCATCTGATCGCAAAGGACCGAAAGCTTCACAATCATGCCCACTGCCTGCAGCTATAAAAAGAAGTCGAACCCCTTGAGGCACGAGCCTTGAGAACGGCAGCGGATCGCAAAAAGACAGTGATCATGCCCATTGCCGGGAGCTATAAAGGGAAGCTGACACCCCTTGAGGCACGTGCCTTGAGAACGGCAGTGGATCGCAAAGACCGTGAGCTTCACGATCGTGCCCACTGCCGGCAGCTATTAAGGGAAGTCGACCCCCTCGGAGGCACAAGCCTTGAGAACGGCAGCGGATCGCAAAAAGACCGCGAGCTTCACGATTGTGCCCAATGCCGGCAGCTATTAAGGGAATTTGACCCCTTGAGGCACGAGCCTTGAGAATGGCAGTGGATCGCAAAGACCGCGAGCTTCACGATTGTGCCCAATGCCGGCAGCTATTAAGGGAATTTGACCCCTTGAGGCACAAGCCTTGAGAACGGCAGTGGATCGCAAAGACCGTGAGCTTCACGATCGTGCCCACTGCCGGCAGCTATTAAGGGAAGTCGACCCCCTTGAGGCACGTGCCTTGAGAACAGCAGCGGATCGCAAAGGACCGTGAGCTTCACAATCATGCCCACTGCCAGCAGCTATAAGGGAAGTTCACCCCCTTGAGGCAAGAGCCTTGAGAAGGGCAGCGGATCAAAAAGGACCGTGAGCTTCACGATCGTGCCCACTGGCGGCAGCTATTAAGGGAAGTCGACACCCCTTGAGGCACTTGCCTTGAGAATGGCAGAGGATTGCAACCAAAGTATGATAGTACCTTTTAATGGACGTTAGGGAGGAAACAATGAATCCATTGGGCAGGATAAATACCTCAAGATAAACATCAGGACCTGGATGCAACAGTTGATGTATCCTTCAGTCTAGGCAGTTTGGTACATCTACCTGAGTCCAGAATTCTCCTGCAATAATTGATAAGATAAAGTAATATGATTTTTAGTGTTTATTTTAGTGTAAGTAGAAGGTTAAGTGAGCGGGCGAGCTATCTAAACAAATAGGAACCAGCAGTCATTATGCAAATTTAGGGTGTGCCTTTTATTCCTCATCATCTGATCGCAAAGGACCGAAAGCTTCACAATCATGCCCACTGCCAGCAGCTAAAAAAGAAGTCGACCCCCTTGAGGCACGAGCCTTTAGAACGGCAGCAGATCGCAAAAATACAGTGATCATGCCCATTGCTGGGAGCTATAAAGGGAAGTCGACACCCCTTGAGGCACGTGCCTTGAGAACGGCAGCGGATCGCAAAGACTGTGAGCTTCACGATCATGCCCACTGCCGGCAGCTATAAAGGGAAGTCGATTCCCTTGAGGCGTGTGCCCTGAGAACGGCAGCGGATCGCAATGACCGTGAGCTTCAGGATTGTGCCCACTGCCGGCAGCTATTAAGGAAAGTCGACTCCCTTGAGGCACATTCCTTGAGAACGGCGGCGGATCGCAAAGACCGTGAGCTTCAAGATCATGCCCAATTCCGGCAGCTATTATGGGAAGTCAACCCCTTGAGGCACGAGCCTTGAGAACGGCAACGGATCGCAAAGGACCGTGAGCTTCACAATCATGCCCACTGCCGGCAGCTATAAAGGGAAGTCGATTCCCTTGAGGCGCGTGCCCTGAGAACGGCAGCGGATCCAAACAGACATTGAGCTTCACAATCATGCCCACTAGCAGCAGCTATTAAGGGAAGTCGACCCCCTTGAGGCACGTGCCTTGAGAACGGCAGCGGATCGCAAAGACCGTGAGCTTCACGATCATGCCCACTGCCGGCAGCTATAAAGGTAAGTCGATTCCCTTGAGGCATGTGCCCTGAGAACGGCAGCGGATCGCAAAGACCGTGAGCTTCAGGATTGTGCCCACTGCCAGCAGCTATTAAGGGAAGTCGACCCCCTTGAGGCACAAGCCTTGAGAACGGCAGCGGATCGCAAAGACCGTGAGCTTCATGATTGTGCCCACTGCCGGCAGCTATTAAGGGAAGTCGACCCCCTTGAGGCACAAGCCTTGAGAACGGCAGCGGATCGCAAAAAGACAGTGATCATGCCCATTGCCGGGAGCTATAAAGGGAAGTCGACACCCCTTGAGGCACGTTCCTTGAGAACGGCAGCGGATCGCAAAGACCGTGAGCTTCACGATCGTGCCCACTGCCGGCAGCTATTAAGGGAAGTCGACCCCCTCGGAGGCACAAGCCTTGAGAACGGCAGCGGATCGCAAAAAGACCGCGAGCTTCACGATTGTGCCCAATGCCGGCAGCTATTAAGGGAATTTGACCCCTTGAGGCACGAGCCTTGAGAATGGCAGTGGATCGCAAAGACCGCGAGCTTCACGATTGTGCCCAATGCCGGCAGCTATTAAGGGAATTTGACCCCTTGAGGCACAAGCCTTGAGAACGGCAGTGGATCGCAAAGACCGTGAGCTTCACGATCGTGCCCACTGCCGGCAGCTATAAAGGGAAGTCGATTCCCTTGAGGCGTGTGCCCTGAGAACGGCAGCGGATCGCAATGACCGTGAGCTTCAGGATTGTGCCCACTGCTGGCAGCTATTAAGGAAAGTCGACTCCCTTGAGGCACGTGCCTTGAGAACGGCGGCGGATCGCAAAGACCGTGAGCATCACGATCATGCTCAATTCCGGCAGCTATTATGGGAAGTCGACCCCTTGAGGCACGAGCCTTGAGAACGGCAATGGATCGCAAAGGACCGTGAGTTTCATGATCTTGCCCACTGCCGGCAACTATAAAGGGAACTCGATTCCCTTGAGGCGCGTGCCCTGAGAACGGCAGCGGATCGCAACGGACCGTGAGCTTCACGATCATGCTCAATTCCGGCAGCTATTATGGGAAGTCGACCCCTTGAGGCACGAGCCTTGAGAACGGCAATGGATCGCAAAGGACCGTGAGTTTCATGATCTTGCCCACTGCCGGCAACTATAAAGGGAACTCGATTCCCTTGAGGCGCGTGCCCTGAGAACGGCAGCGGATCGCAACGGACCGTGAGCTTCACAATCATGCCCAATGCCAGCAGCTATAAGGGAAGTTCAAAGTTTGGTACATCTTCCTGAGTCCAGAATTCTCCTGCAATAATTGTTAAGATAAAGTAATATGATTTTTAGTGTTTATTTTAGTGTAAGTGGAAGGTTAAGTGAGCGGGCGAGCTATCTAAACAAATAGGAACCAGCAGTCATTATGCAAATTTAGGGTGTGCCTTTTATTCCTCATCATCTGATCGCAAAGGACCGAAAGCTTCACAATCATGCCCACTGCCAGCAGCTATAAAAAGAAGTCGACCCCCTTGAGGCACGAGCCTTGAGAACGGCAGCGGATCGCAAAAGACCGCGAGCTACACGATTGTGCCCCATGACGGCAGCTATTAAGGGAATTTGACCCCCTTGAGGCACGTGCCTTGAGAACGGCAGTGGATCGCAAAGACCGTGAGCTTCACGATCGTGCCCACTGCCGGCAGCTATTATGGGAAGTCGACCCCCTTGAGGAACGAGCCTTGAGAACGGCAGCGGATCGCAATGACCGTGAGATTCTGGATTGTGCCCACTGCCGGCAGCTATAAAGGAAAGTCGACTACCTTGATGCACAAGCCTTGAGAACGGCAGTGGATCGCAAAGACCGTGAGCTTCACGATCGTGCCCACTGCCGGCAGCTATAAAGGGAAGTCGATTCCCTTGAGGCGTGTGCCCTGAGAACGGCAGCGGATCGCAATGACCGTGAGCTTCAGGATTGTGCCCACTGCTGGCAGCTATTAAGGAAAGTCGACTCCCTTGAGGCACGTGCCTTGAGAACGGCGGCGGATCGCAAAGACCGTGAGCATCACGATCATGCTCAATTCCGGCAGCTATTATGGGAAGTCGACCCCTTGAGGCACGAGCCTTGAGAACGGCAATGGATCGCAAAGGACCGTGAGTTTCATGATCTTGCCCACTGCCGGCAACTATAAAGGGAACTCGATTCCCTTGAGGCGCGTGCCCTGAGAACGGCAGCGGATCGCAACGGACCGTGAGCTTCACGATCATGCTCAATTCCGGCAGCTATTATGGGAAGTCGACCCCTTGAGGCACGAGCCTTGAGAACGGCAATGGATCGCAAAGGACCGTGAGTTTCATGATCTTGCCCACTGCCGGCAACTATAAAGGGAACTCGATTCCCTTGAGGCGCGTGCCCTGAGAACGGCAGCGGATCGCAACGGACCGTGAGCTTCACAATCATGCCCAATGCCAGCAGCTATAAGGGAAGTTCAAAGTTTGGTACATCTTCCTGAGTCCAGAATTCTCCTGCAATAATTGTTAAGATAAAGTAATATGATTTTTAGTGTTTATTTTAGTGTAAGTGGAAGGTTAAGTGAGCGGGCGAGCTATCTAAACAAATAGGAACCAGCAGTCATTATGCAAATTTAGGGTGTGCCTTTTATTCCTCATCATCTGATCGCAAAGGACCGAAAGCTTCACAATCATGCCCACTGCCAGCAGCTATAAAAAGAAGTCGACCCCCTTGAGGCACGAGCCTTGAGAACGGCAGCGGATCGCAAAAGACCGCGAGCTACACGATTGTGCCCCATGACGGCAGCTATTAAGGGAATTTGACCCCCTTGAGGCACGTGCCTTGAGAACGGCAGTGGATCGCAAAGACCGTGAGCTTCACGATCGTGCCCACTGCCGGCAGCTATTATGGGAAGTCGACCCCCTTGAGGAACGAGCCTTGAGAACGGCAGCGGATCGCAATGACCGTGAGATTCTGGATTGTGCCCACTGCCGGCAGCTATAAAGGAAAGTCGACTACCTTGAGGCACGTGCCTTGAGAACGTCGGCGGATCGCAAAGAACGTGAGCTTCACGATCATGCCCAATTCCGGCAGCTATTATGGGAAGTCGACCCCTTGAGGCACGAGCCTTGAGAACGGCAACGGATCGCAAAGGACCGTGAGTTTCATGATCTTGCCCACTGCCGGCAGCTATAAAGGGAACTCGATTCCCTTGAGGCGCGTGCCCTGAGAACGGCAGCGGATCGCAACGGACCGTGAGCTTCACAATCATGCCCAATGCCAGCAGCTATAAGGGAAGTTCACCCCCTTGAGGCAAGAGCCTTGAGAAGGGCAGCGTATCAAAAAAGGATCGTGAGCTTCACGATCGTGCCCACTGGTGGCACCTATTAAGGGAAGTCGACACCCCTTGAGGCACTTGCCTTGAAAACGGCAGAGGATTGCAACCAAAGTATGACAGTACCTTTTAATGGACGTTAGGGAGGAAACAATGAATCCATTGGGCAGGATACATACCTCAAGATAAACATCACGACCTGGATGCAACAGTTGATGTATCCTTCAGTCTAGGCAGTTTGGTACATCTTCCTGAGTCCAGAATTCTCCTGCAATAATTGTTAAGATAAGGTAATATGATTTTTAGTGTTTATTTTAGTGTAAGTAGTAGGTTAAGTGAGCGGGCAAGCTATCTAAACAAATAGGAACCAGCAGTCATTATGCAAATTGAGGGTGTGCCTTTTATTCCTCATCATCTGATCGCAAAGGACCGCAAGCTTCACAATCATGCCCACTGCCAGCAGCTATAATAAGAAGTCGACCCCCTTGAGGCACGAGCCTTGAGAACGGCAGCGGATCGCAAAAAGACAGTGATCATGCCCATTGCCGGGAGCTATAAAGGGAAGTCGACACCACTTGAGGCACGTGCCTTGAGAACGGTAGCGGATCGCAAAAAGACCGTGAGCTTCACGATCATGCCCACTGCCGGCAGCTATAAAGGGAAGTCGATTCCCTTGAGGCGTGTACCCTGACAACGGCAGCAGATCGCAATGACCGTGAGCTTCAGGATTGTGCCCACTGCCGGCAGCTATTAAGGAAAGTCGACTCCCTTGAGGCACGTGCCTTGAGAACGGCGGCGGATCGCAAAGACCGTGAGCTTCACGATCATGCCCAATTCCGGCAGCTATTATGGGAAGTCGACCCCTTGAGGCACGAGCCTTGAGAACGGCAACGGATCGCAAAGGACCGTGAGTTTCATGATCTTGCCCACTGCTGGCAGCTATAAAGGGAACTCAATTCCCTTGAGGCGCGTGCCCTGAGAACGGCAGCGGATCACAACGGACCGTGAGCTTCACAATCATGCCCAATGCCAGCAGCTATAAGGGAAGATCACCCCCATGAGGCAAGAGCCTTGAGAAGGGCAGCGGATCAAAAAGGACCGTGAGCTTCACGATCGTGCCCACTGGCGGCAGCTATTAAGGGAAGTCGACAACCCTTGAGGCACTTGCCTTGAGATTGGCAGAGGATTGCAACCAAAGTATGATAGTACCTTTTAATGGACGTTAGGGAGGAAACAATGAATCCATTGGGCAGGATACATACCTCAAGATAAACATCAGGACCTGGATGCAACAGTTGATGTATCCTTCAGTCTAGGCAGTTTGGTACATCTTCCTGAGTCCAGAATTCTCCTGCAATAATTGTTAAGATAAAGTAATATGATTTTTAGTGTTTAATTTAGTGTAAGTAGAAGGTTAAGTGAGCGGGCGAGCTATCTAAACAAATAGGAACCAGCAGTCATTATGCAAATTTATTCCTCATCATCTGATCGCAAAGGACCGAAAGCTTCACAATCATGCCCACTGCCAGCAGCTATAAAAAGAAGTCGACCCCCTTGAGGCACGAGCCTTGAGAATGGCAGCGGATCGCAAAAGACCGCGAGCTTCACGATTGTGCCCAATGCCGGCAGCTATTAAGGGAATTTGACCCCCTTGAGGCACGTGCCTTGAGAACGGCAGTGGATCGCAAAGACCGTGAGCTTCACGATCGTGCCCACTGCCGGCAGCTATTAAGGGAAGTCGACCCCCTTGAGGCACAAGCCTTGAGAACGGCAGCTGATCGCAAAAAGACAGTGATCATGCCCATTGCCGGCAGCTATTAAGGGAAGGCGACCCCTTGAGGCACGAACCTTGAGAACGGCAGCGGATCGCAAAAAGACCGCGAGCTTCAGGATTGTGCCCAATGCCGGCAGCTATTAAGGGAAATTGACTCCCTTGATGCACGTGCCTTGAGAACGGCAGCAGATTGCAAAGACCGTGAGCTTCACGATCATGCCCACTGCTGGCAGCTTTAAAGGGAAGTCGATTCCCTTGAGGCACGTGCCTCGAGAACGGCGGCGGATCGCAAAGACTGTGAGCTTCACGATCATGCCCACTGCCGGCAGCTTTAAAGGGAAGTTGATTCCCTTGAGGCAAGTGCCTCGAGAACGGCGGCGAATCGCAAAGACCATGAGCTTCACGATCATGCCCAATTCCGGCAGCTATTATGGGAAGTCGACCCCTTGAGGCACGAGCCTTGAGAACGGCAACGGATCGCAAAGGACCGTGAGCTTCACGATCATACCCACTGCCGGCAGCTTTAAAGGGAAGTCGATTCCCTTGAGGCACGTGCCTCGAGAACGGCAGCGGATCGCAAAGACCGTGAGCTTCACGATCATGCCCAATTCCGGCAGCTATTATGGGAAGTCGACCCCTTGAGGCACAAGCCTTGAGAACGGCAATGGATCGCAAAGGACCGTGAGTTTCATGATCTTGCCCACTGCCGGCAGCTATAAAGGGAACTCGATTCCCTTGAGGCGTGTGCCCTGAGAACGGCAGCAGATCGCAAAGGACCGTGAGCTTCACAATCATGCCCAATGCCAGCAGCTATAAGGGAAGTTCACCCCCTTGAGGCAACAGCCTTGAGAAGGGCAGCGGATCAAAAAGGACCGTGAGCTTCACGATCGTGCCCACTGGCGGCAGCTATTAAGGGAAGTCGACACCCCTTGAGGCACTTGCCTTGAGAACGGCAGAGGATTGCAACCAAAGTATGATAGTACCTTTTAATGGATGTTAGGGAGGAAACAATGAATCCATTGGGCAGGATACATACCTCAAGATAAAAATCAGGACCTGGATGCAACAGTTGATGTATCCTTCAGTCTAGGCAGTTTGGTACATCTTCCTGAGTCCAAATTTCTCCTGCAATAATTGTTAAGATAAAGTAATATGATTTTTAGTGTTTATTTTAGTGTAAGTAGAAAGTTAAGTGAGCGGGCGAGCTATCTAAACAAATAGGAACCAGCAGTCATTATGCAAATTTAGGGTGTGCCTTTTATTCCTCATCATCTGATCGCAAAGGACTGCAAGCTTCTCAAACATGCCCACTGCCAGCAGCTATAAATTGAAGTCGACCCCCTTGAGGCACGAGCCTTGAAAACGGCAGCGGATCGCAAAAGACCGCCAGCTTCACGATTGTGCCCAATGCCGGCAGCTATTAAGGGAATTTGACTCCCTTGAGGCACGTGCCTTGAGAACGGCAGCGGATCGCAAAAAGACAGTGATCATGCCCACTGCCGGCAGCTATAAAGGGAAGTCGATTCCCTTGAGGCGTGTGCCCTGAGAACGGCAGCGGATCACAATGACCGTGAGCTTCAGGATTGTGCCCACTGCCGGCAGCTATTAAGGAAAGTCGACTCCCTTGAGGCACGTGCCTTGAGAACGACGGCGGATCGCAAAGACCGTGAGCTTCACGATCATGCCCAATTCCGGCAGCTATTATGGGAAGTCGACCCCTTGAGGCACGAGCCTTGAGAATGGCAACGGATCACAAAGGACTGTGAGTTTCATGATCTTGCCCACTGCCGGCAGCTATAAAGGGAACTCGATTCCCTTGAGGCGCGTGCCTTGAGAACAGCAGCGGATCGCAACGGACTGTGAGCTTCAGAATCATGCCCAATTTTGTCAATTTATGCAGGGTGTCATCAAGAGTAGGCATGGTGTATTGCTCGCGGAGCAGAGCCTTGTTGAGTTCCCTGGGATCAATGCAGATGCGAAGTTTGCCAGATTTCTTTTTCGTCACGACCATTTGGCTTTACCCAGGGAGTTGGGGCACCGACAGGAGCAATGGCACCAAGTTAAGTGAGTCTGTCCAGTTCAGCTTTGACTTTGGACTTGATGGCGATAGGGATACGCCGAATGGGCATGAGTGTCGGGTGGATAGTGGGGTCGGTGCTCAGATGATGTATTCCGGGGAGAGTTCCCAAGGATCCGTCAAACACAGCAGGGTGCCTACTCACTATGTTGTCAATAGTGATTGCGGTAATGGGTTCAATGTTCACAATGACTGTGATGAGATCATAGAGCTATATTAAAATTACTAGAGTGCTAGCTCCGTGTACAGAGTGATGCCTGCTGGGCCCATCCATGTTTGTGCACAAATCTATGGAAAGCACACAATTTTGTACGTCTTTTGTACGTCTATTTCCATATCTGCGTCTGTGTTCTATACAGGTGTGTTTTCGAAGCCCAACACGGCCAAAGTCCGACACACCTTCAAGACGCGCTTCTGGTAATGTTCACGGGTATGGTGTACTTGCGCTTTGCATTTAGAGTACATTCATCGAAAGGCATTCCAGTCAAAGTTTTTTTGTTCCACAGACATGCACACAAATTCAAAATGACTGCGCCCAGAATGGCTTCAAAGCGTCTTTGCATGGAGAACGCAGAGCTAGCGCTCTAGTAATTTTAATATAGCTCTATGGATGAGATGCAGTTCCTGGCAAGCCTTGAGACCGAGTAGAGCTGTGAACGAGTCTGGGGAGACGGCAAAGTGGGTCATGACAGTCTCAAGGGTCAGAGGATTGGTGATGGGTAGATCACAAGTGCCCAAAGACTGGATCTCAGAGTGATTCCACATCTTCAGGGTAGTGGGTGATGACTTGATCTTGCATAGAGTTAAATAAAAAACTAAAGTGCGCGCTTCGTATTCAACGTGGGAGTTGTCGGCACTCCGGCACACTCCGGCGCAGCCGCCATCTTTCCTGGTGTAACTTCGCAGGCGTAGCAGAGCCAAAATACCGTACCCTGATTCTAATCGGTGAACTGCGAGTGAACACACTGTACGTGACGCGGTGGGCAACGCAATATTATATGCACAGTGCTGCGCACACGAACCGGGGTACGAATATGTATGCACAATTTGAAACATACACATTTGCCCTTTCTCGTTTTCTTAATAGGCAATGGTGCTGGCCATGATTAAGTGTATCACTAGTGTGAACTCTATGTGATCTTGGTGGCATAGCGAGCCAGTGTTCAGTTGGAAGGTCACCTTCTTGTTGTTAACAATTATCACACATCTGATATCATGGTTGACTGGGTTGACTCCGGTTCAGATTCAGAATCATCGTCGGCATGGTCTGCCACACAAATTATAATAGTAATAATAATAAACATCTGAAACGCTCTTTTTAGTAAACTAAATCACAGCGCTTACAATTACCATTATCCCTGGTCACTGGCCCCATTAACATTCCTGAAACAATCTCATCTCCCTGGGGAGTATGCAGCCCCCAGCTGCCTGCAAATCACACAATGGCTAATCAAACACAGGTGAGTGTAGTGGGAAAAATGGCATGCCTTGTCTATCTTGAAGGCTGTTTCTGGAGGAGCGTGTGGCTGGAGTCCATGTGGCCTTTTTTCTTGCCTCCTCTCTTAGATTTGGGAGCAGACAGTTTATGAATGGGGTCGCCTGTCATGGCTTGGTGGTGCTGCGTGCCATTTTCAGTACCTTTGCAGAGATCAATTCACTTACTCAGGGTATTGCTAGAACTCATGTAGGAGTGCATAGGTGGCATAGGTGGCAAAGTGCGTTAGGCACTCGCCTCTCACCAATGTGGCCCGGGTTCGATCCCGGCTCGGGTCATATGTGAGTAGAGTTGTGCGTTTGGTTCTCTCCTATGCTTCGAGGGTTTTTCTCCGGGTTCTCTGGTATTCCTCCCTCCACAAAAACCAAACACTTCCGATCTTAAGCTGTGCTTCGTGATCATATATGGGTTGATGTGGCTGGCTGCCAAAGGGCGCCCATGAAAGCCTGCTTCTCGGTCACGTGTAGTACCTTCCTTCATAATTCATAATATTGTAATTGCTGGGAACCTCTGGAAAACAGTGTGTGTTTCACTGAGCAGGGTAAACAAGAAATAAATAAATAAATAATAGTGACAGTAGACTCCTAAATGCCAAGCATGATTCTGTCTTGCAAGATGCCATCTTTGCAGGTCAGGCAGAAGTTGCAAGTTTTCTAGACATGCAAAGGGCAGTCAGGTATATTTTCAAAAGTTTCACCGTTTCACTGGATTCAGAAGTCAAACTTCAACCGGTTATAGCCCCGGATGAACCAACGAGGCGGGGATCGAAAACCTTGGTGTCACAACCCGTGCCAGTCTCCTTGGTTTCGGGTCAACTGCAAAAACTTAGACGATTCTTCCACGGCAGATACTCTCCAGGGGGCTGCGTCCACTGCTGATGACCCGAGAGTGAACTCTGAAGTCTCTGAACTCTCGAGTATCCCAGGGGGGGGGGTGTCCAGGGGGTGGTTGTTGGTCCGGCGGGGCCTTGCCTTTCTATGGGGCCTTGAAACCTGGGGGGTTGCAACCCCCCTGTGATCTACGCCCATGTACGAGGGCAGTACGAGTGACAATCATTGACCCTTAGGATTTGTAACGTAACACTATGAAAAAGAAGGGAGGTTTCGGGCATGGCACTGCTAAGCATTGTCGGAATAGAGGGCACACTCCAGTAGATCAAACTTAGCGTATTGTCTAACGACACTAGGGAAATATGCAAATGTCGATGACTAGATGTTATTTGGGTAAAGGCTCTGAGCTGATCAAAACTTTTTGAGCAGATGAAATCACAGTGAAACATGTATGCAATGAGTACACAACGGATACATAGCATTTTCCAACAGATGGCAAGATTTGTTTACATTTTACATCCTCTTTGCATCCGTAAGTGCAGTACTGCAGTGGGACCGGGCCTTAAGATGAACGCAGTAGACTAGCTAGGCTTCAGTCGGTCAAGTGTCTGGGAGCCCCTTGCACTTCTCATTTTCAATTTTGAACAACAATTAAGGATAAGCAGACCACCTATTTTCCCAGTGTGAGCCAAAATCTTTACACCCCATTCTCAAACCCTGGCTGGCTGAAACCTTGCACGTCACACCCTAATACTGCTCAAATTTGACTTACCACACTTCATTCATTGTGTTGGTCTTCAGCAGTGCGGCACAGATGTGAGCTCTCCTCCAAGCCATGTACATGTAGCAGTTGTAATACGTAGAACTTGCTGTTGGAATGGTTGTTATCATAGTCCAGGACCTGATCAAACATGATGACAAAATGGGTACTCTGAGTAATTCTTAGGACATTCATAGGTACTATATGAATATACTGTGCATTACAAAGTCTTAATTATCCCCTGGTCATCGGGCTGCAACTTACATTCCTGAAACCATCTCAGCTCCCTGAGGAGTATACATTTTCATCCCCGTGCACGGAGGCTAATCAAACCACAAAGCCATCTCTACCCTCACAGGTACCCATTTACACCTGGGTGAAGAGAAGCAATATGTGACAAAGCATCTTTCCCAAGGACGCAACAACCAGTAACCCATGGCTGGATTCGAACCCACAATCTGTAGATTGACTACAAAGACCTTGAGTATGACACGCAAGAATATACTATGCCACAGCATGCCACAACAGTGATTAAACAGTGGTGAAAACATGCAAGGGAGAATGTGGACGATATCAGTCTTCTTTGCTAGTTTCCACCACTGTTCTGCACAAAATGAGATATTGTATAAATACTCAATAGGTCACGTGATGGCATGTACAAACATTGGTCATGCAATCGTTCTATTATCTGGTTTATGGGCTTCAAGTACTGTTATGTTAAAGGTAATATCATACTTTGGTTTTTGTCAAAGAAATGCTAATAGTGGGCAAAAATATCAAGGAAGATACAGTAACAGTAACAGTCATCTGTGAAATTCCCAGTCCCAAACCGTGCCCCCTTTTTTTTTTTAGAAAACAGGGAAAAACCCTCTTTTTAAAGGTATCTTTTTTAATCTTTTCACCGGTTATTTTTGATATTCCGAAGATCAAAATTGTTTTTGGTAATTGGTTTTACTCTTTTCTTAAATAATATAGCATTTCAGGCAGAACAATTTAAACGGTATCTACCATCACCATCTTTATGCATAGGTATTAAAGTTATAGGTAAATTTCTTGTTTCAGTATGCTACCAAAGTATGATAGTACCTTTATAAAACGTTAATAGCAACATTGAAATAAACGTTCACCTGAATTTAATTTGGTTCTTGTATAACTGGTGAAACTGTGTACGGATGGTACATTGGAAAGAAATGTTTCTTATCCCGATCTTGCATAATTATTAGCCAACCATTTTACACAAAGAAATAACAACCCCCCCCCCAAAAAAAACAAACAAACAAACAAACAAAAACAAAAGAGACAACTTGGAATTGGGGATCTCCTATCTACACTGAGAAACTTAAGCCAAAACTTTTAGCCAATCACAGCCAAGCACCCACATACTCTTAACCAATCAGGTGATATGCAACAGCAAAGCATCAATAGGAAGTTTCGGAGGGGTGGTATCACTCTGTGATTCATTTAGCTAACACAGTAATAATAAAATAAACTTGCCATTTTGATAAAAATTCCAACTTCATCTCATAACTTTTAAGTTTACGCCCAGTCTTATTTGAAATGGTCAGTTCCCGATTGAGTATTTGCCTTTTTTGTCAAAATTTCTTGTTTTCTTCTACGTTTTGGCCACATTCGACTTTAAAGGCCTCAATTCACACTGTCCAAAATCTCATGGTTGGAACCGGATCAAACCCCGAGATTTTTTTCAATCCTTTTCACACTTGAAAATTTCCAATGCCGAGCCAACCCAGGTACATAGGATGGCCTAGCTGGATTGAAATTTTAAACCCTGGTGGAGACTAGGGTTGAAAATCTCAACCTGGTTCCAAACTGCATTCTTCACTGTGATCTGTGTCGATCATGAGCCAGTTCACAAAAAATGTAGTTCGAACGTTGTGTCTTTTCAATCCGATTCAAGAACTTGCCGGGCTGGACAGGGGCGGATCCGGGTTGGTAAATTTTAGCACGGATCAAAAAAGAGAAAGTGACATGAAAAGGCACCTGTCCCTAATTTTAAAAATGGTCAGTTTCAAATAAGTCACATCGTTGAGGAGTGTCACACGGACAAAGCGTTCAGTATAGTGCTCAGTGTTAATTTGATCATATCGTAAAAAAAGGTCAGACTGACAAAATAATTATGTTCCTGCATGCGAATTAGAATAATGCATGCAATGCATGAGACTAAGTACAAATAAGTAAACTTATAAGTTAGCATAAATATCCGGGATATATATTGGGATACAAAAACAACTTTAAAAAAGACGTAATTTTGCAATCACTGTACCTACCACAGGTATTTCATGAGTAGTGACTACTAGTACTAGTGAGCATAGAATATACACACATCAAGCAAAGAAAATTAATTGGTAACTTTTACTAGTTATTAGTCAAACCCAGTAGGTAACAGGTCGACTAGCCTCCTAGCTGATTCGCCCCTGACCAACTCGCCTCATGACCAACTTTTTGTGGACTTTTTTTTCAACTACTCACATTTATACATTGTGCTGCGACTATTAAGACTTTTCGGTAACATGAAACAATGATCTCCAGCGGTGAGATTTTTCATAATCTGTACAAAGAAATCCGCCAATTGATTCCAAAAGAAGACGGGAGTAAAAACTCCTTGTTGTAAATGGGCTTTTAACAATGACTTTCACGCAACTGGGTCAACAAAAAAAGCTTGTATTAAAAGGTTTTTGTATTATCAGTGCTAGTATTAAGCAAATATTTCCCCATAGAAAAGTGCGCAACTTGGTCGGGACCGGCGTAATATGCTCATCTTAACTGGGATCTCATCTGAAGAGAGCTCGTATTAATGAGGTTCGACTGTTTAATTATTGTATTTTTGTCAGTATGACAATCTATAAAGGTAATATCATTCTTTGCTTTTTGTCAAAGAAGTACAGATTCATGGGCAAAAATATCAAGGAAGATACAGTCACAGTCATTTGTGAAAATTTCAGTCCCATACGGTGCCCACTTTTTGAGAAAACAGCCACAGTATTTCTTAAGTCTTTTCTCTTTAATTTTCGATCTTTTAAAAGATCAAAAAGATTTTCGGTCGTTGTTTTACTAATTTCTGGATAAATACACCTTTTCAGGCGGAACAATTTTAATGGTAGGTTTCTACCAGCATCATCTTCATACCCTGAAAGTTAATTATATGTAAATCTGTGAACATTACTGTTTTGGTTTCTTAATACCAAAGTATGATACTACCTTTAAGAGTTTTTGTGACTCTTGCAATCAAACCTCGATCATGTGCGCCTTTTGTACATTATTCATAAATATTCGTGATGATCTTCACATTTTGCATCTCATCAGTTGCGTTCGAGCGGTTACACCCGGTAACACGAGTTTGATGCGCGAGCAATACTCTCCGGCGCAGAAAACATTGATTTTCATCAAAAGGAATGATTGTGAGTACAAATGATGCTGCATTTCATCATTGACTTTCGTAGAAGCAATGGAGCAAGTTTCAATTCTGTTTGTGATGTTTTTGTTGTTATTTGGGGACATTTTCGACGAAAGTGCCTGGTGCCGTGAATGGTGAAATAATTTTGTTTCTGTGTACAACACATTTTGAGCAATATACTTCTCTGGGGCGCTAGACAAACCGTCAACCCCAAAAGTAAAAAAAAGGGAGTTCAGCGCCCCAGTTACTGGGTCTACTTCAAAAGTATAATTTTTGTGGAATAGAAAAGAAGCTATTCAAGAGCTAAAATAATACATTTTATCAATAGCGCTCCGCACTTACGCTAAAAATAGCAACGGATCTCAGAAAAACATTGCAACCATGCACGTGCCTGGGTGTGCGCGTCCATGTACACTACGCGTGTGAGACAATGTTTGTCTGACAGCCGGGGATTTTGTGACGTCATTAGTGCGGAGCGCTATTGAAGATAAAATCATTTATACTCAGTGACACACTAGTTGGTTTATTAATCGTATAAGTCAGTGACTGGTTTCAAGTCTATGCTTGAAGGGTAGATACAGCTAAAAATAGATATAGGTTGGAAAGTTTTAGAGCTGATCAGTTATTACCATATAAGGCAATCTTTGGGCAATGCAAATGAGATGCAGATATATGCAAATATAGCAAGGCCCCTATCCAATCAGGAAAAGGGTGGAAAAACTTGTAACCAATGAGAGAGCTTGCTGTATCCAGGGACACTGGGGTGTTTTGTGACTTGCAGTATATTGCTTCACTTTGTCACAGCCTATTGCACAAGCAACACTTTGTTGTTGTGTAATTAAAATATTTCCCTCCACCGCCCCAACCTCCTCCTTTTGGAAGTCATGGGCTGCTTCTCTGTTGAAGGATAGGCATAATTTGGACGGGATGTACACAGCCAATGGTTCTTATTTTACACAAATAAACAATGTTTATTGCGTAATTTGCAAAGTTGATTATTTCAAGTTTGGAATGGTACATGATATTTGAATTACATTTGTAACAAGCAGTTATAATAGTGCCGTGAGGTTCCCCGCAGGCTATTCCACTTCTGACTGTACGTTTCCAATGGTCAGAATTTATGACTGCTTGAGTTCTACAGGATGATTTTGCCTTTGTAATTAACATGATTATTCATCTTTGTGCGGATTGTTCTGGAATTCTTATAAATAACATTTAAATTTAGCTATGGGGTATCCCAAGTTTGGTTACCAATTGTATGGATCAGGTGTATCCCTGTGAAAATGGTTGGGATCAGGTGTATCCCTGTGAAATGGTTGGGATCAGGTTTTTCCCTGTGAAAATGGTTGGGATCAGGTTTTTCCCTGTGAAAATGGTTGGGATCAGGTGTATCCCTGTGAAAATGGTTGGGATCAGGTGTATCCCTTTGAAAAATGGTTGGGATCAGGTGTATCCCTTTGAAAAATGGTTGGGATCAGGTGTATCCCTTTGAAAAATGGTTGGGATCAGGTGTATCCCTGTGAAAATGGTTGGGATCAGGTGTATCCCTGTGAAAATGGTTGGGATCAGGTGTATCCCTTTGAAAAATGGTTGGGATCAGGTGTATCCCTGTGTAAATGGTTGGGATCAGGTGTATCCCTGTGTAAATGGTTGGGATCAGGTGTATCCCTGTGTAAATGGTTGGGATCAGGTGTATCCCTGTGAAAATGGTTGGGATCAGGTGTATCCCTGTGAAAATGGTTGGGATCAGGTTTTTCCCTGTGAAAATGGTTGGGATCAGGTGTATCCCTGTGAAAATGGTTGGGATCAGGTGTATCCCTTTGAAAAATGGTTGGGATCAGGTGTATCCCTTTGAAAAATAGTTGGGATCAGGTGTATCCCTGTGTAAATGGTTGGGATCAGGTGTATCCCTGTGAAAATGGTTGGGATCAGGTGTATCCCTTTATTGGTGGGTGTGTCCGGTTTGCCCAGACAATTTGGTATCCGGCACAAGGCAAATAAAAAATGTTTAAGGCTGTTGCCTTCAAGCAAATTACTTGTCCCTGTTTGTGTTCTTTTTGGAATCTGAGTATAAAATTAACTGTAGGATAAACTAACTTACCTAAATTATAAGACTGGGTCTCGGTATCCTGGGTGAGTGTATCCTGCAGTCATCGGTTTCCGATGGGATAACGGGAAAACTTCTATAAAACAGAAACGAAATAAAATTTCAGAAAATCACTTCACTAACTTTAAACTGGACACTTCCAGATTATACTCTGTTAAAATCCTCGAAGTTGAAGTATTTTCTTTGGAAATATTGTCTGCCATTTACAGCGACACAGATTCCGCTACGTAAACAAAACGTCACCAGTTTTCGGTAAATTGGTTGTACGGCAAAGTTCATTGACATCAGAGTAGCTATGGCGCAGCAAGTCACTCAAAAATTGATGAAATATTGTCCTGACTCGATTTGATCGAACTGGGTCGATGGAGTTATTTATATAAGGTTCTGAAAAGGTTTTGATTCCAAGATCGTGAATGATAAATTATTTTTTATAAATAAATGGTTGAATCAACAAAATGAGAATTTGGTACAGATCATGGTAGGTAAAATTATTATCACAACATTTTTATAATATCTGGCATCATTATGAGAGGCCTAAACGTGGATAGCATAAGTTCATCAGCTTAGCAAAGTTTCAAGTTAAAAAGAGAAAAATAAAATTATGGCACTTCAATTTGAGAAAGACTTTATAACACTTTTGTTACATTGGCACGCCATAAAAACCCAGATCGCAGCAGGATCACATGACCTGCCGTCTGACATCGGAAGAATGAACTTGCTCTAGCAGACGACAGTTTAGTTTGGAATATTTGACCACAGATTGTGTCTTGTATAAACGTTTGAACATTAGCCTTAAAATGCATTAGTAATCTATACCCAAAATTACATATAGTTTTTTACTTTTGAGTATCACTCACAACTGAAAACTTTATTCTCAAAATCCTGAATGTCGGAGATAGCCCTGAGTGTAGTCATCACTTTAGGGATACTGATCACAAAAAAAATCAAGCACGGTCTTGCGGTAAACGGGAATCAAATTTCGTCACCGAAAACACATGTCCATCGGAAATTCATGACCGTACGTTACTAAAGTAGTTGAGGTAACGCTGTGATTATATCATTCATAATCCATTCACAGAGAAAAAAATAAAGTCAGAAGCAAGATAGAGCTTAAACCCATTTGTTGAATTTTCTTTTGTTTTTCTTAATTGTTATGTGGAAATATTACAATAATTTTGGAGATATTACACAAAAGCGCTACCACAATTTGAGGTTACATAGTAATCCATGTACCTAGAAATGTTCCCTGAGGTCTGCTCAATCAATTTCTTAAGTCAGACCAAGGCTTAGATGTGGTCGGAGTTGAAAAGTCAAATTGTTTCATGGTCCATAGCCTACTCCTAGTCCTTGACTAAATGTTGTTTACATTTCCTTCCTCCATGTTTACACGAAGTTTAAAAAGTTGTACCTACCTCAACAACGGTTACCCGGCCGCCTCTGTTACCTTCCTTCATGATCCTATCAAGCAATGATTTATGGCGTAGGTGACGCTCCAATAGTGGGGCCTACTCCTAATTCCAGGCACGCCGTTTTTAACATAGATTTGGGGTTTAAAAAATGCTCACTACATGTATCCACTTCCTTGAAGAGTGACTTCTTGAACTTGAAGACACATGCTGTCAAAATAAAAAACACCGCCCTCTTGACACATCTTTATTTACGGCTCTGTACACATGCTATGTCTGCTGCCCCCAACGTCCACTGACCTGGTTTAAAGCCCCAAAGTTCCTCAGGCCTTCAGAAAATAATCGGAAATTGCAGACTAATCTAAACTTAATTTTTCTCCAAATTATAGGTAAAGTGTAGTATCATACTTTGGTAAGAAACCAACACAGAAATGTTCACAAATTTATGTATAACATACAGGGTATGAAGATGGTGCTGGTAGAAACCTACCGTTAAAATTTTTCCGCCTGAAAAGGTGTATTTATCCAGAAATTAGTAAAACAACGACCGAAAATCTGTTTGATCTTTTAAAAGATCAAAAATAAAAGTGAAAAGACTTAAGAAATACTGTGGTCGTTTTTCACTGTTTTCTCAAAAAATGGGCACCGTACGTATGTGATTGACATTTTCACAGATGACTGTTACTGTATCTTCCTTGATATTTTTGCCCATGAATCTGTACTTCTTTGACAAAAACCAAAGTATGATACTACCTTTAACTGAAGTTACAAATTAATTTTGCCACCCAACACTTTTTTCGTATGCAAATTAGGCTTGACCTTGACCGACATGGATGAGCACTGAATCATGAAATCATGAATATTAAATGATTTTTGGTCGGGAAATAGATAATATGCAAATTAGGCTTGCCCGTCACCAACAACGTGGATGAGCACTGTATATTCGGTGCCTGTGAGTTGCATACGTACATGTATTATCTATTTCCCGACCAAAAAATCATTTAATATTCATGACTTTTTTCTTAGTTCCTATTCAATGCAGGGGGTTAGTGTCTTTTAGCCCACAAGTTTGCAACAAGGATGTAAGGGAAGTTGTATTTTTTACACTAAAAAATTATCAAAATATGTTCAATTTAGGGTTGTCAGGACCCAGGAACATTTGCTTAAAGTAAAAATCTCATTTCGGAAAAGCTAATATTAAATAATTGTCTCAAAATAATCCTTGTGGGCTAAAAGACACTAACCCCCAATGCAACCCCAAATGAAAATAGTGAATCTGTTGCAACCTCTGTTTTTTTTTAAGTGTTGATTGAAGTACAATAATCGAATCCAAGGAGGGACAAAACTATAACTGTAAATAACAAGAATTTGAATTGGAATCAATTTGCTTTCTGTTTGTTGGCGAGATTCAGCACTAGTAGCAATTTCCTTCTTTCTGTTCGAATTCAAATTTAGTACATACACACTCATGCAACATGTAAACAAAGAACTAAGGATGTATTTGTTTCTTGAAATCTGCTTTTATTGAAACATGTCATTCTGCTAATCACTCATTCAAACCATACTGCAATTATTTATCTAGTCTTCCACATTATTGTTTTGTGTACAATTCAGGGTTTGACAGTAAGAAATAGAATAAATCTTCACATGGTTCTTGACACTGCAATTAATAAACCACCCCCTTAATTAAAAGACAATCATAAATCTGTTTTTACGCATAATTTAAATAGCAATACTTGGACCTAATGGTCATTTCCTCCACAGGAAAATTATCCGTGTTTGTATTATGTAACTTCCAACCAGACACTGGAAACTTGGTTTCAATTTTTGTGTCTGAAATATACCATAAACATGATTGATGTCGTCATAAATGTATAAGAGCAAATAAATGTAAGCGAAAGTTTCAAAATTTGCATGTTATAATGAACAAAAATCAGTACATCGTGCAATTCATAGAAATGTACATCAGGTTATTAAACCAAATCCTTTGAGAAGTTAAACAGCATTTGAAAAGAGAGTGTTTTTAAAGATAATTTCCACACTTTTAAACAGTAGATCCTTTACGGCTCAAAATAATTCCTTGCCAGGGATTATAATAAATATTAGGATGGCCCGTGAAGTCTGCTACAGCTTCCAAGGGCACTGGTCCCTAAAGATAATACAGAGCACTGCGCTAAAGGAAAAAATGTAACTGTACTGTCTTCAAGAAAATGTCACCATTTAATACACCAAAATATAGTCACATGGCCACATTAGAAATAAATGGGGAAAAAAAAACACGAAGTAAATAACATCCATTATCTATGAAACTGAGATTTTGTGCTTTCTGTTGTAAAACAACAGAATAAAGAATCTACCGTACTCAAAATGCACATGTGCTGAAATGACTGCAAAAATGCTCACCCAGAGAGCCAACACTTCATAACACAACAAAGCTCATCACATAAAGTCCGGTGCAAAATACTGAGAGGGGGGTTCAACAATTGTTTCCTTGCATCAGAGGGCTATTTGTACATTATGTATTCATACACTGATTTACAACTGTACACATTTATTTTCAAACAGTCCACACACTATTCTTAAAAATGTCAACACGTTTCCTTGTACTTTTCTAGGGGAAGAAATTTGTGAAATATTGTGAATGTTTACCAACACTTCCAAGGCTTAAATACAGGTTCTGTCTAAATAATTCTAACAAGATGCTATTCTCTGAAGGTTGACTCAGAGCCAAGGAATATCTGAGGGTGAAAGAGGTAACGGATTAGCAATTTGATATCGATACGCTAAGTGATAGAGCCATGGAAATTGCACCGAACTGCCTAAATGCCAAAATACTCTATAGACTGCATGACACAATCCATGTTGGAGTCCAATGCAATTCCATCCAAATGATTAATCAGTGGTGTTACTAAGTATCTCTACATGAAGTGGCTTGTGACTGTGTGATCACAACAATGCCTTGACTTCATCGTAGAGAACCAACACCAGGGCACCGCCTGTACCACGCAGGACATTAGAGAATGCACCCTTGAAAAATGCACGGCTACCCTCATTGGCTGCAATCTTCCTCCAGCAGTCGATGGTGTTCTTGTAGAGGATATCCTTGCGTCCAGACTGCATCATCATACGTCGACGGACTGTGTCGAAGGGGTAGGAGATGATACCGGAGCAGGTGGTCACCGTCTGGGCCACCATCCAGGAGACGAAGATGTTCCTCTGGTACTTGGTTGGCAGCATGCCCTTTGCCGTGTCGTAGAAGCCGAAGTAGGCTGCTCTGTAGATGATGATGCCCTGGACAGAGACAGCGAAACCACGGTACAGCCCGAGGATGCCATCAGACTTGAAGATGGAGCTCAGGCAGTGGCCCAGCCCTCTGAATTCACGCTCAGCCAGGCCTTTGCCCACATCGGCAGCAAGACGGGTACGGGCAAAATCTAATGGGTAGACGAAGCATAGTGAGGTAGCACCAGCAGCGCCACCAGAGGCCAGGTTGCCTGCAAAATATCTCCAGAACTGCTTCTTCTTGTCAACTCCGCTAAGGAAAACTTGCTTGTACTTGTCCTTGAAGGCAAAGTTAAGTGCCTGTGTTGGAAAGTAACGGATGACATTGGCCAAATTTCCACGCCATAACGAAAAGAAGCCCTGCTCTTTGGTTACCCGGCTGAAGCAGTTGACAATGCCAGTGTACTGGTCTTTGACAGCAATTTGCCTAGACGCTGCTTGGACCTGCAGAAAAAAGAAAGAAGAAAAACAAGACGAAAAATCAATAACTGAAAACAGTCCCATTTGTTTCATTTACTTTTCAAATAATGTACACTTAAGTCAATTCTGGTATTGGTTTACAATAGTACCGTATTCCTTTAAGAGAATTACACTTTATTGTTGGAAAACTTCCGTGTGCAGCAATTAGTAGTTGTGCAGTAAATGTACATATAGGCAGTACATCCACATTGTATGTGTCGCGGATTACGACTTTAGATTTTATTCTGAATTCTGATTTTTTTTGTTCAAATCTTAACTCAAGAATTTCAGCTTTGCTCTGTGCAAAATTATTGGAAATTTTTAATTTGAGCCTTTTCATCAGTCCGTGAAGGGCAAGCCTAATTTGTATAATTTCTTGTCGGAAAATATCGATTTTTATAACACTGAATGATCGTGTCAGAGCACAAATAAATATGCTGCATTTCATCCCTTTCGCTTGGAGAAAAGTTAGAGCGATATTCAAGCCAATTTGTGATGTCTTCGTTGTCATTTGAGGACATTTTTCGGCGCAGTAGGCCCAGTATGAAGGACAATTTTTTTCATTCTCTGGGTTGCTAGACCGACCGTTGACCCCCAAAATTAAAAAAGGGAGTTCAGTGCCCCTTTTAATGCTGCGTTTAAGAAATTCCAATCTTTACCACATTTCTCATTGACATTGTACAGTGTTCTTCACTTTTCAATAGGCCTACTAGCGCTGGAATAAGAGTGAAGAGAAATAAAGAGGAAATCAGCTGAATCTGAGGAAAAGTTGCATGCCTGTTTTTTAGGGAATAAAACTTTAATTTTAAAAGAAGGTCATATGTGATATGACCTTCTTTTAAAATTAAAGTTTTATTCCCTAAAAAACAGGCATGCAACTTTTCCTCAGATTCAGCTGATGGAGTAATTGCAGAATACCCCGCCACGCGAGAATTACCCTTTTTAAATGGTTGGCTACGATGTGAGAGACGTGGTACGGTGCATTAGCAAACCAGCGAATTATGAAATGGGCGAATTTTCAAACGGGCAAATTATTAAACGGGCGAATTCGCAAACGGGCGCGATGAGGGATACGGCTGTATTTTTTGTGTAGGACTATGGACGAACTAGGTGCCGGCAGGTGGCTACGCGGATACGATGTGGTCGTGACACTGAAGAACGAAGCAACACAAAGTGAATGGGAGATTGATAGAAAATACTAAGTCCAAACTAGGTGCCGGCAGGTGGCTACGCGGATACGATGTGGTCGTGACGCTGAAGAACGGAGCAACACAAAGTGAATGGGAGATTGATACAAATTACTAAGTCCAAACTAGGTGCCGGTAGGTGGCTACGCGGATACGATGTGGTCGTGACGCTGAAGAACGGAGCAACACAAAGTGAATGGCAAGTTGTTAAAAAATACTAAGTCCAAACTAGGTGGTCGTGACGCTGAAGAATGTAGCAACACAAAGTGAATGGGAGATTGATAAAAATTACTAAGTCCAAACTAGGTGCCGGTAGGTGGCTACGCGGATACGATGTGGTCGTGACGCTGAAGAACGGAGCAACACAAAGTGAATGGCAAGTTGTTAAAAAATACTAAGTCCAAACTAGGTGCGGGTAGGTGGCTACGCGGATACGATGTGGTCGTGACGCTGAAGAACGTAGCTACACAAAGTGAATGGGAGATTGATAAAAAATACTAAGTCCAAACTAGGTGCCGGTAGGTGGCTACGCGGATACGATGTGGTCGTGACACTGAAGAACGAAGCAACACAAAGTGAATGGGAGATTGATAGAAAATACTAAGTCCAAACTAGGTGCCGGCAGGTGGCTACGCGGATACGATGTGGTCGTGACGCTGAAGAACGGAGCAACACAAAGTGAATGGGAGATTGATACAAATTACTAAGTCCAAACTAGGTTGCGGCAGGTGGCTACGCGGATACGATGTGGTCGTGACGCTGAAGAACGGAGCAACACAAAGTGAATGGGAGATTGATAAAAATTACTTAGTCCAAACTAGGTGCCGGCAGGTGGCTACGCGGATACGATGTGGTCGTGACGCTGAAGAACGGAGCAACACAAAGTGAATGGGAGATTGATACAAATTACTAAGTCCAAACTAGGTGCCGGTAGGTGGCTACGCGGATACGATGTGGTCGTGACGCTGAAGAACGGAGCAACACAAAGTGAATGGCAAGTTGTTAAAAAATACTAAGTCCAAACTAGGTGCGGGTAGGTGGCTACGCGGATACGATGTGGTCGTGACACTGAAGAACGAAGCAACACAAAGTGAATGGGAGATTGATAAAAAATACTAAGTCCAAACTAGGTGCGGGTAGGTGGCTACGCGGATACGATGTGGTCGTGACGCTGAAGAACGAAGCAACACAATTAAAGTGAATGGGAGATTGATAACAAATACTAAGTCCAAACTAGGTGCGGGTAGGTTGCTACGCGGATACGATGTGGTCGTGACACTGAAGAACGAAGCAACACAAAGTGAATGGGAGATTGATAAAAAATACTAAGTCCAAACTAGGTGCGGGTAGGTGGCTACGCGGATACGATGTGGTCGTGACGCTGAAAAACGAAGCAACACAAAGTGAATGGGAGATTGATAAAAATTACTAAGTCCGAACTAGGTGCCGGCAGGTGGCTACGCGGATACGATGTGGTCGTGACACTGAAGAACGAAGCAATACAAAGTGAATGGGAGATTGATAAAAATTACTAAGTCCGAACTAGGTGCCGGCAGGTGGCTACGCGGATACGATGTGGTCGTGACACTGAAGAACGAAGCAATACAAAGTGAATGGGAGATTGATAAAAAATACTAAGTCCAAACTAGGTGCCGGTAGGTGGCTACGCGGATACGTGGGGTCGTGACGCTGAAGAACGAAGTAACACAAAGTGAATTGCAGGTTGTTAAAAATTTAGAGTCCAAACTAAGTGCCGGTAGGTGGCTACGCGGATACGATGTGGTCGTGACACTGAAGAACGAAGCAACACAAAGTGAATGGGAGATTGATAAAAATTACTAAGTCCGAACTAGGTGCCGGCAGGTGGCTACGCGGATACGATGTGGTCGTGACACTGAAGAACGAAGCAACACAAAGTGAATGGGAGATTGATAAAAAATACTAAGTCCAAACTAGGTGTCGGTAGGTGGCTACGCGGATACGATGTGGTCGTGACGCTGAAGAACGAAGTAACACAAAGTGAATTGCAGGTTGTTAAAAATTTAGAGTCCAAACTAAGTGCCGGTAGGTGGCTACGCGGATACGATGTGGTCGTGTTCATTCATTTTCAAAAGATAACTTTATTTTAACCAAGTTCTTCCAGAAAATGACACATTAAAGGAAAAGGAAAAAACAATGGCAAGTCAAGTTTGAACAAGTTTAACAATATAAGGTAATGTAGATTCTCTAATTTTTTTGTTTTTATGAAGAACTCTCATTTTATTTTGTAATGAAAAGTGTTGATGTCTTGTTGCTGTCGATTTTTTTTCTCGTCATTTAAATTTTGCATGGTGTTGTTAATGTTTTAAGGGGATGCATAGTTCTTCTACCCATCACTTGACACCAAATTTGTGGAACTATAGATTTTTATATTCAATTATTTTTTTCATTTCTTTAGGGAAACATAAACACTGAAGTATGAAAGTATTCCTGTTGTTGTCTCAAAACTTGCCCTTTTATTCCTTCATTGGTTTATACTTATCATTGTTGTTATTTCATGCTATATACTAATACCTTTTTTGCTGTTTCAGAGAAAATAACAAATTGCACGCACAACACCAATACTACACCATACGCAGCATTGTCACATTTGTTTTTACAATTTTTGCATGTTCTGTTTATTAAAATAAGTAACTTCTTTATTACTTTCGTACTAACAACCCTTACTTAAAAATATTCTGATGAAAAACACCTGTACTTATGAAATAACTGAATTGTATTTATTTTCTGTCATTTTATTTGTTTGAAACAGCTCAATGCCGACTATAAAGAACTGCTTAGAACATCACATCATAGGAAGATGACATGTAAAAATGGCCTTTGACACAAAGTACAACTACAAGGCACCAAAAGGCTATTATTTCTTAAAAGTGGTTTTGTGGGATAGTTTTTATGAAGTTAACTGTATTCAATATACATTCAAGAGCAATGAATTATGCTGCATCAAACCCTGTCAAACAAAAAGCATCCTTTCTGTTACCCATCTGCACTGATTTAATAGTAATTTGATCATTATTACAACACTGACCGCCAAATTAATAGATTTGAGGCATACCCCGAAGTACATGTACTATACAAATGTGCACTTTATTTTGAGACCAAAGAAATCCCCTCTGGCTGATCAATTTCCAAATTTAGCACATGTGTAAAGGAGCATGCGTAACAAGATTTTAGTTTTGGAGGTATTTCCGGTTAACATCTCCCTTTGCTATAGCTACTGTACCAACTATTACATAATTTATTGTGAGTAATGCTGATGTATTTATGCCAAAGATAAGCAATTTAAAATGAAATCTTGAAAGTTATGGATTTCAAATAGTTCCTTTTCTTATTACTTGGTACCAAATATAATGTTGGATGAGGTTCTGCATATGAAGTTTGTTGGTTTGAAGAATTTCCTCCGGCCTTTACTGATGTTGTGCTGCCAACTTCCTCTCTCTGTTTCTTGTGGAAATGGTGGCATTTTAGATTCTCAACATGGGCACTCTTCTCTAGATACTGAAGTCATTATCACAACCCCCATCACAACAACATCTGTAGGCCCTATGGCATGTTTGTTACTGCAAATAAAAATCACAATACATAAAGTTGGAGATTGAGTGCATTAAGTATGCCATTACGTAATTTTAATTGTTGTCATGAGGAAAATTTATCATAATTATGTATTAATTGTTCATCAGTCAGCAGGCGTAATGAGTTGGAAAGTAAAATTACATGGTTTGCAGACTTATAAACAAACATGTTGTTGGCTACACGTCACACTGAGCCGAGATTTCCTTTTTATTGGAATCAGTTTATAAAGAAAAACTCCAGATGGAATACAATGAGAATGTCACGAGAGTGTACATTTAATTTAGAGAAATTCCTGCAATGGTAGTACATGAACTGGATGAATTAGCCACAGCAGCAACAAAGGTATTAGTAGCATATGAAATAAATACAGCGGTGAGTATAAACTAATGAAGGGATAAAAGGGCAAATTGAAGGAACCAAATGAAGAATTCCATACTTCAACGTCCAATGTTTTCACCCCAAAATGAATTGCAATTAGAAATAAAATAACAACAATATCCCAGAAATACATAATATGGAAAAGAATTAATTGAAGAATATTAAAATCTAGTTCCACAGATTTGATGTCAAGTGATGGGTGACTATGGAATTCTTATTCCCTTATAAACATTAACAACGTCATGCAAAAGAAACAAAAATGAAAACGAACAATATTGAAAGCTACAAGTACGTTCTATAAACACTTCATTTAAAAATGAAATAAAATTAAAACTCAATAATTAGATTACCTGTTATTTTGTTCAAGCTTGACTTTCCACAATAGAATTTCACTGGATGAATATGGCAAATAAACAACAGCACAAATTTTCTCAAATGAAACCAGAATAAACATTAAAGAAGAGATCAAGAAAAAAGGAGAAAAAGAAATTGTTGTTTTTTCTCCAAACGGTCCAAGATTGCAACAGGTAAAAAAACAAGCAGGCAATAATGCATATTAAGTGAGGCGCGGCGCCTGCACCACTAGTTTTGCGCGCCGACACTGTCATCCACTCGGCAAGGGAATAAACACTGATTTATCCAAAACTGACCACTCAATGTTGCGACCAAAAATACATTTTGTTGCTTGTATGCAGACGAAGTTTCATTGCTGAACTCCATCAAGTTCTCGAGAAAAAGGCGAAAGAAATCACGCACATGCTGCGCCATAGAGTTGTGCGATAATACACGGCCAATATTTGTCATCTATAAAACCCAGAATGCTTTGCGAACGTCGAAAAGCAAGCTCTTCAGCTGCCCATTCGAACATGGGCAATTCGAACATGGACAGTTTGGGTGTTTGTTCAGGCCTGTGCCTGCATGGCTACACGTACTGTACGTACGCCGGGTGAACGTGTAGGCCTGCGTCGCGTCGGCAATGAGTACGTGTTTTACCATGTCAACTGGGTTGTGTGTGTGTGCGCTTGTCCGTGGGCATTGTCCGTGGGCAATGAAGCGCGACATCGTAGCCGGCTACGATGTGGGAGAGGTGAGTGGCGGGGTATTCTGCAATTGTGCCCAGCTGATTTCCATGGTCATATGCAGGGTGGGAGGAGGGAGGGGGGGGGGGGGGAAGAATCGATAATGAAGCCACGCCGGACGCCGATTACGCAACTTCCAGTTCCACAGATCCCAAGAATTAAAGAAATATTTTGCTGATTTTGCGTTTTAGGCATGACAGTAGTTCTTGCATATACCGAAGTAATAATGCTTATTAAGATTATGTCACATTAAATACTGTTAAAATTAAGGAAATAGGCCAACACAATTATCTGAAAACGACATCACTGTTTCAAGGATATTGTGAATAGTAAAAGTCCACGCTGCGCTCCCACACACACACACGTACGTATACTGCAGACATGTGACCGGTAGGTGAACCGAGCCGGTCATCCACGAGATGAAATTCCTCCCCCAAAAAACCCATGAAATACACCAAAATATCAGATTTTTTTACCTGCAAGAGCAGCTTCACTCTTTCAATAGGAGCTACGGCAGTCTTGGAAATGGCGGCAGATATTCCACCGGCCAAAAGATCCTTGACGAAGGAGGTGACGGCTTCTTTAGAGATCGACATGATGGCTTCTCACACGGATAGAGGCCGAAATTCGCCGGTAAAAATTGCAGGCAACGAGATTTTTACGTGACGTCATCGGCCTGTTCACATCGACCGCACAGAATCGCATTGGGCAAAAAAATAGTCCCATTAATTTATTGTAACTACAAAAACACGTTTTATGATACATTTCACGAGTCAACGGGTTACTCATATGATATTCTCGGTTCTATTCGTTCATTTTATTTCAATTTACTTCATCTGAGTTTTGTTTTAATGGAACTTTAACTCTAGCCCATGAATACGGGACGAGTTTTTACGTGCCAAAATTGGTGATCACGTGACTGTGACGTCGCATTGATCTAGTGGAATTTCCCTCCTCGTTAGATCGTCCTATTTTACAGGAGGGGTGACTAATATAGAAATAATTATTTCAATTTCATTTTCTCTGTCCACTCCGTCTGCTCATCGTCAAATATAGTCACATTAGTATAATATTTTCATCATATTTACTTCTAAGCAGGTTCAATGAAGCAAAGGAGCACTGTTGGGTTAAATCATTTAAATTCAATAAAATAATCATACCTCTAACGAAATGAACAAAACAATGCAATCAATTAGCCAGTGGGGGTACAGGTAAGGGTCACTATCAAACTTGTTTTAGTAAAGGCCCCACACGAAACAAGGATATGTATCATTTCTCATTTAACGCGCGGAAATTACTCATTCATGAAATATTGTACTAATGCGTTTAAAAGGCAAGCACGTGGTATTATGTTTTCCTTGAGAAAATGTTCACCCCACGTGACAAAAGTTCCAATCAATCACATTCCTGTAGCTGCTATTCTTTCCGGAGGCCCCACCCACAAATAATTCGACTAGGTATATCATACTTTCGTTTTTGTCAAAGAAATACAGATTCATGGGCAACAAAATATTATGATCTTTAGGCCCCTAACAGATCAAAACCTTTACTCTTTTCTGGATAAATACAGCATTTCAGGCAGAAAAAGTTTAACAGTGGTATGTTCTAGCAGCACCATCTTTATATCCTGTAGCCTAAGTTATAGAAAAATCTGTGAAGATTTCTGTTTCGGTGTGCTACCAAAGTATGATACTGCCTTTAAAGGTAATTTCATACTTTGGTTTTAATTAAAGAAATGCAGATTCATGGGCACAAATATCAAGGAAGATACAGTAACAGCCATCTGGGAAAATTATTATAGTCCCAAACTTTGCTCACTTTTTGAAAAAACAGTGAAAAACGGCCACAAAAGTTCTTAAGTCTTTCCTCTTTTATTTTTGATCTTTAAAAGATCAAAAATAATTTTGGTCACTGGTTTTACTCTTTTCTGGATAAATACAGCATTTCAGGCAGAACAATTTTAACGGTATGTTTCTACCAGCACTGTCTTTATACCCTTGTAAGTTATAGAAAAATCTGCGAAGATTTCTGTTTCGCTGTGCTACCAAAGTATAATACTAAGAGCAAATTTACTGACAGAAAAAAAGAAAGAAACTTACACAAATAAAATATTATTACAACTTTTTGGTACCGGGAATGAAATATGATGTCACTTCTGATTCATATTTCTCTTCTTTTATTAAACAAGTGAAACAAAAACAAAACATGTAATTAAATATGAACGCATAGAAGACACTGATTCTTAAACTGAATCATTTTAAAATTACAGACATATCTGAAAGTTTACTTAACTTTTCAAAAAAGAAAGATATTAAGAAAGCTTATCCCCACTGGTTGAAATCGGCTTCATCAAAGTGGTAAACATGACAAATCCGTTCACGAACTACATTCATCATCATAATTTTATGCTGGATTTTCTCTCATTAACATCATTAACCAAATATGACATGAAACAAATTTCCATGCGGGATTTACCACTTTGCTTTACCTTCAAAGTACAAGACTATCCAGGCAGCGTCTGGTATTTTGTTGCTTTGATTGTTATTTTTGTTTTTCGAAAATAAGCTTTTCAAATAAAAATGAGACTAAAATACTCGAACATTGGATGGCCTAGCCAAATTAACCAATTCTAAATTGATTTTGCCTGGTACTAAATATGGAAATATACTTGAAATGATCCATTCCTTATTAAAGCCATAGGATTTGGAATAGCAATAGCAATTAAGCATCATGTCGCCTTTCTTCTTGTTTTTTTTTCCCAAGACATTCTCACTTTCCCCCTGTTTCTTCTTCTAGTTCCAAATTTAAGCTGCTTGGCCCCTGAAAAAAAGGCTTTTGCAAGCAATGACTTAATTCTTTGGTAATGCTCAACGCCAACAGCAAAGGTATTCCGCTTGAACGATTTGGGAGAAACTGTACTCTCCCCCCCCCCCAAAAAAAAAAAAAGAAAAAACGGAAAAAGTAAATAAATGATTCATAATAAAGATAAATGAAATTAAAAACAGACGAAGACGTATCTGTAAAACATAGAGACCTAATTTCGCACATTTGTAAAACCTTCTTGTGAAAATGAAAATATCTGCCACATTCAGTTATTTATCCAAGTTTCCTTTTAATTCATCAAAAGCAATTTTTTTTGTCATAAAAAAACAACAACTGGTGACCTTCCAAACTCTTTTCGCTGGATAATTCATCTTTCTTTTTCTTTCTTTTTTCTTTTCAATCCCATTACCCAAACAGGGAAAAAATTTGTATTTAATGTGTGCTTTTTACCACATTTGGGAAATTCTACACCCCCCCCCAAAAAAACCCCAAACAAACAAACAAACAAACAAACACCACCAACAAAAGTTGATGACAAGATTTATAAAAAATACTCACATAATACCAATTTGGGTTTTGGTAAATTGGACCTTTGTTTTTAGATCAAAATGATTTGTATTACAAATTCTGATATGTCTGGCAAAGTGTTGATATGCCTTTCTTGTATTGGGGTAAAATTTTACTTTAATTGGCGTGATGTGCAAGTACATTGAACAAAATGCAAGACCCAATCAAATAGCATAGTATAAAATGATGCATTTCTGCATATTCTTAAAGATGCTATCATACTTTAGTATGAAACCAAAACAGACATGTTCACAGATTTACCTATAACTGATAGGATATAAAGATAGACCTGGTACAAACATATATTTACAGTTTTTTCGGAATGATTTGCTTTTTTTTTAGAAATGAGTAAAACTAAAGACCGAAAACACTTTTGATCTCCGAGATCAAAACCTGACAATTACAATTACCTCACAATTTCGTTTAACGATTGCAGACCTTTTTTTTGCTAATTTCTACTGTTTCTAAAGATCCATTGGGCTGCAAATTTCACAGGTTTGTTTTAATTCCATGACAAATCAAGTTATGAACAGTCAACTTTATCAAAGTATGATATTAAGAAAAATCTGTGAAAATTTCAATCCCATACAGTGCCCACTTTTTGAGAAAACAGTGAAAAACGGCTACAGTATTTCTTAAGTCTTTTCTCTTTTATCTTTGATCTTTTCAAAGATCGAAAAGATTTTCAGTTGTTGTTTCACGAATTTCTTGATAAATGCACCATTTCAGGCGGAACAATTTTAACGGTATGTTTCCTCCACCACCATCTTCATACCCTGAAATTTATACGTATTAAATCTGTGAAGTTTGTGAACATTTCTGTTTTGGTGTCTTCCCAAAGTATGATAGTACCTTTAAGCATGATAGCTGCCTTTCATCATTTTAAAAGCAAGTATGTGGTGCTTTTTATTCTGAATTGCAGTGTTAATGCGTATGACTTTTGCTGTAGAATGATAACCCATTAACATTAAGCAAACAAATTTTAACACGACGATCTAGCCTTATCACAAACTCTCTGTACTTCTCAAATATTTTTGAGTCGTAAAAATAATTTTCCACACATTATTTTGTAAGGTTTTGATAACATATTGTCTTAACATACGTCTCAGAAAAAAAAAGAAAAGCAAGATTTCTGCTTAAGAAAGAACCACTTTTGAAAAAAAAGTGTTGATAATTAATAGTCGTTTTTATAAAAACTGATACAGTGGAATGCCATTATAACAAACATCGCTATACCCAACATTTGGCTATACCGAAAATCATCCTTGGCTCCCAATTTTTATGTACAATGTATAGGCATGTTGAACATTGTTCACTATAACAAACGATTTCTGTGAATCCCAGCATGTTCATTATAGTGGCATACCACTGCACTATAATTCTTAGCTTGGCCAGAAAATACTGGCCAGAACATATTATTGAGCTTAAATCTCTGGTTCTTCCAGACGCTTCTCAACCCCCAAGGACAAGCAAGCAAAGCACTTCACCATAAAAGGATGTTTTAAGGGTTAAAGGGGTTTTGAACTGATGCCCTTCAAATGAAAAAAAAATGAAAAAAAGGAATTTTTTGTAAATTTTGTAAGGAGAACTATAAACAAAAATGTCAAATTTTGTTGGAGGAGCTTGCTAGTCAAAAGGGCTTTTCACAATATCCAAAATCTCGGGGTTGGAACCGGATCGAACCCCGAGATTTTTTCAACCTTTTCCACACTTGAACATTTTCAACCCCGAGCCAACCCGGGTAGGACGGCCTAGCCGGATCGAAATCAACCCTGGTAGGGAGCAGGGTTGAAAATCTCAACCCGGTTCCAAACTGCATTTTGCGCCGTGATCTGTGTTGTATGAGCCGGTTCACCATAAACGTAGTGTGAATGTTGCATCTCTTTGATCCGGTTCAAAAACTTGCCAGGCCGAACCAGGGCATCTCCGGGTTGGTTTCAACACGGATCAAAAAGGAGATAGTGTGAAAATGCCTAAAGGGCATCAGGGTTTTAAGGTTTATTAATCTGACAAAGAGTGGATTTCACAAAACACTAATCTTAACTTTGAGTTGTCAGTATTACCATATTGATTTGTACTGTGACATCCATCACAATCACACTTTGCTTTATAGCAATTCAGATTGATTCACGATTCAAGATTAATCTCAGTGCTTTGTGAATTTGACCACTGATCATCAAATATTATCCATAGAGCAGTTGGTCAAGTTTTGCCACCCCGATGACCGATGGTCAACGATAAGAAAAAGGCTTGACATTTCATCTGGCCCTGACAACCCTCCAAGTGCACTTTTTGTCTAGACAGTCACTGGGCCATGTATTTAGTAATAGTAAAAGTAAAAGTCCCTTTTACGTTGGGCTTCATCATCTCGGCTGCTGCTTCTATGTCCGTGTCTATCTCTATCTCTGTCTCTGTC
This sequence comes from Astropecten irregularis, assembly GCA_963971285.1. Classification (NCBI taxonomy): domain Eukaryota; kingdom Metazoa; phylum Echinodermata; class Asteroidea; order Paxillosida; family Astropectinidae; genus Astropecten; species Astropecten irregularis. The sequence goes on from OZ020246.1 coordinate 13,229,102, forward strand.
TCTGGGGCTGTCCCTGTGTCTGTCGCCCTCTCTATCGCGCTTCCTGCTCCGGTCTCTGTCCTGGCGTCTGTCGGACCGTGGGGAATCCAGGGGAGACTCTTTGGCTTCTGCAGGGCTGCTCTGCTGAGGTTGGATGGCCTTCCCCTCCGCCGAGCCCTCCTGGTCTGCCGCCGCTGACTTCTCCTGTCTGGCTGGCCCTGATTCCTTGCTGTTGATCGGGTTGGCTTCTCCACAGTCTCCACTCCCAGTTTCCCCACCGAGTGTGCCTTCACCAGCTGTATCGGCGTCCTCACACTTCCCTTTGTCACCGTCCTCACACTTCCCTTTGTCACCGTCCTCAATCTTCTCTTTGTCGCCGTCCTCGCTTGCATCGGCCATGCCATCGGGCGAAACGTCGATATCGCACATGCGCAGGATGTGCTGCCTCTCACCCTTAGCAATATAGGAACGGACGGAGTTCTTGCCACGCCAGCCCACAAGAACCAATGACATATCATTGGAGTCTGGGTCCCTGGGAGGTAGAGATGGAAGAGAGGGTGGATGGGCAGGGGAAAAGGAGAGGGCAAAGTTATTATTTGGAAGGAAAGGAATAACTATATAAATAATATGTAATTCAAATACATTTTTTTCAGTATCAACACTCTCTCCTATGGACGGCCAGAGTATACTGGCCGGAAAGTCGAGGCAACTTCTGACCTGTTCTTTTTGGAACCACCTAGAAAAGAGTTACATGGTCATAAATCCTGCCTCAACTTTGTGGAATAGTGACCCAAATCACATCTTGTTCTGAACTTGCTGAATTTCTTTTCTACTCCTTAGAGCTATATTAATTTACAAGAGCGCTGACTTGTGTACAGAGTGATGCCTGCTGGGTGCATCCATGTTTGTGCACAAACCTATGGAAAACACAAAATTCTGTACGTCTATTTGCATATCTGCGTTTGTGTTCTATACCGGTGTGTTATCGAAGCCCAATGCACCCCAAATCTGAAGCAACTTTGGCAAATGCTCATTTCATTTTACAGTAACATTCGTGCGTAAGGTGTACTTATGCCTTGCATTTTACATTCTTTGAAAGGCATTCTAGGCAAAGTCGTATTGTCTCACAGACAAGCACACAAATTCAAAATGACTGCGCCCAGGACGGCTTCGAAGCATCTCCACACTCATGAACGCAGAGCTAGCGCTCTAGTAATCTAGTACTTCTGTCAGATTGATAAACTACTGTACTATCCAGCATGAAAATTATTACAAGAACACATTCACAATTGTATTCAAATTAGCATCTGCAACTTAAATAGGAAATTGCGGCACAATAGATTAGAAGGAACAATAAAAAAAGGGATTATAGACCAGAACATGATCTAATGTAACAGGGACACTGGCTCTTTTTAATACAACTTCAGTCTAGGATAATGCTTCTGCTAAGCATTGGCGTAACTAGGGGGAGGGGGGGGGAGGTCAATGGGGTAAAGTGCCATGGGCTGATGAGTGCCAGTTTTGGCTTTTTTTTTTGGGGGGGGGGGGACGTTAAAACATAAAGGCAAAATAAAATGGTAGTTGTACTGCCAGCGAAGTTATTGGAAATTCAATTCCAATTTCAAATTGTTCAATTTTATTTTTCATTGGCATCAGAAGTTAGGGATGCAATTTTAACGCTTGATCCGGGCGCCACTTTCCTTAGATACGCCGCAGCTTCTAAGGATCAAAATACCAGGATCTTCACAGCTTTTCATACAGAATGGATTAAGGGTCATTGCAGTTGTTAAGGCAGTTTGCTGCCTACAATTTCTAACTGCGTGTGCAAAGGCCGTCAACTTTGGAAGTATGTTGCAATTTGTGAACTCTATATCACATCTGTGCAAACAGCTCGACATGTGACTGACAAGCCCTTGCTAAATTTACACTGATATTGCTTCACGCCCACCCACACCCCAAGGACCTGTTTGTTTAATGCACTGGATCACGAATCTTGCGGATCCGGATCCCATTTTAACATACCCCACATAGGACGTGGATCCCCAAATCTGGGATACTTTGCGTTAAACAAACAGGCCCTTTATAGTGTGTATCAAAATGCCAGCAAACACGGAACTCCTATTGTTCCTATTGTTTGGACTTGCACATTCTTGGCAAGAGCTCCAATGGTTTTGTAAATGCTTTTTCCAACTATGTACCCAAACAGTGCACCCCTTAATAGTTTGAATATGACGACAAACTAAAACACACACAAACTCACACAGAGGCACTGTGAACTTTGCACCTTCTTCCTTATCCCAAAGTAAGCAAAGCTTAAAATGGTCAAAGTCCTCCTAGATTAGCACTTTACTGGAAAACTATTCAGCCCATTCAACTTCAAATTCCAATTGAGTGGTGCAATTTTTGTTCCTAATAGCGTAAAGGTGGCATGTTTTTTTGCATATAGGATGTAAGGGTCATCCAAAGTTGACAATTTTCTGAGATAATTTACGTTTAAAGTTTTCCAAACACAATTCCATCATGGTGGGTTGCAAGGAACCTTGGCTGAGTTATTGGCTCAATTTAGAACTGGCAATAATGTGCATTAAGGAGCGAGATATCCCGACATACAGTTATTAATAAAGCCCTAAATCTTTTTTTCTAGCTATTAATAAAATATGGCTTTTGAATGGATTCCCAAATATTAAAAGATACATGTATCTGGAAATATAGAGGCCCCGTCATTTAGCTAGATAGCTCAGATTAGTGCTTGGCAAAATCGGGTAATTTCATATCCGCCCCGCTGACCCCAGCTAGCTCTGTGGCCTAGCGGTATGGCATCTGCACTCGTAAGCAGGAGGTCGTGGGTTCGAATCCCCCTTAGCCAGAATGTGATTTTTTCATGTGCTCTCACAAACGCTGAGTATACAGTGCACATCCACGTCAGTGAAGGGCAAACCTAATTTGCATATTATCGATTTCCCTACCAAAATCATTAAATATTCATAATTTCATATCCGGTTCCTGATTTGAAAAAAAAAATCAGGTTAGCAGTTTATAACCTATGTAATCATGTGAAATGTGTGTGATTTAAACGTCTTCTTCAATGTGATCGTCACTTTCTGGATGCTTTTAACGATGTTATTCTTTAGATCAAGCATTTCGATCAAGTACACAATGTTTCTTTTAGATCCAGTACGTGAAAAGCATGTTTCTACTTGACAAAATGGACAAAATAACTGACTGAAATTCTACAGTTTACACTTTTGGGGTTGTTGAGCATGAGCCAAAAAATGTTGTCCCTTTTTTTTCCTTTTAGTTTCAGTTAACAGTTAGTGAAAATTTGTAACCGGATAATTAAATCAGGGTCGGTTAACCCTTAACCGGATAAAAATCCCAGCACTAGCTCAGCTGGTACAGCACTAGAACGATAATCCAGATTAATTTAGTCCTATTAACGGCCTAGGTAGTCTGGAATAGATTTCACCAAACTCGTCGTAACTTACTATCAATCGTATGACTTAATATGATGCATTGCAGATAGACCTACGTAGGATATGATGGATTATCCTTCATACTTGAGTCACGATTGATTGTAGGGCCTGGTTGGCTTGGAATAGTCTATGTGATAGATGCAATTGCCGGACATACAGCGAGCAAGCGTCTATCACATGCGTGCAGATTTCCTAATTAATTATGCAAACCAACCCAGCACCGACCGTTCTAAGTTTTGACCAATCAGGGGGCATCTACTATCATACCGTTTGGCGAGCATGTCTCTCACGAAGATCATGTTTTCAAACAGATAAAATGTTCTCAAAACATATCTGATTGGCTGATGCGCCACGTTGCAAAAAATGTGCATGCACGCATGTATCAGACGTTCCTACGTAGTGGCACGGAGTAGAATGGGTGATACTCAGACTAGGCTAGGAACAGATTCCTGAACCTTTTACAGTCAAAAATTAAGCAGTACGATGCCTCGTACAATCTGTGGACATCAGCAAGGTGGAAAAGCAAGCCCTACAAGTTACGGTGCATAAAGCCCCGTCTGCACTGAACTTTTTTGGGCAAAGTTAACGAGACGCTGGGTACTTTACCCATTTTAAGTTCAGTTCGGACATCTCAGGAAGTCTTCCTCTCAGAATACTTAAATTCCTGACCCAGGCAGGTATTTCTCCCGGCCATCTTCTGTCCAGGAAGAATTCCCGAGACACTTTTCCCAAGACGAAAAGTCCAGTGTGGACAGTGTGAGTCGGGTACACTCATGGGCCTAGTATTGACAGCTGGGTAATTCTTCCGTGCGTGCACGGTTATTGTTACCCGAGTCGAAAATCCAAGTGTGGACACCAATAACATTTGCGCAATTTTCATTTACCCATCAGCTCAGTGTCACCCCCGGTTTTTTGAAAAAAAAATCCAGACAGGGCTTAATTGTCCCTTTTTAGCCCAGAATCCTTATTACTGAGTTGCTAAATTTGGGATTTGCTAGCTTTGGGATGGTTTTAGGGTCAGTCTAGAGTCTCAATGCTCACCTTTCTCTTGGATCGTAGACAAACATCAAACTTCCTGGACCTGGGGTTAAGATGGGGAAAAAAGAGGATGAAGAACGATGTCAGTTTTGTTGAATTTTAGTTGTAGTACCCGCTGCGATATTGGACTCAGACCCAAACCTACCCCCACAGTCCTACCCACTGCCACTTGAACCCTCTATCCCTCTAAGAGAGAATACAAAAATGATTACCAGTACACTTCTCTGCCAGCAGACAAGACACTACAACAAATTTGACTTAAAAACACCCCCAAAAAGAACAAAAACATTACCCTAATCCACCACACATGGTTTTTCCTGTGGTATGTTTGGTGTTATGTAGATACAGAAACTACAAATGAATGGGAGCAGGTTTACGAATGGAGACTATGTATGTATCGTAACAAATCCAACATGGATACCAAAACAGCATGGTCAAGGTGTAAACATAAAGTGCGCCCTCTATAGGTCAGACGGGCCTGTTAACCTAAAGCAAAGAAACACAACATGTGGTATACTGAATGCATGTACCACAATATACCAGTGAGGTTTGTGTGTTAATGCGCAGATTAAAGGGCGGTTACAACATTTAGAACAGTACTCACACTAATCCAACATGTACATGAAATGATAAGGCTGTGAAAATGTGAGCTCAATCGGACATCAGAGTCCCGAGAAAATAACGAAAACCCGAATCAAATCAAAGATTTTTTATCTTGCCAAGATCAAAAATGTTGTTGGTGTTTGGTTTTACTCTTTCTGTATAAATACACCATATCATGCGGAAATATTTTAATGGTATGTTTCTAAGAGCACCATCTTCATACCCTTAAAGTTATATGTAAATCTGTGAACATTTGGGTATGTTACCCTGTACTGAACCTTTAACTACAGACTTAGCACTAGCAAAGATGGTTTTCACAAAACTGAACGAGGTTGTCAAAATTTGGATGTTCTCTTTAGGCCTTTTCACACGACGGTAAAAAAACCTCTCAACCATTGAGACATTTTCTCATGGTTGCAAAATCTTACAAAACGGTTTATGCTGCCCGTTTTTGCGTCCTTTCACACGGCACAGTGTAGCATTTCGCAAGCCTCCCTCGAGACGGAACGCGGGTAATCGATAAACTTTGCATTTTATGAATGTAAACGCTGCTAGTACCATCACGACACTGAGGTTGCGCGTAAAGCATGCGGGAGTGCGCAGGGTCTGCAAAGGCCATGAAACACATAGAAAACACACGCATGCGCATTGCAAAGCAGTTCACAAGGGTCCCGTGAGAAATGTTGTCATAGGTCTGGACCTCGGTCAAAATCTCTCAAGGATTCACCAGGGACGTCGGTCACTCTCAAGCATTGGTGTCCTTTCACACGATGACACTTTTTAAGATTTCGCAACCATGAGAGAACTTCTCAATGGTTGAGAGTTTTTTAGCGTCTTGTGAAAAGGCCTTTTCTCTTACCAAGTGCAGTGGTTGCTTCTCGGGCCTCCGGGTCCAACTTGTAGCAGAATGGATTCTCCTGGGCCAGCAAGGTACGTACGTCATTCTTAGTGATGTTGGCAACCTGACGCTTAGATGATAGATACGGAAATACGCTGTAGATACCCTGGAAGATGAACAACAAATGAAGCAACGGTTATTATTAAACATTGGGTGAGAGTAAAGGCTGATTCGTACTCGCTGAGCATTCACTGCATATGCAGCGCGATGCTCTATTTTGAAGTGTTTGCCCTGCAGGTAATAACACACACTGTATACTGAAAGTCCACATCTGTGGTGGCAGCATTTGAAAATAATGAAAAAATCGTACGTGCCAAGTTGATACTTATCAAACATGCATACACACCGCAGAGACTTGATAGATGGTATGAACATCAAATGAGAGATTCACATTGAGAGTTGTGCGTGCGTAAATACAACGAGTTTGAACCAGCCTTCAAGGGCATGTACAACATTGGTAAAGGTGACAGAACAGCTGCACTCACACTTTGTCTAATTATCCAGCATGTACATGAAATGATAAACCTGTGAAAATTTGAGCTCAGTCGGTCCCGAGAAATTTGTTTTCTTATAAAACATAAAGAAGAATTTTTGATCTTGATTTGGTTTTTTTTTTACCAATTTTGTACATGCCCTTTAAAGCCTGTCAAAATATTAGTCGTATCCTCTTTGAGTGATCCCCCATGTACCGTTCCCAGGTTGCAACATTGTTGCGTGTATCATTGAAACGATCCCTGGGGTTTGACGGTGTGTGCGTGGTTTCATGGCTTCTGACTGCCAAACGAACAAAGATAATTGACTATTGGGGTCACCACCAACGTAGGGCTGGATAGCTCAGTTGGTAGAGCGCCTGTACGGTATTCAGGAGGTCGCCGGTTCGAATCCCGCTCCAGTCAATTTTTCTTTGTTCACTTTTCAATGACTTCACAATCCATTCAGTTTCCCTTGTGGTTATTTGATGATTAAAATATTAGTCTGAAAGTAATTACGGGCTGAACAACGAGTTTCTAAAAATAAACTGGTTCTTTTACTGATTTTGACAACAATCGTAATCATAAAGAGAATCGTAATCAACTTATCACAAAATCAATTAATCAAACCAACCAGCCATGGGGCCATAGAGCTGCTTAAGCACAACAATCCGTTTAAAGCACCAAAACCCTTGGTATTAAAATCAGTATGCAAACCAAAACTCCTTCTTGGCTATCACCATGTAGAATTTAAGTGAAATCGGGCTGAAATTGGTGAAAATATGACCAATTGAAAGAGTACTCTTTAAAAGCAAATTTGCAGTATTCCAGAATGAGTGGTCTCAATACACACATAATTGTGTATTGAAAGAAAGATGAAAATCATGTTTTGAGGTTGGGCAATTCAGTCTTAGTTTTTTCTCTCAATTTTAGTCAAATTTTGCTCAAATAGCTGTATCACATATCTGAGTCTTGAAGTGATAAACAGTTTAATTTTCATATAATAGTTCTCGACACAAAGTGTTGCATTTTTTTGGATCACCCTGTACATCACATGGAAATTTGGTTGGTAATCCTGTTTGATCAAGGAAGACTTTTCATACTTAAAGCAAATTTTGTGCTTAAGCAGCTCCGTGAATCTGGCCCCTGCTCTTACTTCTTGCGCTAATCTGAAGTCACAGCCGACATCTTTGGCGTCGCTGCGGCTCCATATCTTCACGCCAGAGTTGATGACCTGTCAAATAATAAATAACCAATCAAATATATTTACCAATCTTTCAAACTACCCATTAGTGCTTGGATTTTTATCCGGTTATAGTTTAACCGATACGGTGCCCACTTTTTCAGAAAACAGTGAAAAACAGCCACAGTATTTTAAAAATATTTTCACCACTTATTTTTGCTCTTCAAAAGATCAAATTTGTTTTTGGTCATTGGTTTGACTCTTTTCTTGATAAATACAGGCAGAAAAATGTTAACGGTATGTTTCTACAATCACCATCTTTATACCCTGTAAGTTATAGGTAAATCTGTGAAGATTTCTGTTTCGGTATGGCTATGCTACCAAAGTATGATAGTACCTCTAAATGTCAATACGACCTATTGATTGAAGGGATTAAAGGTATAATACATGATTGGTAAAGGTCACAGGACAGCACTCATACTTTGTCTGATCAAACACCTAAATGAAATAATAAACCTGTGAAAACTTGAGCTCAATCGGACATCTGAGTCACGAGAAAATAGCGAAAACCCGACTCAATTTTTCTTATAAAACATGAAGAATGGTTTTGATCTTACCCCGAGATCAAAACTGTTTTCAGTCTTTGTTTTACTAATTTCTGGATAAAAACAGCATTTCAGGTGAAAATATTTTACCGGTATGTTTCTACCAGCACCATCTTCATACCTTGAGTGAAAGGGGATAACTAAAATAACTCAAGTGAGGGTGTCCTTTTAATATGTTTCTCCCAAAAATTGTTCGGATGAACGATCTTTGGAAAAGACACTAAATCTTGATTTCTTTGAAAAACCCAGCATCTGATGAACCAAGATTTCCCATGGTGACTGTTTGCACTGTTTACGAACTGTTGAGTCCATTTTCTGTCTCAAACTCATAAGTTAATTCATAAAAGTGATGAAAAGAAGAAAAAGCGTTCTACCTTGAGGTTGCCCTCGTTGGTCTCCAGAATGGACTTGATGCCGCGATTGACAAAATACAAATTGCGCTTCTTTCCCCCGTGACATCTTGTGAGCATCTGATCCACTGGGAAGGTGTCCTTTACTGCAAAGAACTCCCTGTGTGATTAACGGACCAAAGGTCATTGACAATGGCAGGGATCGCTGTCTTGATTATATTAAGAGAATCACTTTCAAGATCTGCCTCCTTGTGTTCAAGATCCTGCATGGTCGTGCTCCTCAGTATCTCTGTGAACTTATCACCCTCAAGCAAACAGGTCGGGTTCTTAGATCATCAGGCTCATACTTACATAGCAGAACCAAGAACTAGAACAATCCGCTATGGTCAGCATGCCTTCGCTAAGGCAGCACCTGCCATTTGCTACAATTTAAAATATGGATTCCAATTTATTTGTTCAGATTTTACCTAGAATTTCAGCTTTTTTGTACACTTGCACTGCACAAAAGCATAGGAATTTTTAAATTTAAACTTTTTCCTTGGTGTTTTCAAATTTGTTTTATATGTGGCCGCTCAAATCCCTGCAACATAGGGCTGCATAGTTTAGTTGGTAGAGCGCTTTGTGCAGTATTCAAGAGGTCTCTGGTTCGAATCCCGCTCCAGTCAATTGTTCTTTGTTCACTTTTCAATGACTTAAAATCAATCCAATCAGTTTCCCTTGGGGTTATTTGTTAGTGGCATTTAAAAGTAACTTACTTGATCGGAGGCCATATTTCCTCATTGTCTTTGAAGAACACAAAGGGGTCTTCTTTGTATCCTTGAAACCCCTTCTTCTTCTTGGGTGGTGGAGGTCCGCTGGAAAGAAAAAGGAACGCTTTGTAAACACGGAGTTTGAAAGAAGCCACTTATAAAACTTATTATTATACCTCATAAATATTCATGGACTACAGCCAATTCCCAATAAGCCTTTTGCACACTAAATCTGAATAATTATCTTTTGCTTGGTTACATAACAGACATCTTGCACCAATACACAGTTCACAATGGATAAGAATGGCACAAAGGAACCAGTCCATTCCAGAGATGGGTATCGCTATGCAAAAGCTTGACCTGCATCACGTGATATAGCAACAATCTTTAGTCTGGGAAATTCAAACTGGGGTGTCTATGTGCAATGAAAGAAGTCTGTGTACCAGATACTATTCAGACTTAATGTGCAAAACGCTTATTGGTCAATTCTCCATCACGTGCTAGTGGATATATTTGCTGATCACCAGTGAGTAGGCCGGGGAATCTCTGAAGGAACTGTTACACATGTAACATCTCACTGCGCATGGAAAATTTCACTGCGCAGGCTAGGCAAAGTTTGTAGTGCACATGCGTGAACTTTGACCTTAATAAAAGTTACTTAAAAAGATGGCGGCTCGCGAACACAAACACGATATTTGAATTGATTCACCCCACTGACCGCAGCTAGCTCGGTGGCCTAGCGGTATGGCATCTGCACTAGTAAGCAGGAGGTCATGGGTTTGAATCCCACCCGAGCCAGCACATGATTTGTTCATGATTAGAATAATCAGTATTCATCTAAAGTTCTTACTTATCGCTATTTGTGGCCCCATCCTTGTCTGCCGGTTGGTCCTCCATAGGTTCCGAGTCTCCAGGTGTCTCGGATAAGCTCTCATTCATGGCTTCCTCGGCGGTGTCATCGGTGGACTCAAGATCCCCTGACACTTTCTCCTCTGAAGCAGGTTCCAGTGTGGGTTCCCCATCCATGGTTTCATCTTTGATGGGAGCATCGGGTTCCACTTCCATGGGGTCCTCGGATGAATCCTTCAAGGGTTCCTTCGCAGGAATGTTTGATCCACCATTAGCAGTTTCCATGGCTAAGGAGGGAAAATAATAAATGGGTTAATTCCCCACTTCCCACTTCTACTTTACAACAATTAAAGGACATGAACAAAATTGATAATGGTCACAGAACAGCACTGACACTTTGTCTAATCCAGCATGTACATAAAATAATAAGCCTGTGAAAATTTGAGCTCAATCGGACGTCTGAGTCCCAAGAAACCTTACTCAATAAATGATAAAAAATGTTTTTAGTGTTCTGGATAAATACACCATTTCAGGCGGAAATATTCTAACGATATGTTTCTACCAGCACCATCTTCATAGCCTGTGAGTTATACATAGATCTGTGAACATTTCTGTTTTGGTTTCTTACCAAAGTATGATACTACCTTAAAGGTAGTATCATACTTTGGTAAGAAACCAAAACAGAAATGTTCACAGATTTACGTATAACTTACAAAAAATATAACTATAAATATTTCTGCCTGAAATGGTTTATTTATCCAGAAATTAGTAAAACAACGACCGAAAATCTTTTTGATCTTTTAAAAGATCAAAAATAAAAGAGAAAAAACTGAAAACGGTCTACCTCTAATGATTAGAGGTCGCTCATGTCGCATAACTCCAAAACCAAACTTCCATTAATACACAGGAGGTGACATAAATCACCGGTGAGTTATGCACCCGCTTGCCAGTCAAGCTATAAAGCGGATGTGGTTGAGATAGATTATTCAGATGTCTTAAGGCACATTTGTAAAGTGTCGGGATCCAATTGGGGATTCACAAGGATTTTATGAAGATTTTGCAAACATCGCGCACATCATGAGAAGATCCTGCGCATGTGACAAAGCTTTGAAGACATTGGAGAACAAATCACGACTTAAACATGACCCAAGATGCTGGTAATGTTCCAAGAATTAAAAAACTTTCTTGAAATTCCCGCCGAACAAAAAACAACGCCAACGAACAATTGACGATGCTTCCGAAATCCCGTGATGCTTTGCCGATCGTTTCTAGCATAAAATGCAATTATTTGACCTTGCCATTTTTTTGACATTCACGTCTTTTGCAAATCGTTCACGTGCATTCGGGTGCCCCATGTGAACCTAGTCTGAGTCTCACCCGTTCTACTCTGTGCCACACTACGTACGAACGTCTGATACATGCGTACATGCAAATTTTATGCAACATGGCATATCAGCCAACCAAATCTGTTTTGAGAACATTTCCGTCAGGATCTCGACGGAGGATGCTGATTGGTCATTTCCGCGCATCCATGCGGCAGCAACTACCTAATAGACTCCAAACGGTATGATAGTAGATGCCCCCTGATTGGTCAGTGCTGGGTTGGCTTGCATAATTCATCAGGAAATCTGCATGCATGTGATAGACTTACGTTTGCTCGCTATACGGCGAGTGCGTCTATCACTGGTGTGAACCCCCGTAGCTACAATAAGTTCCCATGTTCACAAAGGAGTCTTTGTAAATAGCTTCTGTATGATTATGTAAAGAGTTGCCGGTCAATGTATTGTATACCTTGCATGGTCTTCTCACTGGGGTCAGTTTGTTTCATCCAGGGCATTATGGCCACTTTCCTTAGCACGGCCACAAAGAATCCTCCGGTGTTCTGGTGATGTGGTAACACACGGACACTGCAACACAATACAGGGATGAGATTGACCAATGATAAAAATGTCTGAAAACAGCTGACAGGGAGCATAACAAGTCTGAAATCTGAAAATCTCCAATACTTTTGTAGACCCCCTGGTAGGAAAAAATCTGAAATCCAAAATGGCCCGTTGCAATGTTTGTCTGAGGTTCGGTGCTATTTTTAGCACAAGTGCGCAGTGCTATTGCTTAAATCCGTATGCATAAACTTTTGATTTATGTAAGCAATTGCTTGTGCTCGCTAGCAAAAGCTTTAGCTTGCAAGCAATGGCTTAGTTTTATGCATACGGATTCAAGTAAAAGGCTAGCACAAGCAATTGCTACTTTTTATGCATACGGCCCATTGTCATAGATTTGAACCATGAACCCTTACCATCTGTTCAGGTTCAGTCTCACAGCTTCTTCTTCAGATGGTGGCCAGTGTGACGGCTTATAACGCTGCCTCTTCCCCTCTGGTATATCCTCCACACTAGCATAAACATCTCCCGCATCACCCATCACCTAGGTTACAACAACAAAGACAGAGATCACCTAGGTTACAACAACAAAGAGAGAGAAGCAAGCTGAATAGTGTTCAAATTTAGTTTGTGATTCATTTCACATGGCACGATTTCAGAAATATCAAACAGAAACCAAGTTTTGTATTTTACTGAACAAGTTTTTCAATGTCCTTTTCTTCTAAACCTCCACTTTAGCTCTAGTCTATGTGATAGACGCACTCGCCATACAACAACAAAGAGAGAGAAGCAAGCTGAATAGTGTTCAAATTTAGTTTGTGATTCATTTCACATGGCACGATTTCAGAAATATCAAACAGAAACCAAGTTTTGTATTTTACTGAACAAGTTTTTCAATGTCCTTTTCTTCTAAACCTCCACTTTAGCTCTAGTCTATGTGATAGACGCACTCGCCATACAACAACAAAGAGAGAGAAGCAAGCTGAATAGTGTTCAAATTTAGTTTGTGATTCATTTCACATGTCACTATTTCAGAAATATCAAACAGAAACCAAGTTTTGTATTTTACTGAACAAGTTTTTCAATGTCCTTTTCTTCTAAACCTCCACTTTAGCTCTAGTCTATGTGATAGACGCACTCGCCATACAACAACAAAGAGAGAGAAGCAAGCTGAATAGTGTTCAAATTTAGTTTGTGATTCATTTCACATGTCACTATTTCAGAAATATCAAACAGAAACCAAGTTTTGTATTTTACTGAACAAGTTTTTCAATGTCCTTTTCTTCTAAACCTCCACTTGAGCTCTAGTCTATGTGATAGACGCACTCGCCATACTGCGAACTAGCGTCTATCACATGCGTGCTGATTTCCTGATTAATTATGCAAACCAACCCAGCACCGACAGCTCTAAGTTTTGACCAATCAGGGGGCATGTACTATCATATCATATGGCGAGCGCGTCTATCGCATAGGCTAGCAGCTGCTGTGCAATGCGCGTAATTGACCAATCAACATCCTCAGTCACAATCCTGACGGAAATGTTCTCAACGTAGCATAAAATGTACACACACGCATGTATCAGACGTTCATACGTAGAGCAGTGGCACGGAGTAGCCGGGTGACTCAGACTACTTGGGCTCTTGCTCTGGGTTGGATTTCTTGCGTCCAGTTTTAGGTAACGTACAAAAAGAGTAGATATTCTGTTTTGAACGAGCAAACAGAGATTCAATTTCAGCAGACAGATGATGGGGACTGAGTCTGAGGTGGAAGCTGAGCTGAGATTTGATAAAGGGGCAACTCGAGCGGCTTACCTTCCAGGAGGTCAATCCAGGACTCCTCTTCAGTCCTGGCAGCTCATCAGAAACATCCAACAGCTCCAGGGTCCCTGAACACAAGAAAATATTGAGAGGATGTCACCATAAATAAATAAATATAAAGGAGGAGCAGTGGCATATCTAGGGGGGCAAGGGGGGCAAGGGGGGCACGTGCCCCAGGTGCAACTTTTTCAGGGGGCGCAAACAACACAAAGGAAAAACTGCTCATCAGCCAAAATAGGAGGGGTTAGGAGAGCCTAAAGCAGTTTGATCCTGGCAGCATCTTTAATGAAGGCTAAACAAAAAAGATGGAAGCTGTGCTGCCACTGAAGTTAATGGAAATCTAATCCATTGAACAAACCAAGATTTTTTTTTTCATTGGCATCAGAAGTTGGAATTAGGAGTCCAATTTAGCGCTTGTCCCAGGCGCTGTTTTCCCGAGATATGCCACTCTGGCAGAGAGAAAAACCTGAGGCCAACTTTAAGATGGATTGTGGGGTTCAAGCTCGGCCATTAGAATGGTGGTGCTTGTGTCCCTGAGAAATACACTTTGTCGTGTTGGTATTTTCTTCTCTCCACCCAGAAGTAAATGGATACTTGATTAATAGAAGGGTAGAGAGGTATGTGGTTTACTGTGGCATAATGGTCTGGTGTGTTGTATGATCTTGTGGTCAAGTCCAGTCATGGGCTAGTGGTGCTTGAATCCTTGGGCAACACGCTCTGTCACATATTGCTCCTCTTCACCCAGGAGTAAATGGGCACCTGTGAGGGTAGAGATGGCTGTGTGTGTTTGATTAGGCTTTGTACGCCTTACAGCCGCCAGGGCTGCATATGCTTCAGGGTAAGCTTGTTCGATATCCAGTTTTGGGCATATCGAAATATCGTGAAGAAAATATCGCGATATTCGATATTATCGTGGTGACGTCATCGTTTTCCTTTCTTAACTTTTTCATTATGTAAGCATGCACGGCGACCGACCGAAACAAGATCTCCGAAAAAATATCCTTCCAAAGTACCGTAAAATGCATTTTCCTGACCAACTAAATCTTACTTGAATTTCAGCCGATTATTTTGTCCATTTGGCCAAGTAGAAACACACTTTTACGAACTTCATCTGAAAATATATCGTGCGAAAACCTTCCGAAAGCGACGATCACTTTGGAGAAGACGTAAACAGTCAGCACGCTGTCTGGAAATTTCCATAACTAGTACCCAAGCCCAACGTAATCGCCACGATAATTATCGTGCACTTAGCGAATGTATATCAGATCTTACTCCATGAAGTCTGGAATTATTGCGCCCAAACCGTGAGTCCAATACGCTGCTAGCGTCAGTCATGTTGGCCGGAAGCGGCAAGCATACATGGCACAATGCAATTGTGTGCAACGCGGCATGCACGTGCTCACAGCATAGTGAAGTTAGCACGGTCAGCGCACGTGTAGGCTTCAGTCATGAAGACCGGAAGTGCAGCGTACAGCTAGTACAGTAGCACACGCAGCGTCGTTCTGGACCGCATGCGGATTACTGTCGGCTTCGTTCGGGTGCAGATTTGCACGGAAAGAAATCTGCTTTTAGCGTCTCAACCAGCTACAAATTTTGCAGTAATCTATTTGTTTTGGTCGTCGCAAAAAGTGTGTCAAGCTTTACATGTATGTCCGCTCATGATTTACTCTGATTTTTTGGTATAAAGTTGCGCTAGCATATAAATATCGCGATACTGCCGATATTCCCGATGTTGCCGATATTTCGATATTTCTTTCGGGGCCCGATACGATTTTCGATATGAAAAAAATATCGCGATATCGATAAATATCGTCATATCGAACAAGCTTACTTCAGGGAGATGGGGATGGTTTCAGGCATGTCAACTGCTGCAAATTGCTCATCAGCCAAAATAATAATATAAAGTGCTTGATACGTACAAGAAAGTTACATCAATGCGTATCATTCATCACGAAAACAGTCATCCATCAAATTTCATTGAAAGGTGCTGCTAAATGTTTGGAATATCGCTCCTCATTAATGACGTCACACGAGTGATTTGGCCAGCGCGCACACGTACAAAATCATGTGTCAGACAAACTTTACATGCATGCACACGCACACACACCTACCACACATTTGCATGGTTGCAATGTTTGTATGAGATCCGGTGTGCTATTTTTAGCGCAAGTGCGGAGTGCTATTAGGAGACTTGCCACACATTCTAAGGAGCATAGTCAGTTAATAACAATGGAGTCCCAAACAATTATGATGAACTTCTTTTCATTTTTCTGACAAACCTTGGCATTTCTGTAGCACACTGGTGATCACAGCTTCATTCTCAATAGGGTTGAAGGAGCAGGTAGAGTAGACCATACGACCTCCGACCTCCAGGAGTTCAGCACCGCGCTGCAGGATCCGATGCTGTACACTGTATCAATAAACAGGAGGATCCAATTTTAACACAAAACAATATTAGGCCTTTCACACTATCTCCTTTTCAATCCGTGTTGAAACCAACCCGGATCCGCCCCGGTTCAGCCCGGCAATTTTTTTTTAACTGGATTGAAGAGATGCAACATTCACACTAAGTTTTTGGTGAATCGGCTCATATGGCACAAATCATGGTGAAAAATGCAGTTCCAACCAGATCGAGATTTTCAACCCCGATCCCTACCGCGGTTGAATTCAATGGGAGACTTTGGAGAACCGGTATTCAAGTGAACAGCACACGCGCAAAACAACGCGCGCATGCTCACAATTGCGCAAGCATGGCTTGCGCGTGCGCTGTTGACTTGAATACCGGTTCTCCAAAGTCTCCCATTGGGCCATCCTACCCAGGTTGGCACGAGGTTGAAATGTGAAAAGGGTTGAAAAAAATCGTGGGGTCCAATCAAGATGATCATTGTCTTCACAGTAAACTTGAATAAATCCTAACTCACACATGAAGGTTGAGGGCACTGTTTGGCGACCACTTCTTCCAGATCAAGAAATTCTTCCTCAGTGTACCATCACCACTGAAACAAAAACAAAAACACAAAAAAATAGTAAAACTACACAAGAAGTTGATGTCATATTGGTGTGGTAAAACAAAACTGCATCCTATCTGCTGAGAGTTACATTTTGGCTGTTATTGCTGTAAATTTGGCATCTTAATACTGTGGTGAATTCGGCCATTGAGATGGGAGAACGGATGGAATTAATCACAAACAAACACGATTTTACATCATACCCATAACTACCGTATTTATATGGCACACAGGTCTGTGAAAACTGTCTGACAATCATTAACATAACTTTCAGAATTGTTCGTTTTTTTCCAATACTTATTTCGTTCGCACATCTTGTAAAGGTCTCAACGTTTGGACTCGCCTGCAATCAGGAGATCGAAAAGAGAAAATACGAAAAGAGAGCGAACTTGTAGGCTGTTTGAGACAAACAAGCATGTGGACTTGCTAGTGCTGGGCTTTTTATCCGGTTAAAGGTTAACTGACCCGAATTTAATTATCTGGTTTTAATACAAATTTTCAGGGAAAACAAAGACCAACGTTTGTCTCATGCTCAGCAACCCAAAAAGTGTAAACTGTAGAAAATCAGTCAGTTATTTTGTCCATTTTGCCAAGTAGAAACACGCTTTTCACAAACTGGATCTAAAAAAACATTGTATGTACTTCATCAAAACGCTTGATCTGAAAAACAACATCGTAAAGAGTATTCCGAAAGTGACCATCACATTGAAGAAGACGCATATACCTAAATCGCACATGTCATGCATGTCGCACGTGGTTACATAGGTTAACTGTTAACTTGATTTTCTTTTAAATCAGTAACCGGATATGAAATTAACAGATTTTGCCCAGCACCAGGGGCCAAATTCATAAAACTGTTAAGCACAAGTATGACATTTCTGTCTTAATAAAAACAGGGTTAACAACCAAATTTCCATGTGTTGTGTATCACTTGTGATTGTTTTTTGGCTGTTGTTCGCTGACCATGAATATCAAATGGAATTTTCAATGGTGGTTTGTTTTATTGGGCGAGACATTTTTGTGCTAAGCAACGTTTTATGCTTAACAGTTTTATGAAATTTGCCCCAAGACTTGCCAAACTGGACAATACAAAGTACTGCATTGATTTAATTTACCTGCAAGGAACGTCGCAGAGAATACGGTCGTACTTCAGCGGTAAGGCTCTCTTGCCATCTATAGGAGGCACTCTGATGGTAGGGAAGACCGTGGCGTCATGGTTGACGATCATACAGCATGGACTGTTGAGACGTTTGGCCTGGTGTACCATGATGTAGCAACGCTTATTGTCAGAATCATTGGCCACAACAAACCCCTCTGTTGAATAGAAAATAAAATAAATGTACGTAGAATGAGCTGAAGATATAGAACCTAGAGATGAATGCAAAAAAAGTGATTTTTACAAGTAATAAATACATGTATAAGTAAAAATAATCATTGGCCTTCGATAAAGATTCTGTTAGGATCGAAGCATGTATGGTCCTCTTAACTCCGAGCAAAAATGATTTGTAGAATTTATGGATTACGGTAAGCGGAATCCATTCTACAGAAAATGGTGCAAAAATAATAATTGTGAAGATGACCTGTGTCAACTTTCTTCAACTGTGAAAAGAGGGGTTGATGTTGGAACAGGTTTTACAATTTCCAGGGTTTCGCAGTATAGCAGGAAATAATTATCCTGAGATATTTGAGCAATGCAATGGAGTATGTCCCAGGTGATGAGTTGAAAAGGATTACGTATAAACCCTTGCAAAATCAGATCCCTCTTGATGGATTTAGTGTGAACGTGACCCTAAACAATCATCTCAAGTTAATCAATCCCACAGATACCTTTTGAACATGTTAGAGATGCAGACAGTGTGCAGCCTTTATACACAATGTGCCATGTAATACCAACCCAGTAAGGCTAGGGGGCAGGGAGGGGTCAATGCAGACAACCTTACCGGGCCATCCATAGACTTGCTCAGCGTGGACTAGTTCAATGAGCTGAGCTGTCTTGGAGCCTGGGGCGGCACACATGTCCAGTACTTTGTGCTGGGGTTTGACATCCAGCAGCATTGGAGGGATCATGCTGACAGCCTCCTGACGACTGATGTTACCCTGAAGATGGAACGAGAACACAAAAACATCCCCAATGCAGATTAGTCTAGTCTCAATGCCAAGCACTGTGGACCTTATCGAAGATAAAAAAAACTGGCCAAAAACTTGCTGTGCGCAAAGCACTCTGGGAAACATCGGGCTGTGCGCAAAGCACTCTGGGAAACATACAGCTGCTCGGGCTGGCACTGAGTGCAAACATATGGACTTCAAATTCAACTACACAAGTACTCAACTTCACACAGCGGGAACAAGCAATTTAAAACTTTGCTGGCCAGCAGCTCCACGTATATACTCATATCAGCGAGTGTGGTAGAACAATACAAAACCTACAAATTACCCACTGTCCTTTGCACACACATGCGTAGTGCCGAAAACAATCTGTGGAGATTTCTGTTTCAGTATGCTACGAAAGTATGATAGTACCTTTAGGGGTGTAAGTGACTGACGAAGTCATTTCCGGAAAATCACTGAAGGCCAATAAACATGATAAATTGCGTGACCGAGGCGAGACCGATCTGTACGACGCGCGTCCGTGCCAGTCAGACAGTGGCTTAGTACCCACATGCAAATGCATTCATTAATGCGACAAAAATTATATGGAACCAGACTATTCAGTTTGATAGTCAACAGAGGGCGCTATCGGTAAGGTCTGTTTCCTGCCCTATTTAGCCCCATTTAAACATGTGTACACAAAACACGAAGTCAGACGATATGCTTTATTATTGTTTTTAAAAATGAACAAGCGCGGCGCACGGGGGGGGGGCGAATTATTGCAGCGCCGTCGAAAACAACATTTTGTCATTTCCGGAAAATGATTTTTAATTATGCCATTTTCGGAAATCCGGAAATTTCCGGAACTCTTACATCCCTGTACACTACTGTATAGAACTGCTGAGACCAATACAGCCAAACCAATAGATCTTTAAGGGATACTCATTTACTTACACTCTCTGTTTCTGTGACGAGGAAGGAGTGAAGTTGCTTGTATTCTGCAAGCTTGCGAATACTCTTCCTGCTTGTGCTAAACTGCCAGGCCAACTCATCCGGATACCTACAATGGGACAAAGATTGATTGAAATTATGATAACTGTGGTCCTTTTCTTTAGAATGAAACAGATGTATCACTTTATAATAGTTTCATTCCGTGTCAATTCAATGCGCTATGGAACCCGACCGACTCGGATTTCAATGAAATTTGGTATGCTAGTTGGACTCCCTGAGAAAAAATTTTGATTTATTTTACAAAATGAAGGCCATTATAAGAGCTTTAGAATGATGTAAAATGTACCTCTGTAGGTTCTTTACTTCTGGAGATATGGCTGTTTGAATGCGACAGATTGTGCTAATTAGTCAAAAGTTCGTTAACCCGTATCTGAAAAAGTAAAGGACCAAATTAAATAAAATGTCGGTTCTGGGGGTTTCTCAGGGAGTCCAACTAGCATACCAAATTTCAAACCAAATTGTGTTGAATTGACACAGAATGACCCAATACAAAGTTGCAGCAACACTTATTGCAGGAAAATCAAGTATGGCACTTAGCCATAATCTCTGCAGAGCAACTCTTAGGCAGCTGTACTAAAGTGGTCATGGGTCGATTTCACCAAACTCATCGTAACTTCATGATGCATTGCAGCTCCATGTAGGATACGACGGGATATCCTTCGTAACTCGAATTACGATCGATCATAGGTCTTTGTGAAATCGACCCAAGGTTCGTAACTCCACAGACTTACCATGGCATGGGTTTGGGTCGTTCAAATGCTACCCCATCCACCACCTTGTCCATTAGCTCACTGATGTAGTGTCCTTTCAAGTAGCTTAACATGTGCTGAGCATGACTGAAATGGGAAAGGGTAAATACAATGTGAACTACCAAGATGTCAGGGGTCGATTTCACCAAACTCATTGTAACTTCAATCAATCCTATAGGACTTATGATACATTGCAGCCCTACGTGGGATACGATGGGTTATCCTTCATAACTTGAGTTATGATTAATCGGAGGGATTCGTGAAATCGACTCCTGGTCCACCAGTGATGTGTCATACCATTCATCAAATCAATAAAATATATCAAATTAATTTTATTATTTATTGAATCAGTATTAATTGTGATCAACCAAGATTATGATAACTTACATGATTGGTTAAGATCACATAACAATTAACAGCACTCACACTTTGTCAAATCCATTATGTACATGAAATGATAAACCTGTGCAAATTTTAGCTCAATCATGTCAATGGGACATCTGAGTCAAGAGAAAACAGCGAAAAACCAACTCAACTGAACTAAATCATAAGAATGGTTTTGATCTTACCCCGAGATCAAAACTGTTTTTGGTCTTAGTTTTACTAATTCCTGGATAAATACACCATTTCAGGTGGAAATATTGTTATGGTATGTTTCTACCAGCACTATCTTTTTACCCTGAAAGTTATACGTAAATCTGTGAACATTTCTGTTCGTCACCAATCCTGTACTGTACCTTTAATACACACGTGTAGAAGCCATTATCTTATTAGATCTTGTATATAACCTGTGGTCGATCTCACAAAGCACTAAGATCAATCTTAAATGATAACCAATCTTAATTGGTATTATAAGCAAAGTGTGACGTCACAATACAAATAACTATGGTTATCCTCTCAATCTTTGTGAAATCCGGCCCTATGGACTCATACACGTTTTTGCCTTTGCCATGTATCCAACACTTACCACTCTAAAGTTGTATTTTTGTAATCATGCGCTTTTCTTCATTTATTTTGATGCATGGTATACACAAATACGCAAATTGTGTGTATGTAAAAGGAACAATAGAGTGAAAAGGCTTTAAGTTTTCCTATTGCGTCTATCAATGTTTATTAAGATGACCAGTGCATACCTTCTGTATCCAGTGATGCGGAATGTGACAGGCAGCTCATCCTGCAGAGAGGACATGAAATTATCCCACTCATCTGACGGTACGATGCCCTGCTCCTAGAACCATCGCAAAAGACAAAAGAGCAGTTAGGCTTGTCTTGATTGATTCCAGACATTATCCACAGGGATGTAAGTGACCGACGAAGTCATTTCCGGAAATTTATTGAAGGGCGCAGCGAATCATTGCAGCGCCATGAAAAACAACAATTTGTCATTTCCGGAAAATATTTTTAAATTACCGTAAAGTGCCATGTATACGGCGCACTTTTTTTCACCTCGGCAAAAATCAAAAGTTGGGGGTGCGCCGTATACATGGGTACAGCCCGCTGGCAGTCTCGAGAGTGTGGGTTGTGATCATTGCGCCGCGCCTAGTTAAAGCATGTGATGCACCGGCAGCAACGGTAACCAATTAGTACGATGTCTGACTGAAAATTGAGCGAATGATTCATGAAAAATGCCACTTAAAAAATCTAATATTTCCGACTCTTGCGATTGGCCAAGGAAAACTGAAGTGCAAAAATCGATAAGGGTTAGGACGAGAGACACCGAAAATAGCGTGCGAAAACACGGTAGGAGCGCCGTAATGTGCACGTGACGACGGGCGAGTGGACATGTGCATTTACATTACAGTAAATGCAATCTCCGGGCCGTGACGGTCCGATCGTTGGACTATGGTCGGACGTACATATTTCATTTAAAAATGTCGTAATTGTTCAATAAATTATCAAACCTGTGTCTGGAGTCATTATCTTAATCAACAATAGTCACGTTTCCATTGGGAAATATCCTTATCCTCATGGGTAAAAACGTCAAGTTCGCGACAGCGTTTCGCTGCAACGTGAACCGCCATTTTGATTTGTTCTAATGTAAAGATGACAATTTGTAAAGCGCGCGCAGATTGTCTAGCCAATCACAAAATTCGCTCGCGCTATTGCGGACGTAGGATGAACAATTTGAGGTACAATTGAGCCAACTCGTACGCCGCTAAACCCGTACGCCGACCAACTCGCCGTGCGCTAATTACCAACTCGTACGATCGGGTCGGCGTGCGAGTTGGTCGGCGACTCGGTGTATGGTTGGTACGAGTTGCCAGCATTTGTCGGCCCGACCACGTGCAAGTATTTCGTGCGAGGAAAATGCCGATAGCTTTGGATCGAGTCGAACGTTATGATCATGATAGTTGGACACGCAGCGCTTGCAACAAATTGTCCACTCACACAAAAAATACGGAACGGGAATGTACAATTGTGTGTTGAATATGTAGACTGCTGAGGAAGTCTACTATGGTGGAGATCGAATACTGTTTGCACGTGTGCACGACAGGATGTAGGCCGCGCCGTAGGCCTACATCATGTAGGACTCCGTACGTACTGCTTTCTGCGGCGTGGCGTGGCGCAGCATTGCGTGACACTGACGCACTTCGGGTTGTTGCAAACTCGGGCAAAACATCCCTGAAAGTTGTGAGTTGGATTGAGTAATTCATTGTTTTTATTTTTCTCGAATTTGAAATTCTCAATTGAGATACAAATCACAAATGAGCCGAGAAAAATTAGCGATGCAGTTTTCTAATTTTTTTGGTCGTTCACGGCCGATTTTTTTTTTCTGCCGGCTGATGTCAAAAGTTGGGGTGCGCCGTATACATGGGTGCGCCGTATACATGGCACTTTACGGTAAGCCATTTCCGGAAATCCGGAAATTTCCGGAACTCTTACATCCCTGTATCCAGTTGGAAACCAGTTGGAATCCAGTTGGAACCCAGTTGGAATTCAGTTGGAATCAAGTTGGAATCCAGTTGGAGCCCAGTTGGAATCCAGTTGGAATCCAGTTGGAACCCAGTTGGAACCCAGTTGGAACCCAGTTGGAATCCAGTTGGAATCCAGTTGGAGCCCAGTTGGAATCCAGTTGGAATCCAGTTGGAACCCAGTTGGAACCCAGTTGGAACCCTGTTGGAATCCAGTTGGAATCCAGTTGGAATCCAGTTGGAATCCAGTTGGAATCCAGTTGGAATCCAGTTGGAATCCAGTTGGAACCCATTTAGAACCCAGTTGGAATCCAGTTGGAATCCAGTTGGAACCCATTTGGAACCCAGTTGGAACCCAGTTGGAATCCAGTTGGAACCTTGGAAGTCCTTTCTGAATTTTCTTGCTCCGGTAAATCGCCATCACTCCCAAATCCAGCTGTAGTTGATTTTTCTTTACTACACTGTACATCATTTTTCTGTAAGCTGGTTAATGGGCATAATACATTTGTAATACACCTACCTTGTAATATTTCTCAAATGCTTCATTTTTCTTCTGAATCGGGGAGTATGATGTGTATGAATGGTATTCCTACAAAAGAGACAAAAATGATAATAATAACTGAGCAGTACACATTACTTAATTTGACAGTCAACATGCTGACAGGAAAAGCAAAATTGTGCATGTTCTCATTTTTCTGACACTGCACTGGACAAATGTGAAAACTGAGCAAACTGCTCTCTTTATTAATTAGTAAGAGTAGGCCCCATATGTTGATTCGGTCTGACATGGGAACTGGGACCTAAGGTCCCAGTTCACATGTCAGACCTAGGGTTACAATCATCGTAACTAACAATGGCAGGCAGGCTGTTTTCGAGTTCGCAACAGGCTCGTAAGAAACTGTGTTTTTACACTGAAATGTTGCACAAATTTCTTCAATCTAGGATTTAAAAGACTTGGGGACATTTTGCTTTTCCTTTGCCCAACTTGAATTGTGATGTTTTGGATAAATAATAATGATCATAAATCTAAAACAATATCATGTTCGACATAGTGACACTTTCATGACTTTTTTTATACTTACATCTGCCTGTTGACCTGAGGATCCGATTGCGTCCTCTGGTTTATCTTGATTGCTGCCATGATCGCCACCCTGAGGCTTCTTCTGCTGCTTCTTCTTCCTCCCTTGTTTGCTTCTTGCCATGGCTTAACGGTGATGAGTACAGGCCTGAAACCTTGACCTAACGTTCGGTAAGGGTTCACCAACAGGTACGATACCTATAATTCATAAAGGGAATAAAACAACTTTTTGTAAAGAGACTTACCTAAATATACTCTTGTGGTGTCCTCTTCAATCAATATTATTAACAAGGTTAAATTTGTGGAAAGAGGGCAGGGCTTTGATTTTTGAGGGAAATTATGGGGTAAAAACGGTAGTGAAGACGTGACTTCACGAATACACGTAACGGCCGCAAACGCGCAGATGAGAATATGGTCTAGTGTCTGCTCTCATTGTAGGTACGTTACAATCCATACACTGTGAGTAGGCCAGAAATGTCCACTGTGCTTGCGTGGGCTTGTAGCCCTACTGGGGGATTGCCCTACAAATGTGGCATTTTGATTGGTTACCGGGGGGGGAATTTTTTCCTACGTCATTGATATCGTGTAGTTGGAGACTCATTCTTAAATCCTGTGAAAAAAAAAATGGGATCCGTAGCTCCTTGCGATCGTGCGATCAACTTGAATTATTGGGTCACATTCAACCCTCTCCTACTCTTAGATCAAATGTTCCTACCATTTTGAAAGGTATACATACTGATAAAGTGACATTTCAACTACCTTGTGGTGAAATTTGGCTGGAATCTGACGATTAGAAATGTGACTTTTTTGACCAGGAATGTCATGATGCTGCGCGTTGTTGTTGCATATTGGTGCCCCTGCCCATATTGAATTTATGTAATTAACCACTAGAATTATAATTTATCTGATTAATCTTGGATAATTAATATCAATTTAAATCATGTATTTGAACCAGTATACTTCAATCTAATGTTGGAAAAGATTTCATGCATTTATTTTAATCCCAAAGATATTTATGGACATAATTGTACAAAATTAGCCCTCCTCCAGTCCTCGATCACAACTTTTTTTTCAATGTAATGCAAAACCAAAGGGACCAAATATGCAAATTTTATATCTTGAAAATGGATGTAACTTCCTTCAAACCAATGGTATGGAAGTGAGTGAGGTATCAAATGAAATGTATTCTCATGCTCTTTCAGATGATAAACCTTGCAGGGCATATCTATGATATCTAAAAATTGTGTAACATCCCTACTCATTGTGTGGACTTTCAATACGTTGTTTGTAAGTACCAGAGTCCAGACTTAACTTGACTAGTCAGATCAGACAAAGTGGCCAACGGGTAGGCCTAGTTTTGATCAACACACAGGGGAAAGAATTCCACTGACAGCCATCACTTGTGCACAAACCTATGGGACCAACAGAGGGCGTTTTGATAAAAATGGCTACCACACTGCATTCGAAGTGTATAATTGTAGGTCAAAAAACCCTGAAAATCTCACTTTTTAGACACCAGTTTTCACTCCTGAGATTGAAGTTCATTATGACTTGCATCAAATAAGTTAACTCTTGGAGGAAATAACCCTGTTTCCGTCATGACCGTCAGTGGAATTCTTTCCAAAGGCTATTTCTGCTATGGGTGCCAGTCAACTCGGTCCGTAACCAACTCGGTCCGAGTCAACTCGGTCCGTGACCAACTCGGTCCGAGACCAACTCGGTCCGTGGCCAACTCGGTCCGTGGCCAACTCGGTCCGTGGCCAACTCGGTCCGAGGCCAACTCGGTCCGTGACCAACTCGGTCCGTAACCAACTCGGTCCGTGACCAACTCGGTCCCTATGGGAAAACGTACACAAACAAGAATCCATGCAGTTTGCTGCAGCAGTGTACAACATGTAGGCTATTTGCATTAATGTTTTTAATGTCATCATAACATAATATGTTTTGCTTGTGGCTGAAACCGTGAAGAAATAAATTATGTCTTATTATGTTGATACCATAATTATTTGATAAAATGGCACAATACAATTTTAATTAAAATATTAATTAAATCATACACGAAGTCAAATGCCTTATGAAAATGTGCTTTTTATGTTTAGAATTAATAAATCAATTAATGAATAATAATGATGATTGTTTTGTGTTTTTGTTTTTGATTTTTTAGCTTTGTTTTGATTAATCTGTGTATATACATATAACATAATTTAACATAAGATTTATAATTGGCAGGTGTTTGGGAAGGCACGTCTTTTGAAGACAGGGTTTTTTTTTTTTGGTTTTTTTTTAACTTTTTGTCAGGCCCTGGGCAGCACCTGCCAATGTATTTTTCATTCTTTTAATGTTTTTAAGATAATAAATGAATAAATAAATAAATAGACCTAAATAAATAGTTTAATTCACGCAATTTGCGAGACTTCGTACTCGTTTTGCTGCAACAAAATTACCAGACGTTTTTGCGTGCATTTTCCCATAGGGACCGAGTTGGTCACGGACCGAGTTGGCCACGGACCGAGTTGGTTACGGACCGAGTTGGCCTCGGACCGAGTTGGTTACAGACCGAGTTGGTCATGGACCGAGTTGGTTACGGACCGAGTTGGTCACGGACGGAGTTGACTCGGACCGAGTTGGTTACGGACCGAGTTGACCTGAAACCTCTGCTATGCGGCCTACACAACAACACTGCGCATGCTGGTGGCACTGACTAACTTACCGACAATAAATTTCTTTCAATTTCACGTGGCAGCAAGGTATTGTTTCCACTGCACGTTGTACTCGAGCAGGCCTGACGAAAATAGAAAACTACGTGTAGAATTCACGAAAAGTCGTCTGAATTTATGAACTAACGACAGAAAATCATTCCAGTTTAACCGAGTACATGCACATCACGTGTAATGTGGAAGGGAGCAGCCATTTTGATAAATTAATTGCCGGGAGAGGGCGCTCTTTCAATATTGGCATTTTGTTTTGTGACTCCCAACTTTTCAAGGCGCAAGGCAAATTTTTCATTTGTTTAGCACAAAATGTGCTAACTGGTAACCATTACATTTCTGTCTTGATAAAAACAGGATTAAAATCAAAGTTCCACATTTTGTGTGTCACTAGTGATTGTTATTTGGCTGTTGTTCGCTGACCATGAATATCGAATGGAATTTAACGGTGGTTTGTTCTATAAGGCAAGACATTTTTGTGCTTAGGCATTTTTTTTTGGTGCAGAGCAGCTCCATGAAATTGGCCCTGGGTCAAAAAATTGTTTCGGTAAAATAAAGCCGGAATCTTCAATTTAAATTTTCTGTTCAAATTTCATAGGGTAATCAACAACCTTAATAGGTAACATTCTATGCAACATTGGGGGCCCACAAAAAGTACCCTAGTCCCTAGAGTGCGCCAAATAAAAAGGCCTGATTTAGGGAAACAAGTGATAAGAAAGTCTTAATCCCGAGAACAATAATAGTTCCATGTTTTCCTTCACCAAACGTTCCAAGCAGGGGCTGCTGCGCTAAAAAAAAAAATGAACACAATATCGACTATATTGATCGACCTCCAAACGATATTTTGTGAATAAACCTAGAACTGGGTGAGGTGCAATTAAACTATTATCATACTTAAGTTTTTGTCGAAGAAATGCAGATTCATGAGCAAAAAATAATAGCGAGCAAGATACAGTAAGTCATCTGTGAAAGTTTCCAGTCCCATACGGTGCCCACTTTTGGGGAAAACAGTAAAAAAAAAAAAACGCCAACGGTATTTTAAAAATCTTTTCATCGTCATTTTTTTTGTTTATCTTTTAACGGTAATATCATACTTTACTTTTTGTCAGAGATTCATGGGCGAAAATATAAAGGAAGATACAATAACAGTCACTTTGAAAATTTAAGTGCCATATGCATACCCTGCCAACTTTTTGAGAAAACAGTGACAAACACCCACATCATTTTGAAAATCTTTTCACCGTCATTTTTTATCTAAAAAAAAAATCACAATTATTCTTGGTCATTGGTTTTTACTATTTTCTTAATAAAAATAGCATTTCAGGCAGGAAAAAAAAAATTAAAAATACGTTTCTACCATCACCATACTATAGGTAAATAAACAGCATGGGTAAATTTTAGCCGTATGTCTAAGTATCGGTAGCCGCCCAGGCGCGCCAAATGACGGGTAGGACTACAACTTAAGATTCAAAAATCAACAACACGTGTTTCACAAGTGCATGTCTTTGCTTCACCGACAGAGCTGTTTCAACTTTATTTCGCTCGTAGATTTGTCCATTTTAAGAAAAAAAATTTGTAATTACAATCAATTGAAATAATGCTTTTACAATATTACACTATGCTTTTTATATTTCTATTTCAAACCTAAGACATTTTCTGGATATCTTTTACCTATAACGAAAATTCACAAGTCGATTGGTTGTCATTCGATTAGAATTAGAGGCTTTTTGGCATTATTATTGATTTTTTCCTATTTCAATTTGATAAATGCAGAAACAACGGTGATGCACTATATTACACATTAAGACAAAATCGCAACTTATTCATAATATTGTCAGGAAAGTTAATTAAAACCAAATGAAACTGCAATATTCATGAGGGGGAACTCGGATTTCAGCATGCCTGGATGGAAGGTGCCTTAAAGGGAGCATACGATTTGTAACTGATGTGCATTTTGGCTGAATTTGGTATATTTAAAGGTAGTATCATACTTTGGTTTTTGTCAAAGAAGTCCAAATTCATGGATACAAATATCAAGGAAGATACAGTCACAGTCATCTGTGAACATTTCAGTCCCATACGGTGCCCATTTTTTGAGAAAATCGTGAAAAACTGCCGAAGTATTTCTTAAGTCTTTTCTCTTTTATTTTTGATCTTTGGGGTTGGGGGGGGGGGGGGGGGGGGGGGGGGGGGGGCTGTAGCCCCCAAAAAATTTGGTCTAGCCCCCCCCCCCCCCCCCCCCAAAATGCAAGTGAAAAAAACATTCTTGAAAATACTGGATTTTTTCAGTTATTAAGCGCCAAATACATTAAAAAAACGCGTTGTGTGGGCTATAATGTGCATGTTTTTCGACCCCTAATAAGACATAGCAGAAGCGAGTGTTAGAAGAACCCAAAATATTGGGTCTTCTAGCCCCCCCCCCCAAAAAAAATGGCTCTTCTAGCCCCCCAAAAATTTTGGCTCTAGAACCGCGCCTGGGGACGCGTGGAAATAAAACGCGCCAATTCATAGCGACGGAAGCATGTCGGGGAGATCAAACTATAAAAGCTAGCTAATTGTCTCCCCCTCTTTTTTCATTACTTTTTAGTATTTCTGCTTCCCTGTATATCGGTTTTTTCTTCTTTCTTTCGTTTTAGTTTTCTTTTTTGGTTTTTTCCTTTTTTCTTTTGCTGGAAGAAAAGGTGGGGGCGTGCGCCCCCATGATCCGCCCCAAGAAAAAACAGTGACAAACGCCCACATTAGTATAACATCCTTTCATAACATGTTTGCTTACTCTTTTCTGGATAAATACAGCATTTCATGCAGAAACATTTAAACGGTATGTTTCTATACCATCACCATCTTTATACCCTGTAAGTTATAGGTAAATCTGTGAACATTTCTGTTTTGGTGTCTTACCAAAGTATGATACTACCTTTAAGATCTGGAGGCTGATTCAACAAAAGAGCAAGCAGTTGGAATTTGAATTTGTATACACAGCTGTCCATTGACGATGCACTCTGTGCAATTGTGCATTGTGTACATTTATGTACTATAAAGTTTATATTATTTTATCCAATACAGGTTTCATGGTTATACACAAAATACTGCTGTGAAAAAAGTTGGATCATCGCAAAAATCAATAACTTACATTATTTGTTTTCTTGAAAACGTGATCAGGCTAAAATAGCTGGTATAAATTTTGAAAACTAGACGACTTTCCTTCTCCCAAAATACAACATGTCTAATGGTTAAAAGTAGGTTCGAATCCCGCTCCAGTCAATTTTTCTTTGTTCACTTTTCAATGATTTATAAAAAACTCGGTCAGTTTCCCTTGTTGTTATTTCACTAATAGGTTAAAAGTAGTATCATACTTTGGTAAGAGACCAAAACGGAAATGTTGACAGATTTACATATAACTTACAGGGTATGAAGATGGTGCTGGTTGAAACATACCGTTAAAATTTTTCCGCCTGAAATGGTGTATTTATCCAGAAATTAGTAAAATAACGACCAAAAATCTTGTTGATCTTTTAAAAGATCGAAAATAAAAGAGAAAAGACTTAAGAAATACTGTGGCTGTTTTTCACTGTTTTCTCAAAAAGTGGGCATCGACTGACATTTTCACAGATGACTGTTACTGTATCTGTCTTGATATTTTTGCCCATTAATCTGTATTTCTTTGACAAAAACCAAAGTATGATACTACCTTTAAGTAACTATAGGCCTACCCTTAAAGGAACATATACATAGACGCAGCATATAAATTATTATTAATTACAATTAATTATCAGTCAGTTTCCCTTATGGTTATTTGATGACTATATTAATTCAAAAGCCGTATCCTCTTTGAGTGATCCCCCATGTACCGTTCTCAGGTTGCAGCATTGCTGCAAGTATCGATAAAATGATCGCTGGGATATAGCAGTATGTGCATGGTTTCACGGCTTCTGAGTGCCAAACAAACAAAGATAATTGACTATTAGGGACACCACCAATGTAGGGCTGGATGGCTCAGTTGGTAAAGCGCCTGTACGGTATTCAGGAGGTCGCCAGTTCGAATCCCACTCCAGTAAATTTGTCTTTGTTCACCTTTCAATGAAAATTAATTATCATATAATTATTACACATAATAGCCTATACACTAGCAGCACTAAATAATGCAGATTTAACACAAATTAGTTTATTGCGGATCATTTTCCTCTCTAGGGTCTCTCTGTGTTAAGTTCCTTTGAGTTTGAATTAATTTTCACTCTTCCACGCAGTGGTAGCATCCGATGACCTCAAAGCGCATACTGCAGTGACGGTTCCATGCCTTGGGTAAAATGCGCAGGAATCTGGTACGTATCGCGGTTCCGAACGTCACCTTTACTGTCTTTTCAAAGTCCTCTTTCTCTGTGTTACCAATGAACTACAAGAACAAGTATACAGACAAAGAAATAGTGTTCAGATGTGGAGAATGAGATGTCCCGCCAAATAAAAGAAAAAATGAAAAGGACAGAGACTGCTATAATTATAAACAGCGCCCTCAATTTATAAGGCTTTTGGGTTATTTCAAATAGTCACACTTTTCTGAGACAATTAAAGGCATTGCATACGTTTGGTAATGACTCTGAAAATTTATGGCAATAAAAACTTACTTGGTGAGAAGTACAGCTGCTTTGGATAGTATAATGCATATTGAGAAACGTTCAATTCGAAGTACCGCGATTATGGAAAAATATGTCACTTTTTATCTCCAAAAATTATGAATCTGAGAAGCGTTATGGCCGTAACGCTTCTCAGCTATTGACTAACTCTTTCTGGCGTGAAATAACCGCTCTAGTTTGTCGCCAAAATCTCAAAAACGCTACCACCTTCTGAACTGAAACTTTCACAGGTTAGTTTTATGGTATATATATACAATTATATTGGTTTGAAACAAACAGTAGGCTCAAATTACCAAACGTATGCAATCCCTTTAAAGGTATAATACATGATTGGTAAAGGTCACAGGACAGCACTCATACTTTGTCTGATCCAGCATGTACATGAAATAATAAGCCTGTGAAAATAAAAAATTTAAAGGTAATATCATACTTTCGGTTTTGTCAAAGAAATACAGATTCATGGGCAAAAATATAAAGACAGATACAGTAACATACATCTGTGACAATTTCAGTCCCATTTGGTGCCC
The DNA here is from genome assembly GCA_963971285.1 of Astropecten irregularis. Taxonomy (NCBI): domain Eukaryota; kingdom Metazoa; phylum Echinodermata; class Asteroidea; order Paxillosida; family Astropectinidae; genus Astropecten; species Astropecten irregularis. The sequence continues at coordinate 13,261,705 of OZ020246.1, forward strand.
ACTTTTGGAGAAAACGGTGAAAAACATCCGCAGTATTTCTTAAGTCTTTTCTCTTTTTTTTTTATCTTTTAAAAGATCCAAAAAAAATTCGGTCATTGGTTTGTACCAGCATCATCAAGTTATACTTAAATACATTGTATGTGAACATTTCTGTTTTGGTTTCTTACCAAAGTATGATACTACCTTTAAGTCACGAGAAAAAAAGCAAAAATCTGACTCACTTTTTCTTTTAAAACATAAAGAATGGTTTGATCTTACCCCGAGATCAAAACTGTTTTCAGCCTTTGTTGTACTAATTTCTGGATAAATGCACCATTTCAGGCAGAAATATTTTAACAGTATGTTTTTACCAGCACCATCTTCATATCCTGAAGATTTTGGGGTAAGATCAAAACCATTCTTTATGTTTTATAAGAAAAAATTGAGTCAGGTTTTCGCTGTTTTCTCGTGACTCAGATTTATACATAAATCTGTGAACATTTCTGTTTAGTTATACATGTATGACTTATAGGGTATGAAGATCGACCTGGTACAAACATACCGTGAACATTTTTCTGCCTGAAATTCTGTACTTTTTCCAGAAATGAGTAAAACAAAACACCGAAAACATGGTTTTGTTCTCTGAGATCAAAACCTCACAATTACAATTACTTCACAATTTCACGTAACAATTGCAATTTTTTCACTGCTTTCTACGGAATAAGAAAACAAATAATGACTCCGATCCGCAGTCTGATTTGGACCTGGTCTGCGCTCTTTTTCTGCATTTTAAAGGTAGTTTCATACTTTGGTAAGAGACCAAAACAGAAATGTTCAAAGATTTACATACATTTTTAGGGTATGAAGATGGTGCTGGTAGAAACCTACCGTTAAGTTTTCTCTGCTTGAAATGGTGTTTTTATCCAGAAATTATCCAAAATCTTTTTGATCTTTTAAAACATAAAAAAATAAAAGAGAAAAGACTTAAGAAATACTGTGGCCGTTTTTCACAATTTCCTCAAAAGTGGGCACCATATGGGACTGAAATTTTCACAGATGATCGTTACTGTATCTGTCTTGATAATTTTGCCCATGAATCTGTATTTCTTTGATAAAAACCAAAGTATGATACTACCTTTAATAGATACCTCACGCTAAAATCATAGCACTTACCTCTCTGGCACCCAGATCGCTGGGATCGGTGTTTGCCAGGTATGTCCAGGACTTGCCATCATCGCTGTGTGCCACGTTGTAACGTGTGACACGCTGGTCGTATCTGTTACCAGAGTCTACACCTCGGCCCTGTGTGATCAGACCAGTCACGCAGGCTGTAGAGTTGAAGGTGACCTGTATCCACGGATGAGAATCCCCGTCTGCGGCAGACCATGACGCAGCAAAACCTTTCCAAGGAAAATATTGAAATCTACCGTAATTATTATCCTCTCATCCAATTATGTGTATCATCTTTACTTGCATGTTCTTGTTCTCTTGTCATTTAGGCTTCGATCATGTCGATAAAGATCCTGCTAGGATCGAAACCTGTCAGGCCCTCCTAACTCTAAACATTTGTATAAGTTTCAGGTCATTATTTTGGCTGATGAGTAGTTTGCTGCGTGTATCATTGAAACGATCCTTGGGGTATGGCGGTATGTGTGTGGTTTCATGGCTTCTGACTGCCAAACGAACAAAAATAATTGACTATTGGGGTCACCACCAATGTAGGGCTGGATGGCTCAGTTGGTAGAGTGCCTGTACGGCATTCAGGAGGTCGCCGGTTCGAATCCCGCTCCAGTCAATTTCTCTTTGTTCACTTTTCAATTACTTTATTAAAAATGTAGTCAGTTTCCCTTGTGGTTATTTGATGATTAAACTATTAACTAGACGTCTTTGAATGAAAGCTTCATTAGAAATTGATTTCATCATTGTTTACATTAGGCTGTTATAATATTAATCTGTTTTTAATTAGTCATTTTATTTTCTAAGCTGAGGGTAGATAACAAAATGTACGCCAACCTGTGGTATAAAGCCGCACCCTCTGAGGACCATACTCATCGTTGATATTATAGAATGACGATGCTGTAATTTCAGCGTCTAAGATGCGACCATCCTGCATACCAAGGGGGAACTCCAATGGGCACACTGTATGAATGAAAAAAAAACATGGTCAGAACAAAAGAAACAATGCATCATAAGTCCTACGATTGGTAGTGAGTAAGGATGAGTTTGGTGAAATCGACCCCTGAGCAATAAAGGTTTTATATAGATATTTATTTGGTGTTCACTGGAAAAAAAACAGCAGCAGAATCAGTAGCCTGGGGCCAATTTCACGGCGCTGCTAAGCAAAAATATTTGCTTCTAAGCACAAAAATGTCTTGCCCAATACAACAAACAACAGTAAAAAAATAATTCTTTTGATGTTCATGGTCAGTCAACAACAGCCAATGAACAATCACAAGCATTACACAACGCATGGATATTTGATGGTTAAGTTATTTGTAAATCTGTGAACATTTCTGTTTTGGTTTCTTACCAAAGTATGATACTACCTAATTTAATAAGGCTTTGGAAGTATAAAGGCAGACAAATTTGAACAGTATGTTTCTATCATCACCATCTTTATACCCTGTAAGTTATAGGTAAATCTTTGAGGATTTCTGGTTTGGTATACTACCAAAGTATGATACTACATTTAAAGGTATAATACATGATTGATAATGGTCACAGAACAGCATCCACAATTTGTCTGATCCACCATGTACATTAAATAAAAAGCCTGTGAAAATTTGAACTCAATCGGACATCTGAGTCCCGAGTAATTTTTTCTTATACATGTATATCATAAAAAATGTTTTTTAAAATCTGTATTTAGGTCTTTTTTTTTTTTAATTTTTTTTTTTTTACTAATTTCCAGATAAATACACCATTTCGGGTGGAAGTATTTCAACGGTATGTTTCTACCAGCATCATCTTCATAGCCTGAAGAAATATATGTGAATCTGTGAACATTTTATTTTATGTTGGTATGTTACCAATCCTGTACTGTACCTTTAATAATAATAATAAAATTAACAATAATGATTTTTTTTTTTTTGTGATATAAACTTGCCATTATTGTTGCAGTTGAGTCGCTTCTTGATTTCGGATAATTCAAGAAGGGCATCGAAATACGGAACAGGGAACGATCGCCATGGTTGTATCATGTTGGCCCCACCGATAGCCACTCTGGTGCAATGACAAGGGTCCGGGTAGGGCAATGCCCATCGCATATGATTGGTTGCCGCATCAAGCTCCTGGCCAATCAAACACTCCGACGCATCCACAGTCAGTGACAGAAAACCTGATTGGTAGATTAACATTAGACCGAGAAAAAAAATTGTTGTGTTGCCCTCAAGTGGAAAAATTAAAATTTTAGGTCGGTCGGTCGATTTGTTTTTTTGTTTTTTTTTGCTGACTTTCAAACATGATTTTATTGCGAATACCAAGCAGGATGTATGGTCACCAGGGCCAAAAATTGAGAGTTTTTATACTTTAGGACTCGGAGAAAAAAACAAATAAAAAATCCTGACCCAACGTTTTGGCATTTTACGGTCGGTCGCTGAGGGCAACACAACAATTTTTTTTTCGGCCTTATATTAAAGGTATAGTTGCATGGAAGTGATTTTCTTTAGGCCTTTTTCCAAACAAAGGGCGTTTACGAAAAGGAGGCTTAGGCTGAGGCTCACGCTCCAGCTCTATCATCCATATGCTGAAAATATAGGTTGTGGATTTTCATTGAAGCTGAAGCTCTGTTTTCCATTTCAAACCAGAGAATCTACCTCAGAACCGCAGCCAAAAGCCTCTTTTTTGTACCCTTTATTAAAAGTGGATTCACAAAATGGAGCAGGAGCCTGAGACGGAGCCTGAGCTTCCGTTTCATAAACGCCCCTAGGCTCCAGTTCAGGCTCCATTGGAGTTTTGTGAATCCATTCTAAAATGACGGCTTTTGGAAGTATGTAGATAGGCCTCTTCTATTTTGAACAAGAAAACAGAGATTCAGCTTCAATGAAATTTAGCAACAATCTATATTTTCAGCATATATGGATGACAGAGCCTGAGCCAGAGCCATAGCAGGACTCGAATTTGGTGAAAAAAAGCACTGGGCAGTAAGTCTAGTAATTGAAGCATTTTACTAGACCTGAACTTTTTTTACTAGGCCTGTGGCATTCATGTACATAGGTTTAGGAAAACCATAATTGTATGCAATCATCAATCAAAAATCATAAATTTAGCACCCTTGTAATTGTGCAAGGAAAACAAAATCACTAGACAGCTGGACTAGTGCAGTACATACTAGACCGACACTGTAATCACTAGACTCGGTCCACGGTCTAGTGGATATTTCGAACCCTGCATAGCCAGAGCCAAGGTTTTGAAAAGGGCCTCTAAAAAAAAAAAATACCCATTAAGAAAAAAAAAGAAATGATATATGTTTTCAGCGTTTTGATTTTTAGTCTATTGCATTCAGTATTTCACTGGGTAAATTCTGACCAAATTTCAATGCAATCCATTCGTGCATCACCGAGCAAACAAGTCAGACTAGTCAGCTAGCGGAAGGACACACCAGATTTTCATTTCATTTCATTAATATTTACAGGAATATTCATCAGCCTAATAAAATAATAATTGCCTAAGTCATATTTTGACCAAATTGAGATTTTTACCTAAATCAGATCTTTATCATAGAAGCTACCTATGGTTGAAGTGTCCAGGGGCAAATTTCATAAAACTGTTAAGCACAGAAATTTGCTAAGCATGACATTTCTTTCTTAATAAAAACAGGATTAACAACCAAATTTTCATGAATTGTGTATCACTTGTGATTGTTCTTTGGCTGTTGTTCGCTGACCATGAATATCAAATGGAATTTTCAATGGTGGTTTGTTTTATTGGGCAAGACATATTTGTGCTAAGCAATTTCTTGTGCTTAGCATGTCTATGAAATTGGCCCTTGGTTAATACTAAACTCTAAAGTGTAGAAAGGTCAAAAGGAAGACTGCCTAAGTCTAGCATGTGACTTGGGCAAATTAGACGTTTTTTGTTGTTTTTCTCAAAAGTAATAAAAATGACTTAGGCAATTATTTTATTAGGCTGACGATGTAGAAAACATACAAACAGGAAGTTACATACAAAACTGTCAATCTAATATGGAAGACAAAATCTTACATAGACTAAACAATAAAAATAAGATAAGAAACAAGCTTACATGAAAAACAAACAAATAGCATCCCTGCAGTTAGTTGCCAAAAAAGCAAACATAATCACTGTTTACAGTGTCTAGTTGCTCTCCTTGAAATTGCAAGAGTACGAACTTATTACTAAAGATTGAAAAACATGCAACTGAAATAAATACCAGAAAAACGTTCTCTAGAAATCGACATAAGAAGGGACTCACCAATAAGCAGTAATGATATCATCATCGTAGTAACAGGGGTAGGAGAAAGTGCCATGATACAACAGCAACGAGCCAACTTCACACAAACTATGGTCCTTCTTTTTTGCTGACTGATGAGCCTGTTCATGAAACAATTGTGTTCTTTAAAGGTACTATCACACTTTGGTAGCATACCGAAACAGAAATCTTCACAGATTTACCTATAACTTACAGGGTATGAAGATGGTGATGGCAGAAATATAGGCCTACCGTAAACATATTTCTGCCTGAAATGCTGTATTTATCCAGAAAAGAGTAAAACCAGCGACCAAAATTATTTTTGATCTTTTAAAGATCAAAAATAAGATTGTCGCAGTTTTTAATTTTTTTTCTCAAAAAGTGGGCATCACATGGCATATTCAAAAATATCGCAAAATACAGGATTGGTAAGGTAACAGAACAGCTGTACACTAGGTGTTCATAATTTGATTTGTCATGGAATAAAAACAAACCTGTGAAATGTTCATCTCATATCATCACTGAAAACTGTGCTAGTAGAAAACAGTGAAAAACGCTCACTGGTATTTTAAAATCTATTCACAGGAGTTTTGATCTCACCACCGAGATCAAAAATATTTTCAGTTGTTGTTTTACTAATTTCTGGATAAATACAGCATTTCATCAGAAGGTTTTTAACAGCATATTTCTACCAGCACCATCTTCTTACCCTGAAAATCATAGGTAAATCTGTGAACATTTCTGTTTGGAAATGTTACCAATCCTGTACTTACCTTTAAGTCTGCAATGCAGCAATGTATACTTGGATATTTGATCAGTTGTGTGTCTCAATCGCATGCATGTTGGGCAGTCAGAACATTTTATGAAAAGAATTAGAGCTGTATATACAGGGTGAGTCAAAAAGAAATTGACCGGGATTGGTGATGTTTTCAAAAAGAAACAAATGACACTCAAAAGTTCAGAAAAGCATATATTTAACAAGCACTCTCTCCTGCTTATTAGAAAAAAAGAATGAAACGAATTGATCTTTCCTAAGAGACAGCACCACATTATCTTAAGGACTTGATATCAATTCATAATTCCCAATTTAACACAAGAGGTAGCGAGGGGGTAAAACTATATCATCCGAGGGTTCGTCCTGCGCCCACCAAGGCCTATGGTGACCGGGCATTTTATATTTATGCACCCATTGTGTGGAATAGGTTGCCTGGGAAGTTAAGGAATATCACTATGTATGACAATTTTAAATCTAAACTAAAAACGTTTCTTTTTAAAAGATATTTTTCATAAATTTGACCTCATTTTATGCTTCATTTTTCTTAGTTTTAAAGTGGTGGTATTTAAATGATTTTAACAGTAATAATAATAATTGTAATTCATGTGGTAAAGTAGTTTGAAGATTTGTAAGTTAAGTAGTGTTTTAAAAGGTTTTAATTGTAAAGCGTTTTGAGATTTTAATGTAAAGCGCTATAAAAAATAAATTATTATTATTATTATTAAGAGGAGTTATGTCTATTTTAATAAAGGTACTCATTTTGCAAGCTGTCCATAGAATGTTAATGCTTGACTGAATCTAAACATCTGAGGAGTACTTAAGAGTCATTATTGGTTTTGTCATGTATTCCATGGACAGCTTGCAAAATGAGTACCTTCTTTAAAATAGCAATAACTCTTCTTAGGAATGATCAATTTGTTTCATTCTTTTTTTCTAATAAGCAGGAGAGATTGCTTGTTAAATATATGCTTTACTGAACTTTTGAGTGTCTTTGTTTCTTTTTAAAAACTTTTTTTTTACTCAGTTTTTTCAAACGAGACTTACCCGAATATTCTCCGTAGTCATGTGCTCCTGTGCCGTTTCTTCAACTGCTCTGGCGCAGCAAAATTTTACTGTCTCCTTATAAAAACTGTTGCTACCGAGAAGCCTGTTGCCATGCCTACATCTTGGACAAGTTCATTCAAGCCAAGGGGGTGAGGGTTGAAGGTTGAACCCAACCCCAACAGATGGGCAGTGCGAGGGATGGTTGTGAGTTTGTGACGTTATTATGAAGAGATTTACATGAATATGGTGTGCATAAGATATTTCACGAACCGAGTGAAGAAACAAACCCAAACATGGACAACCACACCCCACCCCACCCCACCACATCCTGCCTACTCCACCTACCCCTACCCCTTATATAGTTCCACCCACTGAAAACAGGAGCCGGTCCAGGATTTTCCAAAAGGGGGGAGGGGGGGGGGGGGGTGAAGAAGTTAAATGCACCAATTCAATAGTGACGGATGCATTTTGTTATGATCAAAGCAAGCTAATCTTATTTTCCCCCTTTTTACTCTTGTTGAGTCTTTTTCCTTCCCTATATATTGTTTCTTCTTCTTTCTATTTTATATTATTAATGTTTATTTTGTTTGCTGGAAGAGGGGGGGGGGGTATGGGGGGGTGTGCGCCCCCTGGATCCGCCCCCGGAATACAATACAACTAATTTCGAGTTTGCAAATTAAGCCTAACTGACAATTTCCGCTACAATGCACAATCCATATTACTCTGTCAATGGTCAATCATAGACTAGACATCTGTTATTAGTCAACTGGAAAATAATAAATAATCTGCCAATTATTTCATATGACTATGCCATTAAAGGTGTAATACATGATTGGTAAAGGTCACAGAACAGCACTCGCACTTTGTCTGATCCAGCATGTAACATGAGATGATAAACCTGTGAAAATGTGAGCTCAATCGAACATCTGAGTCACGAGAAAACAGCGACAACCCTTCTCAATTTTTGTTTTTTCATAAAACATGAAGAGAATGGTTCTGATCCATTAAAAACCGTTAATACTGTTTCTGGTCTTTGTTTTACTTATTTCTGGGTAAAAACTACATTTCAGGGAGAAATATTTTAATGTTTTCTACCAGGACCATCTTCATACCCTGAAAGTTATATAATATTAAACTCTGTGGAACTTTCTGTTTGGGTATGTTTACCAATCCTGTACTGTACCTTTAAACTGCCATTACATGTATTTACTATGCCATTAAGAGCTCTTATTCAGTTTTAAAACCCTTCAAATTTGAGATGCACAGTCCTTGTGAGTAGGAGGGGATAATAATGGGGTATTATTAAAGGCTTAATTCTAATTACATGATTAACCCTCAGACGAATATTATAGGCCTACCCAGCATTGTTGTTTGTATGTTGTGCGTGGTACATGTGTATTTATCATAATAATACATGTAGCATTATAATAAATATAAATTTCATGTCTAGCCTCTAATACTACAGGAATATAAGAGGTGATAATGTTAAACCTAATGTTAAACCTTTAAAATGTTAAAGAGCATCTACATGTATCTGGTATTTTTTTTATAGTTAAAGGTTAAAGGCCTACATGCTACTTCAATAAGGTATATTGCAAATAGCTACTGCTATAATAGTCAAGGAGCAAAGCTCTGAAAACCCTCTTATTAAGGAGTTAGCTCAACACCCACTACATCTAAGGAAGACTTCATAAAATGGAAGTTTATACCATTAACAGCTTTGCTAGAGCATGGCTTCAAATTGTGGTATCACGTTTAGAGACTCTATAGTTTCTAACAGCATCGTGTTTATATGTGTTCGCAGCAGTAGCAGCACTGTATGGGCCTTTTCAAAACGGAGGCTTAGGCTCAGGCTCCGGCACCATTTCGTAAATCCATTTTAAAATAACGGGTATTAAAATAGAGACTTTTGGCTGTAGTTCGGAAGTAGATGCTCTCGTTTGAAAAGGAAAACAGAGCTTCAGCTTCAATGAAAAACCGCAACCTATTTTTTCAGTATAATGAATGACAGAGCCGAGCCTGAGCCTGAGCCTGAGCCTGAGCCTGAGCCTGAGCCTGAGCCTGAGCCTGAGCCTGAGCCTGAGCCTGAGCCTGAGCCTGAGCCTGAGCCTGAGCCTCTGTTTCGAAAAGGCCCTATAATTGTAGTGGTAAAATTAGAATCTGTAGGAAATTTATTCAAACTTACCGGTATGCTCATTCAATTTCAAATGAATTCCAATTTTTAAACCAGTGTGGTGAGAAACATCAGTAATACATCGTCGACGTTTTCACGAAAAGCCACTTTGCCCACCTGGGCGTTAAAACATAGTTTTGAGAAAATCGGCTTTGAAGTTTGTTCCTTTTTAAATTGAATATTTCGCCCATTTTTAGTGGACATGTTGATTAATTTTTCATACCGGTTTCAAGCTGAAGACTTTCCCTTACACTACGTAATAATTAATAGTTGATAGAGCTTAATGATTGCGGAGTAATTAGCGTGAAAACTCTTTTTCCGGATTTGATCCAAAGCACCCTCCATACAAACATGCACAAATTCGTCCCTTGTGAGGCGTGCGCGCTGGAATTCACCTCTTCGTGAAAACGTAAATTCGCGTTTTCGCTGAAAGTGCCCCCATAGAACAACATGCATTTTTGACAATTCGCCCCTTCGTGAAAACGTGAAACAGCACTTTTGGTGAAATTCGCCCATAACTGATTTTCATGATCTAGTTGATTTAATTTGATTTGGCCAAAATAATTTCGCCAAGATGTCCGTTACAATACCCCTAATCGATTTTGGCCAAAAAAAGAATTTCGACAAAATTTTGATTTTTGCCAAATTCGCCCCTTCGTGAAAACGTCGACGACATGTATGCATGAACCTGAAAAAACTGCAGTTAGACTGATTTTACATACATCATTTGTTTTATTCAGTGTTCTACACAGCTCCTTAATTTAAAATTCTTTTTTTTTATATATATAATATGTACAATTGTACATCACTTTGATTTTTTTTTTGAAAAAAAATATAAATTTTTGTAAATATATCAGCAAGCGTAATTTGTTGTTCTTGATTTTTCTAAATATTCAGTGTTTTTTAAACACAATATTAGCACATAAAACATGGCAAAATGGAAAGACAAATTATCATAATATGTGCATTTTAAAATAAAGAAGCAATAATGAAATACAAGACTTGCATGATATGATGGGTGTATACATGTACAATGTACATGTGACATGTTCATTTTAAAGGTACTATCATACTTTGGTAACATACTGAAACAGAAATCTTATACATTCTAGGGTATGAAGATGGTGATGGTAGAAACATACAGTTAAAATGTTTCTGCATTAAATGCTTTATTTATCCAGAAAAGAGTAAAATCCATGACCAAAAACAATTTTGATCTTTTAAAGAAAAAAATTAATGGTGAAGAGATTTTTAAAAATACTATAGGTGTTTTTCACTGTTTTCACAAAAAATGAGCATCGTATGGGACTGAAAATTTCACAGATGACTGTTACTGTATCTTTCTTGATATTTTTCCCCCACAAATCTGCATTTCTTTGTCAAAAATCAAAGTATGATATCACCTTTAAGTACATGTTATGCTCAACTAACTTTGCACAAGTCCATTTAATTTAGACACCAGATAGAAGGACCATGTCATAATCCTGGACAATGACACCATCAAATGACAACCGGGTCAGAAATTCTTTCCAATTAACATTTGTGAGTGGGGTAGTTTTCACTGGTGAAATTTCTGAAGACGAAACTAAAGTAAGGACTGGGAACTAGTCTACTCCTAGCTTGAGACGAATGTCACTGTATTGATGTGTCTGGCTTTATTTATTCTGTTAATAATCGGCAATGCAGCAATTTATACCAGTACACAAAAATAGCACTAATGGAAAAATGACATAGTCAGTCGAGGCCATTTGTAATGGCCTGAAACTCCAGCCAGTTTTGAGCTACTACCAACCCAACCTGCCTGTTGTTTTGTTTGCATACATAATTATTACAAACAAGAAGGGAGATGTCTATGATTTTATGATAAATAATCTGAAACTGGAATAAGCATCAGACATCTTGGAAAGCACAAAGAAAGAAATAGTTACACAATATAACAGAGATCATGCAACTGGGGCCAATTTCATAGAGCTGCTTAAGCACAAAAATTGCTTTTAATGCACAAAGTCTTCCTTGATTAAACAGGATTAATAACCAAATGTTCATGTGATCATGTTCATGTTTACTGCTGCTTTTAACTTGTATTTGGCCATTGTTTGCTGAGCAATACATTCACAGAGTTTAGTTCAGTCATTTTTAAGAAATGACTCGAGTCGAGTCAAGTCATTTTAAAAGAGTTACTCAAGTCAAGACAATTAATTTTAAAGAAGTGACTCAAGTTATTAAAAATCGAGTCATAGTATACAAATAATGAATGTTTATGAGTGGAATGGTAAAAATAATTTCATGAGGTGACAGATGGACTGTTCCATTTCACGAGGCGAAGCCGAGTGGAATGGAACAGTCCATCTGTTACCGAATGAAATTATTTTTTCCATTCTACGAATGTGAAACATTCATTATTTGTTTTATATAACATCTAAGTAGATCTTTGTCATTTGATTTTGATTGGAGTATAACATTTTAAGAGCTAGCGAGACAAAAAAACCACTTAAAATCTTTTCAAAATTTATGCTCTTATTACAGTAACGCGCGCTGCACGCCAACGCGTACGCGCGCACGCAGTGACAAATAAATGGAACGCCGCTTGACCAATCATGTATTGAAGTCCCTTGCGTGCAATGGTACAAATTGGATGGCACCAAAAATGCACGGTGGATGGAACAAATTTCAACGGTTGTGACGTAGGCCATGAATTGGTGTATTTATCAAATGTCACGTGACATATAATCCTCCAATCAAATGACAAGGATCTACTAAGGTGTTATATAATTGAGTATGTTGAGTTGAGTCAATTATTTAGCTCGAGTTAATTTGAGTCACAAATGTTTGAAAATAAACAAACACCAAGAGACTGGAATTTGTTTGCTTTTCAAAAATTTACATCCGGGTCACAACCTGTGATGAAACACTAATACTCTGAACCCTTTCGCAACACTAGCACTGCGAGCCATAGAATAGCATGCATGTCACAGAGTATTGTCTGTCATAGTGTATTCTGTATCTGACATACATGTACAACGTAGGCCCCATGTGTGAAAGGTTTAAAGGTAGTATCATACTTTGGCAGCATACAGAAACAGAAGTGGCGGTAGAAACATACCATTAACATTTTTCTGCCTGAAATGCTGTATTTATCCAGAAAAGAGTAAAACCAGTGACCCAAAAGATATTTGATCTTTTAATATTAAAGATCAAAAATAAAAGAGAAAAGACTTAAGAAATACTACATGGCAATTTTTCCACCGTTTTCTCAAAAAATGGGCATCGTATGGGACTGAAATTTTCACAGATGGCTGTTACTGTATCTTCCTTGTTACTTGCCCATGAATCTGTATTTCTTTGACAAAAAGTATGATATTACCTTTAACTAATGAAAACAAAAAAGCTGTCAGCTGATCACCACCCAACTACACATACCTGAATGTAATGGGCACACTGTTCAAAACAAAATGTAAATGAATGTACATTAACGTAAGTACATTAACGTATGAACATTAACGTATGTACATTAACGTATGTACATTAACGTATGTACATTAACGTATGTACATTAACGTATGTACATTAACGTATGTACATTAACGTACATGTACATTAACGTATGTACATTAATGTATGTACATCAACGTATGTACATTAACTTTACAAAGGAGGGAATCCATACCACGACATGGTGTGAGTTTGTTGCATGCATCATGCATGGAAGCTGAGCTAAGAAGGCCACTGCGTTACAGGCACGCGAACTACGTTAAGTCTTAATATTTTCTCACAATCTATTTTAATCCTTTATGTGGGGGGGGGGGGAGGGGGTTGGAGACTTGAGTCTTATATCTAATCTTATTGTCCGCAATGACTCAATTTAAGTTGAGACATTTATACTTTGGGACTCATTGAGTGAATACACCCAAAAAAGTGACTTGAGTCGGACTTGAGTAGAGTCATTGACTCGAGTCATAGCAACTCTGAACATTCACAAGTTTTGGTGCTTAAGTAGCTCTATGAAATTGGCCCCAGGTGTATGTGAAAAAAACAACCTGAAAATGACTGTCTATGTTATAGATAGTCATTTGTGCACTGTGTGTAGACACACAACATGATCAAAGGTAGTGCCGCAAAAGATATCATTAAAGAAGACATGAATATAAATTGTACAATTCAAAACGTTTGAAGGGAGAAAAAAATCGAAATCAGCTGAAAAACAGAAAAAAAAAATGATTTCAGATTAAAATTTGAAAAATTGTACGTCTGTATTAATTAAGTTTAGGGTTGATAAGTAATTTATTTACAGGGCCCTATCACTGGCAAGGACTAGCACACGTTTTATGGAGCCTCATTACATGTAATGGTTAAATCAATTAAGTATAACCTTCAAGCCATATTAGACTGCATTTCATATTGTGCAATATACAAGCAATGTAGGAAGAGGGACATGTCTTTACATGGAGGGGGCGGGGAGCCACTCCCCAAAAGGGGTAGGGTTCACTCAACTGTACAAGGTTATCATTAAAGCTGTATCATACTTTGGTAAAGTTGATAGAACAGCTGTGGTATGTTCATAATTTAATTTGTTATGGAATAAAAACAAACCTGTGAAATGTACAGCTCACATGATCATTGGAAACAGTAGAAAACCTCGAAAAACTATTGCAATTGTTACCAGAAATTGAGAGTTTATTAAATTGTGATGTTTTGATCTTGGAGATCAAAACTGTTTTTGGTATTTTGTTTTACTCATTTCTGGAAAAATACAGAATTTCAGGCAGAAAAATGTTCAGGGTATGTTTGTACCAGGTCGATCTTCATACCCTGTAAGTAATAGGTATATCTGTGAAGATTTCTGTTTTAGTCTCTTACCTACCGTTAAAATGTTTCCGCCTTAAATGGTGTATTAGTCAAACAATGACTGAAAATCTTTTTGATTATTTAAAAGATAAAAAATAAAAGAGAAAAGACTTAAGAAATACTGTGGCCATTTTTCACTGTTTTCTCAAAAAGTGGACACCGTATGGGACTGAAATTTTCACAGATGACTGTTACTGTATCTGTCTTGATATCTTTGCCCATGGATCTGTATTTCTTTGACAAAAAGCAAAGTATGATATTACCTTTAATACATATCTAACTAGAGCAATGATGTCAAATTCTCTTAGACTGCATGAAAAATGCCATCTCACAAGGCTTTAGCCAGGATTCGGAAGTGGGGTGACCTGTATACTGGCTGTGTCAATAATAAGCATACCACTTTCTGATAAACCCAAAGGCCTTTTTCAAACCTTGGCTCCAGCTCAGGCTCCGGCTTCATTTCTGTCATCCATATGGTGAAAATACAGGTTGTGGTTTTTCATTGAAGCTGAAGGTCTGTTTTCCTATTTCAAACCAGAAAATCTACACCTGAACCACAGCCAAAAGCCTGTATTTTGATATCTGTAATTTTAGAATGGATTGATGAAATAGAGACGGAGCCGGAGCCGGAGCCGGAGCCGGAGCCAGAGCCAGAGCCAGAGCCAGAGCCAGAGCCAGAGCCAGAGCCAGAGCCAGAGCCAGAGCCAGAGCCAGAGCTAGAGCAGAGGTTTGGAAAAGGCCCCAAGTGTATAAAATTGCATCAAGGGTATCCAAAAGGCACCCTCTCACCTACCTCCCTGGCTAAAACCTTGCAGACTTGTTTCTTGAGCACAAGACAGTTTAGAATCATCATCGATGACCCATCCAGTGGAAGTTAAGCAGATGGAGTGGACTTTCAGAGGCAATTAGGGAAGCCTTGCGATGGACAGCATCCTGGAAGCCCTGGCTTTAAAGTTTGAGGGAGTGCATCTGTTCCTCCGTGGAGCGGATCCGTTGTCGCTTGGTCTTGTTGTGCTCCGCTTGGATCTTCATGAAGTGGGCCAGCATGTCATCCCAGTTGATGGATTTGATGGACTGTCTCTTCTCGGGAATCAAGCCAGGAGCATTCTTCCTATCGAGTCGGAAGGGATACATGTATAAGGCAGGATTACACTTCAGATGTACATAAATAAGACTTAAAGAGCATATAGGATTTGCAAGGCCTCAAAAAAAAAAATTATTGAGTTTGAGACAGAAAATGGACTCAACAGTTCATAAACAGTGCAAACAGTCACCATGGGAAATCTTGGTTCATCAGATGCTGGGTTTTTCAAGAAAATCAATATTTAGTGTCTTTTCCAAAGATCGTTCATCTGAATGATTTTTGGAACAAACATAAAGGATGCCCTCACTCATGTGCCACTTGAGTTGTTTTAGGGAAACTGACTGAATTTAAAGTCATTGAAAAGTGAACAAATAAAAATTGACTGGAGCGGGATTCGAACGAGCGACCTCCTGATGAATACCGTACAGGCGCTCTACCAACTGAGCCATCCAGCCCTATGTTGGTGGTGACCCCAATAGTCAATTATCTTTGTTCGTTTGGCAGTCAGAAGCCATGAAACCACGCACACACCGCCATATACCAGGGATAATTTCACCGATACACCAAGCAATGCTGCAACCTGGGAACGGTACATGGGGGATCACTCAAAGAAGATACAGCTTTTGAATTAATATAAACCACAAGGGAAACTGATTGAATTTTTTTAAGTCATTGAAAAGTGACAAATTCTGTGTCCTAGTTTTAAGGTAGTATCATACTTGGTTTTTATCCAAGAAATACAGATTCATGGGCAAAAAATACCAAGACAGATACAGTAACAGTTACCTGTGGAAATTTCAGTCCCATACGTTGCCCACTTTTTGAGAAACAGTGAAAAACTGCCACAGTATTTCTTAAGTCTTTTCTCTTTTATTTTTGATCTTTTAAAAGATCAAAAAGATTTTCGGTCGTTGTTTTACTAATTTCTGGATAAATACACCATTTCAGGCGGAAACATTTTAACGGTATGTTTCTACCCCCACCATCTTCATACCATGTAAGTTATAGGTAAATCTGTGAACATTTCTGTTTTGGTTTCTTACCAAAGTATGATAATACCTTAAAACAGAACGGAAACACACATCTCTCTTCCTCATAATTTATTATGCTCAGTTTTCTATTCTATTGATTTTTTTAATTTTAATAGCCCTCACCTTGAGTGGCCTTCTGGGGCCTTGTTGTTGGCCGTTGGGCGATCTACATACATAAATTAGCCTCCTAAATTATGATCATTATTGTGACCTCTCCCTTACCTTTGGTCTTTGGGGACTAGTAGTGCATTAGGCACACATGACAGACGGTGCTTCAATGTGTTGAATGCAGTGGTCTGTGGGAGTAGCATGAGGAGTCCATACAGGCTCTTGACGAGATACTGATTGTGCTCCGTGTCCAGTAACTGTAGCCTCAGATCTGGGGACATGTGGGATCAAAACAGAAAACATGAGACCATATGGGCCTTTTTCAAACATCGGCTCTGGCTTAGGCTCCGGCTTCGTCTCTATCATCCTTATGGTGAAAATGTAGGTTGTGGTTTTTCATTGAAGCTGAAACTCTTCTTTCCTTTTCAAACCAGAGAATCTACTTCCGAACCGCAGCCAAAAGCCTCTATTTTGATACCTGTTATTTCAGAGTGGATTCACGAAATGAAGCCGGAGGCAGAGCTGGAGCATGCTGCAAAGTATAAGATAACGGGAGACTTTTGAGAACCGGTCTTCAAGTCAACAGCGCAAGCAAATGTGAGCATGCGCGCGCATGATAAAAAATAAAGCACTTACATAAAAATATAAAATCATATAGTTATTAATTATGTATTAAGCAATAATCTTAAAGCACTTTCATCCCTTTCCCATATTTGATTTATCAAACCTTTAATACTTACATGTGAATATGGGCGACTCCAACAACTGCACCAATTTGTCAATTTCTGTAAGGAAGTGGACTGTGACCTCAATATCACCACTGAAATCATGGCATGTGAAGGAAACATTCAATCAATGAAAACAAAATTCAAGGGTGAAAATTACTGACTGGCGCATGGCAAAATAAAGGGCACTAGATGACATTTGCTAAAGATGCTGGAGATGGTTAGGTTATACAATGTGAAAACCAATCCATAATATCACTATCAAGTAGCAGTCTAGTTCATATCTATGCAACCTAAGGTAACAGGTCAACTCGCCTCCAAGCCGACTCGCCTCCTGACTGACTCGCCCCTCACCAACTCGCCCCTTGCAACTCGCCCCTTGCAACTCGCCCCTTGCCAACTCGCTCCTGACAGACTCACCGATACCAACTAGCCTCTTGACCAACTCGAGCCTTACCAACTTGCCTCCTAGCCGACTTCTGTGATGCAAATAAATAAATTGCTAGAAGCGATTGAACCACGACTACATGTGTGTCTTTAGTATTTTCTACATAAAGTGATAAACACATAGTAGGCCATATGGAAGGGTGAAAAACATTTGGGTATTACACAATTTTTGCATCTCATTTCGAATTAATCAGGGGGAGAGTTGGCCAGGGGCGAGTTGGTAAGGGCAAGTCAGCCAGAAGGTGTGTTGGTAAAATGAGCTTGCAAAATCTGTACCTTTATTAAAAATAGACATAACTCCTCTTAGGAATGATCAATTTGTTTCATTCTTTTTTCTAATAAGCAGGAGAGAGTGCTTGTTAAATGCTTTACTGAACTTTTGAGTATCATTCATTTGTTTTGAAAAAAAAACATCACCAATCCCAGTCAACTTCATTTTGACACACCCTGTATGATGTCTAAATGATTGTCAAGGATACAATGAGTAGATGAGACTGGAAGCGTGTCTGTAGTTCTGTGTCAGGAAGCAGAGAGATACAGTGGCTATAGCACTGTGGCACCAAGACCTGTATAGGCAACAGAATAAAGCACAGCTGCTCTGTAGACACAAACAATAAGGAAAAGAGAAAGCATCGAAAAGTGAATTGAGAACCTGCGGGATTCGAACCTGCGACCCCTGGAATGCAGTACCGGTTGCTCTACTATTAACTGAGCTATCCAGCCCTATGTTGGTGGTGACCCCAATAGTCAATTATCTTTGTTCGTTTGGCAGTCAGAAGCCATGAAACCACACACACACCGCCATATCCATTAGCAATGCTGCAACCTGAGTAAGAGTACATGGGGGATCACTCAAAGAGGATGCGGCCTTTCCTCTTTTTCTTCATTTTGTTCTTTGCTCACTTCTCAATGACTGATTAATCCAGTCAGTTTCCCTAGTAGTTTTTTGATGATCAGTAAAAACAGAAAAGCAGTAAAATCATAGATTTTCTTTTTTCGGGAGGGAGGAGTGTATGTAGGTTTAATAATCATTGTATATATGAAGAATATGTATAAACACGTTTGAGTTTGAAAGACCAAACAAAAATCTGCATGTTTTCTGAATTTTTGTTTGCTTAGTAAATAAACAACCATCCCTCTATAAAACCGATCGATCACTATAACAGACAATATCTGTGCATCCCACCATGTTCGTTATAGCGAGGGCGTTCTACTGCAACAAACTCTTTGCTTGGAACCTAGGAGGGTTTAAATTTGAAATCCTGAAGTCCTGAAACACATTCTTACCTCTGATTTGAGGTCCTTAAGTTGTGTTCTGAGTTCAAACAGTTCTGTAGCTGTTAGGAGGATGCTGTTCAACGTCTGCACCATCTCCGTGGCAAACTGGAGGTCCTTGTAGTCCACCAGAATCTCAGACAGCGTCCGGAATATGTCCTCAGTGTTCAGGAGGAGACACAGCTGCCTGGGACGTTTTAGAACGGAACATTTGATTACAGTAATTCATACTGCAAAGCCGTATGGTTGATGGAATTATGTAGCCAATCATAATCATTTACCGATGAGGACTAGAGCAAGCTAGTCGAAACGTTGAGACCTTAATTGCGTGCGAACATAATAGAAGTGCAAAAGTCAAACGATTCTTACATGGTGTTTTCGCAAACCAATCCACATATCAATTGTCACCATGCAAAGCCTCAAATCTTTCCTCATAATCAGTTACTGATTGGAATTCAGGGGATCCAAAAAATGCTGGAGATGTTTGATGTTCCCTTAAAGAAATGAGAGATAGAGCAGTCAGTTGGTCTGACACTGACCCAGGGGTCTATGCTCCCCCCACCCAGCTTGAAACCTTGTCTGTCGGCTGACCTGATGATGAACGATCCTCTGTCCTCCAGCAACTGTCTGTTTTCGGCAAACAGCTCCAGCAAGTTGGTCATGAACTTAGGGAAGTATGCGTTGGTGTCCGACGCTGACTTGTGGGCCTGATGTATAGCGCCCTCTATGGGTGCAGTTGGCACCTTGGGCCCCGCTGGGGATGAGACAACCTCCGCGAGGACGATCAGATCTTGCAACACGACCTAGTCCAGATCACAAAATTTATGTCAAATTCACAAAAAATGACGACTGCAACCAAAACACGTCAAGTCAGAGTATCTTAATTGTGGAGAAGAAAATGGCTTTTACACAGTGGCATAACTAAGGGGGGAACAAGGGGCATGTGCCCCACGCACCGCTTTTAAGGGGTGCGCAAAAAATGCAAAGGCAAAAACCAAAGAAACAAAAATGTAGCTGTGCTATCGATGGGAAATCTAATCCATTGAACAAATAGATACAGATTACAAATTCAAATTGTCTGATTTTTTTTTTTTATTGCTATTACGGGTTGGAGTTTGGGGCGCAATTTTAGCACTTTAATATCTCTAGATACACTGCTGCTTTCACATTCTTCTGTTTCACTGTGACACTGATAGAAAGATTAAATTATTTTCTCTCACAACACCTCTTCCACACCTGAACGAGTAGGCCATTCCATTTAAACCCAGCACATAACACAAAAGTGCAGCTTCAGATTGATGTGAACGTGGACCTCATTCACGTCAATCAGAAATGTGAGACCTTCATACTGAACGTCAAAACCGTAGTTTGTGCGTCCTCCACACACTCAGACAATGTTAAGGACGACTTGACGCATAGACTCGGCATGGCACAATCACGTATCAGTCCGCGACATTAGGCCTGTTTGTTTAATGCAAAGGATCCCATATTTAGGGATTCACATCCTATGCAGGGTACGCTAAAATGGGATCCGGATCCGCAGAATCCGTGATCCTTTGCATTTAATAAACAAACAGGCCCATAATCAACATGAAAATCTAAAGTTCCCAATTCTCTCCTTAGAATGACCACAGCACATTGGCTGAAACATCAAGTTCTTACCTCACCGGGTATTAAAACCACACATTCTTTCAATATTAAGTGTTTGACATGGTGTTTCTGCAAATCTCAGTAAATATTTTCTTGAAAACCACTATGGAGACACCTACAATGTACATGTTAAAATATCTGATAAAATCCTTTGATTAAAAGCATTAAAAAGCAATAATAACACAGTAAAATTGTTCACCTCATCAGAATTATCCGAGAGAGTTCTCACAAGTACCGGGAAAATATCCTCCACATGCATAAAGATCTGAAAAGTACACGAAATTTGCAATAGCTTAATAATTATTTTGTCAAAATTTAGAAAATAAATTCAGAGCATTTAAATTCTTTTTAAACATTCAGACTTCCTCCTTAAAGGTACAATACATGATTGGTAAAGGTCACAGGACGGCACTCATACTTTGTCTGATCAAACATGTACATGAAATAATAAACCTGAAGCTCAATCGGACATCTGAGTCACGAGACAATAGCGAAAAGCCGACTCGATTTTTCTTATAAAACATGAAGAATAGTTGGCTTTATGTTTCAAAAATCGTTCGGAAGAAAGATCTTTGGAAAAGACACTAAATCTTGATTTCCTTGAAAAACCCAGCATCTGATGAACCAAGATTTCCCATGGTGACTGTTTGCACTGTTTACAAACTGTTGAGTCCATTTTCTGTCTCAAACTCAATACATTTTTTTGGAGGCCTGGCAAATCCTATATGCTCCCTTTAATGTCACCCCAAACATTCAAACCTTCTCCCCTACTTTCTCTCTTAGAATCAGCTGAATCTTACCTTTTTGGGTGTCTTCATGTGTAAGTGGTAGGTCCATTTGAGTGCTGTGATCTTGCACTGCATGGAGTTATGCAGCATACACCTCGTCAAGGTATCAACCATGGGAGCAACATCCAATCTGATGGCTCTTAAGACATGAGGATAAAAAGAAAGAAAAGAAGCCAAGTTCAAATTACGCAAACAACATCAGCATCTCCGCATTGGCACGTTAATAAAGGTACAGTACAGGATTGGTACATATCCCAAATAGAAATGTTTACAGATTTATGTATAACTTTCAGGGTATGAAGATGGTGATGGTAGAAACATACCGTTAAAGATACAGTACAGGATTGGTACATACCCCAAATAGAAATGTTCACAGATTTATGTATAACTTTCAAGATATGAAGATGGTGCCGGTAGAAATACACCGTTAAAATATTTCCAACTAAAATGATGTATTTATCCAAAAAGAGTAAAACCAATCACTGAAAACAATTTGATCTTGTGTAAGATCAAAACTATTCTTTATGTATAATAAGACAACTTGAGTCAGTTTTTCGCTGTTTCCTCATGACTCAGATGTCTGATTGAGCTTAAATTGTTACAGGTGTGTTATTTTATGCACATGCTGGATCAGATTAAGTGCGAGTGCTGTTCTGTAACCTTCACCAATCATGTATTATACCTTTAAAGGTAGTATCATACTTTGGTAAGAAACCAAAACAGAAATGTTCACAGATTTACGTATAACTTACAGGGTATGAAGATACATAAAAACATACCGTTAAATGTTTCCCCCTGAAATGGTGTACTTATCAAAAAATTAGTAAAACAACGACTGAAAATCTTTTTGATCTTTTAAAAGATAAAAAATACAAGAGAAAAGGCTTAAGAAATACTGTGGCTGTTTTTCACTGTTTTCTCAAAAAGTGGGCAACGTATGTAACAGTTGACTGTTAGTGTATCTGTTTTGATATTTTTGCCCATGAATCTGTATTTCTTTGATAAAAACCAAAGTATGATATTACCTTTAAGATCAAAACCATTCTTTATGTTAGATAAGAAAACTTATTAAAAAAAAAGTTTTTCACTGTTTTCTCATGACTCAGATGTCTGATTGAGCTCAAATAATCACAGGTGTGTTATTTTATGTACATATTAAATTAGACAAAGTGTGAGTGCTATTCTGTGACATTTACCAATCATGTATAATACCTTTAAGTCATGTCCAGTCACTTTGTACTAGTTTGATTGAGATGACCGTTTCATACCTGTGGCTTGGTAGGGACTTGTTCTCCTGTTTGTCATTAATTTCTTCATCATCTTTGTCATCTTCCGTTGTAATCAGCCTCATGAGTCTCTGATTAACAAGCTTGGCTGCCTCCTTGATGCTTGAGAGACAGGTGTCAAGTCAAGGAGCAACAAAGGGTATTCAACCAAAACTAAGATGTATGTCCTAGATTTTGTTCAGCAGTCGAAATGATCTTACCTCACAGAAAGGTAGTATCATACTTTGGTAGCATACCAAAACAGAAATCTTCACAGATTTACCTATAACTTACAGGGTATAAAGATGGTGATGGTAGAAACATATCGCTAAAATATTTCTGCCTGAAATGCAGTATTTATCCAGAAAAGAGTAAAAGCAGTTACCACAAACAATTTTCATCTTTGGAAGATCAAAAAACCTGTGAACAGATTTTTAAAATACCGTGGGCATTTTTCACTGTTTTCTGAAAAAGTGGGCACCGTATGGGACTGGGAATTTCACAGATGACTGCTACTGTATCTTTCTTTTATATTTTTGGCCATGAATCTGCATTTCTTTGACAAAAACCAAAAAGTGATATTACCTTTCAGTATTAAGGCCAGTAAAACGTGAATCTTGCAGAAATTTAGCCATGCACACCATGTCCACTTTTAATAAATTCTTGCAATGTTTACCTTTCCCCAACAATTTGGCAAATAAATGAGCAGCCAGTACATCCCCATAAAGAGACATCGAGGCAAATCAGGACAGGCCTGCAAAAACACATTTTTGTTAGGGGGTGTTGGGATTTATAACATAATCCGCTTGTGGTCCCTTGTGGTAATTTGATGATTATATTAATCAAAAAGCCGTATCCTCTTTGAGTGATCCCCCATGTACCGTTCTCAGGTTGCAACATTGCTGCGTGTTTCAATGAAATGATCGCTGGGATATGGCGGTGCGTGCGTGGTTTCATGGCTTGTTACTGCCAAACGAACAAAGATAATTGACTATTGGGACACCACCAACGTAGGGCTGGATGGCTCAGTTGGTAGAGCGCCTGTACGGTATTCAGGAGGTCACCGGTTTGAATGCCGCTCCAGTCAACTTTTCTTTGTTCAATTTTTGAGATTTCTTAAGAATAGAACAACAAAATTAGAACAAAAAAATCACTAGAAAAGGATATTTTTCCTGCGCATATCGTCATATGCCATACATGGAACTGTGGCGCTAAGCAGGCCCGATGAGAATGGAATCATGGTTCGCCCGGCCTGATTGAGAAACTCCACCAGCCAGTTGATAGCAGTCAGCTGTATCAACTCATCTGAAACACAATCCACACCAAAAGAAATCATAAGCAATCATCAAATAACCACAAGGGAAACTGATTGAATTTAAAGCCATTGAAAAGTGGCTTTTTATTGAGGATACGGCTTTGAGTGATCCCCCATGTACTGTTCCCAGGTTGCAGCATTGCTGCGTGTAATGGTGAAAGGGGTATGGCGGTGTGTGCATGGTTTCATGGCTTCTGACTGCCAAACGAACAATGATAATTGACTATTGGGGTCACCAACAACATAGATTTGGATAGCTCAGTTGGTAAGTGCGCCTGTACGGTATTCAGGAGGTCGCTGGTTCAAATCCCGCTCCAGTCAATTTTTCTTTGTTCACTTTTCAATGAAATCATAAGCAAACGACTCAAATTCATATCTAACCTTATTTATCAACCTAAAAAGCACTAAGGCTGTGTCCTGTGAGCTATGAGGATGTTAACCTATAAGCACAGTCAACCATTGGTATCTGAGTGAGCTATCCCAGCTGTTGATGTTACATACCGTTTGACTGGCTGTGAGCTATGAGGATGTTAACCTATAAGCAGTCAACCATTGGTATCTGAGTCAGCTATCCCAGCTGTTGATGTTACATACCGTTTGACTGGCTGTGAGCTATGAGGATGTTAACCTATAAGCACAGTCAACCATTGGTATCTGAGTCAGCTATCCCAGCTGTTGATGTTACATACCGTTTGACTGGCTGTGAGCTATGAGGATGTTAACCTATAAGCACAGTCAACCATTGGTATCTGAGTCAGCTATCCCAGCTGTTGATGTTACATACCGTTTGACTGGCTGTGAGCTATGAGGATGTTAACCTATAAGCACAGTCAACCATTGGTATCTGAGTCAGCTATCCCAGCTGTTGATGTTACATACCGTTTGACTGGCTGTGAGCTATGAGGATGTTAACCTATAAGCACAGTCAACCATTGGTATCTGAGTCAGCTATCCCAACTGTTGATGTTACATACCGTTTGACTGGCTGTGAGCTATGAGGATGTTGACCTATAAGCACAGTCAACCATTGGTATCTGAGTCAGCTTTCCCAGCTTTTGATGTTACATACCGTTGGACTGGCTGTGAGCTATGAGGATGTTAACCTATAAGCACAGTCAACCATTGGTATCTGAGTCAGCTATCCCAGCTGTTGATGTTACATACCGTTTGACTGGCTGTGAGCTATGAGGATGTTGACCTATAAGCACAGTCAACCATTGGTATCTGAGTCAGCTATCCCAGCTGTTGATGTTACATACCGTTTGACTGGCTGTGAGCTATGAGGATGTTAACCTATAAGCACAGTCAACCATTGGCATCTGAGTCAGCTATCCCAGCTGTTGATGTTACATACCGTTTGACTGGCTGTGAGCTATGAGGATGTTGACCTATAAGCACAGTCAACCATTGGTATCTGAGTCAGCTATCCCAGCTGTTGATGTTACATACCGTTTGACTGGCTGTGAGCTATGAGGATGTTGACCATGGAGGCATAATCCACGCTGGACGGTAGCTGCTTGATCTCCTTCATGAAATGATCTAGACAGAACTCACACCTGCAAGGGAAATCAAAGAGACAACAGGCCTTGAATTCGGTTCTGCAAGGGGCAAGGCCACTTTTCCATAGCAAGGGGCACTTCCATTGGAAAATCATAATGTCTATGGAAACATTTGAAGTGGGCAATATAGGCTGTGAAAATATAGGTTGTGGTTTTTCACTGAAGCTGAAACTCTGCTTTTCCTTTTCAAACCAGAGAATCTACTTCAGAACCGCAGCCAAAAGTCTCTATTTTGATACCCATTATTTCAGAATGGATTCACAAAATGGACCCTGAGCCAGAGACGGAGCCTGAGCCTCCGCTTCGTAAACGCTCTTAGTCTGGGAAATTCAAACCAGGGTGTTTATAAAGCAAAGAAAGAAGTCTGTGTACCAGATACTATTCAGACTTCTACAACACAATCAGGAAAACAAATGTCTTCCCCTGAGTAAATATTAGGTCTTACATCTTTCGGATCTCCTTGCTGGCATCTCCTAAGATGTGAAGCATCCCGTCTAGGATCTCAGGAAGATAGATCAAGAGGTTGATGTCTGGGACAGAGTTGAGTGTGGTGATCTGAGTTTAAAGAAGAAGTAAATACACAAAACTGTCAAAAGCAAACTTAACGCAGGGGTGGAGTCTGTTGCACTGTGCAGTGAACTAATACATGCCAACCTTGGTACCAAGTACCCACCTTGCTAAATGCTACAACTAGTACTAGTAGAGCTAGTACTATACAGTAGTGGTGTACCAAAGCAACAGAATGCATCAGTATCCAATTTCATGGAATCTGTTACATCCTATTTTATGCTTACAGGCACTGCTTTGAGTAAAATCTATTTCATGGAATCTGTAAGAAAAATTTTCGGCGCTAAATCAGTTTAATAGCGAAAGGATTTCTCGGCTAACCTTGAATTTTGTTTGTGCTAAAAGTGCTGTCATGCATAACATACATGTGCATTCTGCCAAAAGTCCTTGCTAAGCATAGCGAGAAAGAAAACTCTCCCGTGAAATACGCTAACCATAAGCAGAAAAAGTAAGCGAAGAATTTTTTCTTATAAATGGCAACAGGTTCCATGAAATTGGGCCCAGATCAGGGGATCTGAGTTGACTGCTGACTGCAACAACCTGTGCACAGCAGCCTTCTACTGCTAATGCATACTGCTACATGTACATTCTGCAGGGTAGGCCTAAGGTTCATTAAATGACTTCAAATACTGAAATACAATTTTTTATTTTGTTTCTTACCCAGGAGAGGATGAACTGTCGAACGAAGGAATTAGTAGAGTAGATCCTTTCCCTCATCATAGGCACAAAGGCAACCAGATCAAAGGATGGGCTCTCTGTAACTATATCCTGTCCATTAAGAGTAATCAATCATTTATTGTTATTGCGCCCTCTCCAGGCGTAGCCTGTTCAAAAGCGCAGTACAAAATTACAAATGTTCCAATAGATCTTATCACAATGAGTGTACCATTAATAGCGAACCGCACTTGCGCTAAAAATAGCAGGCTGGGACAAACATTGCAACGTGTGGTGGGTGTGCTTGTGTGCATGCACAGTGTATACACTATGTGTGTGAGTCAATAATTATATGTCTGGATTTTGTACATGCGCGTGCTGGCCAAATCACTTGTGTGACGTCATTAGTGTGGAGCGCTATTCTAAACATACTACAGTGGAATGCCACTATAACGAACACACTGCGGTGCACAGAGATTGTTCATTATAGTTGTCATTCGTTATAGTGAACAACGATCAGCAGGTCTACACATTGTACATAAAAATTTGGAGCCAAGATGACGTTCAGTATAGTCAAATGTTCGGTGTAGCGGCAATCCTTGAATTTAACTGAGGCCACGGCCTTTGTTGCCCAGGGTTCTTGGCCTTCATGCCCCCTTCGAATGTTTCCATAGACATTATGATTATCCAATGGAAGTGCCCCTTGCAATGGAAAAGTGGCCTTGCCCCTTAAAGAACCAAATTCAAGGACCTTTGGCAGTGTTTGTTATAGCGTTGTTCCACTGTACTTACCTTCATGAGTCTGTCAAGGAGTTCAGAACCATTCTTGACGTTGATGTCCGGGTCGGCAGCTAACTGGTAGATCAGAGAGGGGTGAAACAGCAAGATTGTAAAGCTGAAATGTTTACATTCAAGAGAAACTAGGCTGGTTATTTGACGATCAAATTAAATAATCTTTTATTTATAAGATTCCATGCAATTATGCTGTGATTTAAATCTAGCATTTTAATGTCACCTTACCTGACTGAGAACGCCGAACACAGTGTTGAACTGCAACAGGACAGCACTGCGTGCAATCTTGACGATATTATACAGGGCCTCGCAGGCAAAGTACCGGGTCCTGTTGTCCGGATCGCTGAAGCACGCTATGACAGGCCCAATAAGCTGAGGGAGGTAGACCGTAGAATCCTGAGGGTAGATCAAGATAACAACAACAACTGCATCAGTGAGCTGTGATTAAAATATATAGGCTGTATCCCAATTCTCTGGCTGTGGCTGCAAATTACACACGCCCCTATGGCAGCCACTAGCCACTGACTGCAGCCGTTTCCATACACTTGTGTGTTATTTGCAGTCGCAGCCAGAGAATTCGGACACGGCCGAAGTATACACGTTTATTCACGGAGCATCCATCTTGTCACCTTCCTTGTATACCCGTTGGAAAAGATAATACCAATTCTAAAAAGAAAACAGGTACCAGACTACTTTGAATCAAAGCCTTGCCTGCCTAGGTAGAGGCTTTTGGCTGCAGTTTGAAAGTAGATTCTCTGGTTTGAAAAGGAAAACAGAGCTTCAGCTCCAATGAAAAACCGCTGCCTAGGCCTTTGTATAGCCATAGCCATAGCCTGAGCCTAAGCCTGAGTCTGAGCCTCCGTTGCAACCAATATAATGTTCACCTTTCCCATGCCAATAGCCAGGGCAGCCAGTCCAATCAGGCCTCCTTTACGTGCATTGCCGTTTGCCGAGAGAGCAAACTCAGTGCCAAGGACATGCAAGAGCTTGTCAATCTGGTCAGTGCTGTTAGACTGCATCAAATCTCGTACCAATCTGAGAAGGAAAGAAAGAAAATCAAACTGGTCAAAACGAGTGAAAGGCTTGGATGAAGTCATGGTTGAAGTTGTTCATAGAAAACATATTTATATACTCATCAAATAACCACAAGGGAAACTGACTGAATTTAAATTGCGTGGTTTCATGGCTTCTGACTGCCAAACGAACAAAGATAGTTGACTATTGGGGTCACCACCAACATAGGGCTGGATGGCTCAGTTGGTAGAGCGCCTGTACGGTATTCAGGAGGTCGCCGGTTCGAATCCCGCTCCAGTCAATTTTTCTTTGTTCACTTTTCAATGACTTAAAATAACTCAGTCAGTTTCCCTTGTGGTTATTTCACAAATATATGAATTTAAAGTAATTGAAAAGTGAACAATGAAAAATTTACTAGAGCGGGATTTGAACGAGTGACCTCCTGAATATCATACAGGTGCTCTACCAACTGAGCCATCCAGTCCTATGTTAAATTCAGTCAGTTTCCCTTGTGGTTATAAGATGAGTATATTAATTAAAAAGCCGTATCCTCTTTGAGTGATCTCCCCATGTACCGTTCCCAGGTTGCAGCATTGCTGCCCATATCAGTGAAATGATCCTTGGGATATGGTGGTGTGTGTACGGTTTCATGGCTTCTGACTGCCAAACAAACATGGATAATTGACTATTTGGGAACACCACCAACGTAGGGCTGGATCGCTTAGTTTGTAGAGTGCCTATACTGTATTCAGGAGGTCGCCGGTTCAAATCCCGCTCCAGAAAACATATTTAATTACTAAAATTATTATCATAATGTTATTGGTTTTTAAAGCAACAATAGATTGATGAAACGTTTGTCAAAACGTCACAAAAACTCAGAAACATCACCATAATATTAACAAAAACACAAAAGTCGGTCAGGGGG
This sequence comes from Astropecten irregularis, assembly GCA_963971285.1. Classification (NCBI taxonomy): domain Eukaryota; kingdom Metazoa; phylum Echinodermata; class Asteroidea; order Paxillosida; family Astropectinidae; genus Astropecten; species Astropecten irregularis. Next base: position 13,291,148 of record OZ020246.1, read on the forward strand.
CGAGTTGGTGGGGCAGTGGGCAAGTCAGGGCAGGGGGCGTGTCGGTCAGCTAGGTCTAGGAGTAGCCTAGGAACTTAGCGAGTTGGTAATTTTGGGGCGAGTCTAGTCGGTCAGAGGCGAGTCGGCTAGGAGGCGAGTTGACCTGTTACCGTTGAGTAGGCACTATGACTGTAAGTTGTGTGATTAACCATGGAGGAAGGAAAACAGAATTCCTTCCTCCAGACCATAAACTAACAAAGTAAACAATTCAAGACTCAAGCCACAAGATTGCAAGTCGACACAAAAAAGCCCTACCTTTCAATTTCTAGAGCTGCACCCTTTCTCTTCTCATACAATTTGTCACTCAGAGCTCGAGCACATGCAGGTGGCAAGGGCCAATATTCTTGCGTTCGATCTGCCATGGTTCTGACTTCTCAATTTCTGACAAAATCTGGATAAAACTACTTCCAAGTTTTAACCAAACCACGCAGCAAAACGTACTGCTGCATACTGCCGTGCATGTGACCGGAAGGTCAAATGCTATACGTACATTCGGCTCAAGACTATTTCCCCGTACAAAAAAGGCCCCTAGATACTACGGAGGCCAAAGGTGGACGTAAACATGGTTTAATTCTTGGTATTAATCATTTTTTTTTGTCAGGAGATAGAATTATGCAAATTATGCTTGCCAGTGCTCATCTACTTCGGTCAAGGGCAAACCTAATTCCTGTCTTTCTACAAATCTCAAAATGCCCTTGGATAAGGAAGTTTTCATTTTTCTTGGTTAAAATTATTTCATTTAATATCGATTGGATTCTAACAAATCCACTTGGCATATGCAACAATTAAGGCAGTCATTCCTTCTTATTTCTCCACACAAGTTTGGCAGCATTATCATAATATGCAATAATGCATTGCAAAGGGTAGTCCGGACATTCATAATGTGGTATTGGGTCATGAAAACTATAAAAATATCAAAATTGCTATCCAGCGAAGATTAAAGGTAGTATCATACTTTTTTAGCATACAGAAACAGAAATCTTCACAGATTTACCTATAACTTACAGGGTATAAAGATGGTGATGGTAGAAATATAATGTTAAAATTGTTGTTCAGCCTTAAATGCTGCATTTATTATCCAGAAAGAGTAAAACCATTGACCAATAATGGTGAAAAGATTTAATAAATGCTGTGGGAATTTTTCACTGTTTCTCAAAATAGTGGGCACCATATGGGACTTGGAATTTCACAAATACTGTATCTTTCTTGATATTTTTCCCTGATGAATCTTCATTTCTTTAACAATAACCAATTAAAGTACGATATTACCTTTGAGGCATGAAATTATGGCTGAAAGGTGAAGCATATTTCAAATCTGCTTCACATTTTTCTTTCCCTCCTAAAAACAAGACCGATCTAATACTCAAAGAAGAGAGCCAAGGAATAGACATTAGATACTGTACATGTATGTATAGTACAACAATGCACACAATCTCCACAACTGGCATGTGTGTGTAACAGTGCACAATATGTATACGTGTATATCCAGGCAGCTAGCTGGCACTGTTCGTGTGAGTGGAGGGTGCTGCTTGCCCGCCAGAAAAAAGCTTCAGTCTTGGTCAAGGATAGGAACAGACTTGCACTTGTAATGACGGATAAAACAAGATTTTTTTTCTTTTTCCAAAAACACCATTAATCATGTCTGATTTATTATTTCACTGCTGTTGTTTTTCTACATGAATTACAATTTTTACAAGATTAAAATATCAAAATCTTACGAAGTTTAAAGTAAAATACAACAATAACAGTCGGGTCTTAAAGTCATAAAAAAGTTTTAAGAAAACTTACAAAGAACGCGTCTCAAGTGTTTGATTGTAGTAAAAATGGTTAATAACAAATTGCTGCTTACTGTAAATGTATCAAACTTGCTAAGCTGGATTTGATTACAGGAGTTAGTAATACAATGGTGGAAGGAGAACATGGGAAGTAATAGGATTAGCATAAGTTGGGATAAAACAGCTAAAATACACCATAAAGGGCTTTTCACACTATCCAAAATCTCGGGGTTGGAACTGGATCGAACCCCGAGATTTTTTTAACCCTTTTCACTCTTGAACATTTTCAACCCCGAGCCAACCCGGATAGGACGGCCTAGCCGGATCGAAATCAACCCTGGTAGAGAGCAGGGTCGAAAATCTCAACCCAGTTCCAAACTGCATTTTGCACTGTGATCTGTGTCGTATATGAGCCAGTTCACCAAATATGTAGTGTTAATGTTGCATCTCTTTAAACCGGCGTGGATCCGGTTTGGTTTCAACAAGGATCGAAAAGGAGATAGTTTAACGGAGATATAGTTCTATATTGAAACAATTCGGAGAAGAAACAATTGAGATACCACAAAATGTGTCGTATTTCTCCATGCACAAACTGTGATGAAAGTTAAACTGGCTAAACACAAACAATGGGTCCATTCAATTTGATTGTCATGAATTTGACATTTCATTGCGGCTGTTTAAATAAATAAAATTCAACAACATTTGGTACAGAGTTTCTGACTTAAGTTTTGCTCTTGTTGTCATAATCTTGTTGAATTTGATTATAAATTTAAACAGCGGCAATGAAATGTTTAAAACATGACAATAAACTAGACGGACCGTCGTTTGTATTTTTTTGTGGCTCAGTATAATTTAGGTTTTGATCAGTACATCCAAAACATGAAAAGTTGAACATTTCTTTTGCAGGTAATTATATATCCCAGTGTTTGATATGCAAATGTTTCACACACACTTTGAACAAATTTGCAATTATACAGTGATTCATTAATTCAGTCAGTTTTGTTCTGTTTTAAAAGCTTCTTACATATCAGAAACGTGAAACATTAAAAGAAGTTATAAAGCCAACAGTGTAAAAGTTTCAACAAGCACAGAAATAGCGAGTATAAAATGTTTGCTTAAAAAAAATACAACTTCAAGGTAGAAAAGACAAAAAAAAATGGTCTAAAAATTTAAGGGATGTTATGTTTCAATTTGATAAATCAATTTTTCATTACACTATGTAAGAATGATTTGTTGTGTCAGTATATCTTCAGTCTAACGGAATTATCAATTTATATACTTACGTACATTGATTACATTTGTGCAACTAACAAAATCCCATCATCAACTATTTAGCTTTCATCTGGTAACTATGGTACAAGTGAATGTCTTGCACAAATATAAACTGAACATCTGACGACAAACGTGTAACCAAAGATCCTATAGCTGCGCACGATAGCCTACTCTTTCAAAATCACGCGCAACCGTAGGAAGTACGCACAGGCAGCCATTTTATTAAGCAAAATTTACTGTTTTCATTTGGTGCGTGCAATTCCGGCCGAATAAATAATAAAACATGCAAAAGGCCTAAATAATAATAATGATTGTTCAGGTGAAAGGTTTGTCTTTAATACAAGAGTTGAATTTGACTGTTCAGAAAAAGAAATAGCTCAGTTGCTTTATACTAAAAATGGTGGCAGAGTGATACTTCACTATCTGGGAATAGAAGACTATCTTGTGGCGCAGGAGCACAGCTTTACACTGATACGACGGCACGATATACCATCCGTTTTTACACTCCGCCACACTCTATACTGCAGGATGTATGTCCCATGATTCGGGGACGTACACTGCAGTATAGAGTGTTGCGGAACGTAAATTATTTTGTTGTCAGACAAAAGGCAGGCGGGGACACTGCAATAATGGCGGACAGTATAAATAAGCGCCATCGGATCGATCTATAGGATATTTGGTAGTAACTCAAGGATATAGCCATGACCACTCAGCATGAAAATGTTCACCGCTTTTCTACTTGCTACTTTGACAGTTCACAATTTCTCCCAACCTGATTACAAAACATTGTTGAAAATGGAAATACATGTAACATTAGGTGCCAAAAAAAAAAAAACCGAGACTTAAAGGAATATCTTTTCCAATACTGAAACATGGGTGGGTACACTGAAAAACATACAAGGCGTACAATTAAAGACATTGATTTGGTTTGTTTAAAAGTAAAAAATTAATGTCTGTTTTGTATGCCTGCTGGACAAAAAAATCTAGAAAGGCTATTTTTGGACTGAAACAAATTTTGTTTCATTCATTCCTTTTGGTAAAAAAATCTTCGTTCTTTTCGAGTGGAAATGGCTCAGGGCGTCGTCTGAAAGTTTGGATTTAAATTTGGCTGGGTTAAAAAAAAAAAAGAACTTTTAAAATGGAAGGCAAGATACAGATTACAGAAATTGCAACATATTCAACAAAAGAGGTTTTTAACTGATGACTCACAGTGACTGTACTCAACATGTCCCCCTACATCTGTATAAAGGCAAACCTTGATCTTGACCCCTGACCTCAACTTTGACCTTTTGGCTGCTTGCTCTCCCTGAGTAGCTGGTTGACCTTGTGGTTGACCTGCCCCATGTCTTTGGTTTTGTTCATCTTCAGGTAGTGGTCCTTACGGACGGTCACTTTGCTCAGCCAGTCTGGTAGGACCTCCACCATCAGGCCGACGTGCTTCTCAACTTGGGCTGTTAGAATAAGCAAAGAAAACAAGGATTTTAGACATAGGATCTGGTTTATTTCAAAGACGCATGGAAGCGTGACCTGAGGGGCGTGGGCATTGACGCTGAGATATGGGAACGACTCGCCGAGGACCATGGAGCCTGGAAGTCAGCTGTCAAAAGCAGGGTCGAGCAGGCTGAGGCAGATCGTATTAACTTCCTCTAGCATATGAGAGCTTAGCGCAAGGCAAGATCTAAAGACCCAGCAGCCACAACCTTCATCCGCCCATCCTGCGATAGGGACTGTCATTCTCGTATCGACCTGCACAGCCACACTAGGAGAAGCAGCACCCGACAGTGACTCTTAAAGTGTGCATACATCGTCTTCCGAGACAGAGGGAGGCCAACGACGACGACCCGTTTCTCCAAATAATTCTGGGGTCGATTTCAACAAAATCAGCATAACTTACTATCAATCATAGGACTTATGATGCATTGCAGCCCTAGTATAGGCCCCCTACCCTGCGTTATTCTGTTAAAGTATAAAGCAATATGCAAATTAGTGACACGGAGTAGAATGGGTGATACTCGGACTAAACCCCAGCTAGCTCGGTGGTCTAATGTATGTCATCTGCACTTAAATATAAAGCAGGAGGTCAAGGGTTCGAATCCCACCTGAGCCAGTGCAACGCGGCACATAAGCCAATCAGATCTAATTTGAGACAATTTCCATCAGGATCGTGACGGAGGATGTTGATTGGTCAATTTCGCGTCTGCGCGGCAGCAGCTATCTTCGTGATAAACGCACTAGCCAAACGGTATGATAGTAGATGCCCCTTGATTGGTCAAAACTTTAGGTCAGTGCTGGGTTGGCTTCCATAATTAATCAGGAAATCTGTATGCATGTGATAGATAGACGCTTGCTCACTGTATGGCGAGTGCGTCTATCACACAGACTAGCTGGGGTTAGGGGGTGAATGAAATCTAATAATTAATTGCGGTGCCCACCACGATATTGGTAAGCAGTAGGTTGTGAGTCTGAATCCCAGCCGAGCCATTTTGTGTTCTTTTTTTCACAGGAACTCAAAAGCATGCAATGCTGAATTAGGTCAGACGAGGGCAAACCCTCATTTCAATGCCACTATTTTAATAGACTTGTGGCTCTTCCGATCCATAAACATCCGTATTGTATTTACCTTTAGAGAGAATTGAGGGATAGCTCTCACACAGTTTCTCCACTATGGCTTCTATGGGTAGGGCTGCTTTCTTTTCGGACACAAAAAATCTGATAACAGAGTCAAGGCTAGATAAAAAAATGTGTGAATAAATCGTCCAGCAGAACTAACAAGAAATCAAAGCCATGATGTGAGTGGCTACCTATAACAAAATCTGAAAACACCCATAAAAAAGCTGAAATTTGAAAGTTCCTATAGTTCCTACAGGTGTACAAAAAAGCTTAAATTCGGAGATGAAATCTAAAAAAAAATTGGAAAGTCAGATTTAAATCTGAAGTTTCACATCCCTCCTTAAAAGACTTAAGAAATACTGTTGGAGATCCTAACCTCAATGGACCGTTCCGGCTTTGGTTAAGCCCCGCCCACCTTACCAACGCCATGTGCTTTTAAGACATACAGCGTGGTCAATGCGCACAGTTTGATTGACCGTGTTGACAGGCCAACAGAAGGGTTCATTATGAAGAACATGGGGCCAATTTCACGGCCCTGCTTAGCAGAAAAAAAATTGGCTAACTATGAAATCTCTGTCCCAATGAACAGGATAAAAGCCAAATTTCCATGTGTTGTGTATCGCCTTGTGATTGTTCTTTGGCTATTGTCCACGGACCATGAATATCAAATGGAATCTTTAATGGGGGTTTGTTGTTTTTAAGCAAGACATTTTGTGCTAAGCAATTTTTGTGAGCTTAACAGCTCCATGAAATTGGCCCATGGTCACCATTGAGCAATCTTACAAGAAAGTTCAAATTGGTAGGCCTTACCCCACTCATAACAATACCAATACGGTAAAAGCTTGTTAAAGGTAGTATCTTACTTTGGTAAGAGACCAAAACAGAAATGTTCACAGATTTAAGTATGAAGATGGTTGTGAAACATACTGTTTAAATTTTTCCGCCTGAAATGGTGTATTTATCCAGAAATTAGTAAAACAAAGACCAAAAATCTTTTTGATCTTTTAAAAGATCAAACATAAAAGAAAACATTTAAGGAATACTGTAGCCGCTTTTCGCTGATTTCTCAAAAAGTTGGCAATGTATGGGACTGAAATTTTCACAGATTACTTTTACTGTATCTTCCTTGATATTGTTGCCCATGAATCTGTATTTCTTTGACAAAAACCAAAATATGATACTACCTTTAACTCAAAAACGTCAAAACTTTGTTTATCTTGAAGATAGAACTCATTCCCGCCGAAGGCTTTTATGTACAAAAATATCTCCATATTTCGAAATACCCAAGCACCTACACCCACACAAAGGTTTTCTGGGACTCATTTAAAAGATACCGCCTTCAAAACAATTCCACAACTTGTGAAAGCACTACACAAGTGCTACAATGGACCTAAAACCTTCATTATGGGTTGCCACCACAAAGCCAACTTCCTCCAAGTTTCACGTGTGCAATGCAGTGAGCAATGCATGAGCGAGTCAAATCATGATGTACTGTAATGACATGTTTATGTATGTAGGGATGTAATAACGATGTTTTTGTCTCAAGTCGCGAAATCCGTTACCTCGAAATTCGGATCCCTCGTAATTTTTGTCCATTCCCCTGAAGTTCGAGTTAACAAACTTTTACAGTATCTGCACATTAAATTCTATTTAGGTTAGCTAAGCCTGACACACATTTGGACAGACTCCAGGCTGTTTAGGCAAAGGATACACTCTGAGAATGCGGCATAGCTCTGGCAGACGTTCCAACATGGCGATACGCTCCTGGTCAGCGGGGCTACGGGTCATCATAGCTGTCAGATTCTTTGCTTCCTTGGCACGAATCTGATTATAAAAAAAATCAAACAAAAAAGCTGGTTGATGTCTCATACTCAACAGTATTGATGATAATCAAGTTTGCAAGTTATCAACTCATCAGTTGAAGTCATCAGTTTTTTCGTATAAAACATAAAGAATGGTTTTGATCTTACCCCAAGATCTTTGACAGTGTCGGAGTACTCGAACTCGGACTCAACTCGAGTACAGACAAATACTCGGCCCATACTCGATAAAAAGTACTCGGAAATCAAATGTACTTGGCCCGTCCTCGATTCCATGTACTCAAATTTTAGGAGTACTCGACCATTTAGGGCAAATTTCATTTTCTTTACAATTTCACGGTTGATAATGTTGCCAACTTCTGATAAATTATACAATGGGAGTATGAAGATCATTCGGGAGTTTAGTATCAAATGGAGTAAGCAGCACAGTGCCATTTGCAAGGTTTGCAATCTCAATGAAAAACATTAGTTTCTAAGAAGAGTGAGCACAACATTATCAACATCCAATTATAAACATCCTTGTGAAACAAAATACATTTTTTTTGCACTGTTCGTTGGTACTGTACTCGTACAAGGACTCGGACTTTGGTACTCGGACTCGGTCCTGTACTTGACCTTGAATGTACTCGGACTCGATACTTAGGTCATGGACTCGCCAGCAATGTACTCGGACTCAGCCCAGTACTCAGACCTTGAAGTACTCGAAGTACTCTGTACTCGGATCTGAGGACTCTACTCCAACAATGATCTTTGTTTGACTAGTTTCTGGATAAATACACCATTCCAGACGAAAACATTTTAATGGTATGTTTCTAATAAAGCACCATCTTCAAACCCTGAAAGTTATACATAAATCTGGGAACATTTCTGTTTGGGTATGTTACCGATCCTGTACTGTATCTTTTAAAAAAGGCAAAAAAAATTTGGGTCAAAGATAATTTACTATTGGGGTCACCGCCAACGTAGGGCTGGATGGCTAAGTTGGTAGAGCGCCTGTACAGTATTCATGCAGTTGCCGGTTCGAATCCTACTACAGTAAATTTTCCTTTGTTCACTTTTCAATGAAAAAAACTTTGGATTGGAAATACTGACCCTATCGAGCAAAGACTGGCTGACACCACTGACAGATTTTGTTTCTGGCTTCTTAGGAGCTTCCGTCTTGATGCTCGTTTTCTGTTCTGCGGCCGCTTTCAGATCCTTCTCTGCTTTCAACAATGCTGAATTTTTCGCCACCACCTCCAGCGCCTTGGCAACCTGAAATTAAATGAAGTTTATTTACAGTCAAGTTTGGACACTGGTCAAATTTTAAAGGGGTTATGCAACAAACAGTTGGGAGTAGCCTTGACCAATGTATCCTTCAAATATAAAGGAGCAATTTGAAACTCGCTTAAAAGTAACTTCATACAGTGTACTTTGGTTTTTGAAAAAGAGATGTAGATTCAAAGGGAAAAATATCAAGAAAGAAACAGTAACAGTCATCTGTGAAATTCCCTGTCCAATAAGATGCCCACCTTTTGAGGAAACAGTGAAAAACGGCCTAAATATTTCAAAAATATTTTCACCTTTATTTTTTATCTTCTGAAGATCAACATTGTATTTGGTCATTGGTTTTACTCTTTGTCTCGATAAATACAGCATTTCAGGCAGAATTTTTTTTAACCATCACCATCTTTATATCCTGCATAAAGCTATAGGTAAATCTGTGAACATTTCTGTTTTGGTATGCAACCAAAGTCTGATTCTACCTTTAAATTCAAAGAAGACATCTCACAGTCTTGTTAAAATTTGACTGAAACACAGTCGCAGATTCCTAAAGAATGCGTGACTTGGTAGCTCAACTTCATTCCGGTGCAAAGAATGCAACATAGGGATATACTGCAGTACTTCACTATTGGTCTGAAAAAAAAACATGCCCTGTCCCATAGTTGTCGATTTCTTTTCATGATTGGGGGGGGGGGATGATTGGTGATTTTGTGTCCTATGTGAGGGAGCGAAGCGACCGGGGAGAGGTGTGGGAGGGAGGATAGCCCCTTCCCACACCAGGGACTTTTAAAAAAAGTAGCATTTTAGAGCATTTAAAAACGATATTCAGAAGAAAAAATAGTATAAATTCACTGCGAAGACACAAAAAAACTAAATTTATTGTCTTTCTACATTCCAAGAATGCTTTTTTTCCTTATTTTGTTGGTACTTCAGATGTTTTGTCAATATTAAATGACATTCAACCTCAAAATATTGGGAGAGGGGGTGATAATGCACGCCATCCTCCCCACGTCAAATATTGGGGGGATATATTCCCCCATCCCCCCGGGATCAACACCCATGCCCTGTGGGGTGGTGCTAGGGTCTGAGTTCAGCCACTTACCCTTGGGTTCATCATAACCCGAGCTTTATCCAGTACATCTTTGGCCGTGTTGTACGTTGCCACGGTCGGGGGCTGAGGGAGGGCAGATGGGCTTATGTCCGGAACCTGGTCCAAGGCAAACTTGGGATGCCATCGGGTCAGTTTATCACCGGGTACGGACAACGGGCGATCCAGCTTGGAAAGGAATTCCTGAGAATCAAAACAAAATTAACAAAAGTGAAGAATTTGTTTATTTTCCTTCTGGCAGAAATTACAGAATCAGAATTTAAGAAAGATTTGAGGCTTTGCATGGTGACAATTGGTATGTGGATCGGTTCGCGGAAACACCATGTAATAATCGTTCATACTTTCACACTTCTCTTTCTGAGACCTAAGAAGTATTAAGAGAGACTTTGGAGAACTGGTCTTCAAGTCAACAGCGCACGCAATAGTGAGCATGTGCATGTTGTTTTGCGCGTGGTACGCTATTGACTAGAAGACCGGTTCCCCAAAGTCTTCCATCATGCTGCTTACATTATGGTGTTCCTTGACGATATCCACCAGGTTGTTATGGAAGATACTGCGCCTAGCAATGAGCATTGATGGAGTCAGTTTCCTCATGAGTTTGGAGATAATATCGCCCTTAGCATCAGTCTGAGAAGGCCGTTTCATACACTCACTTCTCTCTTGGCCTGCACAGAAAGAGGATGAAAGGTAGTATCATACTTTGGTTTTTATCAAAGATATGCATATTCATGGGCAAAAATATCAAGACAGATACAGTAACAGTCATCTGTGAAAATGTCAGTCCCATACAGTGCCCACTTTTTGAAAAAAATATTGAAAAACAGCAGCATTATTTCTTAAGTCTTTTCTTGATCTTTTTAACGATCAAAAAGATTTTCGGTTCTTGTTTTACTTATTTCTGGATAAATACACCATTTCAGGCGGAAAATTTTTAACAGGATGTTTCTTTCTACCAGCACCATCTTCATACCCTGTAAGTTATACGTAAATCTGTGAACATTTCTGTTTTGGTCTCTTACCAAAGTATGATACTAACTTTAAGTCTTATCTAAAATAATACTATATTTTGGAAAAACTTCTTTCTTGACAGTAGCTGGTAAATCTTTAGAATTGAGTTCTTACCGGTAGACGTCCCAATTCCCGATCCAGTGTTTGCCTCCAGTACCAGCTCATAGCCCTTAGTCTTTGATCGTGCAAGTTTCTCTTGCCTCAGGAAATATGCAGTTGGGTACACAGTCTTGATTTGACCCAAGTTGTGCTGCTCAAAAGTCCTGGATAAAAAGAAAAAAATCCCAGATCAAGGGAACTTTGATTAAAGGGCATCGTAAAACATTGGTATTAAAAGTGACAGCTGCAGACTGCTCATAATTTGATTTGTCATTCAACAAAAACAAACCTGTGAAATTTTCAGATCAACTGATCATTGGAAACAGTAGAAAACAGCGAAAAACTGTTGCAATAAAGTACGCTAAATTGTGTGGGAATAGATGTCTCATTTTTTTATTTTGCCAAGATAAAAAATGTTTTGGTGTTTAGTTTTACTCTTTTCTGGATAAAAACAGCATTTCAGGCAGAAACATGTTCACAGTATGTTTCTATTACCGTCTTTATAACCTGTAAGTTATACGTTAATCTGTGAACATTTCTGTATTTGTTTGTTACTAAACTAAAACTGCAGTCTCAAAGCAAAGACATAAAGAAACTGAACAAATTTTTGGATACTGGACAAATCTTGGGGTTGACGCAGGGTTGAAAACTGGTGGCGATTCACACTAGAAATTTGTCAACCCTGCATCAACCCGGAGATTGAATTCAACCAGGGTTGAAGTCAACCCTGCTCCGAACTAGGGTTGAGATTTTTTGCCCCGGGTTGAAACTTTCGCTCCGGGTTGAAAAAGGCAATGTGAATTGAATCGGTTTGAGTTCGCCCCGGGTTGAAGGTGGGTTCGTGAGAGGCAAGTGTGAATTGACGCTGGGTTGAACGCGGGGTTGAAAACAAATCAAATTTCAACCCAGCGCGGGAATGGAGTTCGCCCCCGGTTGAAAGCTTGCAGTGTGAAAAGGCCTACAGAGTGGTTTTGTGATATTTTCAGTGTTTGGAAAGCTCATAACATGAACAGGAACTTGCTTGAGTGGGACAACTCACCTCCGACACATTTCCTGCACGGCTTTTTTCACTTTGGCAAAGGAGCAGATCTCCGAGCGGTTGTGCAGCATGCTGACGATGGTGTCCGTACTCCTGAACATCTCCTCCAGAAGCTTGTACTTGAACGGCAGTCCGAGGGTCGGGGGCGCGGTGCTGACAAGGGCGTGGTACTTCTGGTACGCTGGCAAGGTCTGCTCCTCCCTGTCAAGACAAGAGGGTAAGCAATGATACCACTTGGGGTCGATTTCACGAAGCCCTACGATCGATCTTAACTCGATTTTGACCCTATGATTTCAAGCCATGCAAAGCTATGTACATTAATAGATAGATTTTGGTAGATTTGCAGTTATCAGGATGAATACATATTGTGGGCTCGTCTAAAACTGATGAACCTAACTTGGTGTCTATAAACATTACTGGATACATTTGAGGCTTTGCATGGTGACAATTGGTATGTACATCGGTTTTGCAGAAACACCATGTTTTTTTTAGTTTGTACTTTCACACTTCTTATTTCGTCACACTTAATAATAGGAGATGCAACGAAGTAATAAGTGCGATAGTACGAACGATTACATGGTTTTTACGCAAAACCATTCCACATAACAGTACTGGATGCTCTGTGAATAACCACAAATAAATAAAGAAGGCTAGAATGTATGCTAAACATGTATGCTTACGTCTTGACAATGGTTGTAGGTGGTGATGCAGTGGCTTTTGTGTTTGCAATGGGGACATCTTTAACAGGTTTCTTGGCTTGATCTGCACATTCCTTCACCTTGGCCAGGCGAGCTTGAAGATCACTCAACTTGCACGATTTAGACAGTCTCTCCTTCATCTGGGCTGGGGTCAGTTTCGTCTGAAGACAGAGCAAAGCAATCACATGAAATATGGTTTAAACTCTCCACAGAAGGCAGTGTGGTCATTTACTGACTTAAGGCGCCTTTCCATATGCGCGTTTTTTCATCCGCTGCGTATACGTTGCGTGTCCGTAGCGTTGCAAAAAATTCGATCATTATAAAAAAACAAGCGACCCTTTCCATATGTGCGCGTGCGTTTGAAAAGGTCGCGTGCGTCTTTTTAATGGGCAATTTTAACGCACACGCAACGTACACGCAGCGTATACGCAGCGGATGAAAAAACGCACTTATGGAAAGGCGCCTTTAGACTTGGGTGATATATATCCTTTTTTTAGACTTGGGTGATATATATCCTTTTTTTTAAATGCGATATATCGTCAAGATTTTTGATGTTAATAATTTTCCCACACATAAAAACTGTGTATAAAAGCATGAGAGTCGCCATGACACAACGCCATGTGCGAATCCAATGGGAGACTTTGGAGAACTGGTCTTCAAGTCAACAGCGCACGCACACACAATTGTGAGTATGCGCACACACAATTGTGAGTATGCGCGCGTTGTTTTGCACGTGCGTGCGCTGTTGTACGTGCGCATGCGGTGTTGACTTGGAAGACCGGTTCTCCAAAGTCTCCCATTAAAAGATCCCACGATTTCCTGAATAGCTTAAGCTTACTTGAATTTCAGATGGTTACTTAGTCCATTTGGCCAAATAGAAAGACTTTTTACATACTTGACCATAATACAATGAAATAATCTGAGTATCGCGATGTTTAGCATTACATCGAATCTGGCGATATATTGATAAGTTGAAAATGTCAATGACATATTAATCATGGGAAAAATAAATCGCGATGGTCGATATTATCGTAATATCGCCCAAGTTTAGCTTACAGACAACAGATTTGAATGCTGCTCTTCAACCAAAACATCCACCCGAAACACACAGTGCTTAGTGTCAGGAAGGCTGGTATCTTGATTCTGGCTGGATGAAATTAATGGTCCTCAAGAAAGATTCTGCCACGATCGAAATGTCATGCCTTCCTAACTCTGAACAGTCTTCGCTTATCTCGGAAATTTTCTGCTTTTTGCTTACCTTGACAGTTGATTCACTTTTGACCTCGCTGACCGCTTCCTTGATGCGGTCACTCAATGCACTGTTGACCTTTGATGCTTTGATACTGGATGATGCCACGGACCGAGACGTTTGGTCAATGAATGCCCGCAATCCGCTGTTGCTCCGAGGGGAGGAGCTTGTATCTGATGTGCCCTGTGTGGTACTGGACGATTTCAAGCTTGGGGGTTTGGTCAACTGAGATGTTTTTGAAGGAGTTGTTGTAGACAATGATGAAGATACATTTCCTTCCTCAGGGACCTAGATGACAAAAAAAAGAATGATGATTAACGTTATATCTTGTCAGTTAACCAAAAATCATGGCAGAGTTGCATTTATAATTTGACAAGCTATATACCGGGTATACAACATTACTTAGACATAAACAGGGCTCGGATCTGAGTGTAGCGCATATCTGGGACCTGTTTAACTTTTTAAGGGTCATTCACAGAATTGAAAACATTTAGGCCCTTTTCCCCATTGGAAAACAGCTTTACACATATTCTGTTGGTCGGATATACGTCACTTATTGTGTAAGCACAATGTAACTGTAAGCACACTCTGACGCATTGTGCTACGAGTGCTTGTTTTCACGTCAGCCACATTGTCAAGCATTGTTCAGTGACCAAAAAAGGCAGGATGATCAACTGAGAGAATAGCAATCCTTTCTGCTGGTCGAAGGGACTTATTTAAACATGAAAAAGTGTACGTTCATCTCCAGACGCTTTCCGCAGTGACATCAACAGCATAATTCACCAACCAGTCTAACGTTAGATACGTCAGGATTCTTACCTTGTCTTTAATGTGAACATCGCTCTTCGCAAACTCTAGCAGTGATGCTTCAAGACTTTTCTTGGCAGATCTCCCACGAGTGGTCACTTTGGAAGGTTGTTTTTCAGCTTGGACTTTCTTTCTAGATATTCGGACAGGTTGCAAGCTACTGCTCGCACCGCTCAACGAACAAGATTCGTCCGTTTCCAAAGTAACATCATCACTTCCGATTCTGCTCCTCTTCTTTCGACTTGGCGCTTCGTCCGAGTGCTGAGAGCGCTTCGTCGGAGTCGAAGGAGGAGAGCGTTGCTGGGTGGGCAACTCGGAGACTAGTAAATTAAATGAATCTGTCTGTAGGTCGAATGGTAATGGTAAAACTGACAATTTGGAACTAGGCCTAACGTTAGTTTTTGCAGTAACCTTCTGTAAGTGAACGTCCAGTGGGCCCTTCGTGGTTTTCTTGGAGCTCCTTGCTTGAGTCGCTCGAGATTTCCTGGTGGACCTCGTCCGTGTAGTAGCGCACTGGGAGATCGTGTCTTCTAGCAACACGGTCCGGTCGACTTTGGGCAGGAGTAGCTGCTTGGTGAAGGCCTGGAGTCCGGCCTTCAAGTCGGCCTCGTCCAGCACCGACGACTCACCGGTGTCTGCAACAACTCCGGACCTGCCGCTACTGGACACCAGTTTTCGCCTCTTGGACGGCTGTGCATCGTCAATTCGCTTCCTACGAGTGTAGTAACTTGTCACTTTGGCTTGAGCCATTTGCAATCGAGCAAATTTAGCTGGAAAGTGAAGATTTTTGGAGTGAAAATTACACAAACTTTGTTCACAGACCGAGTAAAAGTCACACTCGCAAAATCAGCTGTATCAGAATAACATTGGCGCGTTAGCGGTCACATGTTTTGGACTCGTACATTTTTATTATAGGGGTGGTCGCTCTTATACTAAAACAAGCAAGTAAATAAATCCCAGCAACAAAACACGTTTCGAAATTCTAATTTAAATAATTAAAACAATATTGGTATTTTCATAGAAAATTCTATCATCGAGTGGCTAAAAATGAAACATGAAGACTCGTTTTATGAAATCAATTACCATAATTAACCCTACATTGTGGATGAATATTGCCGTGGTGGTGGTGGGGATGCCGGGCATTTAAAAGTCAGTTATTTATTTCTGTAAAAGGAAGACATTTTCATTTGTACGCCTCACTGATTTATAAATTACGGATTAAATACAAAATATTCCTTTTGCAAATTCCCACAGGCCTGTAGCTGTTTATTGTTGAATCATTGCATATTTGAGGCAAAACTTGTGAGCATAAATTTGTATCGAATTTGTCGCGAAATAGAGGGCGCTCTTTTGATTTTGTGAGCATCCAAATCATACAAAAAAAACCAGATCTATGATCCAAAAGTTACTGAATTATCATCTGATTAATTTAATCTCTTGAAAGGGAAGGGGGGGTGGTACAACAGTTAACTTTGAAGAGCTGCTGACCGCCAATTCAATTTCATTTCATCCCGCTAAGTAAAGTGTTCCCGAATCGACCAATCCTTGCATTTATTTTTTTTAGGGGGGCGCGGATCAGTCATGGACTCTTTATTTACGGCTCTGGTCATGGACAATGAAGAGCGCCACCAATCCAATAATATCTCCAGAATCCATCAGCGCAGCCCTGGCCCCACCCCAAATCATAAATTTTCTCAGCATTTCAATGGCTGGTATGTGTTTTTAAACTGAAGTCCGATTCAGTGTACCTATCTGTAATTGTACCCCCTTGTTTATCCTCGCCTATATAAACTTTTACAATATTGGATTTTCCTTTTTCATCTTCCATCAACTTATTCTCTCTTTTCTTTGACTTTGACAATTTTTTAAGACAATAATTACTATTTATTACATACTTCAAAAATGTTAACAGAATTGAACCAAACCTATGTTCTTTATCGCATAATGTAAAAACAAACAGAGAAGAGCTGGAGGGCTACAAGATACGGGTTGAATTTAAAAAGAGTCAAAAATTCATGTTTTATGATGCACAGATTTAATTCGAAATATTAATATTTCAAACATTATAACTGAATTATAAGCAACATCCATTAATAAACAGTAGTATAGTTGTCTAAACTCGTTAGTTGCATCGATTGCAATGCATCAGAAAATAATGAGCTCCACTTGGGATGATTTTGTTCTATGAAGCTAATGGGCATGGGATCAGCAAAAGAGAAAAAAATACATGATGTACTAGCTAACCGCAATTCAAAGATACAAGCTTTGTCCAGCCGTTGAGGGCGCTCTTTTCATTTAGTGGATAGTTCTGTAACGAATTCTTGAACTATTTATTCAGGAAAACTTTAAACCAATGATGTGAAATAAAAATAACATGCAAACCGTGCACAGTATAGAGTGTGAAATGACGAGAAAAGATGAAAGGCCGTTCAAAGGGGAAAATGAATACAATTAATCATTATTAGTTATAACTTATATCATGGAAGTCTAAAACCATGGGCCTAAAATCATTACAATTCCTTTGCACAGGATGCAAAACTAGACGTCCACCATAGGTTGGAAGCTCTGCGATCGATCGTAACTCGAGTTACGATCGATCGTAAGGAAATTATTATTCAGTGAAACAATGTTAGATAAATTCCGTTTTAACCCCATTAATTTATAACAGATCAAAAACTTAGCTCAGCGCCTAGGAATAAATATTCTAGATAGAGCTTAGCTTAATAGCTTTATAAAGGCCTATCATTAGTACACATTATTGCTGTATAATGTCTTTAATATTGAAAGGGTGCTATTGGCAACATTATTGTGCTGGCTTTAAAGGTATAATACATGATTGGTAAAGGTCTCAGAACAGCACTCACACTTTGTCTGATCCAGCATGTACATGAAAAGATAAACTTCAATCCGACATCTGATCGAGTCACGAGAAAATGGATATGAAGATTGTGCGGGTAGAAACATAATACCGTTTTAGTATTTTATTATTTCCGGTTGAAATGCTGTATTTATCTAGAAATAAGTAAAACAAAGAGCGAAAACACTTTTGATCTCGGGGTAAGATCAAAACCCTTGTTTTATAAGAAAACCTTTTATTCGGGTTTTCGCCATTTTGTCCTCGAAATATTACCAATTATGTACTCTACCTTTACGTAGCACCCGCATAAGGTACAAGCTAGTTGGTAGACCTATACCCATCTTATGTCATTTGCTGTGTGGGTGTTGGAGTGGTTTCATTGGGCAGGCAGTACAGAACCTGCTGGCCCCGTATCTTGTCGTCTGAGCGGTGGAAGTCCAGGCTGACCACGGCGATGGGATTGGAACACTCCGGTGGTACAGTCACACCAGATCCAGAGAAGTTATTGTCAATGCAGACGGTTACCTTCCGGCCACCCTGCTTGCTGTCCGTGTGGTCAACCTCGTAGCACATGTTGAAGATTTCCTTGGGGTCATCTGTCAGATCATAACAAAAATGGAAAATCAAACCGATTACGTTAGATTCATATAAGATAATCCAAAATTGGATCTATCAAAAGTCTATGCTTAAAGGTAATATCATACTTTGGTTTTTATCAAAGAAATACAGATTCATGGGCAAAAATATCAAGACAGATACAGTAACAGTCATCTGTGAACATTTCAGTCCCATACGGTGCCCACTTTTTGAGAAAACAGTGAAAAACAGCCACAGTAGTTTATTAAGTCTTTTCTTAAAAGATGTAAAAGATTTTCGGTCGTTGTTTTACTAATTTCTGGATAAATACACCATTTCAGGCGGAAAAATTGTAACGGTATGTTTCTACCATCACCATCTTCATACCTTGTTATACGTAAATCTGTGAACATTTCTGTTTTGGTTTCTTACAAAGTATGATACTACCTTTAATTATTGTAACTAGCGTACATGCAAACGTCAATATTATAAAGTCTTTCTCCCATTTTGAAAGTCTCTTTATCCGAGTATGATTTTTTCAATTATTACCTCTGATGATGTAAAACTTCCTATCCGTTGTCCCGGCAAACATGTTGAGTTGGAATTTCACTGGATTCATCGTGAATTCAAAAACATCTGCAATGATGAAAGACAATCGGTCATTCATTGATAACCGTATAGTCTTTGTCATAGTGTTGAGTGCGGTCTGTTCATAATTTTATTTGTCATGAAATAAAATCAAACCTAGGAAATATTCAGCTCATGCCATTGGTCATTGGAAACAATTTTACACTGTCATTTGAAATTGTAAGGTAGTGAGGTTATGATGATCTCGGAGATCAAAACTGTGTTCGGTCTTTTGTTTTACACATTTCTTGATAAGTACAGCATTTCAGGCGTAAAAATAACGGTATGTTTGTACCAGGTCCATCTTTATACCCTGTAAGTTATACATAATAGGCCTAAATCTGTGGAAATGTCTGTTTTGGTTTGTTACCAATGTTATACCTGCCGTTTAACGGTAATATCATACTTTGGTTTTTGTCAAAGCAATGAAGATTTATGAGCAGAAAAATCAAGGAAGATAACTGTCTGTGAAAATTCCAAATCCCATTATACGGTGCTCAGTTTGTGAGAAAACATTGAAAAACGCCCACAGTATATCTTAAAGTATCATACTTTGGTTTTTATCTAAGAAATACAGATTCGTGGGCAAAAATATCAAGACAGAAACAGTAAAAGTTATCTGTGAAAATTGCAGTCCCATACGTTGCCCACTTTTTGAGAACACAGCGAAAAACGTCCACAGTATTTCTTAAGTCTTTTCTCTTTTATTTTTGATCTTCTAAAAGATAAAAAAGGCTTTCGGTCGTTGTTGTACTAATATCCGGATTAATACACCATTTCAGGTGGAAAAGTTTTAACAGTATGTTTCTACCACCACCATCTTCATACCCTGTAAGTTATACGTAAATCTGTGAACATTTCTGTTTTGGTCTCTTACCAAAGTATGATACTACCTTTAAGTCTTTTCATCGTTATTTTTTATCTTTAAAAGATCAAAATTGTTTTTGGTCATTGGTGTTACTCTTTCTGGATAAATACAGCATTTCATGCAGGAAAATATTAACGGTATGATTCTAACGTCACCATCTTTATACCCAGTAAGTTATAGGTAAGTGTTAATATTTATGTTTCGGTTTGTTACCAATAAGGAAATGAATAACATGTATTACTTACGCATTAACACTCGTCCATGGGCTTTGACCTGGAAGCACGTTACACATCTGTCATTGGTGGAGTCGCAATCCAGAAACTTAGTGTAGAATCCCTGTACACACGAGCCAATTAACAAGGAGTTATCAACATTAAAGCTATACAATCCAACGTTAACTTAGTGCTCATCTGTCATGTACCGAATTTTAAAACAATTAACATTAAACTGAGCGGTAATAGTCCCGAAAGTCTCAAACTTTCTAGTGAAAACAATTTTCTCTTAATCCAAACTTAGTCCTTCAAGTTGCAATCATCTTCTAATCTCTTTTTATTCTTTAATTAATCCATGCAACTCTAAATCCCATTTATCAAAAAATGTTCGCTGACTCTGGAGTTGATACCAGTCTTATAAATGATCACAATGTAAGTAATAAACTGCCCATCAACCAAAATTGACCTGAAATAACGCCTCAAAAAAGTTCGGCAACTCAAGTTTGAGGAATATCGTTTTTGTTATTTATTTATTTATTTCTTATTTTACCCTGGGTGATCCATTCAGTTACAAGGAAAAAGTTACTGATCTCCCATGGATCCCAGCTTACAAAACTACAAAATGTGATAAAAAATACCAATACAAA
The DNA here is from genome assembly GCA_963971285.1 of Astropecten irregularis. NCBI lineage: Eukaryota > Metazoa > Echinodermata > Asteroidea > Paxillosida > Astropectinidae > Astropecten > Astropecten irregularis. The sequence continues at coordinate 13,311,722 of OZ020246.1, forward strand.
AATACAGGTAAGAAAAAGCATACATTAAAAATTACACAAACCACAGAACTAAAACAACAACAATGAAGACACAATTAATTGAGCTGTTTGAGTTGGTTGACAAAGGTATTTAGGCTTACAGTTTGACATGTTTTTGTGTTAATTGGTAAAATATTCCATGCTTGAGCACCCCTAAAACTAAATGTTCTTCTTCCACTTTCAGTTCTGGGATGTGGGAGGACGACATTACCAACAGTGCTATTCCTTGTTTGATATTTATGTGATTCACTGACTGGAGTAAAAACATTAAGATACATAGGAGCTTTACCAGTTAGACATTTAAAAACCATGGTATTTATATGGATATCTCGTCTTGCCTGCAGAGTCTTCCATCCTAATCTATTCCTGATAACAGAAGCTGATGTTCTAGTTTGAGCCTTAAGAATTGTCCGTCCAGCTCTATTCAAAATTGATCTATGAACGGTGAAACTGCATCATTTGAAAGCTTCATTATTCCTCTTTACAATGATGTGCCATCTGTTGTGATTATAAAATCTTGGAGTGTGCATTTCTCCTGAATAAAGGGCAAAGTCAGAAGTGAAATGTTGCAAAATGCAAATGAGAATACGCCATGTTTGGACCGTGCTTTCATGCATCAGCGCATCAACACCATTCATCAAGCTCAGTTCATCCTCGAAACGATTGGGAATTCACTCCTGAAAACAACGAATTTTGCAACATTTCATTTCTGACAATGCTGCATATTTATCAAGACTGCACATTCCACGATTTCATTCGCATAACAAATCACATATCATTGTAAAGAGGAATAATCACGCTTTCCAATGATACCAGTTTCACCGTTCATACATCAGTAACCAAAAATATATTATCGCTCAAACTTGAGTTGCAGAACTAATTTGGGGAAGTTTAATTTATATAAAATGCTTGGAATAAAAAGAGAGCCTGACATTTCCATCCTTAGTAGCAGTCTTTATGCTTTGTTAACCCTCCTTATTACTCCAAGCATTTATATCTTAAGTTACACGACAAGGCATTTCTATAAAAACAATGCATGATTTGTATAACAGTATAGGCCTTAAAATGTTCACAGATTTACCTATAAATTACAGGGTGTAATGATGATTTTTTTTCCGCCTGAAATGGTGTATTTATCCTGAAATTAGTAAAACAACGACCGAAAGCTGTTTGATCTTTTAAAAGATCAAAAATAAAAGAGAAAAGACTTAAGAAATACTGTGGCCGTTTTTCACGATTTTCTCAAAAAGTGGGCACCGTATGGGACTGAAATTTTCACAGATTACTGTGACTGAATCTTCCTTAATATTTTTGCCCATGAATCTGTACTTCTTTGACAAAAACCAAAGTATGATACTACCTTTAAGGCCTTTTCACACTCCTTTATAACTTAAACGTTAGCCCTCCTTTACTCCGAGCATTAATATCTAAAGTTACACCACAAGGCATTTCTATACAAACAATGCATAATTTTTGTATAAAGGCCTGAATAGAGCTTTGGTTTACAAAGTCGACTGTATAATTACCAGGTTTGACATGGACTTGTCAGCGATACCGTCCCAGTTTGCGCTGACTCCACTAAGCGCCAGGCAAAGAATCACCACGGCTGTACACCACATAGTTGCCAAATTACGTTGGTTTATCATGAAGTCAAAAATGAAAATCTACGAACACAAACTGTTAATTTGAAGCCGAACTATGTGAGAACAATGGCGTCTGTAGTATTTATACATGACTTTGGCTCGCCAATTATCTCATGAATATTTAAAGTGACTATTTATTTTCAATTTAAATATGCCCACTCGACCAAACCAGTTATTATTCTGATATGACGTGCATATCAATTGTTTTATTTGCCAATTAAACAACACAGTTTAACAGATACAATGCAGTAGGCCTATACTATTTTTATGGGCTTTAATATAAACTGCAGTTATACGAGAATGCAAATGACAATATGGTCTATCAAGCTTCATCATCGGAATAATTTTGCCTATATTGGAATATGATCTATAACAATACATGTATTACTATTAGGCCTATTCAGTAAACAGGACTAAGCTTTTAAAGGTAATATCATACTTGGGTTTTTATCAAAGAAATACGGATAAATGGGCAAAAATATCAAGGAAGATACAGTAACAGTCATCTGTGAGAATTTCAGGCCCATGACGGTGCCCACTTTTTGAGAAAACAGCGGAAAACGGCCACAGTATTTCTTATGTCTTTTCTCTTTTATTTTTGATCTTTTAAAAGATCAAAAAGATTTTCGGACATTGTTTTACTAATTTAGGTATAAATACATCATTTCAGGTGGAAAAATGTAATGGTAGGTTTGTACCTGCACCATCTTCATTCCCTGAAAGTTACACGTATATAAATTTGTGAAAATTTTTTCTTACCAAAGTATGATACTACTTTTAACTATTAATTCATGACATTGAGTTATACAAGATTTTCAGCAATCCTCTAATTTCATACATCTTGATGTATTTCATACATCATCAGTGAACCACAAGAATAATTCCGTTTTTACCCCAATCATTGAGAAGAGATCAAATACCGATCGCCTCGGAATAGATTTTCTAGATAAATGGCGCTTTACAAAATAATGCTTTAATAACACGATTACTATTATGACTATATGTATACGTCTTTAATATTCGAAGAGTGGTACTATTATTATTGGCAACATTATTGTGCTGGTATAATACATGATTGGTAAAGGTCACAGAACTAACACCCATGCACACTTTGTCTAATCAAGTATGTACATAAAATGATGAACCTGTAAACAATGAATCTCAATCGGACATCTGAGTCACGAGAAACTAGCGAAAATTACCCGACTCAACTTTTCTTATGAAACATAAAGAATGCTTTTGATCTTACCGTCCGATTATCGGCCCGAGATCAAAACTGTTTTCGGTCTTTGATTTACTAATTTCTAGATAATTAAGTCGGAAATACTAATATCATAACGATAACGGTATGTTTCTAACAGCATCATCTTCATATCCTGAAAGTTATACGTAAATCTGTGTGGCCCCATGTACATTGTACAAACCTATACACGGAGGCTGGGAACTTGACCGAATTTTACTGGCTATGCCAAAGATAATCAATGACCATTTCATGCGACAGTTTGTCTTAGGTAAACGCAAACGCAATGTGGGTCCACGCAGGGTATGCGTGAAACAGTCGCTGATTATTTTCGGCGTAGCCAGTGACAAACGGTCAAGTTCCCTGACTTAGTAATATGGTTTGTATATGCGATCATTGCTAAAGTGCATGAGGGTTTTGTTTTTCAGTGTATCGGCCTGTATCTTTAAATACACCATTTAACTATGTGAGGAATACCCTTCCGGGGTTGCATCGGGGACAGAAAAATCTAACTCGAGATCAGAATGCACCATACAGGGCCTGGGACACCCTGCCTGAGTCGTATCAGGGACAGACAAATTTAACCCGAGACCGGCCCGCAAAAATAATTAATAAGTAATAAGTACAATATAATATATAATATAAGTACAACTGAAGCACCACTTGTTTACCTTTGACATGTGTAGAAGCCTGCATGTGCTTTTATAAAAGGTTTTGACTCGATTTCAGGCATTTTTCAGGCATCTGTTTATTAGGTGTTCGGGTTCAAGCCGAACACCTATTGTTATTGTTCGAGTTTTTAGGTGTTCGGGTTCAAGCCGAACACCTATAGTTATTGTTCGAGTTTTTAGGTGTTCGGGTTCAAGCCGAACATCTATTGTTATTGTTCGAGCTTTTAGGTGTTCGGGTTCAAGCCGAACACCTATTGTTATTGTTCGAGTTTTTTTGTAGGTGTTCGGGTTGAAGCCGAACACCTATTGTTATTGTTCGAGAGTTTTTCAGGTGTTCGTTTTTTCCATTTTTTTCTTCCCAAACTTGTCAGCAGGACTTCTTTATGACAAGATATGTTACAAGATATGTTACAAGATATTGACTTGAAACCTCTGTACACTGAAAAAATATCCTGACGCGCTTTAGCAATGGTCCCATGCACAAACCTATGTACGGAGCCTGGGAACTTGACCGAATATTTCTGGCCATGCCAAACATAATCAATGACCGTTTCATGTCACAACTCATGTTAGTGCACGCAGGCTCTATGGGCTTACCTTTAAGCGTGGCATGAAACAGTCTTTGATATGTTTGAAATATAGTCAGTGAAATCCGGTCAAGCTTCCTGTCTTCGTGATAGGGTCTGACACGGGTTCATTGCTAAAGCGCGTGAGGATTTTTTTCAGAGTGCATAAACATATTGAATCTTCAACAATTCTTTGCATGTTCGAACTGACATGCGAAGAATTTTGCCCAATGTTCAGGCTGATGGAGAAAATCGTGCTCAGAATGTACAATAAACACTATGCGCTGCGAAATTGAAATACACATAGAAAGGTATATTGCATAAATCGTTACATATTTCGCTAAGCAGGCCGATTTCAGATTTAAAAAGATATGATCTCTGATCTAGACTGAAAATAAAAAGACTCGTGTATCTGAAATTTTCCTCAGTTTGTCCTAGAAAATGTGGCAGGCAGATGGAGAACATCGTCAAGCTCAGAATGTGCGATTGTCACAGCGCGCTGACATATTGAAATACACATAGAACGGTATTGCATGATATACAAATTAATCATTATACAGGGTGTCCCAGAAAAAAACGCAACACTGTGTCGGGACCCATTATTTTAAAATTAAACTGTTTATCACTTCAAGATTAAGATGTGTGATACAACAATTTATTGGCTATCACCATGTAGAATTTAAGCAAAATCGGGCTGAAATTGGCGAAAATATAACCAAATGAAAGAGTACTCATTAAAAACAAATTTGCAAGCCGAAAACACCCATAGTGGTCAATACACACATAATGTGTAGGAAAGAAAGATGAAAATTGGGTTTTGAGGTTGGGTAATTCAGTCTTAGTTTTTTTCACTCAATATTAGTCAAATTTTACTCAAATTCTACGTGGTGATAGCCAAGACACTGTTGTATCACATATCTGAATCTTGAAGTACCAAATAGTTTCATTTTTATATAATAGTTTTCGACACAAGTGTTGCGTTTTTTCAGGGACACCCTGTAGATTTCGCCATTTCTGACATAACATCCATTTCAGTAAAGTACCGTAGCTTGTTATTTGAATAACAAGACATGTATTCTGAAATTGCAGTAAACAGAAACATATGGTAGGCCTGTACCATTTTTAATGGGCTTTAATATAAACTGAAGTTATACGAAAATGCAAATGACAATATGTTCTATCAAACTTAATAATTGGAATAATTAGGCCTACACAGGTTGTCCCCCCAAAAAACCGTAACACTTGTGTCGATAACTATTTTATGAAAATTAAACTGTTTATCACTTCAAAATTCAGATATGTGATACAGCTATGTCTTGGGTAGGCTCCATGTAGAATCTGAGCAAAATTTGACTCAAATTGAGTGAAAAAAAAACTAAGACTGAATTACCCAACCTCAAAACCCGATTTTCATCTTTCTTTGATACACATTATGTGTGTATTGAGTACTATGCGTGTTATCCTCGCAAATTTGTTTTTAAGGAGTACTCTTTCAATTGGTCATATTTTCACCAATTTCAGCCCTATTTTGATTTAATTCTACATGGTGATAGCCAAGACATGGTTGTATCACATATCTGAATCTTGTAGTGATAAACTGTTTAATTTTAACATAATGGGTCCCGACACAGTGTTGCGGTTTTTTCTGGGACACCCTGTATTGGAATATACGATTTATAGCAATGGCCTATTCAGGAAACAGACTATAGGCATATGCGCTAAACTATTCATGACATTGAGTGCATACAAGATCTCCAGCAATCCAGGTAATTGCATATACTTCGTTGTTTTTTGTCCAAGAAATGCAGCTTCCGTATCGGCAAAAATCAAGAAAGATACGGCTACAGTCATCTGTGAAATTTCCAGTCCCATACGGTGCACACATTTTGAGAAAACAGATTAACATGCTCATGCACGGTATACTTCCAAAATCTTTTCTGATATTAAATAACTAATACAATCATCGAATAACCACAAGGGAAACTGACTGAATTGATAAAATCATTGAAAATTGAACAAAGAAAAATTGACTGGAGCGGGATTCGAACCGGCGACCTCCTGAATACCGTACAGGTGCTCTATACCAACTGAGCCATCCAGCCCGACGATAATACTTGTATTGGGGTCACCACAGGTGAGTAAGGGGGCGGGGCATATCCTGATCGCCGAAGACTCTTGAATTATCATCATCAAAATAGGATAAGAATATTGCAGCAAGGATGATAACCTTCACCAAGAAAGTAGATCACATCTCACCTGTGCTTGCCGACTTGCACTGGCTCCCAATTCAACAACGGATAAAATACAAACTGTGCCTCATCATCTTCAAGATCCTACATGGTGACGCTCCAGCCTACTTAAGTGATCTTGTCCAGTTCTACTCCCCGGGGCATAGGGGATTACGATCTTCGCAACAAAAACTCCTTCTGGAAAAAATGGCAAAACATCGATGGGGGGAGAGAAGCTTTCAAATCGCTGCACCAAAGCTTTGGAACTCACTACCAGAAACTGTGAAACTTTCTGATTCACTTGGCATATTTAAGAACAGTTTAAAGTCTTACCTGCATAGAGAAGCATTTGGTTGATTTCATCTGTGTGTGTTGTTGGATGATGCTTTCTTGATTTGTTTATTTTTGTTTGATATACATGTACATGTATTGGCATTGCATCTCGGGGGGTGGAATCAGCCAGGTGCTTCTTTATTATTTATTGTTTATGATTGGTTTTCTTTTAGTTGCACAGCAGTACAGTGCCATGAGCGCCGCTTGCGGCGGATACCGGCGCTATATAAATTTCCATTATTATTATTATTATTATTATTATAAAACGCTTTTACCTTGCATTTTCCGAGCTCTAATGGTATAAAATGAACACCTTCAAATCAACTGTACCATATTGCCTTCCCATTTCTGGATGGAATCCTTTACTTTCGAGGGAAATGAAGGTCCTTTCTGTGCTGACCAAGCAAACAGCACACCCAGCTACGGGGGCTACAGAATCACGACTGAGTCGCCCTCAACGTTCACATCGATGCAAATAGGGCTGGATGGCTCAGTTGGTATAGAGCGACTGTATACGGTGTTCAGGTGGTCGCCGGTTCGGATCCCGCTCCAGTCACTTTTTCTTTGTTCAATTGTCAATAACTAATACAAGTAATAAACATGCTTCCAACTACTCATCAGCCCAAATAATGACATGTATATCAAATGACATGTTATCAAATGCTTCGTGTTATAGGAGGGTCTGACGGGTTTCGGTCATAGTAAAAGGCTCAATAAAGATCCTCCTATAGGATGTATATAATGATAACTAATCATTGTTATGCTGTATTCCAAAAAAGGCCTAATTATTCCGATGATGAAATTTGATAGACCATTATTGCCATTCGTATTTTCGTCTAACTTCAGTTTATATCAAAGTTCATCAAAATATCATAACCATGTTTGTATCTGACATCAATATATTTATTATACGATTTCAGTATACACGTGTTATTAGGTTATAGGGCAATCTTTGAAATAAAACAAGCTACGGTACTCAGTTATTGAGAATTATGCATGTCATGGTTTGCTGGGGATGCTGAATTGAAAAAAAAAATCGCTTTGAATATTCATGAGATATTTGCGACCATACGTGTATTTTTATATAAATACATGTACTACAAACAGACGCCATTGTTTTCAATATAGTTCAGCTCGAATAAATTTTTGTGCAGAATTTTATTTTTGACTCGATTTAAATCAACGCGAACCAACGAGAAGGAAATCGGGTAAATATGTGGTGTGCAGCCGCGGTGGTTCTTTGCCTGGCGCTTAGTGGAGTCAGCGCAAACTGGGACGGTACCGCTGACAAGTCTATGTCAAACCTGGTAATTATACAGTCGACTTTTTCAAGATTATTCGCTATGTTTTTTTAAACCTGAAGCTCTATTAGGGCCTTTACTATTATACAAATCGCATACAGGGAGTCCCCCCAAAAAACAAACAAACACGCAACACTTGTGTCGAGAACTATTATATGAAAGTTAAACCGTTTACCACTTTAAGATTCACATATGTGATACTATCGGGATCTTTCTCAAAGTCTTAAAGTATTTTAGACTTTGTGAAAGATCTTGCTAGAATCGAGACGTTAGTCTTCCTAACTCCAAGCATTAATATCTCTAAAGTTACACCACAAGAAATTTCTACAAACAATGTATATAGGGTGTCCCAGAAAAAACGCAACACTATGTCGGAACCCATTATGTTAAAATTTAAACTGTTTGCCACTTCAAGATTCAGATATATGATACAGCCATGTCTTGGTTATCACCATGTAGAATTTAAGCATATTGTGGCTAAAATTGGCGAAAATATGAGCAATTGAAAGCACATTTGCAAGGATCTACGCATGGTCGTCAATACACACATAATGTGTATGAAAGAAAGATGAAAATCGGGTTTTGAGGTTGGGTAATTCAGTCTCAGTTTTTTCACTAAATTTTAGTCCAATTTTACTCAAATTCTACATGGTGATAGCCAAGACATAGCTGGATCGAAATGTCAGGCTCCCTTTTTACTCCAAGCTATATTTCAGGTCAATTTGGGTTGATGAGCAGTATATTACTTACACTGGGATCTTCATGATCAATGGGATTTGGAATTGCATGGATTAAATATGATTACTAAGAGGTTGGAAGAAAATTGCAACTTGAAGGATTAAGTTTGAATTAAGAGAAAAAAAATTAATAGAAAAAAATTAATAGAATGTTCATTACCATATATCAGTTTAAAGGTAGTATCATACTTTGGTAAGACACCAAAACAGAAATGTTCACAGATTTATGTATAAATTACAGGGTATGAAGATGTTGCTGGTAGAAACCTAACGTTAAATTTTTTCCACCTGAAATGGTGTATTTATCCAGAAATTAGTAAAACAACGACCGAAAATCTTTTTGATCTTTTCAAAGATCAAAAATAAAAGCGAAAAGACTTAAGAAATACTGTGGCCGTTTTTCACGATTTTCTCAAAAAGTGGGCACCGTATGGGACTGACATTTTCACATAATGACTGTGACTGTATATTCCTTGATATTTTTGCCCATGAATCTGTACTTCTTTGACCAAAGTATGATACTACCTTTAATGTTAATTGTTTGAAAATCCGATATAATGCCAGATGAGCACTAAGTTAACGTTGGATTGTATAGCTGTAATGTTAATAGCTCCCTTGTTATTGTATCTTGCTTACAGGGATTCTACACTAAGTTTCTGGATTGCGACTCCACCAATGACAGATGTGTACACTGCTTCCAGGTCAAAGCCCTTGGACGAGTGTTCATGCGTACGTGTTTAATTGCTCTTTTGGCTAGTCCTGCTAAGGCTACATACCGAAATGTGAAGGCCCACTGATGGTGTTTTAAAGGTTCTATCATTATTACTTTGGTAGCATACCGAAACAGAGATCTTCACAAATTCACCTATAACTTACAGGCTATAAAGATGGTGATGTTTTCCATAAGAGTAAAACCAATGGCCAAAAACAATGTTGATTTTCAAAAGATACAGAAAAAGGTGAAACGATTTTTACAAATACCATGGGTGTTTTTCACTGGCGTGTAGGCCTATTATCATCCTTTTCCAATATTTTGAGGTTGAATGTAATTTAATACCGACATAATATCTGAAGCCTGAAGTACACAAAAAAAATAATGGACAAAAAACAGCACTGAGATCGTTTAAATTGCTATAAAATGCGACTTTTCGACCACGTTTCGTTTTGTTTAAGTCCCTGGTGCGCGAGGGGGTATCCCCCCTCCCGCACCCTCCCCCCCCCCCCCCCCCCCGCTCACGGTCGTTTCGCTCCCTCGCATAGGATACCAAAATCACCAATCATCCCCCCAAGCATGAACAGAAATCAACACCTATGGATGCCACTATTCTCATGCCAAAGACCGAGAGGGTTGTCAATGAATGACTGAGATTATCTTCCATTATTGCAGATGTTTTTGAATTCACGATGAATCCAGTGAAATTCCAACTCAACATGTTTGCCGGGACATCGGATAGGAAGTTTTACATCATCAGAGGTATATGAAACAAGATTGGTTTGATTCAAAAAGAAAGAAAAAGAATTGAGCCCTTACTTAAAGGGATGGTACACAATTGGTAAACGGATTTTCACTATTTTCTCGTGACCCAGATGGCTGATTGACCTCAAGCTTCTACAGGTTTGTCAGTTAAGGTATATGATGGATTACATAATGTGCTTTCACTGTCAGCAACGGTTTTGTCGCAAAAACCAGTTCCTTAAATATGTCCCCTAAAATGAACATTCAATATTGAAAACTAAATTTCGATGATAAGTTCTGAAAGTGATTGCGACTTGCAAAATATGAATCAAAAACATCATCATATCGGAAGAGGCTCCATAGCGGGCATATGATTAATTCCTCAACATACATGACATATTAATCATTCACTGTTTCACTGCAATTAGTGTACGCCAGTCAGTTTTGGATTACATTATATTACATGTTATTTATGTGTTATATTGTTTGCCCATTTCTGTTTTTTTTCCCATAGACGACCCCAAGAAAGGCTTCAACATGTGTAATGAGCATGACTGGACGAACAGAAATAAAGATGACATGAAGTTAACCGTCTGCATTGACAATAACTTCTCTGGATCTGGTGTGACGGTGCCACCGGAGTGTTCCAATCTCATCGCCGTGGTCAGCCTGGACTTCCACCGCTCTGACGACAAGATACGGGGCCAGCAGGTTCTGTACTGCCTGCCCAATGCAACCACTCCAACACTCACACAGCAAATGACATAAGATGTGTATAGGTCTATCAATTAGCTTGTACCTTATGGGTGTTACGACATCCTAAACGCCAGCACAATAATGCTGCCAATTATCTGCAGTAAAGCACTTAAGTTATACTATAGACAATGTTAAAGACATATACAGTAATAATTACAAATGGGGTATTAGGGAGACACGTTAGCGTCTAAAAGTGGGCATTAAAGGTAGTATCATACTTTGGTTTTTGTAGAAGAAGTCCAGATTCAGGGATACAAATATCAAGGAAGATACAGTCACAGTCATCTGTGAAAATGTCAGTCCCATACGGTGCCCACTTTTTGAGAAAATCGTGCAAAACGGCCGAAGTATTCCTTAAGTATTTTCTCTTTTATTTTTGATCTTTTAAAAGATCAACAAGATTTTCGGTCGTTGTTTTACTAATTTCTGGATAAATACACCATTTCAGGCGGAACAATTTTAACGGTATGTTTCTACCAGCATCATCTCCATACCCTGAAAGTTATATGTAAATCTGTGAACATTTCTGTTTTGGTTTCTTACCAAAGTATGATACTACCTTTAATAATTATAGACAATATTAAAGACATACAGTAATAATTACAAATGGGGTATTAAGGAGACACGTTAGTGTCCACAAAGTGGACATAAGGAAGACAACGGGAATTAGGGAGACTTTTCGATGTCTCCCTAAGGTACCAGCTACCTTTTAAAGACTTATTTCTACTGTCCATCTTTTAATAGAAGACAGAGAATGCTCTCAATATGAACATAGGCCTATGTCAATTTCAAGTTAATTGGTTTGGAGGATGTTTAGAAATAGGTAAGTAAAGTTTGTGCACGACCCAATGGGAAAGTCTCCCTAAGGTCCCAATCTCGGTTGATTAAATAATACTAATGACGATAACCATGCATTTATAAAGTGTCATCTATCTAGAATATCTATTCCGCGGCGCTGAGACGACCAGTATTCGATCCGTTCTCAATTATTGGGGTTAAAACGGATTAATTCCCATGGTTCACTGTTAAATAATTTCCTTTGAAATGCTTATTCTGTTCAACTGATCAATCCGAACTAGTAATACTTCCACTGTGAGAAGTACACGACAGCTATCCGGAATCTCAACCATAATTATGTTGAATACAATAAAAGCAATTTTAGTTATCATAAAAAGATTCAACGGCAAAGTTACATATAGCAATTATACCGTATTCAGTTTGTGGTTTTATGCATGTCCAATATAATTTACTTGGATTGCATACATCAAGGCTAAGGCATACGACAGGCCTAATACAGAAACAACTACTCTTACTATAGGCCCATGTGTTAGTGTTGATTTGCAATAGAAATCGCCATTGGCATAGACAGTGTTATACAATTTTAGTCTCTTAGGGCGGCTATACTAGTCTAGTCTCTTAGGGCGGCTATATGCCTATAGGCATGAATGATCCGTGCATTTTCCATTACTGACTGCATTGTATGATTGTGATTGGGTTTATTTGGAATTAACATTGTGGCCCTCTTAAAAAAAAAATTTTTTTTTAGGCCCCGCGTCTAAACTCTGTTCTGTTGATAAAAACAGCGTTTCAAAACAGTTTCCAATTTAGAAGCCAAAATATTTTGACACCCTGTTGCCATTTAAAGGTAATATCATGCTTTTATCAAAGAAATACATATTCATGGGCAAAAATATCAAGACAAATACAGTAACAGTCATCTGTGAAAATTTCAGGCCCACTTTTTGAGAAAATCGTGAAAAACGGCCACAGTATTTCTTAAGTCTTTTATCTTTTATTTTTGATTTTTAAAAGATCAAAAATATTTTCGGTCGTTGTTTTACTAATTTCTGGATAAATACACCATTTCAGCGGAGAAATGTTAACGGTATGTTTCTACCACCACCATCTTCATACCCTGTAAGTTATACGTAAAACGGTGAACATTTCTGTTTTGGTCTCTTACCAAAGTACGTATAGTACCGTAGTACTTTGGTAAAGTTGATAGAACAATTGCGGTCTGTTTATAACTTGATTTGTCATGGAATAAAAACAAACCTGTTAAATATTCAGCTCAATATTGATCATTAGAAACAGTACAGGAAACAGCACAAAACGTTGCAATATCATTGTTACGCGCAATATTGTAATGTAATTGTAATAGCCAGGTTTTGATCTCGGAGATCAAAACCATTTTAATGAGTTTTTACTCTTGTCTGGGTAAATACAGTATTTCAAGCGGAAATTGTTAATGGTATATGTCTGTATCAGGTCGATCTTCATACCCTGTTAGCTATACGTAAATCTGTGCACATTTCTGTTTTGGTTTCATACCAAAGTATGAAGTGGATAATGAATATGCACAACGGATTACATTTTGTGCCATATTGTGACTAATATTCACAAACCACAGACGATTCCTCGTGCCTCGTGTGATACGTTCATGTCTTTGGATTTCAACGACATATTTAGTCATTTCTCAAAATATGGCCGATCCACAATAAAAGTGCGCCACCGAGAGTTTGCAACGCGCTGGCCAATAACGATGCACGAATTTTGTCGACTGATTCCGAGCATTGGCCACTAACGCGTTGCAAACTCTTGGTGGCGCACTATTGGGAATCGCCGGTATCAAAGCCAACTCACATGAGTAAAAACAAACATTGACATTCTTACAGTTAGAAAAAAATACTTAAAGAATTCGAGGACAAATTTAATAAATAATTAATCGACCAAATAAAAAAAGACTGAAATAAGACTAAAAGAACATGTGCAAGAAACATCACGCATCCTATAGACAATTTGTTTAATTTTTCTAATCAGCTGATCTTATATTTTGTATTGGAAAGTCATTGTGTGTGGTCGCGGCGAGCCCAGCTCGCAAATATCATCAATATAGGTCTATTCCATTAAAATATCCTAATTGCAGTATTTCAACCAAGAACAATAGATAAAAAAAATCTTACGATGTAAGCCATAATACTCCAAGTATATTCAATCTGACGCGTCTTACGACACTGGTTCGACTTCACAAAACTCATCGTAACTTACTATCAATCGTATAAGAACGTAGGCCGCATTGTCGCCCTACAAAGGCTACCAATGTTTATGCCTCGTAAGTTGATTTACGATCGATCGTAAGGCGACTGATTCGCGCACATTGTAAACATAAGGCCTACCTATTCTTTAAAGGTTTACTGTATAATCAAAACTCATATGAAGTTAAATACATCTGTATTGTTATAAAACTCAACCTGTCTATCATTGTTTGTGCTAAAAAAAATATTGTTTTTAGGAAACGGAGGTATTTTAGACCCATAATTTAACACCCCACTTTTCGCGACGAAAAACCTTACGTCACATCCTATGCTAGTTCTGTATGTGACGTCACTCGCTATTGTTGCGTGAATCGGTTCCAAGGGGTACTTTTTTTTGGGGGGGGGAGGGGCATACAGTCATGTACTGATTTTGTAACTTTTGGTCAAATGTAAGCACTTACATAAACATATACATTATTTTATGTAGTCATTAAATATGTATTAAGCAATAATTTTAAAGCACTTTCACCCTTTTCCCAATTTTGATTACAGTAAACCTTTAAGCGAGGTTGACCCAAATAATACTTTTTTTGAGAATAATACTACGATAAATAATACGTACGGCTGATCTAAAATCAGGTATAAAATGTTTGTGTCAATAGAATGTAGGACTGATTAAAAAATACAGGGACGGACCATTATACCTCTGTAGCCATTAGAGGTATACAAGAACAGATATCAAACATTTTCAATTCATTGTACACGCAATAGAGGATCGAAGAGACACATGCGAAGCGAATGTACATCTCCAAGGCTGAGAAAGATGTGACAAGTTCATCAGAGTATTAAGACCACGTATAGTGAAACTACAACGTTGACATGTTCTGGTAATAATCACGCTATGACGAATTTAATACTGAAAGAAGGAGGTCGACTTGTCCTGATACTTTATCTTGCAAAGTCGACTTAATAAAACTGAGATAATTATCAAGATGGTAATTAAATACTGAAAGAAGGGGGTCGATTTTCCATATATTTTATCTTGCAAAGTCGACTTACTAAAACTGGGATAATTATCAGGATAGCTTACGACGACTTTTACGATTATGTAGTTCAAGTTTTCCAGATAAAGTGCCAACAAAACGGGTTCTTCCACCAAAAGACGACTTAGCTAAATAATTATATTCGGTGGTTATCTGGATAAGCGGAATGGCACTAGTGGACCATCGTACACTACAAAGGCACATGTCTTAAATCATTACACTGTATTGGTTCTATGGGACACCTGCAAATGGACTTCAGTGTCCGTCGCGCGCGCGTGCACGCTTGAACCGATCTGATTGGCTGTAACGCGCGTCGCGCGCCATTCCTGCGTTTGATAATTGGTAGGCCAATCTCTTCACGCCACCCACTACATACAAGCCTATAGGTTACAATCATGTCTCAGCTAAACAGATTCCAAAAAGCTCTCTTTCCACTTCCACACAGCCAGAGTCTAAGTCTAAGAGCCATTACGAAATGAGGCTTAAGGCTAGGCTTTGGAATTACGTTACTCATACCGCCTTTTTGTGCCCTAAATGAAAAGAAGGGCTCGCAATACTACATGGCGAAGCTGGAGCCTTTCTACGGCTTGCTCGTGTGTCCCATGGCCCAGTAAGCCTACCTTCGCCAAAATGGCGGTAGCGAAATAAGTCCTAGCCCCAAGCCTAGTTTTGTAAAGGGCAGGCGGTTCTAGAAGGGTGGGGATGGGGCTTTAGGAAAGCGATTCAATCATTAAATACTACGCTCGCTATTGAAATATACCAGTTATAAATAACTCAATTGGTTTAAATTACAATATAATATACAGATACTGTCCGATAAATGGGCCCAAACGAAGTAAGGAAAAGCAGCAAAATGCGCGGTTTTCAAAACTTCTCAGGAATGATGAATAAGCAAACGATAGTAAAATAAGATGTAGAAACTTTACAATATATAAATATAAAGCACTTGACATTAGACATTAAGAATGTCGTGTTGGATAAACTTCTTCTAATTCTTCACGGAACGACAACGAATTTAATTTTTTAAAGATTTACATGAAGGCCTATATTGATACCCAATGGTCCAGCTGTCAAAATAAGAAAAGAAACGGAAAAAGAAAAGAAAGAAAACAAAAGAAAATTAACTGAAAATCAAAAAAAGGAAATATTTTATAATTATTATCAAAGTAAGATGGTTAATACTAAGGAAATTCCAAACTTGAAACTCACCTGGAATCGCTTCACGTTGCCCTTGCGTACATCGTCATGTTCGGCTTTAGGTGTTATTAGGAACGCCAATTTCTGCACAAATATCAGAACAGACAAGAAAAATTAATGAATACGCCTTATTCACGGTGCATCCATCTTGTCACATTCCTTGTATACCCGTTGGAAAAAATAACACCAACTCTAAAAAGAAAACGGGCACCAGACTATTTTGAATTCAAGCTTCTGTGTGACTGTTTGATCAAAGTTTACATTGTTTATAAGAAAATGTTTTTATAAGAAAATTGAGTTGGGTTTTTGCTATTTATTTCGAGACTCAGAAGTACGATTGGAAAAGTATGATACTACCTTTAAACATCATGCATATGTCTTCATCTCAACAATACCGGAAAGTACGAATAAGTTTAGTGGGTAGGCCTAACTCCAATATTTAGAAATTCACTTGTGATAGCTTCTGTAAAGGTATGCTGTTCTTCAATAATCAACGTCCTTACCATTTTCCAGCTATCTCCTTCCGATCTGTACACGTTGACTGCGGCGAATATGGGCACGACGATCATGGAGGATAAGGCTAGCAGCCAGCCTAGTGCCTGACCCCACGGTGGGTAGAGGTAGTCATCATACGTCAGTGGCTCACTCAGCACCAGACTAACGAAGAAGATAAACTGCGCAGGCGCCAAAGAATATGTTAGACGTTCCTCAAGACATTATTGTACAGTAACTATTTTATGACAAAAACAAGAATGGGTAAACTTTATACAATTTTCTTCGTATCATTTAGACCTACTTCAAATAGGTAGAAATATAAACGTCAAATTAATTAATTGGCTAACTGAGGGTGAGTCAAAAAGAAATTGATCGAAATTGGTGATGTTGTGCAAAAGAAACAAATGACACTCAAAAGTTCGGTAAAGCATATATTATTTAACAAGCATTCTCTTCTGCTTATTAGAAACAAGAATGAAACAAATTGATTATTCCTAAGAGGAGTTATGTCTATTTTAATAAAGGTACCGATTTTGAAAACAGTCCATGGAATGTTCGTGCTTGACTGAATCGTAACATCTGAGTAAGTTTTGTCAAGTACTCCATGGACAGCTTGCAAAATCAGTACCTTTATTAAAGAAGACATAACTCCTCTTAGGAATGATCAATTTCTTTCATTCTTTTTTTCTAATAAGCTGGAGAGAGTGCTTGTTAGATATATGCTTTACTGAACTTTTCAGTGTCATTTGTTTGTTTTGAAAAACATCACCAATCCCGATCAAGTTCTTTTTGAGTCACTGCATGTAGGATAGAGTTTGCCCCTCATTATGATAGACTGTTCTGTTTATGCTTGACTTTGTATCAATTCTTAGGCGAAGATTTAAAAGAATCTTATAAACGGTTTGGTATAAAGGCAGATGACTTACCACTAAAAACAAAGGAGCGAAAAACTTCCAGCACAGACGCCACCAAATGCCCGGTTTAAAGCCTAGCATCTCTTTCACGTCATCCGAAAAATTCTGAATTCCTGTGAAACGAAAAATGAGCCCAAATCGTGTTCCTTTCACTCAACTGGTGGTGCATTTTTTTTACCAAACCATTTCTGTAGGTCAAGATTGCCTCTTCATTTTTTTAAAATGTTTTTTCATTATATTTTTGCTGTTGGTTCCTTACATGAGTATGCGTGAAAATCCCCGTTTCACAAAGCCATTCAAAGGAGAACCAAATGCTGGTTTGAAACCAAAATAAGACTTGCCATTCATTATTTGTCAGTTTATTCTCTGTATGAAGGCAATAAAATAACCTGACCGAAAAAAGCACTGCAGCAACTCTTAAAGGGGTACTAGTTATACTACGTATGGTTTGGGCAAAGAACAGACTCGTAGATAAATGAGAGAAGCAATCCAATTAATTTGTGCACAAAAAGCTATAAGGGTTGTTTTATAGGATTTCTGATAGACCTTTTCCTCCTCACTTGTGCCGTACATGTTCCTATCACTCAAACAGTGGTGTAATTTGTTTAAGGTGGGTCAAGTTTGGCCCTTTTAGTGCATAATTTGGGTTTGTCCTCACCATACAACCATGATATGATGATGGCCTCCAGCATAACGACAAAGAGCAACGAAGCACCGGCCGAGAACCTCTCCTGCAACACGAACATGTAGATACCGCCATACGTGACGTTAGGCAGGGCGCAGATGAACACGCTGACCACCACAGCCAGTGTCAGGAGCTCACGTCGTTTACGGAAATACCGCGGGAAACGGTCCGTCAAGCCAGAGATGACGGCTTCCATTCCACCAAACTGAAGTTAATAAGATGATAACGAAGCATTAAAGGTAATATCATACTTTGGTTTTTATCAAAGAAATACAGATTCATTTGCAAAAATATCAAGGAAGATACAGTAACAGTCATCTGTCAAAATTTCAGTCCCATACGGTGCCCACTTTTTGAGAAAACAGTGAAAAACAGCCACAGTATTTCTTAAGTCTTTTTTCTTTTATTTTTGATCTTTAAAAGATAATTTTGGCTAGTGGTATTACTCTTTTCTGGATAAATACAGCATTTCAGGCAGAAACAATTTTAATGGTATGTTTTTACCGTGACCATCTTTATACCCTTTAAGTTATAGGTAAATCTGTGAAGATTTCTGTTTAGGTATGCTACCAAAGTATGATACTACCTTTAAAATCAATGTTATGCTTTATTGGAAATAAATTCATATTTCAGAATTTAGGACTCTTAAGTAATTTCTGTAATGAAATTGAGAAGTTTCTGATTAAACAAATTATTTCGGGAAAACAAATATCCATACACTCTTTCACCGCTAGGTGGCGCACTCTCATTATTCACAATGCTAAGGTGCAATGACACAACAAACAGGGATGACTTACCGCGCTATCGAGACCTAAAGTGATGAGCATCAAGTAGAATATGATGGACCAGAACACAGAGCCGCCCATTGTTGCAATGGCTTCTGGGTAGACCACAAAGACAAGCCCCGGTCCTATTATGGGATATAATAATGGTCAGTTATGAGATTCGCCATTTTGTCACATTTTCTCTTGAGCTTGAAGTTACTTTGGTAAGATCGTCGTGTCTACTGCAATATTGTTAACTTAGCTTCTACGTGGCAATTAAAGGTAATACTTTGGTTTTTGTCAAAGAAATACAGATTCATGGGCAAAAATATCAAGGAAGATACAGTAATAGTCATCTGTGAAAATTTCAGTCCCATAGGGTGCCAACTTTTTGAGAGAACAGTGAAAACGGCCACAGTATTTCTTAAGTCTTTTCTCTTTTATTTTTGATCTTTCAAATGACCAAAATGATTTCCGGTCGTTGTTTTACTAATTTCTGGATAAATACACCATTTCAGGCGGAAACTATTTAACGGTATGTTTCTACCACCATCATCTTCATACCCTGTAAGTTATACGTAAATCTGTGAAGATTTCTGTTTTGGTGTCTTACCAAAGTATGATACTACCTTTAAGATTGTCTGACACGTCTCATAATGTATAAATGCATAACAATGAATCAGCATTTTATTCCTACCCTCGGTGGCCACGTCCTTGATGTCTTTGCCCGTCATTTCTGACATGTAGCCCAGCACGGCGAACACGGCAAAGCCGGCGAAGAAACTCGTCACGCAGTTGACGCTGCTGGTGAAGAGTACATCCCTAAAATGGACGAAGAGATATGTCAGTAAAACCTTATAGGCCTATATACCCTTCCAAAATGTTGTGATAAATTTCCACCACCGCAGCAACGTTGCTCACAGAGTACACATAGAGATACTCTATCTGTGTTGTTTAACTCGACGTCTTGGTGCACTCTGGCCAAGTTCAGGAAAAGGTTCCCCTGCAATTTGTCTTCCATCTCTTCTTGATGATAAATGAAAATCACCTTTAAAGGTACAGTACAGGATTGGTAACATTTACCCAAACAGAAATGTTCACAGATTTACGTATAACTTTCAGGGTATGAAGGTGGTGCTGGTAGAAACATCGGATATCAGAGTCAGGAGAAAATAGCGAAATCCCGATTCGATTTTTCTTATAAAACATGAAGAAGGGTTTTGATCTTACCCCGGGATCAAAACTGTTTTCGGTCTTTGTTTGACTCATTTCTGGATAAATACACCATTTTAGACGAAAATATGTTAACGGCATGTTTCTACTAGTACCATCTTCATATCCTGAAAGTTATACGTATATCTGTGAACATTTCTGTTTGGGTATGTTACCAATCCTGTACTGTACCTTTAATCGGGTAAAGGAACACAGGTTGTGACTTTGAGTCTTCTTACCGGAATTACAAATACTGAGAATACAAAGACGGCCGAATGTTAATACCGCGTGACTAGTAATCTTATTGGTGTTTCAGTATTTTTACCTGTAGATATTGTTATGGAATTTGTTGTAGCTGGCGTAGGCCAGGTGGACTCCGAATCCAGCCCCGATGGAATAGAAGATCTGCACGGCAGCATCAATCCAGACCTGAGCCGAGAGAAGCCGATTGAAGTCCGGCGTGAGGTAGTACTGGATGCCCCGTCCCGAGCCCGGTAGCGTGCATCCGTGGATCAGTAGAACCAGCAGCACGATGTAGGGCAGAGTGGCCGTTACCCATACCACCTGGTCGACAGAATACAATCATTATTAAACATTGCGGATTGATACAGGTAAAGCGATCTCAGCTGTCTCCCGGTCTCAGCTGTCCCCCTTACCAAATATGGTAAATTATACGTCATGCTTATACATCATGGAAAAGTTGTCCGAGGTACAATACAATGATTAGCCATAAAACTGAACTGACACTTTATCTGATCAAACATGTACATGAGCTCAATTGGACATCTGAGTCCCGAGAAAATAGCGAAAACCCGAGTCAATTTTTCTTTTAAAAAAATATGTTTTATTGATCAAAACTGTTTTCGGTCGTTGTTTTACTACTTTCTGGATAAATACACCATTTCAGGCGGAAACATTCTAACGGTATGTTTCTACCAGCACCATCTTCAGTGACCCTGAAAGTTATACGTAAATCTGCAAACATTCCGGTTTGGGTATGTTACCAATCCTGCACTATACCTTTAAGTGGCGTGCTACTGGGCACAGCTGAGACACGTGGCCTATTAAATGGAGCTGTTAAGCACAAAACAATTGCTTGGCACAAAATGTCTTACTCAATAAAACAAATCACCTCACGCCAAGGGCGCCCCAAAGTTTCGACCCATAGAACTGGGGCCAATTTCACGGCGCTGCTAAGCACACAAATTTGCTAAGCACGAAAGTGTATGCCCGATAAAATAATCCACCATTAAAAATTCCATTTGATATTCGTGGTCAGCGAACATAGCCAAAGAACAATCACAAGTGATACACAACACATGGAAATTTGGTTGTTAACCCTGTTTTGGGTAAGACAGAAATGTGATGCTTAGCAAATTGTTGTGCTAAGCAGCGCCATGAAATAATTAGAAGATTACTTCCAAAGGTTTGACTGACGCTGGGAATCTAGCCCAGCTTTGAAGAAGGCTTACCTTCCCCGAGGATTTGACGCCTTTCCATAAGGAGAAGTACAGAATCACCATGACTGCCATCAGACAAAGCACCAGTTGCCACTTCAGTCCCACTAGGTCATCCAAGCCAGTACTCAAGTGCATTTCGAGTACCTTACGCCTGAAAACGCAAACACAAGAAATACGACGTGCATCTGAGTAAAAAAATGTATTAGGATCAATGGCTAGGTAGATTGACGAAGGGAATCTTTGGGCCTTGTCGAAACGGAGGCTTAAGCTCTGGCTCAGGCTCCAGTTCCGTCATCCATAGGCCTAATTATACTGAAAATATAGGTTGTGCTTTTTCATTGAAGCTCTGTTTTCCTTTTCATAGTAGATAATCTACTTCAGAACCTCAGCCAAAAGGCTCTTTTTGATGCAAGTTTATTTTAGAATAGATTCACGAAATGGTCACAGTGCCGGAGCCTAAGCCTGAGCCTGAGCCTGAACCTGAGCCTCCATTTCGAAAAGGCCCTATACATGTATTATAGGGGAGCTCAAGAAACCACGCCCCATGGCTGTAGATGCTCGCTATTAAAATTACACTTTGAAGGTAGTATTATACTTTGGTAAAAAAACAAAACAGAAATGTTCACAGATTTACGTAATATAACGTACAGGGTATGGAGATGGTGGTGGTAGAAACATACCGTTAAAATGTTTCCGCCTGAAATGCTGTATTTATCCAGAAATTAGTGAAACAACGACCGAAAATCTTTTTGATCTTTTAAAAGATCAAAAATAAAAGAGAAAAGACTGAAGAAATACTGTGACTGTTTCCACTGTTTTCTCAAAAAGTGGGCACCGTATGGGACTGAAATTTTCACAGATGACTGTTACTGTATCTGTCTTGATATTTTTGCCCATGAATCTGTATTTCTTTGATAAAAACCAAAGTATGATATTACCTTTAAAAACGGTGTATAAGTTGATTGAATGCATATCAGAAAGCCTTACTCGTAAAATTCTTTGGCCGGAGAGTTGCCCGTGCTGGAGTTGACGAGGTAGGCCTCGTCCCCGATGGTCACCCAGGATTCATTGAAGGACCCATCGTAGCAGACGGGCGTGTTCCACTCGTTGCCGCACTCCGACCAGGGCAGTACGGACGTGAAGGACGCGATGAGGTAGTAGATCGACCAGGCAATGATGACGTTGTAGTAGAAACCTACGTACCAAGCTACCAGCACTATAGCCCAGCCAAGACCTGATTGGGGACGATAGACGTTAGGAGTTATTCGAGTTATATTTTAGGGGCTTGTTAAGGAAATAGCTTGAAGAAGCCCCGTGGCAGCAGAAGTGAGATGTTCTAGAAGCAGCTCACCGTTCCTTGACGTTACTCCTCCGGCTAACCGCCGTTCCTTTTCGCCATTTTGGGCACCACGAACTTAAAGGCTTTAAGTCACCTTATATGGAACCTTTAAATGTACAGTTAGTATTAAACTATTAACAGAAATGTTCACAGATTTACGTATCAACTTTCAGGGTATGATGATGGTGCTGGTTGGAACATAGCGTTAAAATATTTCCGTCCGAAATGGTGTATTTATCCAGAAATTAATCAAACAAAGACCGAAAACCTTTCACTTTTTCTTTTATAAGAAAATTTAGTCATTTTGTTGCTATTTTCTCGTGACTCAGATGCCCAATTGAGTTCAATCTCCACAGATTTACTATTCTCAAGCACAATGTATGAAATGCAACTGAGGCTAGAGCCATAGCCAAAACCAAAGCCAATGCCGATGTGTCGAAAACGTCCGTGGGACTACGGTTTTGGTCCGGGAACAACCCTTTACCTAGTCTGAGTATCACCCATTCTACTCCGTGTCACTACGTACGAACGTCGATACATGCGTGCAGGCAAACGTTATGCAACGCGGCACATCAGCCAATCATATCTGTTTGGAGAACATTTCCGCCAGGATCGTGACAAAGAAAGTTGTGAATATTAAATGATTTTGGTCGGGAAAGAAAGTTGATTGGTCGTCCGCGCGACAGCAGCTATCTTCATGATAGACGCACTCTCCAAACGGTACAATAGTAGATGCCCCCTGATTGGTCAAAACTTAGAGCAGTCAGTGCTGGGTTGGCTTACATAATTAATCAGGAAATCTGCACGCATGTGATAGACGCTCGCTCGCAGTATGGCGAGTGCGTCTATCACATAGACTATACCCCTTTACCTTCAAACATGGGGAAGATGCCCCACACGCTGATGGCGCCCTTCCTGATGTACTGACCCAAAGCCAGTTCCAAATACAACATAGGGAGACCACCAAAGATCAGGAAGATGACGTACGGGATCAAGAAAGCTCCTGGGATTAAAAGAAAGAGGGTAATGACAATGTTTAAGAGTTAGCAATTAAAGATAGTATCATACTTTGGTAGCATACCGAACAGAAATCTTCACATATTTACCTATAACTTACAGGGAATAAAGATGGTGATGGAAGAAACATATACCGTTAGATTTTGTTTCTGCCTGAAATGCTGTTTTCATCCAGAACGGAGTAAAAGCAATGACCAAAAACAATTTTGATCTTCGGAAGATCAAACATCATGTGAAGAGATTTTTTTTCAAAAATTCCATGGGCGTTTTTCACTGTTTTCTCAAAAAGTAAATGGGCACGGTATGGGACTGGGAATTTCGCTGTTGACTGTTGCTGTATCTTTCTTGATATTTTTGCCCATGAATCTGCGAGTTCTTTGACAAAACCAAAGTATCACATTTCCTTTTTTAAAAGGAAATAAGATATCACGTCTGTATGATACGTTATTATAAAATGAAGACATGCGCCGTTACAACAAGCTCACCAACATGGCGAAATGATTATGATTATGACCTAACGGTGTAATTTTCAATCGAATTTCAGGATCAAAACACGGTTAAACGTGCAGTGTTATGTTGTATAGGCTTCTTACAGCATCACTCAACGAGTCATGTAAGACTAATAGACGAGGTATACTGGTGGGGTGGTATGGGAAAGTGCGACTATAGGCACTCTCATCATGCAGAACAACTTGTGGACATTTTACTTTCATCTCAAAAGATTGGAAACTATTATAACAGTCACGCTAGACAAGGAGTGTAGGATTTGTACAAGGGCTTAAAACGATGGTTGTTGTTTTTCCTTCAAACAATATGCCGTAAATTGAGGGGTGAGTTTGTTTGCCTGTTTGGGCTCATCTTTGTTATGACAAGACCTTGAGTCCGAAGGAGGGTCCTTGTACATTCCTGGCGTGACGTCAATCGCATAAATTACGATGGAAATATATAACCCTTATGCCTATAGATTAGGAGACAGGACGCTAGTAATTATAGCTGCGGACGCACAGGAATGGAAACTATGATTATAACATTAAAAGGGTCGATTTCATGAAGCTCTACGATTGACCGTAACTCGAGTTACGATGGATAATCCATCGTAGAAGCTTATCCTGCGTAGGGCTGCAATGTAATCATAAGTCCTATGATTGATAGTAAGTTACGATGAGTTTGGTGAAATCTACCCCTTTCCACTGTTTTCTCAAAAAGTGGGCACCTTATGGGACTGAAATGTTCACAAATGACTGTTGCTGTATCTGTCTTGATATTTTTGCCCATGAATCTGTAGTTCTTTGAAAACAACCAAAGTATGATATTACCTTTAACCAGCCTGAACTATTCATACCAGCATTCCCATGCGGGATTTATTTAAACCTATGTTACCCTCACTAACTAAAACAACCTATTCACAATCTCATTGAACCATAATTCTGCCCCCGAGGTTCTTAGGATTTGACTTGAAAAGGCCTCCAGGAGGTGATCGGCCTTACATGCACTCCGAGATCAAATGTGTGCATGTACAACAAGCCTCTATGCCATTGTCATGTATGTGGGTTGCAGTTGCACGACAATCTCAGTCAATTGGCTATAACCTTGGCAATACCGTATAGCATTGTGACGTCGAATAGTATTCCGACCTCGCCATATTATGAGATTACGATCAATGTATGAAAATTATCAAAGTACAGGGACAACCATGATGTGGGTTTCCGATATACAGCCACATTCAGCCCCACCCCTTGACCTCCACTTTTCCGGTTTCTTCACAAGAAAATATTATTATCATCAAATAACCACAAGGGAAAATGATGGAAACTTGACAATTACAAGTAATAAGCTGCTGCAAACTGCTCATCAGCCAAAATGATGACCCGAAATTTATAAAATGTTTTATAGCATTTGAGAAAGCCTTTGAGAAAGATCCTGCTAGGATCGAAACGCGTCAGGCCCTGAAACTTGACAAAAAATATCAAGTGAATGTATTCCTTTCTCGTGGACATTTTCATCAAGGCAAAGTGTACACTGCCAACATTTTCGGTAACAATCTCGGTAACATGTTGCCCAGTTTGGGCAACACACCTGGGCAACATGACTTTGGGCCCTGTGTACACTAGCCACATTTGGCTAACATGTTACCGAGATGTTGCTGCGACATGTTACCCAACTCGTGTTGCTCTGTGTACACTAACAGCATTTTCAGCAACAAGGTACCTTGGCAACATGTTACCGAGATTGTACTGAAAATGTTGACAGTATGCATCTTCTAAAAGGCTTCCTGGACCCAATTTCATAGAGCTGTTTAAGCACACGATTTGCTTAAGCATGAAAAGTCTTCCCTGATCAAACAGGATTACCAACCAAATTGTCATGCTTTTGACTTGTATTTGGTCATTGTTTGCTGAACATAACATTCACAAGGAGTTTTGGCTGGCATGCTGATTTTATTTACTACCAAGGTTATTGCTGCTTAAAGGGATGGTACAGAAATGGTTTTTGCGACAAAACCGTTGCTGACAGTGAAAGCACATTGTATAATCCATCATATACCTTAACCGACAAACCTGTAGAAGTTTGAGGTCAATCAGCCATCTGGGTCACGAGAAAATAGTGAAAACCCGTTTACACGTTTCAACGAATGAATAAAACGCTTCGAAGCGATTTATTCCAATCGGAAATTAGTTTTATTTATTTCTTAACAAATATGGCATTTCAGGCAAAAATATTTCATGGGATGTTTTCTCCTATCATTATCATTATACTGTGTAAGTTTTATGTGAATATGTGATCTTGAAGAGTATTTTGTCTTACCAGTTCTGTATCATCCATTAAGCGCATTTTGGTGCTTATTAAGCAGCTCATGAAAGCGGCCCCTGTTGTAAGGCTCATTATAGCCATGCATGATAACTTAACTATAACTTTAGGTCACTTGGCCATAGGAAATTGAATCACTGTGAATTTCCAAGCAGTACTTTTGAAAATAAAAATTTGTGCTCAAGTATAGTTCAAGTTGATAATTACTAGAATGTACGTGACAGCATGCACTCTCAATACACACATGCAGTTTCTGTTCATAAGTTCATCTGCCCTCTGCACGATAACGCATGGAATTATCTCAGTACAATTTTATGTAATGAATTATATCATTGATAAAGTAATTATTAGGCTGATGAATAAAGGGAACGATTAATATGAGGCGTTTTTCTGTTTACATGATAATATTTGGGCAATTGACTGAGATAATAATTACATCAAAAGTCCATATTCCTAAATATTTTAGACCTTTAGACTTATTGATGCATTTACAATATCAACATATGCTGACTTTTGCTAGTGATATTTGATTTATTCAGGTTGTAGTAGGGATATAAGGGTAATACTTGAGATACCAACCTCCACCGTTCCGATAGCATAGATACGGGAAGCGCCACACGTTAGCAAGGTCCACGGCGAATCCAATGACTGAGAGTAAGAAGTCGATCTTCCCGCCCCACGTCTCGCGGCCATCGTCAGTTCCCCCGTCGTCATCAGCGATGATGACGCCCACTTCCTCGGCCGTGGCTACGACGTCCCCATCGGCCGAGGCTAGGACGATGTCATGCTGCCGGGCCTTCACTTTCATCTCGATGCCTCGGTCGTGGTCTCGGTCATTGATGGAGCCTGGTGATGTGAGTGCGGTGGTGTCATCTTCCGGAGTGAAACCTCCTGATAGATTCCTAGTATCTGTTCGATGATCATGGTTGGGCACGTCGGCGGCCCGGTTAACGAACCCCTCACTGTCGCTCTGCCCTCTTATACTCTGTCCGTTGTCGTTGTGCGCATGTCTAGCATCCGATGATGACTGGGCCGGTCGGTGGTGGTGGTGGTGGTTGTGGTTCGTTCTACTATCACCGCCGCCGTTCAAAGTTGAGTCTTGATGGGAACTCATTTTGGTCAGGGGACTCGGGGATGAAGTCCTCCTGGAGCACGGTGCATCAGATCACCCTTCTCTCTCTCTATCTTACTCTGTGCGTGTGATAGTCCTGCAACAAAGAAGCAAATGGAGGCAAATTTGAGATGCCAAGTGGACACGAACAGTCATCCAGTATATGCAAAGGCCTTGTGGAGCCCAGTGGCATATAAAAGAGGTTTGTGAGTACATGCCCATCATGTCAATCATTCGAGAAGCATTCCATGAGAGGTACTCTGTATCTACCTCTTCAATAGACCGCGTAGGCCTAGACTTCGCCTAGAATTCAAGTGGGGGGCAGCTTAGTAAGAGTTTATTCAAACTCAATTTCCATCAATTGGGTAAAATGACTGCAGCATGGTCATTTAAGTGCCTTACATGCATTCCCGTCAAGAACAGAGCCAATTTCATGGAGCTGTTAAGCACCAAAAAAAATGCTTAGCAGTTAGCACAGAATGTCTTGCTCAATAAAACAATCCACCGTATAAAAACTTCATTTGATATTCTAACAGCAGCCAAAGAACAATCTATACTGGTCGGCATACACAGCACATGGTAATTTTGTTGTTTTTATTACGACCAAAATGTCATGGTTAACACATTTTTGTGCTAAGCAGCGGGTCGTGAAATTGGGCCCGAGTTCGTATTAAGAAAACGGTACTAGCCTAAGCTTGACAGCGGGTTGCAGTATTTGTATATGTGGATCGGTTTGTTGAAACACCCTGTAAGAATCGCTCGTTCTTTCGCACTTCTGTATCGTTCGCACTTATTGTAAGGTCTCAACGTTTCGACTAGCCTGCTCTAGTCCTCATCAGGAGACATTGTTTATAGAAAGGCATGACGCGCTCAACTTTGTGCAGTTTTGAACGAAATTACGAAAACATACCACACGATCCTAAAACAAGTTTCTATCCGCACATGCACATTGAATCATTATTTCATTCCTTTCCTTAACATAATTTGAACCCCACGTTATAAAATTTGACCTTCTATTTACAGTCCACTTTAAATAGGCTCGTCGATCTGGCTACGAACAGTCCATCGATGTATACTTAGATAACGATTCACTAACACAACATGGCATTCCTTGTCAACACCACGATTTGGTTCAATCGCAACAACATTCACAAAGGTTGGTTTCGTATTTTCTTGTAAAAAAACGAAGGATACATTACTAAAACATTTCATCAGGGGCCAATTTCATAAAACTGTTAAGAGTGGGTCCACGTAAATACTTCATATTTTTGTCCTCGGCCAATTTTTTTTTTTTTTTTTAAATGAAAGCACTATGTGAGCAAGCAACAAAAAAATATTTAAAATTTTTCCCAAAA
This sequence comes from Astropecten irregularis, assembly GCA_963971285.1. Lineage (NCBI taxonomy): Eukaryota > Metazoa > Echinodermata > Asteroidea > Paxillosida > Astropectinidae > Astropecten > Astropecten irregularis. The sequence continues at coordinate 13,341,106 of OZ020246.1, forward strand.
GCCCATTGCCATAGTTACGGGCTATTTTGTGTTTTGGGCATTTTGAGCCAATTTTGCGCCTCAAAAACAGGTTTTGTAGCTTATTTTAAAATACAACCAAGCTAAAATGCAAAGATCTGTCACAAAACTACTTATATCATTACAAAGTATCATCCTTGCCCTTACTTCAGATATTTTGAAAATATTTTAAATGCCATCATTATGCTATTTTTAGAACATGCCTTAAAGCATGTTTTTAGAACTTGCAAAATTGGCATTTTTACCCAATTTTTGTCTCTCAAAAAGTCAACTTGCCAGGGGTCTCAGAACATTTTCCTTTTGGACTTGCTTAGAGCCAAGATTGGTCTTTCCATATCTGGTGAGAAAAGTTTGGGGGATTGTATCTTTTGGGGGCAGTACCGCATCAAAAAATGTTATTTTCCCCAAAAATGAAAAAGTGAAATTTGAGGTTTTCCTTCAGTTTGAAGTAATAATACACACAAAAGGAATATTTTGATGAATCTGGAGCCTTTTTTCATTTGTTAAGAGTGAATTGCAGGTCTATGATTTATTCTAATGGATAAGCAGCATTGTTGTTTGCCTAATTGTGATTTTTTTTAACCCCCCCCCCCCCACTAGCATTCTATTTTCTTATTTTTTTTAGTGTTATGAAAATAAATTAGCAGCACTTGTCAACTTTGCAAACCATTAAACAGAGTTACAGACTCCAACTAGAGCAGTATTTTCACATTATCTAGCTGCCCCTTTAAGCCTGTCACCCTTAAAAAACAGCTTTATTGCTTGCAATTGGGATGAAATTAATTTGTTATGGTACTCTCATTTGTTAAAAGTGAAGTGTGAGGTTTTACTTCAAAAAGCAGTAATAATATACCCAAAAGGAACACATCAAAAATCTATTGCTTTTTTTTCAAATCACAATAGTGAGTTGTACGCTTGTGAATTTGTAAGCTTCTGGATTTATCCTACTAGCTTGTGTGCCGTGCAAACTATCTGTCAACATCACCCTAAGCCTAAGCTCAGAGAAGTATTTTTCCACAGTGGCAACGCTGGCTGCTACCACAGTGCAGTAACTCTTCAGGCAGTTCCTCCAATGTGCAGACGATATGACTTCTCAGAACTTCAAGATGGGAAAGGTGCTTATGACAGAATGGCTTCAACAATCAAATCTCACATCTGTATCTACATAAATGAAGGCAATGACGTGGAGACACCTGAGCAGTTTCAAAGAGCAGTGGAAAGTAATGGAGGAGTAGCTGGTGGCCAGGTGTATGTTTGTGATACCCAAGGGAAAGTCACTGGGACCAAGCCCATTGAAAATATCACACAGTTGAACAACTTTGAATACATACATGTAGATGGTGGTGTGCATGCTTGGAAGGGCTATGATATTGAACCAGCGATTATCATCTCACCTCAGCAACTAAGGAGGGTTGAAGCTCCATCACTGATAATTCAAAGAGGCCCTTCAAAGCAAGGGAGCATGTTTAAAGAAATGCGTGCAAGAATATAGCCAGCCCAAGAAGCTACAAAGTGAATGTACCCCCGAAGATGCTCTACCTCACCCAGAGCTTTTTCCTCTGTATTGGCTGCATTGATTCCTACAATACATTTGGTGATTTAAATCACCATATGTTATACATGCAATCACACTAGATTGTTAGAGAAGCACACACTCCATGACAAAGTGAAAATCATGTATGTGGAGAAGTTGCAGGCTAGGCAAGATATAATAATCGGCACAGACACAAATGTAGTTCCAGCTGAGGGCAAAGAATAAACAGGATGGGCAGTGCAGAAACGTCGTCAATCTTAGCCCTTCAACGGAAATCAAAAACAGTTCCTGAATGAAAATTCAATGTGGGTGAAGTGTGCGGCACAAAATTTGACCATGCGATTGTTTCAAAAGAAATGCACACCAAGAAAGACACACAAGAAAACAGACAGATCTCAAGTTACTTCAGATGACTTGCCTCAAAGGTTAGAGAAGTGGGACCAACAATAGAGGAGGACAGAGACATAGATCATAAACAGTTCCTGGTGTCTGTTTTCGAGACAGTTGGGCTACAGCATCCAATCATGTTGAACATATATAATATTTGTGAATTCTTCAGATCAGGGAAACACCACACTCTCAGCCTAAAAATGTTGAAAACAGTTTGCCATGACCTTAACACTGGCACGCAAGATCTGCATGATAAGCACAAGAGGTCAGCTCATGAAGCAAAATTGAAAGAAGTTGTTAATGCTTGCACCTGCTCAACTGCCAACTAATCATCAACATGTAAAAACATGAGTTCAGGGGTCGGTTACATCATTGGTAATTTTTCCACAAATTAATTTAAATAAAGCTTTAGTTCGCAACAAGTCCTCCTTTTTATTAAACAAATTAGCCTGAAACATGCTGGATTTGTTGGGGGCGTAAGTCAATGCCGCGCATTAATAAATTCACAAGCTAGTAGGATAAATTCAGAAGTTTACAAATTCACAAGCGTACAATTCACTATTGTGATTTGCAAAAAGCAATAGATTTTTGATGTGTTCCTTTTGGGTATATTATTACTGTTATTTGAAGTAAAACCTCACACTTCACTTTTAACGAATGAGAGTACCATAACAAATTAATTTCATCTACCAATTGCAAGCAATAAAGCTGTTTTTTAAAGGTAATATCATACTTTGGTTTTTGTCAAAGAAATACAGATTCATCGGCAAAAATATCAAGGAAGATACAGTAACAGTCATCTGTAAAAATTTCAGTTCTATACGGTGCCTCCTTTTTGAGAAAAACAGTGAAAAACTGCCACAGTATTTCTTAAATCTTTTCTCTTTTATTTTTGACAGGCTTAAAGGGGCAGCTAGATAATGTGAAAATACTGCTCTAGTTGGAGTCTGTAACTCTGTTTTATGGTTTGCAAAGTTGACAAGTACTGCTAATTTGTTTTCATACCACTAAAAAAAATCAGAAAATAGAATGCTAGAAGGGTAGGAAAGTGGGGGGGGGGGGGTTTAAAAAAAAAACACAATTAGGCAAACAACAATGCTGCTTATCCATTAGAATAAATCATAGACCTGCAATTCACTCTTAACAAATGAAAAAAAGGCTCCAGATTCATCAAAATATTCCTTTTGTGTGTATTATTACTTCAAACTGAAGGAAAACCTCAAATTTCACTTTTTCATTTTTGGGGAAAATAACATTTTTTGATGCGGTACTGCCCCCAAAAGATACAATCCCCCAAACTTTTCTCACCAGATATGGAAAGACCAATCTTGGCTCTAAGCAAGTCCAAAAGGAAAATGTTCTGAGACCCTTGGCAAGTTGACTTTTTGAGAGACAAAAATTGGGTAAAAATGCCAATTTTGCAAGTTCTAAAAACATGCTTTAAGGCATGTTCTAAAAATAGCATAATGATGGCATTTAAAATATTTTCAAAATATCTGAAGTAAGGGCAAGGATGATACTTTGTAATGATATAAGTAGTTTTGTGACAGATCTTTGCATTTTAGCTTGGTTGTATTTTAAAATAAGCTACAAAACCTGTTTTTGAGGTGCAAAATTGGCTTAAAATGCCCAAAACACGAAATAGCCCGTAACTATGGCAATGGGCTTTTGGGAAAAATTTTAAATATTTTTTTGTTGCTTGCTCACATAGTGCTTTCATTTAAAAAAAAAAAAAAAATTGGCCGAGGACAAAAATATGAAGTATTTACGTGGACCCACTCTTAAGCACAACAATTTGCTTAGCACAAACATGTCTCGCCCAATAAAACAAACCACCGATTGAAAATTCCATTTGATATTCATGGTCCCCGAACAACAGCCAAAGAAAAATCACAAGCGATACACAACACGTGGAAATTTGGTTGTTACCCCTGTTTTTATTAAGACAGAAATGTCATGCTTAGCACATTTTTGTGCTTAACAGTTTTATGAAATTGGCCCCAGGGTAAAGAAAAAAGAGCCATGCGAGAGGAAAAAAAAGTGTTCAACCAAAGTGTAAACGGTGATCGAACTGCCCAAGCTCGGGCCGTAGTAAAACCAATAGCTCCATGGTAAAACAAACGACTGTAAGTTAACATTAAATTAAAGTGGCCACAGTGCCTTCGACCAGAATCGAGCGGAGAGTTTGCCGGACACAACACCGATGACTCCGCGCACCGCCCACAACAAGATACACACGGTTTATATTTCGGGCAATGCATGTCATGCCAAAAAAGAAGAAGCAAGTCTTCAAATTTCGTCCTCGGACTTTTTGTCCACATTTTTGTGAAAAGTAAGCCGAATTTTGTGTTTCGGCGTGAAAAGTAATACAAACCGGTCATTATACACGCCGTGTAAGTAAGTACATAGGAAACTTGGTAACACGATAACATTTGAGTTGTGACACTCGATCAAGTTCAACGATCAGCACACAAAGGCATGGAGGTGTGAGAAGGTATACAACGCACTTCAATATGCCCAGAGTGTGTGTATTACACCTTATATACACTGCCAATATTGAAAGCGCTATAAATTCGGTGCATGGACTGGCTTTTCAGTTTAGTCGCACAGAAAATCGGTCATCCGAAATGAAAATTACATTCGCTTGATTTTGCTTTTTCTCCCCCTCTTTTAGGGGTTAATTTTCTTTTTACGGGGTAGGCTTATTATTATGTCTAGCCAGTCGAAAAGTGCAAAGTCGCCGAGCACAGCATAGGGCTTAAAGGTAGTATCATACATTGGTAAGAGACCAAAACAGAAATGTTCACAGATTTACGTATAACTTACAGGGTATGAATATGGTGGTGGTAGAAACATATCGTTAAAATGTTTCCGCCTGAAATTGTGTATTTATCCAGAAATGAGTAAAACAATGACCGAAAAGCTGTTGATCTTTTAAAAGATAAAAAATAAAACAGAAAAGACTTAAGAAATACTGTGGCTGCTTTTCACTGTTTTCTCAAAAAGTGGGCACCGTATGGGACTGAAATTTTCACAGATGACTGTTACTGTATCTTTCTTGATATTTGTGCCCACGAATCTGTTTTTCTTTGATAAAAACCAAAGTATGATATTACATGTACCTTTAAATACAAGGCGCACGCCCCATAGACGAGCATTGAAATGGATGTATAGGTATGAATCTCAACTAAGCGGTCGCTGGTTACATGTAGTAACGTCAAACATTGTTTAAAAAACACATATCATTGGCTTACAATATCAATTTTTTTCAAATTTGAATAATCCAAACAGGCTTTTCCTTTTTTCACAATTGATTTATATGTCTTCATTTGTTGTAGGCCTAATATACTTCACTTTTGATAGTCAGAATAATTCGAATTATTGATAGTTTGTCGTTGGTCGACAGTGGTTGATCGTTGAATTAATGGTTGATTGTGGAATAGCTATAACAATCAAAACAGCTGATCGTATAGCAACAGTTGACACATAAAAATAGTAGATAATAACTAAGTTATAAAATGTCTGTGATTTGTGGAGCTGTAAAATATAATGACCTTGCTTCTATAGTTACAGAACAACGGCCACATTATATTGTCCTCATATCATAACTCTTCAGTGAACTTATTCTCAAATTTGCATGTGAATATCACAAAGGCTTCAAAATAACTCAGCTGACACGATCTTTTGCGCATGTATACCAAACCGTTGTATAAGAACACCATTATTTGCCATGCACCCTTGATCGAAATACAAGGTATGTATACAAACATTGAACACAAAAATCCTGCCATTTTTGTACCGTGGACCCCGAACCGTGCGCGGTGCGTGCCACACACTCACTGTAGGATGCAATGTACATAATTATTTTCTATAGAGTAAACTTGTGCCGTACATTTTTACTTACCTTGTAACGGAGTACCTTTCCACGCTAACGGCAACGTTCCCCGGGCATACACGGGAAGAACTGTCACCGTTTCAGACGGAAAAAACTTCGTGGGGACGATTTGACCATTGACAAAAAGTTTGGCCGAGTTTTAACCCGCCATTTTTTCTCTGGTCTGTCCTACAGGTTCTGTTAAGCAAGCATGAAACATTGTTGTAAAGTGTCGGGGCTTACTATGTAGTATTAGGAACGGTGTTCAACCAAAACCCATGGCGCCGATTGAACTGTTATGCAAACACAAGACTGCACATGTACACACAGTTTTGGTTTGCCTTACCGCTTAAAAAGATTTTAGTCTGTCCACTAAATCAAAATGTACAAATTTATTGTCAGGTTAAAGGAATGAATGGCATTATACAATGGCTGCATGTGGAAACAAAATCACAGTTTTTAAAGCTGTGTTTTGTGGCTTGATTTGTTTCCTTAAAGACTGCGGTCTATTTTTTTTTTAAAGGTACAGTACAGGATTGGTAACTTTACCAAACAGAAAATAATGTTCACAGATTTATGTATAACTTTCAGGGTATGAAGATGGTGCTGGTAGAAACATACCGTTAAAATATTTCAGTTTGAAGTGGTATATTTATCCAGAAATTAGTCAAACAAAGACCGAAAACAGTTTTAATCTCGGGGTAAGATCAAAACTATTCTTAGAGTTTTTTTTTTAGAAAAATTGAGTGGGGTTTTCGCTATCATTTTTACTCGTGACACAGAATGTCCGATTGAGCTCAAATTTGCACAGTTTTATTATTTCATATACATGGATTAGACATTCGACATAGATTAGTGTTCTTTAACCTTTACCAATCATGTATTATACCTTTAAGGTTATTCATGGCTATGCAAGTACACAACTGATGTGCCGTGAGGTTTCCTACCCAGGGCGAGATGCGGTGGTCGCCATGACATAAGACATTTGGGGCGCACATTACAAGTTTGCAAAGAATGGTGGCGCAGGAGGGACATCGCACATCACACATGATTTGTTTTTTGAATAATCTTTGTTTACTTTGTTACGGTACGAGGAACTCAAATGAAATGTAAACAAAAAGTTATTAAAACAGCGCGCGGTCAACTGCCACGACATGCGCAATAACGGAGTCACGTGCAGTTATAGTGGTTGTGATTCGCCCATAATGTCATATGTCATGGCACTCACGGTATTACATTTTTACCTGTTTTTCAGTCTTCTGCTTTTTCATGATAAATTTTCTCATCTTGATCGTATTCGTTTTAGTAGAGAAATTCCTGCAGAATAAAAAGAACCCTGACATGAATAATATTACTCTATTTCCAATACCACCCCCGGGGTCTATTTCACCAAACTCATCGTAACTATGATGCATTGCAGCCCCATGCAGAAGTCGTATGATGGGTTATCCTTCATAACCCGAGTTACTATCGATCGTAGGACTTCGTGAAATCGACCCCTGATTTGAATATATGTTTTTTTGACAACTGACAATGCAGAAAATGTGTAGGCCTATAGTTTTATAACAATACATCATTGTTCTAATAACGCAAAGGTGTAGTGCATTTGACACCTTGTACAAACTAAACAACACAGTTTGCTCTGTGCATATTATGGATAGCGAGGTTTACATAGTTTGGTTAGTAACGGGTTGCAGCTCATCACTAATGCTCTATCTTTGTTTTATTGCCAAGTTTTTTGGGGAGCGGCCACATTCAATTATTATGAATTACGTAATCTCTACAACCATAGCCACGCCCCCAGTGACGTATTCTTGGGGGGCAAGGGGGGGGGAGCACGGGTCCCAGACACAACTTTTTTTAGGGGGCGCAAACACGCAGAGGAAAAAAGGGTCAAATGGTAGCTTTACTGTTGAAGTTATTTGAACTCGAATCCAATTAACAAAGAAAGAAAGAATACAATTTCAAATTATCGTCATACAGATTTGGGGTTCTTCTTTCATTGGCATCGGAATTTGGAATCAGGGGTCGCGCATTTTTAAGCTTGGACCTAATTGGCGCCGTTTCCCCTAGCTACACTACTGCGGGCCTGCAACAGTTCATCGACAAAACATCGTAAAAACAAATCCCAAACACTACTGATGTGATGTAAACAGTAGTGGTAATGTTTATATGATGAATTGTCAAAAATCAACTACCTATTGGCCTACATTCACTCCTTAAAGGTAGTATCACACTTTGGTTTTTATCAAAGAAAAACAGATTCATGGGCAAAAATATCATGGAAGATACAGTAACAGTCATCTGTGAAAATTTCAGTCCCATACGGTGCCCACTTTTTGAGAAAACAGTGGAAACCAGCCACAGTATTTCTTAAGTCTTTTCTCTTTTTTTTTTATCTTTTAAAAGGTCAAAAAGATTTTCGGTCGTTGTTTTACTAATTTCCGGATAAATACACCATTTCAGACGGACAAATTTTAACGGTATGTTTCTACCACAACCATCTTCATACCCTAAACGTTATACGTAAATCTGTGAACATTTCTGTTTTGGTTTCTTTCCAAAGTATGATACTACCTTTAAGCAAATTTTGGTGCTTAAGCAGCTCTATGAAATTTACCCCTGGTCATTGGGCTACATTAACATTCCTGAAACCATCTCAACTCCCTGTGGAGTACAGCCCTGGCTGCTATAAGCGCAGAAAGGCTAATCAAACCACAAAGTCATCTCTACCCTCACACGGACCCGTTTACACCTGGGTGAAGAGGAGCAATAAGTGACAAAGCATCTTGCCCAGGGATACAAATACAAATAAACCTGTGGCTGGATTTGAACCCACAATCTGTAGATTGGCCACAAGATCTTGAGTACACGCCAGACCACAAGGCCACAGCACTGCCCCCCCCCCCCGGCAAATTGTGTGACAGTGGGTTGCATAGGATATATAATAAAAAATAATAATGTTCTATAAAAACACAAACGAAACCAAAAGAAAGAAACAAACAAACAACAGACAATAAAATGCTTTTTCTACGAACGTGTTTTGCGTTCAAAAACATAAAATAAAACACACAATAATAACCAGATCTTTATAATTTACATATAAAAGATAAAACTCTACAAAGCTAATAATTCAGTTTTAATATTAATCAATATCATGATAAGGAATTATCTATATCACACACAAAATCAATCATTAAAACAAAATTCAAATATCACGCGACGTTTTATAAGTAGAACTACGAATACGCGAATTACAATCTTGACAAAGTTGTTAAGATTTCGAATTTAGATTGGCAAGCAAAGCAATCTAATATAAGAACTAGGCCTAATCATTGGCATCTAGATATATCATCTTCATACGAAGACTGTGAGCCGTTTGTCTTTAAAGGTAATATCATACTTTGGTTTTTGTCAAAGAAATACAGATCCATGGGCAGAAAAATCAACACAGATACGTCAACAATCATCTGTGAAATTTACAGTCCCATACGGTGACAACTTTTTGAGAAAACAGTGAAAACGCTCACGGTATTTTCAAATCTGTCACATGCAGGAATTTTGATCTCCGAGATCAAAACTATTTTGTCGTCTTTGATTTTACACTTTTCTGGATAAACAATTAAATACAGCATTTCAGACAGAAAGATGTTACCGTCATGTTTCTACAATCACTATTTTTATATCCTGTATAAAGTTATAGGTAAATCTGTTAAGATTGTTCATCTTGGTATACTATACCAAAGTATGATAGTACAATGTAGTACCTTTTAGGAATCCAATGTAGAGTTAGTTCAAGGTTTCACGACATTGGGCTTAATAAAATATACGATATAAGAGACTTCCCCTTGAAAAGTCTTGTTTTCTCCGTACAAAGGCACTCAATTCTCAAACCTTTTAGGCACGTATAACACATGTAATCAAAAATAAAATCGAAATTTTTTAAGAACTAACTCCAAGTTTAAAAATAAACTGCGTAAAATTCCTAAGTCTTAAAAAAAAATAGAATTATGAAATAACAATGAATTACAAGTCATCATTCTTAAATGACTTTAACAAAATAGATCTTTTTTTAATTTATATGGATATTAAAATCTTTTGAGTGATCATCAGTGGTTATCTTGCTTGTATTCTGAATGTTAGATTATATTAGGCCTATTAAATTACATTCTTTATGATTTTAAACTGATAACCATCAATGTGTGACGTGCAAATGTCCTTGAGAGTAACCACATTAAATGGTCTCTGCAATAGGAATATTATGACTTGAACATGTGCCAAAAAGCAATTGTTATACGGAGCCTGTGGTTTTACCCACTTCCTCACACTGTTTCAGGGTTAACAACAGGTTTTTTGGTATTTATCCTAATGAGAATTTCCATATTCATGAGCAAAACTGTGATGTCATCTGGGTATTTGAGAGCAGTAACCCAATTGATTTGTGCAAAAAAAGTTGGTGTTGTTTTATTATTTTTTTCTGACAGATCGTTTCCTCCTCAATAGGTTTTGTATGCCGAATATGTTCCATTCACTCAACAGGCCGAGGCGATGTAATATTTTTGCCAAACCATTTCTGTGGGTCAAGTTTGTCTCTTCATTGTTTATGTTTTTTTCATTATATTTTTGCTGTTGGTTCCCCACATGAGTATGCATGAAAATCTCCCATTTTGCAAAGCCATTAAAACGAAAATCGAATGCTGGTTTGAAACCAAAATAAGACTTGCCATTCATTATCTGTCAGTATATTCTCTGTCTGAAGGCAATAAAATAACCTGACTGAAAAAAGCACTGCATGAACCCTTTAAACAAAATGTGTCCAAAAGTTGAGTCATATTCCGCTGTGTTGTGGGTCGTTGTTTCTTTCAACAGTAAACACTGAACCAATGTTTGCTTCGCTTTCAAGGGATTAATAGTTTGAGGTGAACTACATTCACGAAGTCAAACAAAGGGTCCAAGGAATTGGGATATCATAAAAGAAAAACCTGATGCAATGTTGAAAGATGGGAGATTGAAATGAAGTCATTTCAGTTGATGATTGACCACAAGCTGTGCATGCATGGTAACATACATGAGAAGCTTTCATGCTTGCTGTCAGTATGACACGCTGTCAAATTCCACTCTGGTTTTTGGCTTGTATATCAACTTGTACAGGGTGAGTAAAAAAAAAAAGAACTTGACCGGGACCGGTGATATCTTTCAAAACCAATGACACTCAAACGTTCACTGGTGTTAACAAGCATTCTCTCCTGCTTATTAGAAAAAAAGAATGAAACAAATTGATCATTCCTAAGAGGATATATGTCTATTTCAATGAAGGTACTCATTTTGCAAGCTGTCCACGGAATACTTGACAAAACCAATGTAAAGTACGCATTTTAGCTGTGTACATAGTTAAACTGACTCTTAATACCATTTCAGATGTTAAAATTCAGTCAAGCATTAATTAAAAGGATTGGTTATATGCTATCAAACAGTTTTAGGGGGTTGGGGTCAACATTCTATGGACAGCTTGCAAAAACCGTACCTTCATTTAAAATATACTTAACTGCTCTTAGGAATGATCAAATTGTTTCATTCTTTTTTCTAGTAAGCAGGAGAGAGTGCTTGTTAAATATATGCTTTCCAGAACTTTTTGAGTGTCATTTGTTTCTTTTGAAAAACATCTCCAATCCCGGTCAACTTCTTTGTGACACACCTTGTATAATGTATAATTTTTCTCAAGAAAAAAATTGACAATTTTGAAATGGCTGCCAAATAAAAATAAATTCTATGATTCTGGGGGAAAGGTGGATATGTATGGAAAGCTCTTGCACTCAACTTTCATATGACACCAAAAAGGCCTAAAATGATTCATGCTTGGGTGAGCACTGCTCACTTTTGTATAATTTAAAAGGGTATGGAAAGTAGGTTGCACAGGAATGGGCCTCCCAATTTGTGAGAGAAAAGTCCTTTGGAGCTTACGGAATTGAGGGTGATATGATCAATTCATGATCAATTGCGATCAGTTTGGGTTTGTTGAGTGAATTTTAAGGTTTACTAAATCAAAATTGAATGCATGAGTGAACAGGACTGCCTGTGATCAAAACCAACCACAATTTTTCATTCTGATAATCGCAAGTCTATGTACAAAGTGGGGCCGTATTAGTTCTAAATTGACTTAAGATTAAGCTATGCCTTTCTAAATACCTCGCTTTAATAAAAAAAAAAAATTAAAATAGTTTTAATTAGTTGTGTAGACTAGCTTATGGAACAAAAAGATAAAGAGTTCGCGGCAAGATGTTAACTAAATGCACTAACTATATTTACAACGGAGGGCTAAAGTGCAATTGAGTATAAAGACAAATATTCAACAATATCTGTCATGTTTCACACTTTGAATGGTACAACAGCCCGAATGGTTGGCTGTTAAAGGCTATATCTGTGCACAATGATTGCTGGTGGTCAACTAACAGAATTACATAAGTCATATGTGAGTTAAATCTAAATAGTATCTGGTACACAGGCTTCTTTCAGTGCGTATAAACACCCCGGTTTGAATTTCCCAGACTAAAGACTGTGTTACTATATCACATGATTCAGGGCAAGTTTTTGCATAGATAAACCCATCTCTGGAATGGACTGGTTCCTTTGTGCCATTCTTATCCATTATGAACAGTGCATTGGTGAAAGAATGTAAAACTATGCAAAAGCTTGCTTTGAATCATGTGATATAGCAACAGTGTCTTTAGTCTGGAGAATTCAGGTTTTCATGCTTACACACAGTGAAAGAATTCAGTGCACCAGATAGGCCATTGTTCAATTTGAACTCACAAAAGGCTTGCTAATTCCTTGAAAATTTCTTGATTCGTCAGTGGAATCATGAGAGAAAAGTGAGAAATCATTCCGCTTCAAACAATGATTTTGTGCGCATTCTATGATGTGCTTATTTCAGATCTCCTCAAATTAAAACAAAAACCCACATTTTTTTATTTATATTATTCCATGCCGAAGTATTTCAAGGAGTGGTGGCCTTCACTGATGTAGGCCTATAAGCACTGCATACTCAGTGTTTTTTTAGGTCACATGAAAAGAAATCATGCGCTGGCGCAGGTGAGATTCGAACCAACAACCTCCTGCTTACTAGTGCAGATGTCATACCATTAGACCACCATGCTAGCTGGGGTCAGCAGGATAAGTCAAATCCAATATCGCAGCGGGTACCCTAATAAGGGCCTAATAACTATTAATTAAAGGGGTGGTTGCTATTATAGTAACTATTTGACAAGTGAGTTGACTCGGTACTGAATGGGAGAATTCTGACTAGCCATTGTTTATCTCAAGAGGGCGCCCTTCACCGGTCTTGGGAACAGTGTGTCGTTTTTCTTGTCATTGCTTTTGTGCCCGTATCTTCGTCGTAAACACAAACGGCGTAAATAATCACATGAAAACGCCTGGTACATACTGTGAAGTGTCCAGCTGTTGTGGCAGGGGAGGACATGAGTTCCCAAAGAACACTTACAAATGATCATGGTGGCCTTGCCATGTTGTTTTGTGCAAAGAGTTTTTACTTTGGCACGCGAGGCCTACCGCATATTCCTCGCAAAACATAAGAATTTCACCTCACTTTATGTTTCCGGGCATTAGAATCGGGGTAGGCAGCAATGTGAATCTAAAAATTAATCGTCAATTGACTGATTTTAATGTTCACGGTATTTTCCTGCACCTTTTGAAAAGTTTTTGCACAACCGCTGTACAAACCGTGAGTAACCGCGTGTACAAAAGTTTTCAGGAAACTGGCAGTTTGCTGCCCTCTATCGACAGCCCTCTCTAAAAGTCTCCTGTTGACCTGGGACCCATTGACATTCAGGACTAAGCTGAACTTGGACTAAGTTGGCTTGGAACCAAGTTGACTTGAATGTGTAATGAAACATTAATGTGCATGAAAAACCCAAGTGCATAGCCCAAAACAAAACAAAACAAAAAGCTCAGTATTAAAGGTTCACTGTAATCAATTTTAAGAAAGGGATGAAATTTACGATTATTGCTTAATGCATAAATAATGACCATACATTCAAAAATTTCATGAAAGTGCTTAATTTTGCCCCAAAAATTTGAACAAAAATGCGAGGTCGGCAGGTTTGCGACTTGTATACTGCGTGGCAGGGTTTTTCGTCGAGAAAAGCAAGGTGCTAAATTACAGGTCTAAAATACCTCCCTTTTTACGTACAATATTTCTTTAGCATGAACAATAACAGACATGTTGAGTTTTATAACAATGCAGATGTTTTTAAAGGTAGTATCATACTTTGGTAAGAAACCAACAGAAATGTTCACAGATTTACGTATAACTTACAGAGTATGAAGATGGTGCTGGTAGAAACATACCGTTTAAAATTTTTCCACCTGAAATGGTGTATTTATCCAGAAATTAGTCAAACAACGACCAAAAATCTTTTTGATCTTTTAAAAGATCAAAAATAAAAGAGAAACGACTTAAGAAATACCGTGGCCGTTTTTCACGATTTTCTCAAAAGGTAGGCACCGTATGGGACTGACATTTTCACAGATGACTGTGACTGTATCTTCCTTGATATTTTTGCACATGAATCTGTACTTCTTTGACAAAAACCAAAGTATGATACTACCTTTAACTTCATATGAGTTTTGATAACAGTGAACCTTCAATGCATACATGTGTGTTATCATGCGTGTTATCGTGCAGTCTAACCTCCCGGACTGTTTACCATTAGTGGACTGGTTTTTAGTGTTTCCCTTCCTCGTCGATGTCCGTCATCCCGTGATTGTCCTTGCCCACTGGTCCATCTAGGAAAGAAACGACAAAATGCGTACAGGTATTAGCATCAGGGAACTGCCTCTTATGATGCGGCCATTGATGGGGGGCCATCCTATGGACCAACACACTAAGGGTGTTTACGAAACGGAGGCTCGGGCTCTGTCTCCATTTTCATGAATCCATTCTCAAATAATGGGAATCAAAATAGATTGGCATCGGTTCATAAGTAGATTCTCTGGTTTGAAGAGGAAAACAGAGCTTCAGCTTCAATAAAAAACCACAAGCTTTATTTTCAGCATATGGATGTCAGAGCTGGAGCCTGAGCCTGAGCCTGAGCCTGAGCCTGAGCCTGAGTCTGAGACTGAGCCGCCGTTTCTTAAACCCCCTATGGGTGTTTTCGAAACAGAGGCTCAGGCTCCAGGTCTGTCATCTTTACGCTGTAAATATAAGTTGTGGTTTTTTATCAAGGCTAAAGCGCTGTTTTCCTTTTTCAAACAAGAGAATCTACTTCTGAACCGCAACCAAAGGCTTCTATTTTGATGCACATTATAATAGAATGGATTTACGAAAAGGAGTCAGAGCCAGAGCCTCTGTAAACCCCGTGTCCACATCTAGATGACTGGATAGCAAATACAACACATGGTGGATTAAATTTTACTTATGGAAAATGGGCGATTCACAATAGCGCGCCTCCAAGAGTTTGTACCGAGTTGGTTTTTCACAATGCACGGAATTTGTCAACCCACCGTAAAGCCAATGCGTCGCACACTCTTGGGGGGCACTTCTGTGAATCACCATATTGCCCCAGCATCTGAGTTGAACACATTTTGCAATATACCATGGATAGTGGACGATCTTTGGGATACAGCTTGATTACATTGTGATGTGAGGAACAACGAATGCACATTCAAAGGAAAACAATCATGTCGATGGTCCTTACTATTCCACAACTTCTACAAACAATTCTCATCAAGCTAATTATTAGTCTATGTGATAGACGCACTTGTCATACAGTGAGCAAGCGTCTATCACATGCATGCAGATTTCCTGATTAATTATGAAAGCCAACCCAGCACTGACCTCTAGGTTTTGACCAATCGGGGGGCATCTACTATCATACCGTTTGGCGATCGAGTCTATCACGAAGATAGCTGCTGCCGTGCGGATGCGCGAAATTGACCAATCAGCATTCTCCATCATGATCCTGACGGAAATGTTCTCAAAACAGATCTGATTGGCTGATGTGCCAAGCTGCATAAAATTTGCATGTGCCAAGCTGCATAAAATTTGCATGCACGCTGATATCAGACACTCGTACATTGTGACACGGAGTAGGATTGGTGATACTCAGACTAGCTAATTATATAATTGATGCTTGGATTTAGGAGGGCCTGACGTGTTTCGATCCTTGCAGGATCTTCATCGAAGGCCCCCTTTTAGTCTTCGATGAAGATCCTGCTAGGATAAAAATGCATCAGGCCCTCATAACTCCAAGCATTTTGTATATTTCCAGTCATTATTTAGGCTGATGAGCAGTTTGCAGCAGGGTAAATGTTCCTGAATCTGTCAAAACTTACTCCCATTGTCATCGTTGAGTGCAGGGTCAATCTTTCTGGGCTTGGCAATCCTTTAAAGAAAATACAAACAAACAAACAAAAATTTACGACCACTGACATATGACAAACAAGCAGTGTTTTTTAGTATGATACTTTGTTTGAAAGTTAGTCAAATCAGATATTGTTAATTGGAGGAAGTTAACTGTTAAAATAACTGAAAACTTTATTTTGTTCTCCTTAAAGGTTTACTGTAATCCAATTTGGGAAAGGGATGAAAATGCTTTAAAATTATTGCTTAATACATAATTAATGAGAATATAATTTTTATTTTGTATGTAAGTGCTTAATTTTGACGAAACAAAACGTTACAAAATCGATACATGTATGCCCGCCCCTCAAAAAAGTCCCCCTTGGAACCGGACCACGCAACAATAGCTTGTGACGTCACCTACGGAACTAGTATAGGCTCGCACCACAGTATACTGCGTGGTGTTCTGCATGTGACTTAAGCAAGGTTTTTCGACGCGAAAAATGGGGTGCTCAATTATGGGTCTAAAATACCTCCTTTCTCTATATACAATATTTTTTTAGCGTAAACAAAGATAGACAGGTTGAGTTTTATAACAATACAGATGTATTTATAAAGGTCAGAGGTGTTTTGATTACAGTAAACCTTTAAAATTGGCACAAATACAAAAAACAAGAGATTAACCTCTCGATTGACAACTTCCAAACTATTTGTTTGTTTGTTGGGAGTTTATTTGTTTGTTAAGCCTGCAAAGGAAATTTCACTTTTTACATCTACTCTGCATCTACTTACTTTGTGAATACAAATATGGACACCACGACTGCGATGATGACGAGGAGCACGACTGCCACCACGATGGCCACAATGACACCGACGGACAGACCGCCGGGCACCGGGGCCTCGGTGGGCGTGGACTGGGTAACGATGGGTTCCTCCTGGCCAGCCTCTACGCCCTGCACGGTCACGCTGACGTTCAGTCCGGACAGGGCCATGGTCAGGTTATCCATGTTCTCTTCCAACGCTTCTAGGAGGACGTCTTGGTCCAGGTAGGGACCTGAACGTTAGATCAGAGGGTGGAGATAAGGAGACAAGAGTGAATTATTAGATCAAAAATTTAACTGCTGCATCAAAAGTGTTGGGATACTACTTTATGTGCGCATGGTGGCAGCGGTAGGATATGTAGTATTACTATACCTCATAAATATTCATGACCTATAGCCGAGAGTCCACCAATGTGCCAGTATCCCACTGCTGCCACCACGTAGTAATATGGAGGGGGAATAAGGGCAGTCGATGGCTCAATATGTAGAGTCCTCAATGTGCCAGTATCCCATTGCTGCCACCATGTAGTAATACGGAAGTGGAATAAGGGCAATTGATGGCTCAATACACTGTAATTGCTTGCTCAATATATATAATTCCTGTCTTTTATTAGATACTCCAAAACAAGACATGTAAAACAAAGCCTAGGACAATAAAGTCACAATCACACCATTACAAATTCCAATTGATATTCACGGTGAGTCAACAACAGCCAAAGAACAATCACAAGTGAAACACAACACATGGACATTTGGTAGGAGGGCCTGACACGTTTCGATCCTAGCAGGATGACAAGAGGACAAGAACATGCAAGTATAAAAGATACACATAAATTGGTGAGAGAATTGGTCTGGTCATGAAGCCTTTGAGAAGGATCCTGCTAAGATCAAAACATGTCAGGCCCTCCCAACTCCAAACATTTGATATATTTCAGGAAATTTTTTGACAGATAAGCAATTTACAGCAGTTAATTAATTGTATTGCCAGAAATTTCATGGTTAGCAAATTTGTTGTGCTAAGCAGGGCTTTAAAAATTGGCCTCAGGACTTACCATCGCTGACTGCCCTCTTGTGAATCCGAAGTGACGATGGAGACCATATCGCCAGGCTCTCTGTGTCCCTCCGTCTGCGGGACAGGGTACCCGCCTGGCAGAGGGCAGTAGTGGTCGGTGGAGTGACCAGGAACATGACCGTGAATGCTCCACTGATGGTCGGGTGTTCCTCTGGGTAGCCAGTGGCTGTGATGACGTGTGTCTCATTGACGTAGGAGAGGCTCTCAGCCCTTCAGAACAAGAACAGATCAGTGATGTCAATAAGTAGGTCTCTATGGGTGCATTCGTTTAGCTCCCCTGGGTCGACACCAGTCAACCTCGTCCCTATTCTCTCGCTTGTTTTGTGCAGTAAAACACGACCATTCCCTTTAACCCTTTCAGCCCCAATGGCGACTAAAGTCGTCCATGCGTTGCACTGCGCTTGAGCCCCAATGGCGACTTTTGTCGCCCATACGTTGTACACCGCTTGAGCCCCAATGGCGACTTTAGTCGACGAGCGACTTGCGCAAGTTTAGTAAGCTCTAGAAGCTTCGCTTGACGCCCTCTGGTGTTGAGTTTTATACAGGTAGAAAGCTCAATGACGCGTCTTTCCAATGGTACACAATACACATAGGGACGCCATTACGAATTTTCGAGAAAATTTACCAACAAAGTTACAACGCCAACAAAGTTTTCAAGCTGGAATTTGCTCGCCTCTTGAGCATCATGAGGTCGTAACTCTTGCTGAGCTTTTTCCTGATAGTGATTCAGACATGGAATCAACTAGTTCAGAAGATCCCAGTGATATCAGCAGTGATTCTTATGATGATTTTGACGCCACAAACTCAGCTGGTTCAAGTGCCACAACACCGTGCCGGGAGCGGGCCAAGCCAACACCGCGGCACCGGGCCGAGTGCGACTGGAGCCCGCGGTGTCGTGGCGGTGGCCGTGGTGGTGGCCGCGGTGGACTTCGCGGTGCTCAGACACGCAATTTGTGATATTGTGCAAATAATAAAACAAGTACATAATTTTTACATGGTTGGAAAGATCATTTCAGTGGCTTCAAGGTTTGTGCATAAAGTTTTTTCCCGTGATAATTCCTTCATTCTGAAAATCGAGTTTGAAAATAACATGAGCTGCATTTTTTGTGTGTGTGCAAAAAAAACGTGGGACAGGGCAGTGTACTGTGCACAAACAATGTGGGCACCACAGGAAGCATGGTAATAAACAATGTGGGGCTGAAAGGGTTAAGAGCTGACCCGTGTTAGCTAATCGAATACACCCTATATAGTTTTGGTTCACGACCCCACCACTAATTCAATAACGAACGACCTCTAAAGAGGTTATTCACGTGACGTCATTGGCCGTCAAGCACAATGATTGCACACGTGAAACAATACGCTTCAGTGCACACGCAACGTACAGTGTCCTACGGGTACCATGGACAACATAGAAAAGCTTGATGGCCAATCACGTGGTTTTATGACGTTGGTGAATAACCTCTATAACAGACAATATCTGTGCATCCCGCCATGTTCGTTATAGCGGCGTTCCACTGTACTGATGTTTTGGTTGCTGGAACCGAGTGACCTGTACTACGTCCACAATCCGAGGCTGTACGGTGAACACGGACACGGACTAACAGGATAAGGACACCGCAGCATCCAGTTCTTCAGTTGCCTGATGAAGGCTAGCACTTCCAGCAGCCAAAATGTCGCGAGCAGCAACACGACATCGCGTGACTTTGATCACCTTTTTTTCATAGCATAAAATAGGTTGGAGGAGATATACAATGCTTCAGCGCTACACACTTACGTGTTTTTGGTTCCACTGTTGGGACAGCAGAGTTCAAACCTGTAGTTGCAGAATGACGTCAGAATCTCGGCAACAAACTGGATAATGTAAGGCTCGATGTAGTCCCACTGGATTAATAGTCAGAAAAGAAACAATCAAGAGCAAATTAATGTGAGCATTGTAGTATCCAGGGGCCTTTGTCAAAGCACGGCTCAGGCTCAGGCTCAGGCTCCAGCTTCGTCTCTGTCATCGGCGTGCTGAAAATACAGATTGTGGTTTTTCATTGAAGCCGAAGCTCGATCTGTAATTTTTTTTCAACCGGAGAATCTACTTCCGAACTGCAGCAAAAGTCCCTGTACCCGTAATTTTAGAATGGATTCACAAAATGAAGCCGGAGCAGGAGCCAGAGGGGAACCTCTAGAGTTATTATAAACATGAACAGAGCCTTAAATAAAGAGAGTTTGACCAACACGGTTTCAGGCATCTCATTTATGATTGGTCAATAGCCCTCACGTGACTACTCTTTGCCCTATATTCAGGAGAAATGCACATTCCATGGTTTCATGATCACAACAAATGGCACACCATTGTAAAGAGGAATAAAGAGGAATAATGGCTCAACCTATGCACTCCACGTTTCTCACTGATTTTGCATTTTCATTTCTTCTTTGCCATTTCCCTTCTAAAGTGGCAATATTGTGGCATAATATAATGTATATCATTGCATAATATACATTTGAGACTGTTTACAAATCTAAACTAGTATCTTACATTTCAAAAATAAGTCCAAATTCAGAGTTACTTAATGGAGCATTAATGGGCACGAGGTATAAAGCTAACGGTTTTAAGATTGGGGGCTTACATCTGCTATGTCTGCTAGAAGAACCACACGCACACCGTACCGAGCTTGCTCACGCTCATCTGTACAGATGAAGGGAAAAAAAATCATTCAAATCATTAAAGTATCCCTCAAGAAAATATCAAAATCACGACTCAAATTTTCTTTTAAAAATTAAAGAATGGTTTTGATCTTTACCCCGAGATCAAAACTGTTTTCAGTTTTTGTTTGACTAATTTCTGGATAAATACACCAATTAAGGCGGAAAAATTTTAACAGTATGTTTCTACAAGACCATCTTCATATCCTGAAAGTTCTACATAAATCTGTGCAAACATTTCTGTTTGGGTATGAATACCAATCCTTTAATGCTGTACCTTTAAGAACCCAATACTGTCAAATTATAAATCGGTCGTGATCCCGTGGTCCAGGCAGAAAACTTACGTTGGCAGGTGTTTCCTTGATACTCGGAAGTGCACAGACATTCACAAGAAGAAGAATCAAAGGTACCACCATTGGAGCAGGAGAGCGCTGTGCAAGTTGTCGTCGGTGCCATGGTAACCGCATCTGTAATCAGTACATCTGTAATTTAAAATGACGGTAAAACAAAATATTAACTCTTCATATCATGGTCCAATTTTATATCTTAAAGTCATTCAAAAGCAAGAAAAGAAATTTATGATATTCAATTTCTCCGTTGAAAAAATTGTCCTGCACATCCTTATTGAACCAACAGGTACAAAAAAATTCCTTCCTTGTGAATTTAATTAACGAAATGTAATGTACATGCAATGTGATTGCTGGGGGCTTTCTACTCTCTCAGTTCTTAAGAAAATTTACAGCCCAAGTCCTAAATTTCCATAATTCAATAGATGTGTATTATTATTACTTTATGTATATGTATACATGTATAACTTGTTGTACACAGTATTCCATGCAATTCAGCTGTTGGCTGTGAATGGATGCTATAATCATCATTGTCTTTTCGTCATAAATTCATGAAGTTATGAAATAAACCATTCAATCAATGTCCAAGATTAAGAAGATTCTTAAATATATTAGATATTTACGGGTTTTGGGGGGTTTCGCAATTTGCGTGTTCATGATTTCAAGAGCAATGCCAGTTGCATTTGTTGTGGGGTTTTCATTTAAGCTGATGCTCTGTTTTCTTTTTCAAACCAGAAAATCTACTTCCAAATCACAGCCAAAAGCCTTTACTTTGATTTAAAAAAATGAATACATGAAATGGAGCTGGAGCAAGAGCCGGAGCCTGAGCAGAGGTTTGGAAAGGTCTAAAGGCAAAAAGAAAGTTTCTACACACACCTGTTGGTGCATTTGTAGCTTGTTGTGTGGTGGCAGACTGGGTAGCAGAGGAAGATGATGATGATGATGATGATGATGATGATGATGATGATGGAGCAGCGCTGGTTGTAGCTTCTGAAGGTAGTGTGGAAGGTATGGCACAGAATTAATCATGCCCAAACAGAATTGTCCGAATAAACTTTACTACGTGAAAGCTGACTATTTTTTATCAATTTTAAGTCATTGAAAAATGAACAAAGAAAAATTGACTTTTCTTTGACTTTTAATTGCTGACTTTTTTAATGATGCATGAATGGATTGCATTGAAATTTGGAAAGAATTTACCTAGTGAAAACAGTGAATAGTGTAGTTGAAAACCTACAAATTCTGTTCATAATTTATTTTAAATGGTATCATTTTTGGGGGGACACAATGTAGGTGAAAAGTTCATAGTTTATTATTATAATCATCAAACAACCACAAGGTAAACTGACAAAATTTTTATTATGATTTGATATTTCCTTTTTGAAAACGCACTGAGAAGCATGAATGCTCTAATTCGAAAAACAACATAACCAATGAGCAAATAACCACAAATTTAAAATCAGGTTCAAGTGAATATAAAACAAATTTGTTTTTGTGGATCGTTTGCGGAAACACCATGTAAGAATCGTTCGTCCTTTCGCACTTCTGTTTAATTCGCACTTCTCGTAAGGTCTCGCAAACCGATTCTTATACCAATTGTCACCACGCAAAGCCTAAAATCTTTCTTAAATTTGTCTTTGTTTTTTACAAAAACCAAGAAGATGCAACATGATGCAACCAAGATTCTGAAAAGAAAAACAATGAGAAATCAAGCTGGAGAAGGAGAATTGTACTCACCACATGTGTATCCTGGATCTTGTTCGGCTACAAATAAAAAATGGGACAAATATTCCATTATGATTATTTCATAATCATAATCATGAAACCCTGACAATAACCAGACTTGTAAATTCTGTTGCCGGGCCCAAATTTCTAAGTTATGAGACTGATCATGTATCTATCATTCTAATGAAGTTTGAGTAAATTATTATAAACTGTTGCAAACTGCTCATCAGCCAAAATAACGACCTGAAATGTATAAAATGCTTGGAGTTAATAGGAGGGCGCGTTTTGATCTTGGAGATCAAAACTGTTTTCGGTCTACTGTTTTACTCATTAATTTCTGGATAAACAGCATTTCAGCATAAAAATGTTAATGGTATGTTCCTGATATTACCTTTAAAAGTAGTATCATACTTTGGTAAGAAACCAAAACAGAAATGTTCACAGATTTACGTATAACTTACATGGTATGAAGATGGTGGTGGTAGAAACATACAGTTAAAATGTTTCCGCCTGAAATGGTGTATTTATCCAGAAATTAGTCAAACAATGACCAAAAATCTTTTTGAGTTATAAAAGACTTGGCTGTTTTTCACTGTTTTCTCAAAAAGTGGGCACCGTATGGGACAGAAATTTTCACAGATGGCTGTTACTGTATCTGTCTTGATATTTTTGCCCATGAATCTGTATTTCATTGATAAAAACCAAAGTATGATGTTACCTTTATAAGACGAGGCATAAAATAAAGTTGAACTCACGATTCCTACTATAAATATTATGACTGTTGTCAAAACAGCATCCGTAAGTCGGGAATCTCATAAAGTATGGGTGAATAACTGTATTATTCACGTACCCACGCATAGTCCACAGAGGGCCGGGCAGTTTTCCAGTACGTAGCTATGGTCGTCATCACACCAGAACGATGGCCAGCCAGGATTGGCACCACAGTTTGAGTGGGTGTCCTCACAAACGACTGGTAGGATTAGAAGAAGTTCATACGCAATTTATTACAGGAAAAATGACACAGGCGCAGTGGCATATCTAAGGGGGGGGGGGGGGGGGGTGCGCTGGGCAAGGGGGGGGGATATACCACTGACTCTTGAGCTAAAATCCTAGGTGCAGTGGTGTATCAACAATTTTAGAGAAAGAACTTTACAAGGCTCTAGGGGTATGTACGGTATATGTGTCACTACTTACTACTACAGTCTGCACCATAGAAGCCATTTGGGCATGCACAACTACACGCTGTCGAGTCCAAGGTCCCACAGTTATGGCAAACCTGTGCACAAACTGATTCCAAACAATGACGAATGTTAGATAAATTCTACCAATTTGACATATGTACAACTTACAACAAAAATACAGGGAATAATGGCACTGTGGACAAGTGGGACCCAAAACTAAGGAAAGGAGAACAACTTTTTGTAAGAAACTTACTTAATAGCGTTCCGCACTAATGACGTCACACCACGCGCGACGCGCACACATTATATTTCCACTCACCACACGTTTGCATGGCCATGTTGCAATGTTTGTCTGAGGTTCGGTGCTATTTTTAGCGCAAGTGCGCAGCGTTATTACATGGTGTCTTCTTCAAATTCCAACATATTAAAGGGCAAATGGGCAAAAAATTGTATTTAACACTACCAGTAGGCCTACTACTATACTAGGCCATTTCAACATTTCAATTTAACTAACCCCAATAACAGTCACATTGGCATTAGTATCTTTTACGCCACCCACATATTCTCAGTATTTATTATCGTCCGGTCATGTGTTTTCACCCGAAATGTGTTTTCGCTCCCCAAATTCGACTCCCGTTTACCGCGAGATCGTGCGAGATTCTTTGTGATCAGTATCCCTGAAGTGATGACTACACTCAGGGCTATCTCCAACATTCAGGATGTTGAAAATAATGTTTCCAGTCGTGAATGATACTCAAAAGTTAAAAACTATGTGATTTTGGGTGTAAATTACTAATGCATTTTAAGGCTAATGTTCAAACGTTTATAAAAGACACAATCTGTGGTCAAATATTCCAAACTAAACTGTCGTCTGCTCAAGCAACTTTCATTCTTCCGATGTCAGACGGCAGGTCATGTGACCCTTTTGCAATCTGGGTTTTTATGGCGTGCCAACGAGACAAAAGTGTTAAAGTCTTTCTCTAATCGGAGTGACGGTGTTTTGTTTTTCTCCTTTAAATTTTAACTTTGGTAAGCTGATGTATCCATGTTTAGGCCTCTCATAATGATGCCAGATATTATGAAAAATGATGTGATAATATTTTGCATCAAGATAAACACTTAGATTTAATTTTATTTGCCTTTAAATATGTCATGCATGATATTGTTGATAAATTATCTATAATTCACAATCTTGGAATCAAGACTGTTTTAGAACCTTTTTAAAATAAACTCAATTGACCTAGTAAGAAGAATCGAGTCAGGACAATATTCCAGCCGTTTTTGAGTGACTTGGTGCGCCATAGCTACTCCGATGTCAATTAACTTTGCCGCCCAGCCAAGGGGGTGAAAACACATGACGTCGCGTTTACATAGTGGAATTGGTGTCCCTGTAAATGACGGACAATATTTTAAAAGAAAAGACTTGAACTTCGAGGATTTTTACAGATAATAATCTGGAAGTGTCCAGTTGAAAGGTGTGAGGAGTGATTTTCTGATATTCCATTTCGTTTCCATTTTTGAGAAACTTTCCTGTTATCGGAGCGAAAACCGATAACTGCAGGATACTTAAGGAAACTGGGTTTTTTTTCACTGAAATATTGCCGAAATATGTTAATATTAGGTTTAACAGGATCCAATCCATTGAAATTAACAAATCTCATTAAATTTTGGAACAGTCAGTAGGCCTAGGCCTACTTGCACTACTCAGTTAGTACTTAGCCTAACGTTAGACCTACTACTAGTACTAGTACTGGCCTACTAGGCTAGGCCTACTAATACTATTGTACTAAGCTAAATAAATACTGAAAATAATATGGGTGGCGTAAAAGACACTAACCCCGTAACATTAACCAGTTAACTGTTCATCATGTTTACAAAGTACAAGTTACAATTTTGCAATAAATACAAATAGGCCTACAACTTTACACAATACGTATACAAATACATCAGTAGCCTACAACAAGTTACAACGAGGGTCATTAATAATCAAATGTAGGCCTATGGAGGTGCCAATATCCGGACAAGCCCTACAACTAACTCTGAACTGTGACGTTTTGGAATAGCTTTTGTGTATACACTTTCACCAAAAGAAAAGGGAACTCACCACATTCTTCACTATGTGTCGAACACAGTCCTGTGAAACAAAAACAAAAGTAGCTGCATTAAATGGGCAAATAACATTAAAGTTATCGTAGTCGAACTGTCAAATGTAAAATAGGCCTATATTACAAAACTGGCGGCGCATCGTGCGCCAGAAACTATGGTGGCCCAGACGGAACACGACCGGCCGAGAATATTTACGGTACGTCACGAAATAATTGAACGACCAATTTCCCCTTAATAACTTTCCGTTGATGTCTTTCAGGGTTCATCATAGCAGAAATAATATTTTGCTCTATCTGAAATGTAATGCGATCTAAATTGAACCTTAAATTTTTTTCACAGTAGTATGTATAACTTTATGAAGATGGTGGTGCTAGAAACATACCGCTAAAGTGTTTCCGCCTGAAATGGTGTATCACTATTTGTCCATAAATTAGTAAAACACCGACCGAAAATCTTTTTCATCTTTTAAAAGATCAAAAATAAAAGAGAAAAGACTTAAGAAATAATGTGGCTATTTTCCACTGTTTTCTCAAAAGGTGGCCACCGCATGGGCCTGAAATGTTTACAGATGACTGTTACTGTATCTTCCTTGATATTTCTGCCCATGAATCTGTATTTCTTTGATAAAAACCAAAGTATGATACTACCTTTAAAGGCAGTTGTATAATAACTGTGTAACTTAAATACATGTAATTACATTTTGTAATGCAGTACATTTATACGGAACCCTTCAGGTCTATGATTCTTTTCTTCAACAAAAAATGTAAGAAATTTTCTGCTGATCACTAGTGTGAAACTTACTGCATTGGTTTTCATAGCACTGTCCAATACCATTATCACACTGAGTACAAGGCGTCCCAGCAGTAAACGGCTGCCTGGGATAGTTCCCTCTGTATCAAGTAGAAAAGAAAATCATTCAAAGAAAAGTGCAGAACGACAATATTCTTCAAATTTTAAAGAATTATGTAAAATTATTCCATTGTTATGTCAATCATTTATTTTGATTCGTTAGCATTTAAAGGGATGGTACAGAATTGGTAAGACAAAATACACTTCAAGATCACATATTCACATAAAACTTACACAGTATCATGGTAATGATAGCAGAAAACATCCCATGAAATGTTTTTGTCTGAAATGCCATATTCGTTAAAAAATAAATGAAACTATTTTCCGATTGGAATACTCGCTTCGCAATTCGAAGCGTTTTATTCATTCGTTGAAATGTGTAAACGGGTTTTCACTATTTTCTCGTGACCCAGATGGCTGATTGACCTCAAACTTCTACAGGTTTGTCAGTTAAGGTATATGATGGATTACATAATGTGATTTCACTGTCAGGAACGGTTTTGTCGCAAACACCAGTTCTGTACCATCCCTAAACAACTTACGCCGGGCCGTAGTTACAGGTTACGTAGATAGAATTCTCCCACGAGATACCAGTCACATTTCCGCAGTAAGCTTGTGCGCAGCCTACCGCGTAGCTGGAATCCCAAACCACCTACAAAATACATGTGGAGAAAATCGTATAAATTATCTGGTTTCTTTCGTTTAGAAGGCCCTATGGCATACATCAAAGGTACTATCATACTTTGATAGGAAACCAAAACAGACATGTTCACATTATTTACGTATAACTTGGTATAAAGATAGACTGGTACAAATATACCGTTACAATTTCCCGCCTGAAATACATAAATACAAAAACATGTATCAAAAACAGTTTTTATCTCCGAGATATATAAAAACCTCAATTACAGGTAGGGCCTACCTCAAAATTTCACGGCATAATAATAACTGCAACGGTTTTTCGCAGTTTCCAATTGAGCTGAAAATATCTCAGGTTTGTTTTAATTCCATGACAAATCAAATTATGAACAGACCGCAGCTTGTTCTATCAACTTCACCAAAATATGAAACTAGTTTGTTTTTCACTACGTTTAAATAAAGTGCTTCACAAAAGCTTTTGTTTTCAAGAAAGTTCCATTTTGGCAACGTGATTATTTAATAACGCAATGCTTTCTTGTTATCCGAAGAAAACAGACGGAGGAAAAAAGTTAAATTTGTATGTTTTTTTTCCCCAAAATGAACACACTGCGTTACTATGGACCTCGTCTGTGGAATGAACTGGACCAAGCTATAAAGTCCCAGTCCTCTGTAGGCCGATTTAACCAAAACTACAAGAAGTTACTGTTGTCTCAGTATGTAACTTAGTCTGTGTCATTTATTCTTTTCTCGCTGTTCTAAGAGCTTACTCAATTACACATTGCTTATTTGTTTATATTCAGCCATTACTATTATGTTTTATATTATTCACCTATCATATTTTAACTGGTGCTCTCTCTTGTTAAATTTAACCCAGATAAACATGTACTGTTTAATAGTTGCTTGTTTGTATAATATTTGTTTATTTATTCGCTTGTTTGTGTGTTTGTGTTTGTTAATTTGTTGTTCTCTTTTGTCTGTCTGTTCCAGTCTTTGCTGTCTATTGTGTCTTCATTACTTGTTAGCGTTTCCTGTATTGTATTGTATCATTATGTTAATAGGCATGTCTTTATAAAGATCCGGCTTTTTGTCACCATGCCTCCATCTATAAATTCATTTTCTTTGCTTTTATACTGCTTTTTGTTTTGATTATAGATGGAAATAAATGTCATTGAATTGAATTGAATTTGTGCAGACCTGAGTATAGTGCCCGCAGACTTTATTCGTTTGGCACGTGTTCGTGTCGAAATCATAGTACTGATCCTCATCGAACCAGGCCTGTACCGGGCCGGCTCCGTCCACGCGCTTGGTCGGGGTCCCACCGCTGGTGATGTACAGGTTCTGACCGAGGCTGCTGAACGGGCTAATGTTGGTTGGCTGGCCGTGTTCCCATCTGCACAGGTCTGACCATTGCTGGGCCATGGTGGCTAATGTACTATCCCACTCCTGCATGATAGAAAAAAAAAAACAATAACAGAGGACTGGTAAATAATGTACATTCGTCTAGGTGCTATTCATATTTGGTCTTTATATAGGCTTTATGGGGCTTCGCTCTTATTTCGCTACTGCCAATTCGAGGCCCCCAAAAGAACTTGGGAATTCCCGAACAAGTCATGACGAAGTTGAATAAAGGCAGTGGGGTCGATTTCACGAAGACCTGCGATCGATCGTAACTCGAGTTACGAAGGATAACCCATCGTAGGGGGCCTATCCCAGTAAGCAGGTAGTGCTGCAATGCATCAAAAGTCCTACAGTTTGGTGTTCTGTGACCTTTACCAACGTTGTACCACACCCTTTAAACCCTAAGATCACCCAGAAACAAGAATGACAACTCATGTGTCTGGTAGAAAAACGGAACTTAAAGGTAATATCATACTTTGGTTTTGTCAAAGAAATACAGATTCATGGGCAAAAATATCAAGACGGATACAGTAACAGTCAAATGTGAACATTACAGTCCCATACGGTGCCCACTTTGAGAAAACGGTGAAAAACATCCACAGTATTTTTAAAATCTCTCCTCTTTTTTATCTTTAAACGATAAAAAATAATTCTGGTCATTGATTTTTACTTTTTTTTCTGGATAAATACATCATTTCAGGCAGAAATATGTTAACGGTATGTTACTACCATATCCTGTAAGTTATAGGCAAATCTGTGAAGATTTCTGTTTCGGTATGCTATACCACTGTATGATATATCTTTTAAACTATAGTGGAGACGACCCCAAAGAAATAATCTTAAAAGAATCACAGAACGATCTGAATTTTTTTTAAATCTGCATTCACTATACCGTATACCCCGCTACAAAGAAAAAAACAAATCATGGGTGTATATAATAATCAATAGCCCATAGTTCCAGCAATGAGTATCTGTAAAAAATGTAACGGTAAACATCATCACATTTACAGAAGATCGCTTATTTGCATCTATCGGTTCCACTTAATGAGAAAAGCTAACCGAAGACCCAGTTGCAGACCGTCAAAGCTGCTCTAAGTATACACTGGTGGTCTTCAAGGCCAAACTTAGTACATCGCCCAAGCTCCAAGCCCATCGATCTGTTTATACAGAGGACCATTATGGCGGCTGTAGAGTCCAAAATAGCTTACAAGTCGTGATCTACGAAGTTACAGAGGTTTATTTCACCATGCACCACAAGCCCGTTAATTAAATACTAGACGTATGTATCCGAAGATCAAATTGACTTTCCACTTGCTCTCCGCACGCTGTTCTGGGATGGCAGTCTATTCAGTATTACTTGACGTGATGGTTGAAAATCGCGTTGGCATGATTTTGTTGACTTAAGGAATCAAGACGGAGAGTTATTGTCAGAGGTTGCTACGGGGGCTCTGGGTTTGCCATCGGACAAAAATACTGGAGACTCGTGTCTCTAAGGGGTGACATAACCACTTGGATGGCTTCTAGGGGTCGAGACATCTTCAGGGTGCAGACCAGTATTAAATAGGTCCAAATCAGTCCGCGGAGCTCATTAATTTTTGTGTATATTCTCAATATCTTTTTTATAAAATCATTTGCTGGGCCCTACATTGAAAGTCTTGTAAAGAAAATTGATGGAACCCGGTCACCAGCTATTTGGATGAAATCAGGTCCTAAACTCGCTATACTTAAGCCTGTAGGGAAAGGGTACATTTTTTTAGTCTGACCGACCAGTCAACATGGCTGTTTTCAGAGGACTATCTTCATACTGTTTCGTCCATGCTGGCATTTGAATTCTGTGTACAGTTAAGCAGAGTGTACACTGTCAACAATGTCGGTCATTTATTATTTTGGTACCATGTTGCCCAGACAGGGCAACACGCCTACCTGGGCAACACGACTTTTGGCCCTGTACATGGGCATATGATGTTGCTGTAACAAGTTACCCAACTCGTTTTGCTCTGTGTACACTGACACCACTCCCAGCAACAACGTAGCTGGGCAACATGTTACCGAGATTGTTACCGAAAATATTGACGGTGTACACTCTGCTTTAGCCACATAAATCGAAGCAAATTTTAATTACTTTTCAAGATTTTTAATCTCACGACACCTCAATACACGGGCTTCAGTGGACGGGCGGGCGAGCCAGACATTGTTCTGTGTCATAGAAGGACACACTGCATGCAATTTGATTTCCTGATGTGGATTAAAATACCCTCTGTGGTATAGAGGTCTTAAATACATTCCTCCATCAGCATTTGAGCTTAAGTAATCAATCGATAACGCCAAGGATTATCCCTCTAAGTAAGTAGTACAGGGAAGTAGATTAGAAGCCTAATCCTGGTTTGTTAAATACATGTAGTTGGTTTTTATGGATTTTCACGGCGAAGCGTTATTTGTTCGTAAATAAATATACACACAATGAGCCTATAGTGTATAGGAGGACAATATGTAATTAAGTTTATTTGTAGAGGGCGGATGGAGAATTTTGCGTGGGATGTAAAACAAAAAACAAGGAAATGTATTTACCACGATGAAGCAACACCACACAGTATAATACGATACATTTTTTTGTGAAGAGACCTTCAAGGTAATATCATACTTTGGTGTTTGTCAAAGTAGTTGAGAAAACAGTGAAAAACGGCCACAGTATTTCTTGAGTCTTTTCTCTTTTATTTTTGATCGTTTAAAAGATCAAAAAGATTTGCGGTCGTTGTTTTACTAATTTCTGGATAAATACACCATTTCAGGCGGAATATTTTTAACGGTATGTTTCTACCACCACCATCTTCATACCCTATAAGTTATAGGTAAATCTGTGAACATGTCTGCAGTTTTGGTTTTTACCAAAGTATGATACTACTTTTAAACTTTATAGTTACAGGGATGATCAGTTTCGATGATATGGCATTTACGAAATGAATTTTGGGGCTAGACTTTAGATTTAGTTTGCTATACCGCCATTTTGTGTCCAAAATAAAGCGAGAGGCTTGGGAAACACATGACGAAGCTGAGGCCTTTCTTCAGCTTCGTCGTGTGACCTAATACCTTCGTTTGGTTTTGTGGGCCTCAATTGGCGGTAGCGAAATTAATAAGTCCTAAGCCTGGCCTCAAGCCCGTGGTTTCGTAGAGGCCCTTAGTTTAAGAAGGGGGGCTAGCCGTCTCCATAAGGCCCTTTAACAGTGGCACAAAGTCTTAAAGGTGAGAGGTCACTTGCCAGGACAGGAATGATATGAGTTCGAAGATATACCAGCCACTTGAATCATCCTATTATTACTCTTCTACCCGGGGTCAGGCGCGGTTCTACGGGGGCTGGGGTGGGGGGGGTGGGCTGTAGCCCCCCCCCCAAAAAAAATGCAAGTGAAAAAAAAAATTCTTGAAAATACTGGATTTTTCAGTTATTAAGCGACAATTACATAAGAAATGCGTTGTGTGGGCTATAATGTGCATGTTTTCGACCCCTAATAAGACATAGCAGAAGCTAGTGTTAGAAGAACCAAAAATATTGGCTCTTCTAGCCCCCCCCCCCCCCCAAAAAAAAAATAAAAAAAATAATGGCTCTTCTAGCCCCCCAAACATTTTGGCTCTAGAACCGCGCCTGCCAGGGGTCCGGTTTTCACGAATCCCTACGATCGATCGTAACTAAAGCTTTTCGAAGGATAACCCATCGTACCCTACGCATGACGGCAATGCATCATAAGTCCTAAGATTTATCGTACGTAACGATGGGTTTGGTGAAATCGACCCCAGTTTCTCACTGCCGGTTTTAATAATTTCGAAAACTTACAATATGTTTTTTTCGTGTACGTGAACGATGAAAAAATCAACATAAATATTTGAAGTGATGGCCGCACACACCCAAAAGGCAAACAATATTATTCATAAAGCTTCATAACCGAAACTGTCTATAAACCGGTTACCATAATGCGTTTGAGGGTCTAGTTATGAAAGGGATATTGAACCACAAACAGCACATGTTCTGCAGAAAAGATCCCCGAGCCAGATACAAGTACCTGACCGAAATTCTATGCGTTCAATTTCCGCACTAAACTAATCTAAACAAAACAAAGGAGAACGAACAACTGCAATTTTGCTTGGCAACTCATTTTTAGTATCATAGTCCGTCACCGTTTTCACGAAGAGACAAAGTGGCCACGGCGCGTTGAAACTATAGTTTTGAGAAAATCAACTTTTAATTTGTACCCTTTTTAAATTGAAGATTTCCCTACTTTTAGAGGGAATGTTTATAATATTTATATACCAATTTGAAGCTCGAAACTCACACTATATAACAGGAGGTGCTAATTAAAAGATCCCTTAATTACGGAGTAATTAACGTCCATAGATATTTGTCTCTTCGTGAAAACGCAAAACTCCAAAAGCGAGTTAGTTTAAAGGACCGATTGCACTTTGTCTCTTCGTGAAAACGCAAAATCTCCCCATACAAACATGCACAAAATGCCACTTCGTATAAAGAAAAAAAATCGCGCGCGCATAGTTTGGCCAGCACGCGCGCGCGCGCTCCACTTTGTCTCTTTGTGAAAACGATAAAATGGCATTCGCGCTGTATTTTGTCCCCATAGAACAACGTGCGTTTTGCCATAATTTGTCTCTTCGTGAAAACGGTGATTACTTTGGTAACTTAAACCCAAACAGAAATGTTCACAGATCTGTCTTGATATTTTTGCCCATTAACTTGAATCATCTTTGATATTACCTTTAAAGCAATACGCACATGACAGTATGTGGAAATAAAAACACAAGTACATGTACTCACATGCAGTGGCGTCGCCAAGGGCCGGCCCCCCCCCCCTGGAAAACCTCGTGCCCCCCCCCCCCCCCCCATTTGAGATTTGGGTTGGTGAAAAAAAATATAATATATATTATTGTAGTGCCCCCCCCCAACAATTGCTTGTGCCCCCCTTGTGCCCCCCCCCCCCCCAGGCTCAAAAGTCTGGTGACGCCACTGCTCACATGGCTCCTCTGAAAGAAATGAATGTAATTACAAAACCAATGTTTTTCTGGAGGGCATTACTATTCATTACTAAATTGGTTTACAAATAGCAAAACGAAAAGCCGAATTACATTATTGGTGTGCTAAGTATACTGCATACGAAATAAGTCTTTTTTTTCCAATAAATGATTTCACTGTTTGTAAAAAACTCACTAAACTCTGAATTCTCAAGACTATAAAGACACAAATGGATAAGAATGGCACAAAGGAACCAGTCCATTCCAGAGATGGGTATCGCTTAGCAAAATAATGCTTGCCCCGAATCATCAATCATGTGCCATAGCAACAGAGTCTTTACTCTGGGAAATTCAAACTGGGGTGTTTATGTGCAATGAAAGAAGTCTGTGTACCAGATACTATTCAGATTGAACTCACAAATGGCTTATTAGTCCCAGTTTTGAACAAATGCTAGTACAGGGTCCATATCGTAAGCACCTAATATACAAACAATGAATGACCGACTAATGGTTAACATCGCTGCGTGTAATTTTGACATCCTCAAATGATAAATGACATTATGCCTCAAAACGTTTTCAGATAAGCAAAATAGCATTGAATAATTTCATTATGTTGCTGTTTACGGAGGACCCACATCTAACAATAGTTGAATGGGATGCTCTATTAACCTTTGAACAATGAAGAGTAGCATGTGCATTGTGTAACACTAAAACAAACACAAAACATGGGGTCTACCGATAATGATAACAAGTTCAACATTCCGGAAGATGTCACAGCTATAGGAGCTATTAAAGGTATATTTATCATACTTTGGTAGCATAGGCCTATAGCTTACAGGGTATAAAAATGGTGAAGGTAGAAACATACCGATAACATTTTGTCTGCCAGAAATAATGCTGTATTTATCCAGAAAAGGAGTCAAACCAATGACCCAAAACTATTTTGATCTTTAAAGATCAAAAATAACGGTGAAAATATTTCAAAAATACTCTGGGCATTTTTCACTGTTTTCTCAAAAACTGGGCACCACATGGGACTGAAAATTTCACAGATCAGATGTTATCGTATCTGTCTTGATATTTTTGCCCATAAATCTGTATTTCTTTGACAAAAATCCAAGTATGATACATGTATTACCTTTAAACACATTACTTCATTTGGTGCCTAGGTTTCATCAGTACATGTTAGAATGCATACCTCCATATAGTGAAAAATAAACACATTATGAAGCTTGGAAAAACCCCATTGCATTAAATATTGGCGCGTCATCCTCACGGTTTCCAAACAAAATAAAATTTGTTTTCACCATAGGCGTTAAATGTAAATCGACCTATACACGCATCCATAATATCATGTATTATTGTCCCCCCTGACGACCAGAGAACAGACATCAAACATGCCGTTGTCAAGGCCTAGGGTTCGGCCAACGGTCATTGTAAATTCACGCTTGACTTAGGCCTATTCTGTTGCATGGCCATTATTAATGCATAGCCACAGACACAATACCGACAATATATAATTTCATATAAATCGATTTAATATTTTGTTTGGCCTTCCAGGCGAAGGCAATTTGTTATCCTTTCTACACAGCAGACCATGCATGTATATGCCATATGAAATTCTAACACGTTCGTTTGATAAGCAACCTTGCTTGATTGCCCATTATGGCGACCCCCCTGTGTAGCTATAAAACATATTCACAAAAGCGTACATGGAGATCATAAGCCTGAAACGGCGACCCGAAACGATCCATTTGATCCGTCATTAATAAACAGAATCGTTAATTCTCGATTATGTTTTGCAAGAGAGCACTTATTCAACTCCATAATAATACGTTTCAATTATTCCATGTCACAGCACTAACCAGTGAACATATTCCATGAACAATTATGCGTTTTTGTCACGGGTTTTTTTTTTAGGAAAACAAAAATAAAGTCTGAAACAAAGACGAATACAAAGTTCTGCTCTAATAGTTTCTGAGCACATTCCTATTGTGTTAAAGGTAATAGTATACTATGGTTTTTGCCAAAGAAATGCAGATCCATGGGCAAAAATACCAAGACAGACAGTATTAACAGTCATCTGTGAAATTCCCAGTCCCATACGGTGCCCACTTTTTGAGAAAACAGTGAAAAACGGCCACAGTATTTTTTTTAAAGTCTTTTCTCTTTTATTTTTGATTTAAAATTAAAGGATCAAAATAATTTCGGTCATTGGTTTTACTCTTTTCTGGATAAATACAGCATTTCAGGCAGAAATATTTTAACGGTATGATTCTACCATCACCATCTTTATTTTTATAATTATTAAGTTATACAGGTAAATCTGTGAAAATTTCTGTTTCGGTATGCTACCAAAGTATAATAGCACCTTTAAATATGATCGGGTTTTTACTTTAGGGTATTTCTGAAGCAGTTTTTTTCATAAAGGCCTATAGATAAATATATTCACGGGAGGAATTAAATAACTTTTTCTTGTTTCAAGGAAAACGCCAGTTTTGTACACTATTTTGAGAAAAAAAATTGCCAAAACCCATTTTGAACTCATACCAAACTTCAGTAAGAACTGAATCTTGATCGTGAAAAGGCCCCTATTCTACATGTACATACCGATACATGACTACATGTACTTCATTATCCTGTAAAAATCAAGACTACTACATTCACTACTACATTTGGGAAAGGACATCTCTTTCAAATTTCTTTTTTTCCAAATGAGTGGTGAAAATGTGGCGTGTAATTCAAAGATAATTTGCAGGTTAGGCTTAAAGGTATATAGTATCATACTTTGGTAAGAAACCAAAACAGAAATGTTCACAGATTTACGTATATAACTTACAGGGTATGAAGATGGTGGTAGAAACATAGGCCTAGGCCTACTGTTACAAATTTCCGCCTGAAATGGTGTATTTATCCAGATATTAGTAAAACAACGACCGAGAATCTTTTTTATCTTTTAAAAGATCAAAAATAAAAAAGAAAAGACTTAAGAAATACTGCGGCTGTTTTTCACTGTTTTCTCAAAAAGTGGGCACCGTATGGGATTGAATTTTTCACAGATGACTGTTGCTGTATCTGTCTTGATATTGTTGCCCATGAATCTGTATTTCTTTGATAAAAACCAATATGATATAACCTTTAAAGCAATACGCACATGAAAGTATGTGGAAATAAAAATACAAGTACAAAACCATGTTTTTCTGGAGAACATTACTATTCATTACTAAATTGGTTTACAAATAGCAAAATGAAAAGCCGAATTACACTTCACTGTTATCGAACTCACATGTTTGATTTGATATCCATGTTGATGTCAGCATCATTTAATCAGGGTTTGTAATTGGAAAGTTGCGAGGGTTTTGAGTTGAAGAAAATTTTGAAGGGACTCACGAAGAACGACACGCAACATGCACGCAACAGAAAGCTATACGGCGCACAATACCGACTTGCTACACAAAACACGGTTGAGATTGTCGCACATTTTCTTAGTAAAAACTATGAGGAAGTTCTATAATTGAAGAAGGTTTTGCTCACAGTCATGTAGAAAGTAAAATGATCGGAAAACAACAACAATTCTAAATGTATCATTTATAAAGGGTGATATAATACTATAGATAATTACTTGTGTTTTCGCCGTTCATTTGGTTAGACATTACCAGATACATATAATAATTTGCAAACAAGCGGATAGTGGTTTTCAATAATTGGGGTTAGTGTCTTTTAGCCCACAAGGATTATTTTGAGACAATTATTTAATATTAGCTACTGTTCCGAAATGAGGCATTAGTGTCTTTTACGCCACCCACATTATTTTCAGTATTTATTTGGGTAAGAAACTGTTGGTTTTTTTTTCACTGAAATATTGCCGAAATATGTTCATTTTAGGGTTTACAGGACCCATGAATAAATTTGCTTCAAGTAACAAATCTTATTTTGGAACAGAAGAAAATGAATAAATACTGAAAATAATATGGGTGGCGTAAAAGACACTAACCCCCGAAATGAGATTTTTACTTAAAGCAAATGAAGTTCCTCCTGGGTCCTGACAACCCTAGATTGAATATATTTTGTCAATATTTTTGTGTAAAAAAACCAACAATTTCCCTACCCACTTGTTGCGAACTTGTGGGCTAAAAGACACTAACCCCCAATAATTGTGTGTTTGAAAGGAGTAAACATCATTTGGGGTCTTTGGAATTCCCACGTCACTTTTCGTATCTTAAGACTTCTGAAAGGGACAAAAATCAAATAAAGTGGCGGCACCCCCCTTGTCTAATGAAAACCCATTCTGCTTACCATGTACTTCATGTTTGCCGCTTGTGGGCTTGTTTGGCCACGGAGCTCGTTATGTTTGTCCAAGTAGACAGCGATCTCATCGGCCGACAGGTCCGCCGAGCTGGCTTCCCTCTTGACCCTAGGCCCAGGCTGCTCATCACCGCCGCTCGGCACCCCGGGCGAAGTTCCACGCCGTTGCAGACCGAAGAACGACTTGTTGGAAGTCAGGAACCTTTTCTGCTTGGTGGAGGAAGAACCACTCATCATGCAGCTCCCTGGATGCGTATTAACCAACATGAAAAACACCACACAGATTACTACTAACTCATGTTTAACACCGAATCCGACCATTTTGAGAGTCAGGGATAAACCGGTCTCGCTTGTGATGTTCGTGCTGGTGGGGTGTTTACTCCTGTTCCGACTCTTGTTTGTTTGTGACACTCATCAGCACAACCATATTGATTGATTGAGCAAGTCATTTGTTGCCCGACTGCGGAGAGTTGTTCATCTCACGCTCTTATTAAACATGTACATAAATTATACTGCACGACACAGGTGTGCACTTTGAAATAGTTCTATCATAGAGAAGGGAAGAGATTCTATACCAGCTCTGTTTGGGATAAAAAAGAGAGATTCTATAAATGCCTCGGTCCAGTTGGACTAATTGAAATGAAGAGGTCCCAATGTCTGATTTCACAGAAGAGATGCTAAGAATTAGGATGGACTGACACGTTTTGATTCTAGCAGGATCTTTATTGACGAAGGCTAAATGCTTGAAGTTATATAGGCCTGATGCGTTTCGATCCTAGTAGGATCTTTATCGAAGGCTAAAGGCTTGAAGTTAGGAGGGCCTGACGCATTTCGATCCAATATCCGGATCTTTATTAAAGGCGAAATGACAAGAGGACAAAGATACACATAATGCGAAATAGAAACTCAGTTGCACGCCATAAGAACACTAAGTTGTGTTCCATTTCAATAGAATGTCACAACTTGTTCGGAAAATCGGCTCCTCTCCACTAACTGTTTTTGCAAAAAATTATCGGGTTTTTGTTTTCGTAAACTAAGCCTACTAGTACAGTGCGTGCTACTTTAGGTAATTGACTCACATGGCGAAGGTCTTGGGGCACTCTATATAGGATTTCGCTCTTTAATAACATTTTATTGCTCTTAAAGTTGGATAAGGTTTTAATGAGTAACAGAATTTGAACTGGAGTGGAGTTGCTCTCAGTAAATATTTCGCAAGTGGTATATACGGAGCACACTAAGTGCCATTTGTTCTTCATTGGCGTTTTGAGGGAGGGAGTACCCGTTGTATATTTCTCTAAATTCGTGCAGAAGTATTTTAAAGTTAAATTATTTTCAAATTTTAAACTGAAGACTGGAGTTGCTTAACGTGGCCAACTCATTTTTGGGAAGCAACCCCTTTGAATTCTGGGGCCAATTTCATAAGACTGTTAAGCACAAAAATTTGCTAAGCATGACATTTCTGTCTTAATAAAAACAGGGTTAACAACCAAATTCCCACGTGTTGTGTATCACTTGTGATTGTTCTTTGGCTGCTGTTCGCTGACCATGAATATCATCCAACATCGTAATATTTGTTTTATTGGGCAAGACATTTTTATCCTTATGAAATTGGCCCATGTAGACCGGAGACATGACGTTGTGCCTTTTTTGGTCTAGATCTCGAGGAGTAAAAGTCGTTGCTCGTTATCGACAAAGCCAATATTTTGTCCTCCATTCGTCATGAATTGTTCACGACACAAACTTTTGCCAGCAGACGATGCAAAAGAAAAGCAATAATTTGCAAAAAGAAAATGTTTGAAATTGACGTAGTGCGGCGCGCGCAGCACCACATGCAACGTCACACTGGGAGAATAAAGGCGCCTTTCCATATGCGCGTTTTTTTCATCCGCTGCGTATACGTTGCGTGTGCGTCAAGCGACCCTTTCCATATGTGCGCGTGCGTTTGAAAAGGTCGCGTGCGTCTTTTTTAATGGGCAATTTTAACGCACACGCAACGTACACGCAGCGTATACGCAGCGGATGAAAAAACGCGCATATGGAAAGGCGTGTCCGAAACGGGCATGGCTAGGTCTATTGTCTTGGTGTCTCCACGTATTTCCAATGGAGCGAAGACCTAGACCTAGCTATAGACAACAGATTCGGATGTAGCCAGAGAATCACGTGATCTCTTTTGTAAACAGAAAAAAAGTTTCTGGCGCGCGCGGGCGGGAAGCGCAAGTCACCATAGTTACTTTATTTAGAGCATGCATGATGTAAAGATCGGTGGATATTTTTGGTCGCGATGTTCTTCAATTTTTTGTCGATTTGACTGCGGATGCTGTCTCGCTTGGGGCAAAAAAATGTTTGTCCTGTTCAAGGGGAAATTTGCTGCCGAAAGGAGGGGTATTTCTGGTGAAGTTTGGCTCGCAGCGACAACTTTCTTTGCAAGAAACTGAGAGAAAAACTTCATCGTTACACGGTTACATACATCAGCAGGCACACGACCACAGTCAAGGGTAAGTATGATTCTGACTTACACTATACTGCACCGCCGGATGTAAGCCAGAACTGGGTCCACTTTGCTCTCCGGGTAAGTGAAAATGAAATTACTTTTTTTTATACCGATTTTCCTAATGTTTTAAACTTGCACTTTCGTAATGAATAACTCACACTTTTAACTTGATGTGTTAGGCTACTAGGAATAGTGGTATTTATCGGTTCAGGTTTTTAGGCCCTACTCTCGGTCATTGGTTTTTGTATGATTTTAGTCCACAACATGATTCAAATTCAATAGCATCTTTAAATGTACTCAAACTAAACCAAAACAGAAATGTTCACAGAAAATGTTTCTGCTGATCCAGACGTTAGTAAAACAAAAGACTGGAAAAAGTTTACAATTACAATTAGGCCTACCTTACAATTTCGCGTAACAATTGCAACGGTTGTCGCTGTTTTCTACTGCTTCCATTAATCAATTGAGCAGAACATTTTACAGGTTTGTTTTTATTCCTTGACAAATCAAATTATTAACAGAACGCAGTTGTTCTATCACCATTACCAAAGTATGATACTACCTTTAAAGTGTACTACATATTTCTGTTAGCTTTTACTCCACCGTCTTGATTTCTTACTATAGGCCTACCAGAAAAAAAAGATGTACAAAAGGGTTTTCTTTTTTTAATGTAAAGAGTTTGACTTTATGGAAACATTTCATTCAATGGCATGGGCCACGAATGTAGGGCCAAAAGATTGCATTGGTTCATCCCACAGCGAAGTATTTTCACGTCTTGGGATTTACCCCCCCCCCCCCCCTGCCAAAACAAAAAAAAAGACAACAACAACAACCATAAAACGGGAGAATAAACAAGAGAAGAAAACGTTGATGAATAAGGGGGGCCTACGAGTATTTATTTTGATAAAAGGTGAACAAATTCATAGTGCAAAAACAAAGACAGAGAATCAGGAGAATGGGATGGAAAGTTAATAGGGAAGTTGGAATCCAAGAGGTTAAAAGAGACACTACCACTATCAAGCAATACATGGATTCTGAGATGAGGACCTTCTGGAAAGGGGGAGAAGGAGATGATAATAAGAAGTAAAGGAAAGACGAATATATACAAAAGAAGACGAAAGAAAATATTAAAGAAGAAGAAATCAAGAAAAAGATACGAAAAGGGATTAGAAGAATAATCACAAAAGGGAAAGTGGGAGGGGGAAATAGCAGGGTTCCCAGGAAGAGCAGTGTCGTGTGTCGGTGCTGATGGGTCTACGCACATTAGACGTGCCAATACCCTGAGTTAAAGGTAATATCATACTTTGGTTTTAATCAAAGAAATACAGATTCTTGGGCAAAAATATCAAGAGAGATACAGTAACAGTCATCTGTGAAAGTTTAAGTCCCATACGGTGCCCACCTTTTGAGAAAACAGTGAAAAACAGCCACAGCATTAAAAAAAAATTCTCTTTTAAAAGATCAAAAAGATTTTCGGTCGTTGTTTGAATAATTTCTGGATAAATACACCATTTCAGGCGGATTTTAACGGTATGTTTCTACCACTACCATCTTCATACCCTGTAAGTTATACGTAAATCTGTGAACATTTATGTTTTGGTTTCTTACCAAAGTATGATACTACCTTTAACATGATTCAGATGAATGAAAGAATAAATGAAAATACCTTGGACTTCCTTCACCCTGTGATACATTCTAATAAAACCTTCAAGTTTGACAACTGTTAAACATCTTCTTCCATGCAACGAGAGTTCTCCAACTGAAAAATATCATATTAATTATTCATAAAAAAATCTTGATCCAAAATTAATATACCTCTAGCTTGTATGTAAAGTCTAATCATTTTAAAAGTACACTTTTCATATTATTCATTGAAATGTAAGTACATGTATTATAACAGGTTTTATTTCTGATTATGTTTCTTTAGGCTTTTTCTTGTTTTAGGCCTACTTACAGTCCTTTATGATTATTTTCTTTAGCACTATTTAAGCATGTCATACTTTGATTTTGTCAAAGAAATGCAAGTACTCATGGTCAAAATTCTAATCAAAGATACAGCAACAGTCATCTATGAATTAGATTTCATTGTATAATTACCTCATTTTTTTGTTATATGCCTATCAAGTTTATTTTGTATTATTACACTTTCCATTTTTTACATCATAATATTAACCAAGCGTAAAGCTAAATCCACATTTTTGTGGTAAATC
This sequence comes from Astropecten irregularis, assembly GCA_963971285.1. Lineage (NCBI taxonomy): Eukaryota > Metazoa > Echinodermata > Asteroidea > Paxillosida > Astropectinidae > Astropecten > Astropecten irregularis. The sequence continues at coordinate 13,384,124 of OZ020246.1, forward strand.
TTTCTGTGATACACGTTTTAAACAGCCAAGTTATTTCCTCTAGATTTAGCCAAGCTATGTTTCCTTTGTGTAGTAAAGCAAGTAACCCTTTCCTGTAAATTGTAAAAATGTTTACATCTATGACACAATGGGTCCAAGGAAATATCTACCAATTGCCAATGATCAGTTGATGAGTATTGGAGAATGGAGATATCCACACCTATCGCCAACTGGAATTTGTGAAGCGGTCCATCACTGATCTGCAGGAAAATTACTTGTTATCGTGCAATTTTTAAATGTTTTTATGTTCAAATTATATGATTCAGTTTGTTCCATTTATATTAGTTAGTTTTAGGATAGTTTAATTTCACTTTTCATATCTTTTTGACTTATCTTTTTAATTTTTTCCCTCCAAAAATTGAAAATAAACAAAGACAAATTAACTGGAGCGGGATTTGAACCAGCAACCTCCGAAATACCATAGCGGCGCTCTTACCAACTTACTGAGATATCCAGCCCTATGTTGGTGGTGTCATCATCATCATTTATTTTCCAAGCATCACTCAGAATAACAAGTTTAGTTGCAATTTCATTACAATTATTAAAGGAGGATGAATGGTGTTGGCTGGCAGGAAGCATCTAGGCTTGTATTTGGCCGTGACACCATGATTATTTACAATTATTTAGATGATAATAATAGCTATTAGTTGATCATTACAAAAACAAAACAAAAACAACAAAATTACTTAGACTAGATATTGTCCCTAATAGTCAATTATCTTTGTCCATTTGTCTTTATTTGTTTGTATGCTTTTCAATTTTGTCTGGTGGTCAGGCAATCTGTCTATGTATGAAATGTGTATGAAATAGCAAGTAGGTAGCAGGGTTACCTTGAGTAACAAATAGACGAAGACAGAAGAAGAAATAAATGGAAAAATAGAAGGGAAAGATGAAAGTGGAGGGAGGAGGAGAAACAGTGTCGTGTGTCGATGCTGATGGGACTATGCACATTGGGCGTGCCAATACCCTGAGTTAAGAAGCTAAAGACGGATGGACGAAACAAAACTTTGTAGGATAAGATGAGGGGTGAAAAGAAATAGAAGATAGAAGGGCAGGGGCAGGTCAAAGTGCAAAGCGCCTCTATCAAGTAAGAGGTTGAATCTGATGTTAGAAGATGAACAGTCAGATTAAACAATGCATCGTCATTGTTGGCCCTCTTCCATCTCAGTTGATGATGGATTCACACTGAGGTGTCACTGTTGGCTGCTGCATCTCTTTCAGTGGATAAGCCGATGCAGGAGTGGCAGTCTGTGGAGCAGGCTGGGCAGATGTAGGCTGTGACTGTTGGGTCTGCAGAGCTGGATTTGCATGTGGACCTCTTACAAAATGGAAGAGTATCATACCTTCTTTCTCACAGCCTCCTCCGGACCAGACTCCGCTCCAGACTCCGCTTCAGACTCTGCTCCAGACTCTGCTCCAGACGGACACCTTCAGGGTCCTCGGTCCACACCCAGTCGCTCCCATGTCTGGAGGCTCCGCTTGCAAGTATCCTTGTAGCGCAAAGAGGGGCGACCTCTGGATCTGGCTCCCTCGGCTAGCTCTCCGTAGAGCAAGTCTTTGGGGATGCGGCCATCGTCTGTACGGACCATGAGTCCCAGCCAGCAGAGGTGCCATTGGGTCAGTAGTGCAAAGACAGACCCCAGCCCTGCTCCCTCCAACACCTCAGTGTTTTAGGTCTATCCTGCCAGTGGATGCCGAGGATGTACCTCACTAGCAACAGAAGTGAAAACTGTCAATTCTCCTCTCGTGGGTGGCATAATGTGGTCTACATCTCACTGGAGTAAAGCATGGTGCTGAGCACACCGGCTCTGTCCAGTGAACACCTGCATCTGTCTCCATGAGGTCATTGATGGACCACACCCTATTGTGGAGATTGGACATCACTCTCGCTGTCTTGGCAATCCTCGCGTCGATCTCTGGCTCAAGGGATAGATTGGACAAGATCATCGACCCCAGATACTGAAAGTGGCCGACAGGGTTGAGGTCATAGGTCCCGATGTGAATGGTTGAGGGTGGAGGTATGTGCCCTGTGCCATCACTTGGAGTCTCCTTGAGTCTGGTGATGAGTCCGAATTCGCTGAATCCATGTGCCGATCCACCAGTGTTTCTTCTGTTTGGGTCGCCACAGCAGCGTCGTCGGTGAAGAGGACCTCTCTGATGCAGACTCGCCAGACCTTGGTCTTTACTCTGAGTCTGGCCGGGTTGAAAATCCTCCCGTCAAATCACGTGTGCAGGTAGTCTCCATGATTTTTTCCATCAAAAGCGTGGAAAAGAAAATAACTCTCCAGAGCATTGGAGCAAGGACACACTACTGCTTGACTCCACTACTGATTGGAAACGGGTCTGACACTGCTCCATTATAGCACACTATGCTGTATGTACTCATGGAATTAAGGATTCCATAATGGCGAGCAGCTTTGAGGGAAAGCCGATCTTCTTCAGAAGTTGAAACAGTCCACTTCTGTTGATAAGGTTTGAACGCCTTTGTCAGGTCTATAAAGGTGAGGTAAGGGGGTTGATTCTGCTCACGACATTTTTGCTGTAGTTGTCTGACAGCGAAGATCATGTCGATGGCAGATCTGCTTGCCCTAAACTGACACTGTGACTCTGGATAAATGCATGCCGCCAGAGTCTGCAGTTGGGCCAGGATGACTCTTACAAAGACTTTGCCAACAGTGCTGAGTAAGGAGATGCCCCTAGATAACTGTTGCAGTCACTGCCGCCGCCTTGTTTTTGTAGAGTCAAGATCCTGGCATCCCAGGGAACGAGCCCTCCTTCCAGTACAGGCAGCGAAGCTCATGTAGATCCTGGAGCAGTTTGTCTTTCCCACTCCTGAACACTTCAGGGGGTATGCCGTCCTCTCCCGGAGCCTTGTCAGTTGACAGACAGTTGATGGCCTTACTAAGCTCCTCCATGGTGGAGCTCACCCACACCTGGCAGCTCACAGATGGCGTTCAGAGCTTCTTCTGACACAGCATTCTGTGTGGAGTACAGCTCTGTCAGGTCTGCAAGTGGCGAGTTGCCGAGTCTGAGGTGAGAACTTATTGGGCATTTTAACTTTGAGCAGTTGCACTGCGCTGATCCACCAGCTACCCGTCTCAATATCTCGGATCCACCATTGGTCGCTGACCCACTAATCGACTGTGAATCACCTATACTCTTGGAAACGAGAACTGCAGTGAACAGTCTGAAAAGTGGGGAGGTGGCAGGGATCTGTGGTATTCATGCAGAGTTCTTAAAAGCTGATGGAGAGAGTGCAATTGAGGCATTGTATGACATACTAGGTTCGGTATGGTGTACTGGCGAGATCCCGTCTGATCGGAAGAGGGGCATTATAGTTCCCCTCTGGAAGGGCAAGGAAGATCACCAGGATTACAATACCTATTGAGAAGTGACACTGCTCTCTGCGCCCCGTATGGTTCTTGCTAAGATTCTTCTTGCCATGATTGGACCTTACTTGCTTAAAAGCATCGGCGACCTGAGCAGTCTGGGTTCACTCCAAAGAGATCAACGATTGACCGTATTTTGGTCCTGTTGGTCCTCTCAGAGCACATGCGTGAGTATCGTAGTATGCTCTCTGCAGCCAATATTGATCTCCACAAGGCAACTCGGTGGAGCGAGATGCTTCTGCATTTTTGTGGGGTACCACAGACTCTGATAGATCTACTGTTCAAACTATACCCAGATACCTGTGCTGTGAGGTGTGGGGGTTCAATCTCTGAGTTCTTCCCAGTTTCGACTGGGGTGGGGCAAAGTATGGTTGAAGCTCCCATAATTTTCAACGCTTGTATGGACCGGGTTATGGGAGGATGGTGGAGGTCTCAAGTTGTGGAGTCTCATTAGGCAATGTTAAGGTAACCCACCTTGACTTTTCCAATGATTCTCTTACCTTTGCGGAGACTCTTGAGTTGCTGGTGGGCACTCTTGAGACACTGGGCTCCGAGTTGAAGTCTCTGGGGTTGGAGGTGTCTTGGGTAAAATCAAGATACAGGTCTTCCATGACTCATGCGATTCAGTCAGTCCCTGTATGTGGTGACAATGTGGAATTGTTACATAAGTTCCCCTTGTATCTCGGCAATGATATTCATTTCTCTGCAAGCTGTTATCATGAAGTCAACAAGCGGATTGGTAAGGCTTGTGGAGTGATGGACTCACTGGACCGGTCTGCATGGCGTTAGCGATATCTATGCAGGAGGATAAAGATTCGGGTCTGCAGGTCAATGGTCTTGCCTGTCTTACTCAACGGTTGTGAGACATGGACTTTGACTGGGGGTCTGGAGAGGCGACTCAATGTCATTGGTACTGGGTCTCCGAGGAGGATCCTCGGGTACCGCTTGTTGGACTGTGTGTCTAACGAGAGGTAATACTCGGGGAGAGTCAGATGAGACCTATTACCTGCATGACACGTGAGCGCCAGATGCGACTGTCAGTCATGTGACTAGATTCCCTGCAAGTGATCCTGCCAGGCGGATTCTCTCTATACGAGAGAACCTACTGGTAGGACTCACCTGATAGGGTGTCCACATGACACGTGGTTGCTTCAGATGGATCGTTATTTTGCTGGGACATGGCTGCCTGGGGGATGGCCATCAGAGGAACAAAGAGGTACCACCGAAAGGGAGGGGAAGTAACACGCTGCCGCATTGCATGCTCTCACTGATTGATTGATTGATCCTGTGGGGTGAGGTTTACCTTGGGGAGGACAAGGATGTGGTCGGTGTTTCAGACTCAGTCAATGCTGTGGAAGGTTCTGATGGCGCACATGCTGTTGAGGTCTTGCTTCGTGGTCAGGCTGAGGTCCAGCTCGTGCCAGTGGTTGGATCTTGGGTGACGCAATGACACCCCATGCCTTCTCTTCATGTCGAACAAGGTGCTGGTTCCTGCAAGATTGTGGAAGAAATATCAAAGAAATCAAAAGAAATATTGAATCCGAAAGGTCAAGAGCCTCTATCAAGTAAGAGGTTGAATCTGAGAATTAGAAGAGGAAACAGAAAAGGCGGGGAAAGTGATTGGTAATTAACAGAAGGAGAGAGGAAACGAAGGAAAGATAAAGAGAAAGAAGAAAGAGAAACGTATAAAGAAAAGAAAAAGGAGAAGGAAAAACAAAGGAGAAAATTAAACAAAAGATATAAATGTGAAGTGGGAGGGAGATACCAGGGTTCCCAGGAAGAGCAGTATCGTGTGTTGATGTTGATGGGTCTACGCACATTAGATGTGCCATACCCTGAGTAATAAATAGAAGAAAAGTTACGAGGAAAGATGAAAAATTACAAGAAAGAAGAAATACAGGCCGGGCCCTTGCACATAACAAAGGGTGGACGGTGCAAGGGTTCCAATTTAAGTATGTTATGATTATACTCTGTATTTCCAGGCCGAGCCCCTGTACATATTCAAGGGTTCCAATTTAAGTATGCTATGATTATTAATATTATCGTTCTCAGCTAGATGAATTTTCTCTGCTCAAACCAATATCCTAATATCATTGTATTGGGGTGATTATTGTTTTGCAGGCCTACATGTATATGGAGTAAATGACATTATTTTTATTGAATGTTGAAGGTATAATACATGATTGGTAAAGATCACAGAACAGCACTCACACTTTGTCTGATCCAGCATGTACATAAAATAACACGCCTGTGAAAATTTGAGTTCAATTGGACATCTGAGTCATGAGAAAATAGCGAAATCCCAACTCAATCTTTTTATAAAACACAAAGAATGAAAGGTTTTGATCTTACCCCGAGATCAAAACCATTTCCAGTCTTTGAGTTTTAATAATTTCTGGATAAACAAAAGTATGTTACCAATCTTGTACTGAACCTTTAAAGCTCAATGGACTAGAGTCAACAATGAATTCGGTTACAATAAATTATGGTACCCAAAATCTAGCCAAGGAAGGGAAAAATATGGAAGCCATGTTAGGCCCACTAAATGTCTACCTTCATCAATGTGTATCTGTATGTGTATTAGAGTAAAAAGGTTGATGGCTGGTTGGTTGGAGGGGTCCTTAACAGTGGTAGGGAGGGTGGACCCACAAGTCTACAGTTTGGAGTTCTTACTTTGCTACGAGATTATTTTCATTTCGTCTGAGATCAAGAGACCAAAAGCGATATATCTGAGATTATAGGAAAGTTTACAGCCAAACGTTGAGCAGCTCCAAAGGCAAATGTCAATCCTTGAGAAGCACAGTAGAAATAGAAATATCCAGTGAAGAAAAAACTGCATTATAAATATGATTATTTCGTTATCTTTAATCAAAATTAGTGTATTTGTGTTTATCTATTAAATTTGTTGTGTTATCAGTTTAAAATTACTTCTTCCATAAATTTTTTAGGGGGCCTAATACAATTAACTTTTATCTAAAGTGTAATCAGAATCAGAATTCATCAATATTTCCTTCGCTGATCTGTATTAATCGACTTATTTCCATTCAGCATTTCATGTTTTTATGTTCAAATTGTAAGATTCTATTTGTGTCATTTTATTCTAGAAACTTGTTTTGCTAACCTGGTCATGTTCATGTCTTTCTGTTTCTGTTATGGTTTATTTACTTGTCTTTGTGTTTGTCTGGCAGTCAGGCTATCTATCCATGTATGAGCAGTGTTTGTTGCGTGTATAAAGTAAGGTTTTGTTTAAAGTAGGTAACAGGGTTCCCAGGAAGAGCAGTGTCGTGTGTCGATACTGATGGGTCTACGCACATTAGATGTGCAAGTACCCTGAGTTAACATGCTATACATGGATATAGAAGATAAAAAATAGCAAGGGCAGGTCAAAGTGCAAAGAGCCTCTATCAAGTAAGAGGTTGAATCTGAGAAGAGAAAACAGAGAGACAAAAGAGAGTGTTACAAAAAACAATAAACAAAGATAATGAGGAAAAAGAGAAAAAATGAAGAAACAAAAGAAGAACATGAAACAAAAGATACAAAGGGAAAGTGGGAGGGTGAAATAACAGGGTTCCCAGGAAGAGCAGTGTCGTGTGTCGGTGCTGATGGGTCTACGCACATTAGACGTGCCTATACCCTGTATTTTCAAGCCTAGCCCTTGCATATAAAAAACAGGATGGATGGTTGGAGGGGGTCCAAATAAGAGGGCGGGAGGGTGGACCCAGTTTTAATTTTGTTATGACCATTAATGTTTACTGCCAGAACAATATTTAGTATTTTGTCTTATTATACATATTTTCAGGTTCATAAGATATACTTTAATGTGTGTAATGTATTACATTGGTACATACATCTTCGAGAAAGAATTCAAATCCAAACTATTCATTTAAATGCACACAGTACAGGATTGGTAACATACCCAAACAAAAATGTTCACAGATTTACATATAACTTTCAGGATATGCTAATAGGAACATACCGTTAAAATATTTCCGCCTGAAATGTTGTATTTATCCAGAATTTTTAAACAAAGACCGAAAACAGTTTTGATCTCTGGGTAAGCCTGAGATCAAAACCATTCTTTATGTTTTATAAGAAAAATCGAGTCAGATTTCCGTATTTTCTCGGCACTCGGATGTCCGATTGAGCTAAAGTTTTCACAGGCTTGTTATTTCATGCACATATTGGATCTGACAAAGTGTGAGTGAAGACCTTATAATGTGATATTACATGTACTTGGTTGATTGGTTGGTGGGGCCCTGTAGGAGGGTGGATCCACATATTTCACTATTCAAGGTATTATCATAAATGGGTACAAATGGTTACATCTAGTGATAATACTAGCAAATAAGACTGCATAGAAATGTAAACTGGAATAAGCTTCAGTATGAAAAGAGCAAGACAAGATCAAGATTAAGACAAGATCAAGACAAGATCAAGACAAGATCAGGACAAGATCAAGAAGATCAAGACAAGATCAAGACAAGGTCACGAGAAGATCAAGACAAGATCAAGACAAAATCAAGACAAGATCAATACCATGACCCCAGCCTGCCTGACCGCACTGCTCTATCTCCAATCGAAATTGCTGATCTCCTCCACCTGTGCGTCACCTCCAGCTACTTCAGATTTCAAGACAAGTTCTACAAGCAGACTACCGGTTCCTCCATGGGCTCACCCATATCACCAGCCCTGGCCAATCTCTTCATGGAAGAATTCGAGACCTCATCCATCCTGACGGCAGACCACAAGCCAAGTCTCTGGCTGAGATACGTAGACGACACCTTTGTGATCTGGCCGCATGGACAAGACCTCCTCAATGACTTCCTCAACTACCTCAACCAGCAACATCCCTCTATCACCTTCACCATGGAACAAGAACAAGATGGCCAACTCCCGTTCCTTGATGTTCTTCTCACGAGAAATGAAGATGGGTCTCTCCACTACAGGGTATACAGGAAGCCCACTTACACCGACAGATACCTGCACAAGAGATCATTCCACCATCCAGCTGTCAAGTCCTCGGTCAACCGGACCCTTGTTTGCCGAGCCCACCAGATATGTGACAAGAACTCCCTCCATCAGGAACTCCAGCACATCAAGACTGCCCTCAAGCTCTGCTCAACGGTTACCATCCCAGCCAGATCTCCCTCTCCAAACCATCTCCCAAGGTGTTAGGGTCTCCTATACCCGAAGCCTCCCCTAATCCCTAAGTTTATCTCCCTTTCATTGGTCCAGCCTCTCACCAGCTCAGTCGCATTCTTAAGTCAGCCAACATTAAAATCCGCCACTCTGCTCCGGGAAAACTACAGCGCTCCCTCCACACACACAAGGACAAACCAGCACCAGACAGTCAACCAGGAGTTTACCGCATTCCTTGTGAATGCGGGAAAGTGTACATCGGCGAAACCGGCAGAAACCTTCCCATCCGCATCAAAGAACATCGCGCACATGGTAGAAGAGGAGATTTTGACAAGTCTGCCATAGTTAAACATGCCCACATCGCAGATCATCACAACAACTGGAAGTCTGCCCAACTCATCGCCCCCATCAAACACTGGTACCCAAGGAGGATACGTGAAGCCATCGAGATCTACCGACATGACACTGTCCCACAAGACATCGGGTTTCACATCAGTGACATCTGGCGGCCACTTCTCCACAGCCCTGCACGCTCCACCGACTCAGCAAATCAGCATCAAGTTCCTACGCAATCCACTCTTCACACCTGAATAGACGGCATCCAGCATAAATAACCAGCACATCCACCAAGTCTGGCACTCTCTCTCCTGAGGACGACTAGAGCACAAAAGTCAAAACGTTGAGAATCCACTCTCATCGGTCCTTTTCAGGACCACACATCTTTCTAAAAGAGATTTTTGATACATGATGTTACCGCAAGCCTTACTCTCTCTAGTGTCTCCACCATGCAAAAACTTTGTCTGGCAGTCAGGCTATCTGTCTATGTATGAGCAGTGTTTGTTGCGTGTATAAAGTAAGGTTTTGTTTAAATTAGGTAACAGGGTTCCCAGGAAGAGCAGTGTGGTGTGTCGATACTGATGGGTCTACGCACATTAGACGTGCAAGTACCCTGAGTTAACATGCTATACATGGATATAGAAGATAGAAATAGCAAGGGCAGGTCAAAGTACAAAGAGCCTCTATCAAGTAAGAGGTTGAATCTGAGAAGAGAAAACAGAAAGACAAAAGAGAGTGTTCCAAAAAACAATAAAAGAAGAAAATGAGGAAAAAGAGAAAAAATTAAGAAAAAAAGAAGAACATGAAACAAAAGATACAAAGGGAAAGTGGGAGGGTGAAATAGCAGGGTTCCCAGGAAGAGCAGTGTCGTGTGTCGATGCTAATGGGTCTACTCACATTAGACGTGCCAATACCCTGAGTTATAAATAGACAAACAATTACAAGGAAAGATGAAAAATGAGAAGAAAGAAGACATTAAGAAAAAAGAAAAAGAAAAAGATGAACACAATAAAAGTGGGTGGGAGGTTGGGAAAATCAGGGTTCCCAGGAAGAGCAGTGTCGTGTGTTGATGCTGATGGGTCTACGCACATTAGACGTGCCTATACCCTGTATTTTCAAGCCTAGCCCTTGCATATAAAAACAGGATGGATGGCTGGAGGGGGTCCAAATAAGAGGGCGGGAGGATGGACCCATTTTCAAAAATTTTTATGACCATTAATGTTTACTGCCAGAACAATATTTAGTATTTTGTCTTATTATACATACTTTCAGGCTCATAAGATATACTTTAATGTATGAAATGAATAACATTGGTACATGCATCTTCCAGAAAGAATTCAAATCCAAACTATTTATTTAAAAGCACAGTACAGGATTGGTAACATACCCAAACAGAAATGTTCACAGATTTATGCATAACTTTCAGGGTATGCTAATAGGAACATACCGTTAAAATATTTCCGCCTGAAATGGTATATTTATCCAGAATTTTTAAACAAAGACCGAAAATAGTTTTGATATTGTGTAAGATCAAAACCATTCTTTATGTTTTATAAGAAAAATCGAGTCGGATTTCCCTATTTTCTTGGGACTCGGATGTCTGATTGAGCTCAAGTTTTCACAGGCTTGTTATTTCATGCACATTATTGGATCAGACAAAGTGTGAGTGAAGACCTTACAATGTGATATTATATGTAGTTGGTTGATTGGTTGGTGGGGTCCTGTAGGAGGGTGGATCCACATATTTCACTATTCAAGGTATTATCATAAGTGGGTACAAATGGTTTCATCTAGTAATAATACTAGCAATTAAGACTGCATAGAAATGTAAACTGGAATAAGCTTCAGTATAAAAAGATCACGAGAAGATCAAGATTAAGACAAGATCAAGACAAGATCAAGACAAGATCAGGACAAGGTCACGAGAAGATCAAGACAAGATCAAGACAAGATCAAGACAAGATCAAGACAAGATCAAGACAGGATCAAGACAGGATCAAGACAGGATCAAGACAAGATAAAGACAAGACAAGATCAAGACGAGATCAAGACAGGATCAAGACAAGATCAAGACAGGATCAAGACAAGATCAAGACAGGATCAAGACAGGATCAAGACAGGATCAAGACAAGATCAAGACAAGATCAAGACAAGATCAAGACAAGATCAAGACAGGATCAAGACAAGATCAAGACAAGATCAAGACAAGATCAAGACAAGATCAAGACAAGATCACAAGAAGATCAGGACCGTTCAGCATTTCAGGTTTTTATGCTCAAATTATAAGATTCTATTTGTTTCATTTATTTATTAGTAACTTGTTTTGATAACCTGTTCATATGTTCATCTCTGTTACTATTACTGTGTTTCTTTATTTGCTTGTCTATGTGTTTGTCTGGCAGTCAGGCTATCTGTCCATGTTTGAGCAGTGTTTGTTGCATGTATAAAGTAAGGTTTTATTTAAAGTAGGTAACAGGGTTCCCAGGAAGAGCAGTGTCGTGTGTCGATACTGATGGGTCTACGCACATTAGACGTGCAAGTATCCTGAGTTAACATGCTATACATGGATATAGAAGATAGAAATAGCAAGGGCTGGTCAAAGTGCAAAGAGCCTCTATCAAGTAAGAGGTTGAATCTGAGAAGAGAAAACAGAAAGACAAAAGAGAGTGTTACAAAAAAAACAATAAAAGAAGAAAATGAGGAAAAAGAGAAAAAATGAAAAAAGAAGAAGAAAATGAAACAAAAGATACAAAGGGAAAGTGGGAGGGTGAAATAGCAGGGTTCCCAGGAAGAGCAGTGTCGTGTGTCGGTGCTGATGGGTCTACGCACATTAGACGTGCCAATACCCTGAGTAATAAATATACAAACAATTACAAGGAAAGATGAAAAATGAGAAGAAAGAAGAAATAAAGAAAGAAAAAAGAAGAAGAATAAAAAGATGAACACAATGAAAGTGGGTGGGAGGTGGGGAAAATCAGGGTTCCCAGGAAGAGCAGTGTCGTGTGTCGATGCTGATGGGTCTACGCACATTAGACGTGCCTATACCCTGTATTTTCAAGCCTAGCCCTTGCATATAAAAACAGGAAGAGCAGTGTCGTGTGTCGATACTGATGGGTCTACGCACATTAGACGTGCAAGTACCCTGAGTTAACATGCTATACATGGATATAGAAGATAGAAATAGCAAGGGCAGGTCAAAGTGCAAAGAGCCTCTATCAAGTAAGAGGTTGAATCTGAGAAGAGAAAACAGAAAGACAAAAGAGAGTGTTCCAAAAAACAAAAAAAGAAGAAAATGAGGAAAAAGAGAAAAAAAAGAGAACAAAAGAAGAAGAAGAACATGAAACAAAAGATACAAAGGGAAAGTGGGAGGGGGAAATAGCAGGGTTCCCAGGAAGAGCAGTGTCGTGTGTCGGTGCTGATGGGTCTACGCACATTAGACGTGCCAATACCCTGAGTAATAAATAGACAAACAATTACAAGGAAAGATGAAATATGAGAAGAAAGAAGAAATAAAGAAGAAAAAAAAGAAGAATAAAAAGATGAACACAATGAAAATGGGGGGGAGGTGGGGAAAATCAGGGTTCCCAGGAAGAGCAGTGTCGTGTGTCGATGCTGATGGGTCTACGCACATTAGACGTGCCTATACCCTGGATTTTCAAGCCTAGCCCTTGCATATAAAAACAGGATGGATGGTTGGAGGGGGTCCAAATAAGAGGGCGGGAGGGTGGACCCAGTTTTATTTTTTTTACTCCATAAATGTTTACTGCCAGAACAATATTTAATATTTTGTCTTATTATACATACTTTCAGTGTCATCAGATATATTTCAATGTGTGAAGTGTCTTACATTGGTACATGCATCTTCGAGAAAGAATTCAAATCCAAACTTTATTTAAAAGCACAGTACAGGATTGGTAACATACCCAAACAGAAATGTTCACAGATTTACATATAACTTTCAGGGTATGCTTATAGGAACATACCGTTAAAATATTTCTGCCTGAAATGGTGTATTTATCCAGAATTTCTAAACGAAGACCAAAAATAGTTTTGATCTCTGGGTAAGATCAAAACCATTCTTTATGTTTAATCAGAATAATCGAGTCAGATTTCCGTATTTTCTCAGGACTCGGATGTCCCATTGAGCTCAAGTTTTAACATGCTTGTTATTTCATGCACATTATTGGATCAGACAAAGTGTGAGTGAAAACCTTACAATGTAATATTACATGTAGTTGGTTGACTGGTTGATGAGGTCCTGTAGGAGGATGGATCCACATATTTCACTATTCAAGGTTTTATCATAAATGGGTACAAATGGTTACATCTAGTAATAATACTAGCAAATAAGTCTGCATAGAAATGTAAACTGCAATAAGCTTCAGTATAAAAAGAGCAAGACAAGATCAAGATCAAGACAAGATCAAGATCAAGACAAGATCAAGACAAGATCAAGACAAGATCAAGACAAGATCAAGACAAGATCAAGACAAGGTCAAGACAAGATCAAGACAAGATCAAGACAAGATCAAGACAAGATCAAGACAAGATCAAGACAAGATCAAGACAAGATCAAGATAAGATCAAGACAAGATCAAGACAAGACCAAGACAAGACCAAGACAAGATCAAGACAAGATCAAGATAAGATCAAGACAAGATCAAGATCAAGACAAGATCAAGACAAGATCAGGACCGTTCAGCATTTCAGGTTTTTATGTTCAAATTATAAGATTCTATTTGTTTCATTTATTTAAGTAACTTATTTTGATATCCTGTTCATATGTTCATCTCTCTGTTACTGTTATTCTGTTTCTGTTATGGTTTATTTGCTTGTCTATGTATTTGTCTGGCAGTCAGGCTATCTGTCCATGTATGAGCAGTGTTTGTTGCGTGTATAAAGTAAGGTTTTGTTTAAAGTAGGTAACAGGGTTCCCAGGAAGAGCAGTGTCGTGTGTCAATACTGATGGGTCTACGCACATTAGACGTGCAAGTACCCTGAGTTAACATGCTATACATGGATATAGAAGATAGAAATAGCAAGGGCAGATCAAAGTGCAAAGAGCCTCTATCAAGTAAGAGGTTGAATCTGAGAAGAGAAAACAAACAGAAAGACAAAAGAGAGTGTTACAAAAAACAATAAAAAAAGAAAATGAGGAAAAAGAGAAGAAATGGAGAAAAAAAAAGAAGAACATGAAACAAAAGATACAAAGGGAAAGTGGGAGGGGGAAATAGCAGGGTTCCCAGGAAGAGCAGTGTCGTGTGTCAATGCTGATGGAAAAAAAAAGAAGAATAAAAAGATGAACACAATGAAAGTGGGTGGGAGGTGGGGAAAATCAGGGTTCCCAGGAAGAGCAGTGTCGTGTGTCGATGCTGATGGGTCTACGCACATGAGACGTGCCTATACCCTGTATTTTCAAGCCTAGCCCTTGCATATAAAAACAGGATGGATGGCTGGAGGGGGTCCAATTAAGAGGGCGGGAGGGTGGACCCATTTTTAATTTTTTTTTATGACCATAAATGTTTACTGCCAGAACAATATTTACTATTTTGTCTTATTATACATGCTTTCAGTTTCATAAAATATATTTCAATGTGTGTAATGTATTACACTGATACATGCATCTTCAAGATCCGAAGATTTATTTAAAAGCACAGTACAGGATTGGTAACATACCCGAACAGAAATGTTCATAGATTTACATATAACTTTCAGGATATGCTAATAGGAACATACCGTTAAAATTTTTCCACTTGAAATGGTGTATTTATCCAGAATTTATAAACAAAGACCAAAAACAGTTTTGATCTTGTGTAAGATCAAAACCATTCTTTATGTTTTATCCTAATAATCGAGTCAGATTTCCCTATTTTCTCGGGACTCAGATGTCCGATTGAGCTCAAGTTTTCACAGGCTCGTTATTTTCATGCACATATTGGATCAGACAAAGTGTGAGTGAAGATCTTACAATGTGATATTACATGTAGTTGGTTGATTGGTTGGTGGGATTCTGTAGGAGGGTGGATCCACATATTTCACAATTCAAGGTATTATCATTAAGTGGGTACAAATCGCTAAATCTAGTAATGATACTAGCAAATAAGACTGCATAGAAATGTAAACTGGAATAAGCTTCAGTATAAAAAGATGAAGACAAGATCAAGACAAGATCAAGACAGGACAAGATCAAGACAAGATCAAGACAAGATCAAGACAAGATCAAGACAAGATCAAGACAAGATCAAGACAAGATCAAGACAAGATCAAGACAGGATCAGGACAAGATCAAGACAAGATCACGACAAGATCAAGACAAGATCAAGACAAGATCTAGACAAGATCAAGACAAGATCAAGACAAGATCAGGGCAAGATCAAGACAAGATTAAGACAAGATCAAGACAAGATCAAGACAAGATCAAGACAAGATCAGGACAAGATCACAAGAAGATCAGGACCGTTCAGAATTTCAGTTTTTTATGTTCAAATTATAAGATTCTATTTGTTTCATTTATTTAAGTAACTTATTTTGATAACCTGTTCATATGTTCATCTCTGTTACTATTACTGTGTTTCTTTATTTGCTTGTCGATGTGTTTGTCTGGCAATCAGGCTATCTGTCCATGTATAAGCAGTGTTTGTTGCGTGTATAAAGTAAGGTTTTTTTAAAGAAGGTAACAGGGTTCCCAGGAAGAGCAGTGTCGTGTGTCGATACTGATGGGTCTACGCACATTAGATGTACAAGTATCCTGAGTTAACATGCTATACATGGATATAGAAGATAGAAATAGCAAGGGCAGGTCAAAGTGTAAAGAGCCTCTATCAAGTAAGAGGTTGAATCTGAGAAGAGAAAACAGAAAGACAAAAGAGAGTGTTACAAAAAACAATAAAAGAAGAAAATGAGGAAAAAGAGAAAAAATGAAGAAACAAAAGAAGAACATGAAACAAAAGATACAAAGGGAAAGTGGGAGGGTGAAATAGCAGGGTTCCCAGGAAGAGCAGTGTCGTGTGTCGGTGCTGATGGGTCTACGCACATTAGACGTGCCAATACCCTGAGTAATAAATAGACAAACAATTACAAGGAAAGATGAAAAATGAGAAGAAAGAAGAAATAAAGAAGGAAAAAAAAGAAGAATAAAAAGATGAACACAATGAAAGTGGGTGGGAGGTGGGGAAAATCAGGGTTCCCAGGAAGAGCAGTGTCGTGTGTCGATGCTGATGGGTCTACGCACATTAGACGTGCCTATACCCTGTATTTTCAAGCCTAGCCCTTGCACATAAAAACAGGATGGATGGTTGGAGGGGGTCCAAATAAGAGGGCGGGAGGGTGGACCCATTTAAAAAAAAATTTATGACCATAAATGTTTACTGCCAGAACAATATTTAATATTTTGTCTTATTATACATACTTTCAGTTTCATAAGATATACGTTAATGTGTGTAATGTATTACATTGATACATGCATCTTCGAGAAAGAATTCAAATCCAAACTATTTATTTAAAAGCACAGTACAGGATAGGTAACATACCCAAACAGAAATGTTCACAGATTTAAGTATAAATTTCAGGATATGAAGATGGTGCTGGTAGAAATATATTGTTGAAAACATTTGCCACCTATGCCACCTTACTTTCAATTTCAGGCTGTACTCCGTGATCATATATGGGTTGATGTGGCTGGCAGCCAAGGGCACCCATGAAAGCCTCCAACTCAATCACGTTGAAGTTGAATCTTCGTAATTCAGCACCCCAGCTGCCAGTAAGGATGAATTAGCCTCCCAAATTATTATTATAAATTATTATTACATTTCCCCCTGAAATGGTGTAGGCCTATTTATCCCGAATTTTAAGACAAAGGCCGCAAACAGTTTTGATCTTGTGTAAGAGTCAGATCTCCCTATTTTCTTAAGAATCAGATGTTCAATTGAGCTCAAGTTTTCACAGGCTTGTTATTTCATGCACATATTAGATCAGACAAAGTGTGAGTGAAGACAATGTGATATAACATGTAGTTGGTTGATTGGTTGGTGAGGTCCTGTAGGAGGGTGGATCCACATATATCACTATTCAAGGTATTATCATTAAATGGGTACAAATCGCTACATCTAGTAATAATACTAGCAAATAAGACTGCATAGAAATGTAAACTGGAATAAGCTTCAGTATACAAAGATCAAGACAAGATCAAGATTAAGACAAGATCAAGACAAGATCAAGACAAGATCAAGACAAGATCAGGACCATTCAGCATTTCAGGTTTTTATGTTCAATTTATAAGATTCTATTTGTTTCATTTATTTAAGTAACTTATTTTGATAACCTGTTCATATGTTCATCTCTGTTACTGTATATTCTGTTTCTGTTATGAAACCCACCGACGAAGCCTGCTTCATCGCCAAACAACGTCTGGACCATGACCCCAGCCTGCCTGACAGCACTGCTCTATCTCCAATCGAAATTGCTGATCTCCTCCACCTGTGCGTCACCTCCAGCTACTTCAGATTTCAAGACAAGTTCTACAAGCAGACTACCGGTTCCTCCATGGGCTCACCCATATCACCAGCCCTGGCCAATCTCTTCATGGAAGAATTTGAGACCTCATCCATCCTGACGGCAGACCACAAGCCCAGTCTCTGGCTGAGATACGTAGGCAACACCTTCTTGATCTGGCCGCATGGACAAGACCTCCTCAATGGCTTCCTCAACTACCTCAACCAGCAACATCCCTCTATCACCTTCACCATGGAACAAGAACAAGATGGCCAACTCCCGTTCCTTGATGTTCTTCTCACGAGAAATGAAGATGGGTCTCTCCACCACAGGGTATACAGGAAGCCCACCCACACCGATAGATACCTACACAAGAGATCCTTCCATCATCCAGCTGTCAAATCATCGGTCAACCGGACCCTTGTTCGCCGAGCCCACCAGATATGTGACAAAAACTCTCTCCATCAGGAACTCGAGCACACCAAGACCACCCTCAAGCTCAACGGTTACCATCCCAGCCAGATCTCCCTCTCCAAACCATCTCCCAAGGTGTTAGGGTCTCCTATACCCGAATCCTCCCCTAATCCCTTAGTTTGTCTACCTTTCATTGGTCCAGCCTCTCACCAGCTCAGTCGCATTCTCAAGTCAGCCAACATTCAAGTCCGCCACTCTACTCCCGGAAAACTACAGCGCTACAGGACAAACCAGCACCAGACAGTCAACCAGGAGTTTACCGCATTCCTTGTGAATGCGGGAAAGTGTACATCGGCGAAACCGGCAGAAACCTTCCCATCCGCATCAAAGAACATCGAGCACATGGTAGAAGAGGAGAATTTGACAAGTCTGCCATAGTAAAACATGTCCACATCGCCGATCATCACATCGACTGGAAGTCTGCCCAACTCATCGCCCTCATCAAACACTGGTACCCAAGGAGGATACGTGAAGCCATTGAGATCTACCGACATGACACCGTCCCACAAGACATCGGGTTTCACATCAGTGACATCTGGCGGCCACTTCTCCACAGCCCTGCACGCTCCACCGACTCAGCCAATCAGCATCAAGACCCTACGCAATCCACTCTTCACACCTGAATGAACGGCATCCAGTATAAATAACCAGCACATCCACCAAGTCCTGCACTCTCTTTCCTGAGGACGACTAGAGCACACTAGTAGAAACGCCGAGAATCCACTCTCATCAATCCTTTTCAGGACCACACATGTTTCTAAAAGAGATTTTTGATACATGGTGTTACCGCAAGCCTAACTCTCTCTAGTGTCTCCACAAATGCAAAAACTTTGTCTGTCAGTCAGGCTATCTGTCTATGTATGAGCAGTGTTTGTTGCGTGTATAAAGTAAGGTTTTATTTAAAGTAGGTAACAGGGTTCCCAGGAAGAGCAGTGTTGTGTGTCGATACTGATGGGTCTACGCACATTAGACGTGCAAGTACCCTGAGTTAACATGCTATACATGGATATAGAAGATAGAAATAGCAAGGGCAGGTCAAAGTGCAAAGAGCCTCTATCAAGTAAGAGGTTGAATCTGAGAAGAGAAAACAAAGGGAAAGTGGGAGGGTGAAATAGCAGGGTTCCCAGGAAGAGCAGTGTCGTGTGTCGACACTGATGGGTCTACGCACATTAGACGTGCAAGTACCCTGAGTTAACATGCTATACATGGATATAGAAGATAGAAATAGCAAGGGCAGGTCAAAGTGCAAAGAGCCTCTATCAAGTAAGAGGTTGAATCTGAGAAGAGAAAACAGAAAGACAAAAGAGAGTGTTCCAAAAAACAATAAAAGAAGAAAATGAGGACAAAGAGAAAAAAAGAAGGAAAAAAAAAGAAGAACATGAAACAAAAGATACAAAGGGAAAGTGGGAGGGTGAAATAACAGGGTTCCCAGGAAGAGCAGTGTCGTGTGTCGGTGCTGATGGGTCTACGCACATTAGACGTGCCTATACCCTGAGTAATATAAATAGAAGAAAAATTATGAGGAAAGATGAAAAATGAGAAGAAAGAAGAAATAAAGAAGAAAAAAAGAAGAAGAAAAAGATGAACACACTGAAAGTGGGTGGGAGGTGGGGAAAATCAGGGTTCCCAGGAAGAGCAGTGTCGTGTGTCGATGCTGATGGGTCTACGCACATGAGACGTGCAAGAACCCTGAGTTAACATGCTATACATGGATATAGAAGATAGAAATAGCAAGGGCAGATCAAAGTGCAAAGAGCCTCTATCAAGTAAGAGGTTGAATCTGAGAAGAGAAAACAGAAAGACAAAAGAGAGTGTTCCAAAAAACAATAAAAGAAGAAAATGAGGAAAAAGAGAAAAAAAGAAGAAAAAAAAAGAAGAACATGAAACAAAAGATACAAAGGGAAAGTGGGAGGGTGAAATAACAGGGTTCCCAGGAAGAGCAGTGTCGTGTGTCGGTGCTGATGGGTCTACGCACATTAGACGTGCCTATACCCTGAGTAATATAAATAGAAGAAAAATTATGAGGAAAGATGAAAAATGAGAAGAAAGAAGAAATAAAGAAGAAAAAAAGAAGAAGAAAAAGATGAACACACTGAAAGTGGGTGGGAGGTGGGGAAAATCAGGGTTCCCAGGAAGAGCAGTGTCGTGTGTTGATGCTGATGGGTCTACGCACATTAGACGTGCCTATACCCTGTATTTTCAAGCCTAGCCCTTGCACATCAAAACAGGATGGATGGTTGGAGGGGGTCAAAATAAGAGGGCGGGAGGGTGGACCCATTTTTATTTTAAAAATGTATGACCATGAATGCTTAATGCCATTATAATAGTTTCATATTGTTTTCTTTTTACAGACTTTTAGGGTTGTAATAAAGATATCCTTCTCTGTGTGCAATGTATTACATTGGTACATGCATTGTTGGGAAATAGTTTAATACTGATCTATTTATCTAACAGGAATGACATATTTAAGGTTATATAATAGTGCCCAGGAGGCTACCAGGCTGCTCTTATGTATTGCAGCACTTTCATGATTGGTTCAAAGTTTTACTAGTACTTTTACAGTTTAATTCTAAACGAGTAGCTTTCTGTAATGGTAATTTGTCATGTAGTCCAAAATGAATAGCGCTCCGCACTAATGACGTCACAAAATCCCAGTATGTCAGATAAACATTGTCTCACACACGTAGTGTACATGTGCACGCGCACACGCACACGCACGCACGTTAGCATGGTTGCAATGTTTGTCTGAGATCTGGTGCATTTTAATCAACTACATCAACAACCTAATTTACTTAAAAAGGAAATTACATGTTCCCAACTCAACAGAATTCCTAATGTTGCCGGTGCTCATAATGTTGTTTGGATCAAGTATTAGAGGGCATGCTATTGAGGTGACCATACATTGAAGAGAAAAGATTAGTCAAACAAAATAACATGATTTTTATAAATATGACAGGGATCTTCTTCAGAAAAATTCAATCTTCACTAATCACAATCTTACTAATTACTATTAATTGTAGGGCATATGATGCATTAGAGCTGTTCATAGGATAAAGGCCCCTACAATGGGTTATTCTTAGTAGCTGGAGTTATGATCAATTGTAGGGCTTTGTGAAATCGACCCCAACACCCGTTGGCTTATCCATCTTATTCAAGCTTTAGTAAGTATATGTATTAGTAATACCATGTAGTTACTGAGGCTATCAACTTAGGGCATGTTTGTTTAACGCACAGGATCCCAGATTTGCAGATCCACCTCCTATGCAGGGTACGCTAAAATGGGATCCAGATCAGCAGAATCCATGATCCTGTGCGTTTGACCCTTAAGCTCTCCTTTCAATCATGGGTCAGCCTTACCTTAACCAGATGAATCATGGCATCCTTGAAGTACACCAGGTCCATATTGGCTCCTCGGATGCTCTCGTTGTACTGCCCCATGAACATCTGAAGTCGTTCCTCCAGGACTTCAAATGACTCCACAGGCTCGTAGATCTTGGGCATGTCAAAGTCTGCATCATCAGGCTCATCTCCTGTCGCTTCTGCTGCATCCCTATGGTTCAGAGGAGAGAATGTCAGTGGGAAGGTTTACATGTCACTGGTTCCTTGCGCCACTGGTAACCAGATTTCATTCCAATAAATGTTTTTACAGGATATGGTCAAATGGATAATTACCAATCCAATTTGTTTAACAAGAAGGAAAGAGATGGAACTCTCTGACCTAAATTGGCATATGAAGACCTTTAACAATTTGACATTACACGTAGTTGGTTGATTGGTTGGTGAGGTCCTGTAGGAGGATGGACCCGCATAGTTCACAATTCAAGGTATTATCATAAATGGGTACAAATGGTTACATCCAGTTATAATACTAGCAAACAGGGAAAAAGACTACATAGAAATGTTCACTGGAATAAGGTTAAGTTCAAGATCAAGATATACAAGATCAAGACAAGATCAGAACAGGATCAAGGCAAGATCAGGACAGGATCAAAACAGGATCAAGACAGGATCAAGACAGGATCAAGACAAGATCAAGACAAGATCACAAGAAGATCAAGACAGGATCAGGACAGGATCAAGACAAGATCAGGATGGGATCAGGACAGGATCGGGATAGGATCAGGACAAGATCAAGACAGGATCAAGACAAGATCAAGACAAGATCAGGACAGGATCAGGACAGGATCAGGATAGGATCAGGATAGGATCAAGACAGGATCAGGACAGGATCAGGATAGGATCAGGATAGGATCAGGACAGGATCAGGACAGGATCAAGACAGGATCAAGACAAGATCAGGACAAGATCAGGACAGGATCAGGACAGGATCAGGATAGGATCAGGACAGGATCAAGACAGGATCAAGACAGGATCAGGACAAGATCACGTGAAGATCAAGACAAGATCCAGACAAGGTAATAATTTACAGTGGTTGGATGGTTGGTGGGGGTCCTGTATAGTGGGAGGGAGGGTGGACCCATAGGGCCTATATAATCGCTACGTTGTATGTAAATATAAAGGCAATACCAGTAGTTTATTTTTTGGATTGTTGGAATTTGTTTCAATTGTTGTTGTTTTTTCATTCACACTTATGACTTGGTTTTGATTCAATAAATTCAACAAACTACAAACTAAGTTAGAATGTTCAGAACATTATAAAATGTAGTAAAGATTTTAAGCAGCTCTAATGGGAAAATAAAACTGCATGTGACTCAGACACACAGGATCAATGTTGGGCTCGAAATGTTGTTTCACGAAGACCTACGATCGATTCTACGACCGATTTCATAAGTCTTGAATGTAAGATATGTTTAAGACCTTGAATAAGTTCGACTTACCATACTTCACACCCATGCGAGTTCCACATCCGAGTAAACCAGGCACAAGTCAAAATGTCAAGGCAGAACATCAAGCTGAGGAAAGGAACAAGATCAAGACAAAATCAAGATTAAAACAAATCCGGGAAAAGATCAAGACAGGATCGGGACAAGATCAGAACAGGATCAGGACAAGATCATGACAGGATTAGGATAGGGTCAGGACTGGCTCAGGACAAGATCAGGTCAGGATCAAGATCAGAACATCAGGGTCAGGACAGGATCAGGATAGGATCAAGACAGGATCAAGACAGGATAAGGACGTGATCAGGACAGGGTCAAGACAGGGTCAGGACAGGGTCAAGATAGGATCAGGACAGAATCAGGACTGGACCAGGATTTAGGTGATAAAGCATACCTGCCAATAGCTGCTATGAATTCTTTGTTTTGCTGGGTCCAACGTTCCTTCTCACCACCCAAACCGTTGATGAGTGCTGAAGCTGAGTTCATCTTGCGCCGACAATTGTCTGCATCATCCAGAAGATCCTGTTAAAAGAAACTAGAACAGCAAAGATACTCATGGCTACTGCCAGGATTATTTTATAGATGAATTTTATTACGTTAAAAAAAACAAAAGAAGCACTGAAAATCTTAATGTGGACGGCCGGACGGGCAGAAACCAGTATTGCATATTAAAAGGGGCTTCTTATAAAGGGCATCTTACCAGGGTTGAAACTAGTTCACGTCTAGTATATGACTTCAGTTTCTGCTAATTGCAGAGACGTCTCTGTGATGGACGTCTCTGAGAAGTGTCCTGAAAATTACGGAGTCTCTGAGGAGTTGCAAGAAATCTGTTTTTTGGGGGAGACATTTTCAAGTCTCCTTGAAGTCTCTGAAACGTCTCCATCAGTTGCAGCAATGACACGGAGACTATTGAATAATATCCATGGCTGCCGATGGCGAGACATCTCCACGATGACTCAGCTAGACATCTCAGAGACCTCTTGGAGACTAGAAAGACTTATGAGATGTTGCAAAGACATCTCCGCAACTCCACTTGACCCTCTTTCTCACAAACGGAGACGACGCCGTGACGTCTCCAACTTATCAGTCGCTGCAGTTGAGGAGACGTCGCCAACTTTATAATGGCTTGGGCTCTCACCGAGGAGACATCTCTACAACATCTCTGAGATGTCTCAGCAACGTCTCATCAACCTTTCAGAGACCCAGGACAATTAACTAGCCAAGTCACTGCAACTGCCTGAAACGTCACGGAGACATCACAGTGACTACTTGGTGATTTTGCAGAAACATCCCCACGACTGTCGGGCAAAGTGCTTGTCACCTTGTCCGGAGACATCGCAGAGATGTGTCCTTGTTGAGAGCGCAAGCCATTTTTATGTTGGAGACGTCTCCGCAACTGCAGACACTGATAAGTTGGAGACGTCGCAGTGACGTCTCTGTTCATGAGACCAATTGTCTCACAGCCAATCTCATGAGTGGCTAATACAATCGGCCAACAACTGAAGCCCAATACTTGAGCTATTAAACTGATGGCCAAAAACAATTACAGAGTTTTCAAAAAACAATCTACATGGTCTTACATGATTGATCATAAAATCACATCATTGATTTTTATTAGATTCAACGTACACTGCACAGTGCCTGCACATATAACCGTGACACACAATCAACAAATAAAATAAAGTAAGTATATCTACAGGATAGTAAGTATAAAGCCACCTTTCAGCATAGAACTAATTGGCAGGGGCTTCGTAGTCAAACTATGGTGGGTACCAGTGAACCATTCATAAGCAATATACATTAGAGGAAAGTTTGGTTGGTAGCCAGTTTTTGCTTAGCAAAATATTCCAATCAGTGCTTAATAGCAGTTCCAGTGGGAATAAGACCTAGGGCCAATTTCATAAAGCTGCTTAAGCAGAACATTTTCTTAAGCGTGAAAAGTTTTCCTTGATCAAACAAGATTACCAACCAAATTTCCATGTGATATTTACTGTTTTGGCTCTTTTCAGTCATTGTTTGCTGAGCATAACATTCACGAGGAGTTTTGGCTAGCATAGTGATTTTTTTTACCAAGGTTTTTGGTGCTTAAGCAAATTTTGGTGCATAAGCAGCTCTGTGAAATTGGCCCCTTATCTGCTAGTTACCTCTGAAAGAAATGTGAATAGTTATTAACCAAATATCGAAAATAGCTAGGCAAGAAAAAACAAAATCTACAAGTACAAATATTCTACTGGACAAAATGTGTGTTAATTAAATCATGTACTTCATAATTATGTAATCTTAACTTTATCACACACCAATTAATTTTTGATCACATCGACATTATATCTGAAAATTGACCTTAATTTAGTAAGAACCATGATTGAATAAGAACTATTCACACTTCATTTGAATGTAAAAATAAAATCTACAGTGTTTAATAAGTTTTACTGGTTTACATGTTGATCACTACACGATTCACACCGAAAGACCGTATGGGATGGTTAAAGAGAAAGCCCTTGATTTCTTCAGTACTACAAAGTATGGTATGGTATGTATGGTACTCTATTTAAAAAAATCTGCATAGTGTTGATTTATTAAATTTGTTCATTTGTATGACTGGGCACCTTGAAATTCACTTAAATAATACAGTGGAATTCTGCTATAACGAACACTGTTATACCGAACATTTGGCTATACCGAACATCATCCTAGGCTCCCAATTTTCATGTACATTGTATAGGCATGTTGAACATTGTTCATTATAATGAATGACGACTATAACAAATAATTTCAGTGCATCCCGGCGTGTTCGTTACAGTGGCATTCCACTGTAATAATAATAATAATAGAATGCTTTTAAATAGCGCATAACACAATCAACATATCATATCTCTATGCGCATATTACTATTATCAAAATATGAGATATACAAGTGGGAAAGAACTTTAACTTTTGCAACGGTATAATAGGAGTGCAATATGATTATATCCATCGATGAAAATAATCTATTTAGACAATTGAAATGTTAACCTTTACTATGTGTTAATCACAGCACACACATGATTACCAATGCAGGTAGAATGACACACACGATATGGAGTTCCTGGACAATTAGCCCATTCTGGTTAGTCTGGTACCCAGCTTCTACAATGAAGTAACTCACCTAAAATACAACTCTTCATATGCTGGGTCTGGGTACCAGATGAACCAGAATGGACTTAAGGTCCGCGAACGCCCACAATATTCATAATTACTGTCGCCGCTTCAAAATTACTCAATTCAATCCATAAATTACAAAATAAACTTTCAAAACTGATCTTAATATACAAAACAAAAATAAACTGAAACTTTCAAGTTAATTATTAGAAGACAAAACAAAATTGTTCTTGAAATCTTGGCAGATCAAAGAAACTACATAGATCTAAAGGGAATTAACAGAGATGTTAACAGGATGCAAATTCGACAAATCTTGACTCAAAACAGCAACAACATAAACTGCATTACAATAATAAGGGGTGCAACTTGCAGCAAATATCCTCAAATGCTGCCCATATATGGACCCTTCCGGCCTGTCAATCAAACTGTGTGCATTGACCAATAGGGCTCCGCGCTTGAGCTATTTATAGAATAAGCCCTTTGTTATCGACAGCTATAGTTACCCGGATGTTCGGACAAACATCACAACGTTTACGTGTAAGTTAATGGGGCCACGTGTGATTTGTTTGTCCGAACTTCTGAATGTGACGTCACGAGCGCGGAGCCCTATTGGAGGATGCCTTTTTAATCAGGTGACCACGAAAGCCTCGGTCAAACGCAGTCACGTGCGTTTTATGTAAAACAGATGTGGGCAGGGCTTAAGAGCAAAGCCGGAATGGTCCATTCTGAAGCTAAGATGGGGGAGGAGGTTGGTGCTAGACTCAGAGTGACCCAAGTTTAAGGTCATAATACATACACAGCCACGAACCCAATTCAGCAACACCATATCGCGCTGAATCATCTCTAAACTACACTTCAGACCCTTCTGACATTATCTGCTTTCGTGCAGCTTCAACTTGCAACGTCCCGTAGTCCCTCTTTATTTCTTCTTATTCAAGTTTATTGTTTACCCTTTACATGATAAAAACCCGGTCGTCAAAGAAATCTTTCTTGTTTGCCGACCAAATTTTTATCGTGCAAGGCGTCTGCACGATAAACCTGTACAAGAAAAAAGATGCAATGGGATGGGATGGGACTGTGGTATGGATATGGTTAAAGCATGCTTATCAAATGATTGAAATGACAATATGTGAAGCATGGACAATATCTAGCTAAAAAGGAGTTATAGACAGTCCTATGTGTCCATTCAACATGTTACTCATGATAATCTTAATATAGACCTTTCTTTTGTTTACAAACATTGACTGGTGGTTGGCAATACTTGGCATGGGCGGCCAAATGTTGCAAATCTTTTTGACAGACGACGTGACCAAATTCAAAATTTTTTGCAAACTTTCCATACCTGTACAAAATACAAAGCATCATTGCTTGTGTCGTTTCCATTACATTCAGCAATATCTTTCAATGTTATGAAAAGTTGTGTACAAATTGTAGTTATTTTTTATGCCTGGCTTTGATGGCTCTCCATAGTTTCCACCATCTTGGTTGGTAAAAACTCGGGCTGTGACGTTGCAAAAGAAAGGTCTATAGAGGGCTTGTAGAAGTTTAACAGCCCCCAGATTCAACATTAGTGTTAATGAAACACAAATGAGTGAAAAGGTTAAACATTTATATCCTCAACAGAACAGATGTGCCAAAAAGAGGATTTCTTTGAATTTGCTTAGCGTTTTCAAATCTTTTAGAGTAATGAACCTATATATGCAGAAACTTTTGATAGCAAAATGTGTCCTACATGTATTACCCAATGTTGCTCAATATTTTGTTCAAAAAACCTTAAATATTAAATGCAATGGTTATGCAAATGGTGACGTACAATCTAACTTCAAAATACTATAAAGTGCAAAAATATACATCATCATCATCATATCGATGAAATAAACTTCTAAAAGGACGGATTTTCTCAAGTTTTGAGGTAACATTCAAGATGAATTATCTAATTCTATTTCACATTTATATACAGGATGGAATGTATAAAAAAAATTTGCATATTGTTTAATAGTAGAAAAAATAGACCATAGGACGGTATTAGTTAAATGGTGGTTTATGAATATTGAACATTGAACAAGCTAGCCAAATGAAAGCAATACAGTGCATATGTCAACTATTTATCTGAATAAATTTGAGCAATTACAACTCAGTCCAAGCCACTTGGCCTAACCGCTTTTTAATTATACATTTACATGTGTTTCGAGTTATAGCAGAATAGCTTTAATATGACGTTGGCCCAATTTCACGGAATCCATTACGGCCTATTTTTTGTGCTTACGGGCACTGCATGCTAAGCGTGAAATCTATTTCATGGAATCTGTAAGCAAGACTTTCGGTTAGCAAAGAATTTCTAGGGTAACCATGCTTATTTTGTGCTAACGCGCTGTGATATATATGCATCCTGCAGAAACGTGAAATACGCTAAGCGTAAGCAATAAAGTCTGCTATCGTAAGCGGATAATTTTTGCTTGTAGAAATGGTTTCCTTGAAATTGGGCAATGGATTACATAATGGAATAACATACATGAGTGTGATGTGTTTTAATTAGTGGAATGGGCGTTCTTTGATGACATGATAAACGTGTGCTTGCCAGGAAATATTCGCTTAGCAAATGTTCAGGTTAAGCAGAAATCTGACATAGTACCAGTTGCAAGCAATGTACATTACATGAGATTTTGACTGGTAACCCGTTTCAGCTAAGCAAGAATATTTCCATGCTTAGAAAGTTGCTGCACTTAGCAGCTCTACTGACAAAATGTGGCCATGTTAATGATGCATGCAATGATGCTATGGAGCCAATGCATGATTCAGGATTAACATTCAGTATGATTTCTTTCATGAATTTTATTGAATGAATTGCACAAATCAGATTGGTCTATGTTTCAAACGCACAATTATTATGGTAAAATGAGGAATTCTCACTGAAGATGAAAAACACATGGACTGATCATGACAAAAGCTTGTATGGAAATGGAAGGGAACGGTTGATACCTCATGTGCATTTTGTCATTGAGCACATGACGTCGACCGTTTCCAAAAAAGCAAAAGAGGGCTCTACTTGATGTCGCAGAGCAAGGCTACACCCCGCAGAATCCAGTGGTCTGGATTTTGGGTCGTCTTGAGGTCAACAGTAGCGATGAACGTCAAGTCCGTCCGGACGGGTTTCTTGTAGATCGGGCACTCGTACATCCGGGGATCCTTACCCCCCGTGCTGTTGATGGCGTAGATGTGGATGACGGGCAGCGGCTCGAAGAGGACTTTGGGCTTGGGCTCGATCAGCCGGATGCCGCGCCGGTCCCAGGAAGCCCCCTCTAGGAACAGTCCGCTGACGTAGACGCCCTCCACCGGTGGCTGGCTGATGTCATCCTTGAAGAATCTTGTCACATCATTGTGGAGGATGACACTGTCCAGGGCCCAGCCTTTGTGGGCACGGGTTACCTCCTGAAAATTAAGATTAGACCAGGACAGGAATGATGAAATTACGAACTATTCATATGAATTCTTCTCCCCTGTGATCAGTTTGAAGGTGGTATTTGAAATTCTTCTATCCTCAAACTCCTCCAAACCTTTCAAAAAGTTATAACTTCCTTTAAATTAAAGGTACAGTACAAGATTGGTAACAAAGCAAAACAGAAACGTTCACAGATTTAGCTTATAATTTACACTTCAAGATGGACTCTGAGCAAAAACAATTTTGCCCGAAATGCTATATCTATTTTTGTCTCAGCAAGAACAAAAACATTTGTTTATTTGTTTCATAAGAAAAAAAAAAGCATTATTTAATATTGATATTCATGGCCAGCGAACAACAGCCTAAGAACAATTGCAAGTGATACACAACACATGGACATTTGGTTGTGAACCCTGTTTTTATTATTAGACAGAAATGCAAATTTTTGTGCTAAGCAGCGCCGTGTAATTGGGGCCATGAACCTATGAGATTCTGGGTATGGGACTGAATACATGACAGTGACCTACCTGTCTCATAGCCGTCAGGAATCCCTGAGGATTAAAGAATCCAGTCATCCAGAAGGTGTTGGGTCGGCCGTCAAAGCACCAGGCGTGGAACTGGCTGTTGCGCTCGATCAGCTCTGAATACCAGAAACCCAACGTGGACGAGGCCCATGAGATCTTCTTCCAGGATTCGGGAATGCGAGCGTCGAACATGCAGTCCAGTGCATCGCGCAGATTCTGTCATGAGGGCGGAGAGAATGAATATTGGACATTTATTATTTCAATCAAGTCCTCACAACTTAACTTACTATCAATTGTAGGACTTATGATGCATTGCAGCCCTACATAGGATATGATGGGTTATCCTTTGCAACTCGAGTTACGATCGATCGTAGAGCTTCATGAAATCGATCCCTGGCTGCCTATACAGGGTGTCCCCCCCCCCCCCCCAAAAAAAAGTAACACTTTGTGTCGAGAACTATTTTATGAAAATTCACTTCAAGATTTAGACATGTGATACAGCCATGTCTTGGCTATCACCATGTACAATTTGAGCAAAATTGGACTGAAATTGAGTGAAAAAAACTAAGACTGAATTTGAATTTCCCAACCTCAAAACCTGATTTTCATCCTTCTTTCATACACATTATGTGTGTATTGACCACTATGCGTGTTATCCTTGCAAATTTGTTTTTAAGGAGTACTCTTTCAATTGGTCATATTTTTGCCAATTTCAGCCCCAATATGCTTAAATTCTACATGGTGATAGCCAGGCATGGCTGTATCATATATCTGAATCTTGAAGTGATAAACAGTTTAATTTTAACATAATGGTTCTCGAACAAAGTGGGTTTTTTTCTGGGACACCCTGTATAAACCAAACTACCAACAACTGCCTTCAGGAACCAACTAAAGTATCAACAACAAAATACAACTTCTAGAGAAAGGGGGGTACATTCAGCCTGTTCTTGAAGAGAACACCTCACCTCATTCATGATGATGGTACCATCGATGGCCAGTTTAAGGTCCGTCAGGGTGTTTCTGACCAGCGTGATGACCCGTTGCATCCGATCGATTTCCTGCTTCAGGAAGATGTTCATCGGCTGAAGGGCGCCCATCTTCACGATCCTTTCTTTGACCTTGAGAGGTAGGTCAGATGTCAAGCAAAGAAAAAGAACATTTTTGGGAGTTTATTTGCTTGATTGAGGGTCAGAATCGTTGGCAGATATCTAAAATGGACTTCACTCCTAGGAAAGTCAAATCCTTGGCGGATACCTTTAGGAAACGATATCTAAAATGGACTTCACTCCTAGGAAAGTGAAATCCTTGGCGGATACCTTTAGGAAACGATATCTAAAATGGACTTCACTCCTAAAAAAGTCAAATCCTTGACGGATACCTTAGGAAGCGATATCTGAAATGTACTTCACTCCTAGGAAAGTCAAATCTTTGGTGGATACTTTTAGGAAACGATATCTGAAATGGACTTCACTCCTAGGAAAGCCAAATCCTTGGCGGATACCTTTATAGGAAACGATATCTGAAATGGACTTCACTCCTAGGAAAGTCAAATCCTTGGCGGATACCTTTAGGAAACGATATCTAAAATGGACGTCACTCCTAGGAAAGTCAAATCCTTGGCGGATACCTTTATAGGAAACGATATCTGAAATGGACTTCACTCCTAGGAAAGTCAACTCCTTGGCGGATACCTTTATAGGAAACGATATCTGAAATGGACTTCACTCCTAGGAAAGTCAAATCCTTGGCGGATATCTTTAGGAAACGTTATCTGAAATGGACTTCACTCCTAGGAAAGTCAAAACCTTGGCGGATACCTTTAGAAAACGAAATCTAAAATGGTCTTCACTCCTAGGAAAAACAGTCCTTCATGCCTTCAACCTGTAACTTCTTCAACACCAAGACCTTCCTCGTGTCAATAACATCCCTTCTGCTAAAAAACTGTAGCAGTTCCTCTTCCCGACCCCTCCACAAGGACTAAATCTACCGTACCTCGAATGGGATGTAATCCTTAGGCAACTTCTCCAGCATGTCGTCGGCCATTCTCTGCACCACTACTTCCCTGGTCTCCCCTCCGCTACCACCGCTGTCCTTGGGCTGGATGCTCAGGATGGTGCTCAGGACCTCTCTAGCAGTGTTGCTCTGATACCTGCATCAAGATAAGATACCGCATTCATCAGCATTGCTGAAGGGTAATCTGGGGCAAATTTCATAAGCACCAAAATCGTCACGTCTCCTGATGAGGACTAGAGCAGGCTAGTCGAAACGTTGAGACCTAATTGCAAGAAGTGCGAACGGTATAGAAGTGCGAACGATATAGAAGTGTGAACGATATAGAAGTGCGAAGGTACGAACGATTATTACATGGTGTTTCCGCAAACCGATCCACATACCAATTGTCACCATGCATAGCCTCAAATCTTTCTTCACCAAAATTGACTTAAACAAAAAAACCTTTGGATTTAAAATCAGCATGCCAGCCAAGACTCCTTGTGAATGTTATGCTCAGCAGACAATTGCTGAATTCAAGTCAAAAACAGTAAACTTCACAAGAAAATTTGGATGGTAATCCTGTTTGAGCACGGAAGACTTCTCATGCTTATTAAAGCAAATTTGGTGCTTAACAAGGAAATGGATCCTGCTTTGCTCCAATAATGGGCTGTTTGGTTTGAAAGCGAGCAATCAATGTGTATGTATACGCCCTCCTCTACGTTGGTTCTCTGAAACGTCATCACAGGGCGGGTTGCTTGATAACATCTCCCGTGGGAGATGCAAGCAGACGACAATGTCTCAAAAACATTGAATAACTTCATTATTAGTCATTCACAAGAGGTATTAGACAATAATAGTGTCAGGATACATACTCTGAACACTACTAGTATTGCTAAAAGTCCAGAGCGTTTATCTTCCCTTAAAGACGAAAGCAAACTACTAAATATTACTGACTGATCTTGTGAAAAATAATAATAATAACAGCATTTATAAGGCACATTTATCTGGAGACCATTCAAAGGCGCCAGTCTAATTGAAAGAGCCTCAGTCTCAAGACGGAAAAGCCAGGACATAAAGTTGTGTTTTTAATCTCTGGGCAAAGAGTGTGGTATTGTGTGTTTCTCTCAGGTCTACTGGTAGGAATTCCAGAGGCGGGGGGCAGTACTTGAAAAGGCCCTGCAACAAACTGCAACTTGCCTGATGACCTCAAGCCTGACCTGATGCTGCGAAACTGTAAAAGTGTTTGTAGATAGGTTGGAGCGGAGCCATGAAGTGCTTTGAATGTGAGTAAGATGATCTTATATTGTATTCTATATTGGATAGGAAGCCAGTGAAGTGTTCTAAAAATAGGGGTGATGTGTACTGATTTCTTGTGGCCAGTAAACGTTTTCTGTGTAGCGTTCTCTGCAAATTTGACATGAGCAAATGTTGTGCTAGCAGCAGTGCTCAGCACATTTGAGTGTTAATATGCAGAACTTACGTGATATCTGCGTGCAAAATAGGGGTGATGTGTACTGATTTCTTGTGGCCAGTAAACGTTTTCTGTGTAGCGTTCTCTGCAAATTTGACATGAGCAAATGTTGTGCTAGCAGCAGTGCTCAGCACATTTGAGTGTTAATATGCAGAACTTACGTGATATCTGCGTTGGGATGGAGCCCAAACACCTCGGGCGTGTCAGAGTTGGGTAAGCTGGTGATGTAGTCCACGTAATGCTGGACCTGGGTGCCCTTGGGTATCTGGTAGCCCTTGTAGAAACAGAAGCTGCTGGTGAACATCTGCTCACTGAACCAGACCTGTCATGAGAGATGGTGATTGTGTTTAGGTACAGTACAGGATTGGTAACATACTCAAATGTTCACAGATTACCTATAACTTTCAGGGTATGAAGATGGTGCTGGTAGAAACATACCGTTAAAATAATTCCGCCTGATATTTATCCAAAAATTAGTAGAACAAATATCAAAACAGTTTTGATCTCGGGGTAAGATCAAAACCATTCTTCATGTTTTATAAGAAAAATTGAGTCGGGTTTTCGCTATTTTCTTGTGACTCAGATGTCCAATTGAGCTCAAATTTTCACAGGTTTATTTTTTCATTTACATACTGGATTAGACAAAATGTGGGTGTCGTTCTGTGACCTTCACCAATCTTGTATTATACACGTTGCCTGTCAACACAAATGCCTCGTTTGGCAAGAGCCGTGATGATGTATAAAGTGACTGAGAGATATTTACCCTTGCAAATGTGTTCAGGAGACGCTTGTCAAAATCGTCCGTCACACGACCACCGTACTGGATCTCGCCGATCATGTAGCGGACAGTCAACCACGAGACGCCCTGGAAAGTACAAAGGCAGATTCAAAAGGTAAAATGACACACAATGATAACCACATAACTAAGGTCTTGAGCAGAAAGGCACTGAAGATAAAACGCAATAGCGTTCCGCACTAATGACGTCACACCACGTGCAACGCGCACACATACTTCCACGCATGCTTCCACTCACCACACGTTTGCACGGCCACGTTGCAATGTTTGTCTGAGGTTCGGTGCTATTTTTAGCGCAAGTGCGCAGCGCTATTCACTGTGTGTATAAAACCTCAAATTTTAACAGAAAATGACCACTGCTTTGATAACAGTGTTGATCTCGGGCCG
This sequence comes from Astropecten irregularis, assembly GCA_963971285.1. Taxonomy (NCBI): domain Eukaryota; kingdom Metazoa; phylum Echinodermata; class Asteroidea; order Paxillosida; family Astropectinidae; genus Astropecten; species Astropecten irregularis. The sequence continues at coordinate 13,418,579 of OZ020246.1, forward strand.
AGATCAAAACTCATGAGAATAGATTTGAAAATACTGTGAGCATTCTTCACTGTTCTCTACAGTTTCCGATGATGACATGAGCTGAAAATTTCAAATCAAATTATGAACAGTCTGCAAATGTTTTGAAACCTTTACCAATCCTGTATTATGCCTTTAAAACATTTTTTGTTCCCACAAATCCTGTATTGTCTTTTGGTTTGTCTATACGTTCTTTACAGCGCTTTGATCTTCTTGTGAAGAAGATGGTCATCACTTTGTCCCTTACCTTTTTGATGTCCATATCATCCAGATGATTCTGCATAAACTGGACGGTGGCCGTGAAGTCAGCTGAGTTGAACTCGTACGGAATATTCCATCCCAGAGGGCCAAATTTCCTTCGCTCCTGTTGTTATTTCAAGACAAATATATGAATTAATACCAGAGAAAGTATCCTAAAACCACTAACAATTCATCTCTGATAATTGTAGAATTTTTTGACAGACTCGGGAATAAGGGCCAATTTCATGGAGCTGCTAAGCACACAAAAATTGCTTAGCACAAAAATGTCTTGCTCAATAAAACAAACCACCGTTACATATTCCATTTTATATTTATGGTCAGCAAATAACAGCCAAAGAACAATCACAAGTTATACACAACACAAGGAAATTTGGTTGTTGTCCACTGACCATGAATATCAAATTAAATTTTTAATGGCGGTTTGTTTTATTGGGCAAGACATTTTTGTGCCAAGCAAATTTGTGTGCTAAGCAGCACCATGAAATTGGCCCCAGTATGCTCTGTTCGTCTTCAGGATGGGTAATGAACAGAGCACACTGTTTGGTGCGTCTATAGAAACCATCATTTCTTCTCTGAACCACGCACTTATACAGAAGAGATTATATGGTGTCACCAGAAACCTACCTTATTTGGTACTTTCATCATGCATAGCTTTAAGTCTTATTTAACATTGTTCAGCAAAAACAATCCCCAAAATATGATTTAAATTTTTATTTTATCTGACCTGCACAACGGTATGAAGCACAGCAGTGGCATACAGCATGGGTTTCCACTGCGGCAAGTTTGATACGTCCAGTTGGTCTTGAGTGATCCCCGCGTAGGTCCTCTTCAAGCCGGCCTTCACACCCTGAGGAGGCTCATTGGTGAACTTGATGCACATCTAAGAAGATGGAACCAGAAAAGACAAGTCAATCAATCAGTGGGGCACCAACATTGCACTCTTTTCGTAGACAGATTTATAGAAGTATAACTTCCTAGCGGTAAAATGTTTTTATTTCTTGTTTAATCAATGAAAGCCTGTAGATCTATACTTGGAACTATTTATAATAGATAAGTATAGACCGATCCCACGGCACTATATACTGTCCTCCATTACTACAGTGTCCCCACCTGCCTTTTGTCTGGCAACAAAATAATTTATGCTCCGCCGCACTCTATAATTGCAGGGTGTACGTCCCATGATTAGGGGATGTACGCCCTGCATATAAAGTGCGACGGACGTAAATAATTTTTTTGTCGGACAAAATATGGGCGGTGACACACCAGTAATGGTGAGAGTTTCCTACCTCCATGGTCGCGCCGTCGGATCGGTGTATTGTTCATTTATTTGTTCGTTAGTTAATGTATCTTGGTTGTTTTTTGGATTATATTAATTTTTTTTTTTTTTTTAATTTTGCAAATTACTAATGCAATTATATTCAGTTTACTTTTCATGACGCCTGTAATTGGCAGATCTCTGGTTTTGAAAAGAGTGGTGGCTTCTGACTGCCAAACGAACAAAGATAATTGACTATTAAGGACACCACCAACAAAGGGCTGGATAGCTCAGTTGGTAGAGCGCCTGTACAGTTCGAATCCCACTCCAGTAAATTGTTCTTTGCTCACCTGTCAAATAAATAAATAAATCACTAATTCTGCCACTCAACAAAAACTTTTTCTTTTTAATGCAAAAGCTCCGTAATGTGACGTCACAAAATCATACAGTTTTGTCTACTGCCCCCATTGACGAAATTCAGACAGTTTCAGTTTTGGGGTAGCTTGCGGGTTGAGCATGTTGAGAGAAAAATCATCAAAAAGACTCTCTTTCTGTGTTCAGTGTGAAATAAATATTTTTTTTTCTCATGTCAAGTAATTTAATGATTATAGTTCTAACAAATAAAGCGAGGTTTGTTGAGTGTTGAAGATCCTTTTTAAACATTGCCGAAAACTGCAAGCATTTTTCGATTGTAATATCTATTAAAGTTTCTTGGTGTGTCGTCTTTATGATTGCCTGACCTGTAAGAGGCTGATGGGGAAGCTGGGATGCACCTCTGTGGTCATCCACAGTCTGAAGGAGTCGTGAACGTTCTCCGTGTCCACCACGGTGTCCATGACCTCTCCGAGGAATGACAGGGACAGATGGCAGTTCTGCAGCAGGACCCAGCCACCGCCGGCCTGTGACTGGCTCATCAGGCGCCTGGCGTGCACCTCCTGGCCTTGCCCCATGGAGATGGAGCGGCACTCAATCTTCTTCTTCTTGGCCAGGCCCTCGATCATGTTGGTGGGATCGCTGCCCATGGACAGGAAGCAGATGAGCGGGGTGCGCATGTCCGATTCCTCCCATGTGCCCTCTAGGTCCAGGATGACGCCCTCTGCGTAGCGCTCACCGAGGGAATCCACTGCAATTCAAGACAGAAGGCAGTACTTCAGTTTTAAGCTGTTAACCCTGGCCACTCACTCATTCACTCATGCCCGTTTTACCGGCTGGCATGTAGGGCAGCAATAAAGGAACGCCACTCCTGCGTGTTCAGGCCAGCTTCTGAACAGTCCTCCAAGTGTGATGTAGGGTTTTGTGCTCCCCTTCCACAGTCTGACGCCAGGGGGCCAATTTCATAGAGCTGCTTAAAGCACTAAAAATGTGCTTAGCAGCAAAAACCTTGGTAAATAGAATCAGCATGCCATCCAAAACTCTCTTATGCTCAGCAGACAATGGCCGAATAAAAGTTAAAAGCAGTCAACATCACATGAAGGAACAAAATTTAGTTGGTAATCCTGTTTGATCAAGGAAGACTTTTCATGCTTAAGCAAATCTTGTGCTTATGCAGCTCTATGAAATTGGGCCCTGGTGTTCTGTTAGCCTAAACCCTCATGGCTGACCATCACAATGTACGAGGGATCATGCATATACCAATACCAATCCCCAAAGCTGAACAAGACTTGAAATACGTCAATAAACAAAACTCACCAATGTACTTCCTAGCTTGGGAGAGAGTCCTGTCAGGACACCAAGACCTGACCAGTAGCAACCTCCTCCAGACATCCAGGGAGTTCTGGTAGCCGTCTGGAATGATCTCATCCTCTGGAGCTTCCTTGTCAAACCAGTGCTTCCACTGCTTCTCATTACGGGCGACCTGTCAGATCAAGAATCATGGTATGAACATGAGGAATGTCAGAGCATATAGAGGACGCTATTTTATCACCAGCTGCTTCTTATACGTCGGTCACATTTGCTCTACGGCTAAATTGGAGTACATGGAATCGAGTACGGGCAAAATATATTAATTTTCGAATACTTTTTATCGAGTAAGGGCCAAGTACATTTTATTTTCGAGTACTATTTATCGAGTACGGGCCAAGTATTTGTCTGTACTCAAGTTGTACTCGAGTACGAGTACTCCAACACTGATTAACAGTATCTCTGACTTGCTAGTATAAGGTCCTACCTGATTTAGGATGTCACTGAAGTGTTTGAGTTTGCTCAGCTCCACCAGATTCAACCAGGTAATGTCCAGGATCCACTTACTGGGCTTGGGAGGGCAGGCGTTCAGATCCAGGGAAGCACCACCTGTATTTGATAACAAGCATCAGAGCAAAAGAACCAATGAATGGATGGGCAGTCACCAAGTGTTACTGAGCCTTTTATGCTAGGTTCCCACTCTCATGCGATCCATTACGAAGGTCAAGATTTCAATCGTGGGAACGTAGCATTAAAGGGATTTTCAATTTGCTATGAACCTAATAACTCAATTTTAATTTCACGCCGAAGTTTGAAAGACATAAACTTGCGTAAGCTCTGGGACAACAAAAAACCTACCTTTGATGAGGGTGCTAAACTCTTCATGCTTGACTTTCCCAAGCACCATATCAACCTTCAGGGTCAGTAGTATGGTGAACATCAGCTTGTCGCTCTCGTACAGACCACGTGCGGCGTACTTGAAGACGGCATACGTCATAAAATCAATGATGTTAGCAATGCGCTTGCTTGTGATGGGACTCTTGGCCGAGCTGTGATGCAAGACAAATTCAAAATCAAGTCTCGTGTTACGTTCAAGAATAGGTTTCTGAGGACAAATACAAAATTTGGTTGGCATACCAGTTCAGGGGTCGATTTCATCAAACTCATCGTAACCTACTATCAATCGTAGGACAATTGCAGCCCTACGTATGATAGGCCCCTTACGATGGGTTATCCTTCAGACCCCAGGGGTGTGTTCCACTCCAGCTAACTACGCGCACGGCGCACAATGTGCACCACCATTTTCAAACCGGAACGCGCTGTTTGCCAAACATGAACACAACGTTCGCCTAACATAGCTAACGGTGTAGAGGAGGTGTTTGCTGAAGTTGGCTCACTACATTGAATGAAAGATGGACGTAATACGCAACACATGTTCACCATTTGTTGCATGTGCGTTCCACTTCAAAATCCAAGCATAACGCAAACGGCGCGAACATGTTCGCATATGTTCACACAAGCGGAACGCGTCATAGGTATTATAGACCTCTGCCAGTCAACATCCAACAATATTATAGTGCCTATTATAGTTATAGTACACATAGGTCGGACCACTTGGCTTGCATTGCATAAGACCTTGGTTCACATCTTATACTATTATCCAAAGAGCAGAGGCTTGCCAACAAAGCCCTTTTCCAAACTTCGGCTCTGACTAAGGCTTCGGCTCCTTTTTGTGAATCCATTTTAAAACAATGTATCAAAATAGAGTAGTATAAATAGAAGTAGATACTCTATTTTGAACAAGAAAACAGAGCTTCAGCTTCAATGAAAAGCCACAACCTATTTTCAGGATATGGATGACAGAAGCCAGAGCCTGAGCCAGGTTTAGAAAAGGGCCCAAGCTTCCTACTCCAGCAGACACAACCACACTCCGGAGGCCACTTACTTTGACATGGACGTATCAAAGAGGCCCAGGAACTGCTTGAGCGATGTCTGGTACATGACGTTCACCATGCTCATCTCAGTGATCAAGAAGTACAGGATACTGCCTCTGTTGGCCACTGTCAAGGGGAAAATAATCAAGTACACAAGTTATTGAAAAGTGAACAAAGGAAAATTGACTGGAGCGGGATTCGAACCGGCGACCTCCTGAATACCATACAGGCGCTCTACCAACTGAGCCATCCAGCCCTACATTGGTGGTGACCCCAATAGTCAATTATCTTTGTTCGTTTGGCAGTCAGAAGCCATGAAAACACGCACACACCACCATACCCCAGGGATCGTTTCAATGATACACGCACAATGCTGCAACCTGGGAATGGTACATGGGGGATCACTCAAAGAGGATACGGCTTTTTAATTATTACATTAATAAAATAACCACAAGGGAAACTGACTGAATTTCAGTTTCCCTTGTGGTTATTTCATAAGTACACAAGTTGTTACACATGTAACACATAATGGGCAACACCAAGTTATTAAGTCAAACACTACGTGATGCAAATGGTCATCCTTTTATACCTGGTCTGAACTCCTCTCTGGCCGTATTGATCTTGACCTCCGTCTCGGCAGCTACCTGGAGTTTCTGGCTGACCTCCTCAGCGGTGGTCTTGGTGTTGGACAGGACAGTGATCAGGGACTCATCATCCACCAGCGAGCCCTGGGTGCTGGTCAGGCGGTAGAGCAAGTTGTCCTCCAGCTCCTTCATCTTGCGCTTGTTGCTGGTGACGTCTTCCACCAGCTTGGTACGCTCGGCTTCTAGCTCCTGCAGGATGGCAAAACGTAAGACCCCGATGACAATTTCAGCTTCATATGGAACAATCAAAGCTCCTTCAGCAATCAAAACCAACCCCTTCCACCCAGGTTTCTTTCCACCAGCCAGAATTATCAGACACCGGTTAGCGCAGAGTTCATCTGGCCAGGCCATGTGTGCAGGGAGCGTGGCGTATAAACATTGCCGACCCACAATGGTTGAACATTGCCGGACAATAGCCTGAGTTCCTGGCTAACGTTATCGGTGTCACAGCATCGAAATTCGGAGCTCAAAAATTGCAATCTGCTTGAAAAAAGACAATCTACTCAAATGCAAAACAGGGGGTAGTTTCACCACAATGAGCCCATTTTGGGGGACAATAAAGGTTCATTGAACCTCCCCTTCCAGACAATACCCCATTCAATGCAATTCAATGGAAATAACCAACAATCATCACATTGATGCAGCATACCGAGGAACTGCTATTGAGGTTATTCACGTGACGTCATTGGCCGTCAAGCACAATGATTGCACAAGTGTAAACAATACGCTTCAGTGCACATGCAGCGTACAGTGTCGTATGAGTAACCATGGACAACATAGAAAAGCTTGACGGCCGGTCTATCGATGCTTCCCGGGCAGAAGGGGTTAACACACTGTTTTTATTACAAAACTGCAAGGCTCCAGGAACAGACAGATTCTCTAAGATCTGAATTCAATCTTCTAAAGTCACATTTTTATTTTGCTTAAAGAGACGCAACAATCTAACACTCACGTTCTTCTCAGTCAGGATGACCCGTCCCAGCAGTTGATCTTCCAGGCCTTTCATGGTGACGGTGAAATCGATGATGGACGTCTTGGCAGAGACCTCCGGGGTGTAGGCAGGATTGGGCAGCTTGGTGGTGATGTACAGACGGAAGCCGTCCATCACATCCACCTCTTTGTCTCCCACTTTGACCTGTTTTAGGAAGAAAAAATCCAAATTAAAGTGTTGCCTCATTGATACCCTGGTCTCCTTGTTGATACAGATGCCTTCCGTTTGTGTTCCATCCTGCCAGGATTTGGTTATCAATATGCCATTCCGTTAAGGTCAGCTGACTGAATGTGGTCAGCAGACAAATAACTCTCTCCCCTGAGGACGGCCAGAGCACACTGGTCGCAACATCGAGAACTTACTCTCGTCAGTCCTTCTCAGGACCACACACCTACAAGAAGAGTGTTATTCATGGTGTCTCCGCAAGCCTTACCAAAAAAATAATTGGTTTGTGATTATACCAAGCCAGGTCACCTTTACTTAAAGGCCTCGTTGGGAAGGTCAGCAGAGGTTGGCCTAGAGAATGGAATATGATTGTCTGGCATACAAGGCTGCCTTTACTTAGACAATTAGACACATGGTTGGAAATGTCTGCAGGGGTTGGCCTAGAGAATGGAATATGATTGTCTGGCATGCAAGGCTGCCTTTACTTGGACAATTAGACTCATGGTTGGAAAGGTCTGCAGGGGTTGGCCTAGAGAATGCAATATGATTGTCTGGCATACAAGGCTGCCTTTACTTAGACAATTAGACACATGGTTGGAAAGGTCTGCAGAGGTTGGCCTAGAGAATGGAATATGATTGTCCGGCAAACAAGGCTGCCTTTACTTGGACAATTAGACTCATGGTTGGAAAGGTCTGCAGAGGTTGGCCTAGAGAATGGAATATGATTGTCCGGCATACAAGGCTGCCTTTACTTGGACAATTAGACTCATGGTTGGAAAGGTCTACAGGGGTTGGCCTAGAGAATGGAATATGATTGTCTGGCATACAAGGCTGCCTTTACTTGGACAATTAGACTCATGATTGGAAAGGTCTGCAGAGGTTGGCCTAGAGAATGTAATATAGTTGTACGGCATACAAGGCTGCCTTTACTTAGAAAATTAGACACATGGTTGGAATGGTCTGCAGAGGTTGGGTATGAGATGGAACCCTGCTATTAAGGGCTTCCTTCATCCAGATCATTTATAGTCCCAATCAGATTGGTCTATTACCTTGAAGGTGCTTCCACTCTTGATGAAGTTCTTCTCCAGGATGTTGTCCAGAGCCGGATCCAGCTCCTCTGAGATGTCTTCAATCATCAGAGGTCTACCGAGAGACAGGGAGTCCTCCAAGTGCGTCCTGAAGTACTTGTGATTCAGGGAGGTCAGCTGCAATTTTTGAAAGGAGGGAAGTTTATCGGTATTACTATACAAATTATTCTTGGAGGCTAATGTCCAAGCATACATCGTGGCAGCACATTGCCGTATCTACCTTCGAGCGATACTACTTCGGTCTCCTGATGGCGATCCCTCAGGCAGCAACGCAAACCATCACCATCTCAGCAAAATAACGATCCATCTGAAGCAACCACGTGTTATGTGGACACCCTACTGGGCAAGTCCTACCAGAAGATTCGCTCAAAGAGAGAATCCGCCCAGCAGGATTACTTGCAGGGAATCCAGCCACATGACCGTACAGTCACATACGGCGCTCACGTATCATGCAGGTAATAGGTCTCATCTGACACTCCTCGGGTAACCTCTCGTAAGACACACGGTCCAACCAGCGGTATCCAAAGATCCTCCTCAGAGACCCAGTATCGAAGACATTGATTCGCCTCCCAAGACCCCAGTAAAAGTCCATGTCTCACAACCGTAGAGTAAGACAGGCAAGACCAGGGACCTGAAGACCTGAATCTTTGTACTCTAATACAGATGACCAACACTATCAGTCAGGCAAAGCGTAGAGTAACTCTTCTGGAGTTGGACTTTGAAGACAGCTCTAACCGCTGTCTACAGGACCTCACCTTGATGACAGCTGATCACTATTAAACTAACCTGCATCTCATTCTTGGCTTCTCGGTTCTTGATCCAGATCTTGCCCTGGCCCTGAGGGTCGATCAGCAGTGGGAAGCGGGAAGCCTTGGTCACAATGATACCATTCTGTATGGACAGCTCATCATTGGGCAAACCCTGCATGTTCCACTCGGCAATCTAAGACAAGGAAGAGGGGAGAAACAGATGGATGTGAACCAACTCCCGTTTGCTTTTTCAGAACCCCCAATCCCTTCCACCCTTGAAAAAAGACTTGGGACTTACAGTGGGGTTATCCACCAGCATTTCAATCAGGTTGATGTTGGTGCTGTAGGGGATCTTCCGAGACTTCAACTCCTTCTTCCACTCGGTGATCAAGCGGGTGCGGAACTCCTGGTTGAATGGGCCCTCGTAGGACAAGAAGCCAGTGGCCAGCAGCACGTCCCCGACCAACCTGAAGAAAAAGAACAATCAAGTCAAAAATTTCATTGATGTTATCCTGAGTGACATCCAAACCTCATCGATCTTGCAACACAAGATAGAATTTTAACATTTTTGTCCTTGGTGTTTTAAGAATTTGGTCTAGATAAAAACAGAATCAGGACAGGATCAGGACGGGATCAAGACAAGATCAAGACAAGATCAAGACAAGATCAGGACAGGATCAGAACAGGATCAAGACAAGATCAAGACAGGATCAGACAAGATCAGGACAGGATCAGGACAGTACCAGGACAGGATCAGGACAGGATCAGGACAGGATCAGGACAGGATCAGGACCAGGACAGGTTCAAGACAAGATCAGGACAGGATCAAGACAAGATCAGGACAGGATCAAAACAGGACCAGGATTTAGGTGATAAAGCATACCTGCCAATCGCTGCTTTGAATTCTTTGTTTTGCTGGGTCCAACGTTCCTTCTCACCACCCAGACCGTTGATGAGTGCTGAAGCTGAGTTCATCTTGCGCCGACAATTGTCTGCATCTTCCAGAAGATCCTGTTATTAAAAGAAAACAGATGTTCTCAACTGTTAAAATAAGTCAACGCTGAGTCAACGCTTTCATATCACTTTTGAATAACAAATGACACATATCTGAAAAGCTTAGTTCCTCAGCTTTCATTTGATACCATTCATATGATACACACTTCTAGCATGAATGAGTAAAGACAATATGAAGCAAGGCTATCAAAAAGTTGTTTGCCCAACATCGGCTGAATTTCAAGGAAATAACTACTTTCTTTGATAGAAAGTACATTTCCTGCCCTTTCAAATGATGCCTCAGTTAGGAAAACTGAAAACCGAGGTACAAGATTTTACTGTAGTATGAAGTGGATATCCTAAGAGCCGTGTACATGACCCTGACTACACTGAAATATCAGCTGCTCATTTACTTAATACAAGAACAAAAACATCACACCACATAACACCTGTTTTGCACGACCTTAATTGGCTTTCAGTTAATTACAGAATTCAATTCAAAATACTTCTGCTGACATTCAAAGCCCTCCATGGTCTCGCGCCATCTTACATCCGGGACATGTTGCACTACCGCAATTTAAGACCTGGTCTGAGGTCATCGTCATCTTCTCATATTCTGTCTGTTCCCAAGACTCCTCTGGCAACCTATGGCAACAGGGCTTTCTCCAGCTTTGCACCGCATCTCTGGAATTCTTTGCCAGACGAGTTGAGGGATGAAAATGATCTCTCACGCTTCAAACTCCATCTAAAGACACATCTTTTCAATCTTGCTTTCCATCTTTAACCTTCCCAGACCTGCGCCTTTGAATGGTATTATCCAGAAACTGTGTGCATTATAAATGCTCTATTACTTTTATTATTATTAAATCATGGGTACAGGAATGTGTTTTTTTCAATTTCATCCCCACCTGTTTCTTCTTCATGGCAGCATCATACTCAGCCTGGGCTGCGTCCAACTCCTTCTGCTTCTCGTCCAGTTGCGCCTGGGCCTTAGCAAGATCCTTATTGGCTACCTCTAGCCTGGCTTCTTGAACCACAAGATTCGCCTGTCAAAGAGATGAAAAAAAGAACATTAGGTTTAATAGTATTTGACCTACCCTCCACAACATCAGATTAAGTATAGCTGTTAAGCACAACAAAATTGCTTAGCACAATATGTCTTGCTCAATAAAACAAAACCACCATTGAACATTTGATATTCATGGTCAGCAAACAACAGCTATTGAGAACAGTCGCAAGTGATGGATATTTGGTTATTAATCCTGTCTTTCAGTAATTGGTTAGCAAATTTTGTATGCTAAGCAGGGCCGTGAAATTGGTCTCAGGACCACATCCCAAATCTTTGGCTGTAGTCACAGCTCTGTGAGTCTCGAGGAAGGACTGGAAGTCACCGGCTAGAGGCTGTCATAGGAGCATTCAGTCTTGACGCTAAGGTAGGTACTGGGAATCATCTGGGGCCAATTTCGTTGAGCTGCTTCAGCACAAACAATGGGAGACTTTGGAGAACCGGTCTTCAAGTCAACAGCGCACGCACAACAGCGCAGGCGCAAAACAACGCACGCAAGCTCACAATTGCGTGCACGTGCGCTGTTGACTTAAAGACCAGGGGCCAATTTCATAGGGCTGCTTAAGCACAAAATTTGCTTAAGCATGAAAAGTCTTCCTTGATCAAACAGGATTACCAACCAAATTTTCATGTGATGTTTACTGCTTTTCATTCATATTCGGCCAATGTTTGCTGAGCATAACATTCACAAGAAGTTTTGGCCAGCATACTGATTTTATCTACCAAGGTGTTTTTGTGCTTAAGCAAATTTTCTGCTTAAGCAGCTGTATGAAATTGGCCCCTGTTCTCCAAAGTCTCCCATTGCTAAGGCATGAAAAGTCTTCCCTGATCAAACAGTATTATCAACCAAATTTTCATGTGATGTTTACTGCTTTTGACCTGTATTCGGCCATTGTTTGCTGAGCATAACATTCACAAGGAGTTTTGACTGGCATACTGATTTTATTTACCAAGGTTTTTGGTGCTTGCTTAAACACATTTTGGTGCTTAAGCAGCTTTATGAAATAAGCCGCCGTCCAGCAAATGCCCCAAATCCAACCACAAAAACCTTGAACATCAAAATGATAGCACATTTGTGTTTGGCTCTTGTGACGTGGTTTACTAGGTGGCAAGGCAGCACCCTTTCCTTAGCCTGGAGCTACCGAAGGGGGTCTGGGAATTGAATGTTTCTTTCCCCTTATGCCTGCTTACCTTGAGGGGAAGGACCTCTCTGTTGATGGTATAGAAGAAGGCCATAGCCTTAGTCCAGGAGCACAGACCGGCAACATTACCACAAACCTGCCAAGAAAAAAACACAATGGCCAAAACGGAAGAAAAGACGGTCAATTCCAAAATTAAGAAACTCATTTTTTATTTATTCATTCATTCATTTTTTACACATTGGCAAGGGGATTTCAATAAACTGATATTTAATCAATACATAGGATAAACTGATGCAAACTGCTCATCGGTCAAAATAATAACCTGAATGCTTGGAGTTAGGAGGCTAACAGATTATAATAATAATAATAATAATAAACAATATTTCTATAGCGCCTTATACAAAAGTTTCAAGGCGCTTTATAACAAGAGTAAGAGTAAGAATGCTTAATGATGCATCTGAAAAGTGAAGGAATACAAAAGATTTGTTTTTCACTATTAATGCATTATCGAAGCTGAACATTTCAACTAGGATTAGCAAATTAAAAAAATTGGGTGGGAAAAAGCCAAGAATATGTTTCATGAGCAGTAATTACACACTAAATTAAAATTAAACAAACCTTTCTGTCACTTGTCAGGAAATATTTCCATATTTCTTTCTTACCTTCTTTGCGGTTTCCAAGTTGTAATCGTCTGAGTCTAGATACGGCGCCAGAAGTTCCACAGTCTCACCGTTGATGGAGTCCTTGGGGAATTTCAAGAGAGTGCCCAGGAATCCACCGCCACCCATCAACTGCAATATGACAACAAGGTAGGTACCCAGTTGAACCCATCTAATCAACTCATTAGGACATGTCAGGAAGATATGCCCATGAACCCACAACCACCCATCAACTGCAATAACACAACAAGGTAGGTACCCAGTTGAACCCATCTAATCAACTCATTAGGACATGTCAGGAAGATATGCCCATGAACCCACAACCACCCATCAACTGCAATATGACAACAAGGCAGGTACCCAGTTGAACCCATCTAATCAACTCATTAGGACATGTCAGGTAGATATGCCAATGAACCCACAACCACCCATCAACTGCAATATGACAACAAGGCAGGTACCCAGTTGAACCCATCTAATCAACTCATTAGGACATGTCAGGTAGATATGCCCATGAACCCACAACCACCCATCAACTGCAATATGACAACAAGGCAGGTACCCAGTTGAACCCATCTAATCAACTCATTAGGACATGTCAGGAAGATATGCCCATGAACCCACAACCACCCATCAACTGCAATATGACAACAAGACAGGTACCCAGTTGAACCCATCTAATCAACTAATTAGGACATGTCAGGAAGATATGCCCATGAACCCACAACCACCCATCAACTGCAATATGACAAGGCAGGTACCCAGTTGAACCCATCTAATCAACTCATTAAGACATGTCAGGAAGATATGCCCATGAACCCACAACCACCCATCAACTGCAATATGACAACAAGGCAGGTACCCAGTTGAACCTAAAAGTGGATCCATAAGATTGCCTCTCAAACCTGGCCTCTACCCAGTCACCTACCTTTAGTGAGTGGCCCCAAGATGCTTTGGGACTTGGCCTGTCAGGGTCCATTGACACCGGTTCAATCTTGACCTGGAAGAGCAGCAGTACGCAGTCCATGATGCGCTGGATGAGCGAGGGTGGCTTGCCGAGCTTACGCACGGTGGAAATATCGGCCGGCTTGATCGTATTCAGGGCAGCCTCAGCCTCCTCCAGAGCTGGCTTAGCTGCCTCCAGCTTGGTTAGAGCCACAGCCTTGTCCGCCTGGTGAGAAAATGATTGACAACGAAAATAAGGTCACTGAAGGTGAGGTTTTGATGAAATGAGGTATGTAAGATTTGAACTTGGTTGTTCATGGTGGAGAGACTAGAATTGGGTAAGACTTGCGGAGAGACCATGTATAACACTCTTCTTGGAAGGTGTGTGGTCCTGAGAAGGACCGATGAGAGTAGGTTCTTGACGTTCCAACCAGTGTGCTCTGGTCGTATGACCATGAGCAAGCAGCAAGCAGGCTTGGTGGTCGGAGATTTCAGGGAGACAGAGCAATTGAGAGAGAGAGAGAGAGCTGTATCATCATACTTACATTGATGTCATCTACAATGGCCTGAGCTTTGTCCTTGACCTTCTGCACCTGGGCTTTGACCTTCTCAGCTGCTTGTGCCTTCTGGGTGACGGCAGCCAATACCTGTAAGTCATGAAGTAAAAGAGACTTAGGCTGCATCCAAATCTGTTGTCTAGAGCTAGGTCCAGGTTTTTGCTACATTGGAAATACACAGAGACACCAGGACAATAGACCTAGCTGTAGCTGTGGAAGCCCGTTTTGGAGCAACTCCTCGGAGCTGCAGTGAACTTCCAAAATCAGACATTGATTCTATGTGAAATGTGAAAAAGGAGGAATGGTTGGCAGCTATGTACGTACCACTTCTGCCTCCTTGGATGCTACGGCAAGCTCCTTCTCCTTGACGGCTAGCTCTTTACTGAGCTCTGCCACTGACTGGGATGCTTCCACCAGCTTGTCCAACCCCGTGGTCATGCGCATGGACAGCTCGTTGATCTCACCAAACTTCTGGGCGTAGATGTTCTTGTAACCAGAGATAAAGGACAGGTAGGACTTGGGGGTGACGTGGGTGGCCCGACGGAATCTGGAGGAGGAAGATATGAGAAGTAATCAATGAAATGCATCGGTTGCATCTGCAGGGACCCAAAGACTTGGTCAACATCAAGGATAGAGATAGGTTATCCCACTGATTAGTAGGGCATCTAGAGTCTTTCTTAAGTCTTGGCTAGGCTGGGGCATATAGCATCAATAAGATTGTGCCATTTGATTAAACTCTCCCCACCTGTTGTGGGTTCGATCTACTAGTTCATATCTACCCCAGTACACTTTACTTTTAGTGGAGGTATGTGGAGGAGATTCAAAACAAGAAGAGAAAATAAGCCCCACAGACATTTTGACTTTTAGAGCCTTCCTAAGTACTTCCTAGATGGCTCATTTTCAGGACGTGAATGAAGTACGTCAGACCATGAAGTGAGTCCTTCAAAGATCCTAAGATAAAACTACCAAATGTTGACAAGTTATTTCCTCTTACCTCTCAAAGTATTCAATGCAGGACTCAGCCACCACGTCCTGAATGGTTCCCATGGCCTGCACCAGCTGCTTTTTAACTGGATCAGTGCAGGAGATCTCAAACGATGACAGGAAGTGGTCGGCCACGGCAATGAGGGCGTCCTTCGGCCATCGGCTGAACCAGTCCACGGTACAGCCCGAGATCAGACCGGGAAACTTCAGGGCACGGTTGCGGAACTTTTCTCCAACCTGGGCGTTGGTAAAAGCAGACGATTTGAATCTCAAATTCATTTTCTTCTCTCATTCTTAATTTATTTGGCCTTTTCGAAATCAGGGCTGACAAAAATGAAGGACAGTAAAAAAAAGAAAACCACACTGGTAGAACAGTTTGCGATTTTTACACCCTAACACATCTTTCTATTGTGTCAACCTGTTCTATATCTATATAAGTCTACAATGCGTCCCTTTATGGAGTACTGCAGCCATATCTGGGCTGGGGCTCCATCCTGTCATCTGGAGCCAATTTCGCTAACGCTTTGCGAGCATCGCTAAAGCCTAAAACCATCGCTAAACATAAAATCGATAGCTACTTTGCTTAGCAATTTTACGTTTAGCGATGGATTTGGGCTTTGGCGATGATCGCAAGACGTTAGTGATATCGGCACCTGGCCTTGTTAGACAGAATCCAGCAGTGAGCCATCAATTTGGTGAGTCTTGGTTCGGCCTCATCTTCGGAACCCTTATCACACCGCTGCTCTGTGGCCTCACTGGCCTTATTTTATAGGTACTATTATGTACGATGCTCCATTGGTATCTCTGCCTTGGTTCCCCAAGATCGTCCCAAGGCTTGAACCACACGTTTCTCTGCACGGTTACACCTATATGCAGTTGTGGCTCCCAAAGCCAATACTGTACGCTACTCTTCAAGCTTTTTCCTGAACACTGCTGCACTATGGAACTCTCTACCTGCAATCTGTTTCCCTCACTCTTATGACTTGTCCCAGTTTAAGCGTAACATAAACACACATCTCTCTTCCTCTTAACCTATTATGCTCAGTTTTCTCTTCTATTGCATTTTCTATTCAGCCTTCACCTTGAGTGGCCTTCTGGGGTCTTGTGTTGGCTG
Source organism: Astropecten irregularis (assembly GCA_963971285.1). Taxonomy (NCBI): domain Eukaryota; kingdom Metazoa; phylum Echinodermata; class Asteroidea; order Paxillosida; family Astropectinidae; genus Astropecten; species Astropecten irregularis. Next base: position 13,434,824 of record OZ020246.1, read on the forward strand.
ATTTACATACAAAACAAAAAAAGCCTAAAAGGGACTTATTGATCAAATATAAACATAACCAATGATTTTAATAGATACGACAGGTGACTCACGGGAGAGAAGCACAGGACGACGTGAAGATTCTGCCTGGAGCGAGTGATGAAGTAATCATAGAGGTTCTCCGTGGTGGGCGGCCGGCGTGGGTATTCCTTCTTCATGATGGGAATCAGCTCCTGCTGGATCTCGTCTATCTCATCACGAGCAAAGAGGTTGGAGACCTGTGGCGAATCAAACAAGGGTCCAAGAATGAATCCCCCTGATAATAAATGACAGGCCTCACCTTGATGTCCTTGTTAACTGTTGACTTATTGGTTGAGGACAAGATATTAATAAAAACAATTCAACTTAAACTCTTCTCCATATCATTGACGGCAGTCAAACCATTGTTCGTTTGTTTGTAGTTGTAGGGCTACTCCAATGAATTAAGTTTGCCTGTCTGAAACCAAAATCTGAATTGGGTCGACCTAGGGTCGCTCCTCATCTATTTAGTTCGGCGCGACGCTGGCACGCCTGTCTGAACGGGGGTCAGTTAGTCAGTTCCAAGGGAGCTTCGCTCACGTCGAGTGTCTTGTCATTGTCATTGTGTCACATTGTCACTACCACAGTGTCACTGCCACACTGTAACTGCCAGTGTCATATTGTCACTGTCACTGCCATGGTGTCACCATGTCATTGCCACAGTGCCACACTGTCACATTGTCACTGTCACACTGTCACAGAGTCATGACTCACCTCTCCAGATGACAATACGTTGTTGAGATATTCCAGGAAGCTCTCCTCTTTGATCTCATTGTCAGTGAAGATGAATGTGATTCCCTTGCCTTGTTGCCCAGCTGTGCGATATAGAACCTTCAGATCTTCCATGAGGTTGGACTGGTTGTAGGATCTGAACAGGCAATACCAAGAAAAAAACAAGAACTGAAAAACACTTCTTTTTCAGGGGTTATAACTCCATGTGGTTGCTTTCAAACCAAACTTACTTTCAATGCATAACAATGTCTGATATTAATATACAAGGAAAAACTGCTGCAAACTGCTCATCAGCCAAAATAATGACCTGAAGTTTTATCAAATGCTTGAAGTTAGGAAGGCCTGACGCGTTTCGGTCCTAGCACGATCTTAAGCCTTCGATAAAGATCCTGCTCAGTTTGTTTTAAGCAAGACTTGTTCTACTTTCATGTACTTAGAAGCCGTGTGAAATTGGACTTTAGTAGCTAATTTTAGTGATAATAAGAAATATCAATTTTTTTAATATGGCAGCTTTCTGTAAATTCTGTCAGGTACCAATGTGTCCAGCAGAATCTAAGACAGATCTCAAATTATGTTTCAAAGACAGCCAGCCTTTCATTTGTATAATAAAGCTCCTTCTTACCGAGTCAGTGTGATTTGGAAGGTCTTGTAGCCGGCAATGAAGGAAGCGATCTTGGTAAGACTCTGTTTGCCAGAGCCACCCACACCGACCAAGAGGGCGTTGCCTCGTGGCGTTCTGATAATCCTTGAGATCTGAAGAAGAGAAGACACAAATCCAGAATCATTATCCCTGGTCATTGGGCTACGTTAACATTCCCGAACCCATATCAGCTCCCTTGGGAGTATACAGCCCTGGCTGCTGTAAGCGCAAAAGGGTTAATCAAACCTAATCAAACCACAAAGCCATCTCTACCCTCACAGGTACCCATTTACTCCTGGGTGAAGAGGAGCAATATGTGACAAAGCAAAGGACGCAAGTACCACTAGCCCATGGCTGGATTCAAACCCATGATCTGTAGATTGACCACAAGATCTTGAGAACGACAGGCCATCCCACGAGGCCACGACACCATGAAAAACAATTCACTACTTGTTCAAGGAAATCACCATCAGGACAAAGGGACAAAGTTAGTACCTTGGGTCTAAATAAATGAAGTGAAGCTACAGCTTGTAAACATTTACTGTCAATGGGTTTGTCTACTTTCTAGGGAGGGAGTGTTGCGAGCACTAAAGTAAAGTCGATTTTTGTAAACAGAGAAAGTTCCTAAAGGGATCTTCGCTTCTTGTGCTATCAACTTAAGCTCTCCTTTCAATCATGGGTCAGCCTTACCTTAACCAGATGAATCATGGCATCCTTGAAGTACACCAGGTCCATATTGGCTCCTCGGATGCTCTCGTTGTACTGCCCCATGAACATCTGAAGTCGTTCCTCCAGGACTTCAAATGACTCCACGGGCTCGTAGATCTTGGGCATGTCAAAGTCTGCATCATCGGGCTCATCTCCCGTTGCTTCTGCTGCATCCCTGTGGTTTTCAGAGGAGAGAATGTCAGTGGGAAGGTACAGGACGTCCTAGAGTTTGATCATGTTGACTTTTGTCTTGGTGGCCTCTACAAGCTGACTTGGTGCCCATTGCTCATTGCTCTGGTGCCCTGAATTTGAACGTCAGAGAGACCGTGGATGCAGCTGTCTTGGCATCAAGGTATAGACCCACCCAGGGTTTGATCATGTGCACTATTGGGAGCTTTTGCCATTCCGTCTAGGATGGAAGTTGTGAGATTAATGTTTACCTCATGAAGTCCACAAAGTAGCGGCTGGGCTCCACGTAGCTCTGCAGTTGCTCCCCTAGCTCTTCACCGATAACTCTGATCATTGTTTTCTGAAACCACTCCGTGTCCTGGACAAAAAAGAATTAGAAATTGTTTTTCAAATTAAATTGTCATAATATTTCTAATAATCTACTGATTATGAAAATACTGCTAGTCAGCCTACAACGCCTCCAAAATGCCTCCAAAAATCACCTTATCCAGACGCAATGCTCATATCACCCCCACCTTGACTTTTCTTATTTTCAAATGCTGTGCACAAGGACATAGTACTTTCAGTACGCAGTGCGTGTTCTTACCTCAGGGAAGACACGTCGAAATGGAACGCCACGCTGCGTACGCAGTGGATACGCAGTGAGTATGAACTGGCCTTAAGTGCTGGGCTTAAAATCAAAAGTCGATCACACTGACCCTTTGCACAATCTTAAATGTACCTGAGGATTTGTAAAGCGGTCGGCGATGACGCGCATGCACTCATGCTTCCACAGGAACATCAGGGTATCCTGAGAGGACACCACCTCAGCAAATGTATTGATCATCCCTTGCCAGATACGAGACAGATCACGCAAGTTGAAGACGTAATGGAACTTGGCTGGAGTAGGCAACATCTTGATCTACAGATCAATAAAAGACCAACAACAAAATCGTGAATATCTGGGAAGGAAAGGGATTACAGATTCCAACAAATATCCTTGGAGGTGCAATCAGTCAGAAGATATACTAATGTGATTTTATGTCAGAAATCAAAATGGAATCATAGATGCAAATCATTATTATTATTTTCTTTTCAATTTGACGTCACACTATGGGGGCTTATGAAACAGAGGCTCAGGCTCTGGCTTTGTCTCTGTCATTCATATGCCAAAAATATAGGATGCGGTTTTTCAATGAATCTGAAGCTCTGTTTTCCTTTTCAAACCAGAGAATCTTCTTCCGAACCGCAGCCGAAAGCTGTATAGGTCAGGATTTTTTGTACAATTCAAACAAATACTGAGGAGTTTAAACTTAAAGGTATCTGACTATCACAGGTAACCACTGACCTTTGTTAGCTGCCACAGCCTTCTGGTGATGGGTACCAGCGTCTTGGCTAGTTCCCTGACTTCTTCCTTGAATCCACGCTCCTGGCAGTAGTGTCCCGATCCGATGACGCCTGAATGAACAAGAGAAAGAAAGGTGAATGGTGTCTGACATTTTATAAACATCTGAATATTGGCTTCCAATTCTTATATAATCACAATGATTCTTGGGTCCTTTTCCATGCCTCAGGTCCGGCTCGGGCTCCGGCTTCGTCTCTGTCATCCATATGCTGAAAATATAGGTTGTGGTTTTTCATTGAAGCTGTATCTTTTTTTTTTCTTTTCGAACCGGAGAATCTATTTCCGAACTGCAGCCAAAAGCCTCTATTTTGATACCCATTTTTTTTTAGAATGGATTGGAGCAGAAAATAGACAATCTTAAAGATTTACTGCATTGTTATAAAAACTCAACATGTCTATCATTGCTTGTGCTAAAAAAACATTCTATGTAAAAAAGGAGTTATTTTAGACCCATCACAAATACAAACTTGGACAGGAGGACCCAACTAGGAGGCTCCAGGGGTGGATTTCACAAAGCCCTACGATCGATCGTAACTCGAGTTACGAAGGATAACCCATCGTAGGGGGCCTATCCCACGTAGGGCTGCAATGCATCATAAGTCTTAACGATTGATAGTAAGTTACGATGAGATTGGTGAAATCGACCCCAGGCATGGGAAGGCTTCAGAGGCACTTCTGCGACTAGACAACTGAAACCATTTTGACAACCAAGGTGTCCCATATACCTACCGAAGATCTTGTCGATAGATGTATTGGATGGCAGTGTGCAGTTGAAGATGGAGAATTCTCTCTTGAGTCGTTGGGGGATGTCGTTGCGGCCACCGCCTGGCTGGATCATGGCAGCCATCATCTGGATATCAGCAATGATGGTGAAGTCTCCCGGCTTCTCTAGGTTGTAGAACCCTCCAAATTCCATCATCTGACGAACGATCTCGTTGGTGATCTACCACAATACAAGAAGATCATGAGTAAATGATCATGTTCATTGAATTACCAACGTTTTTCTTTATGTCAATCGATGATGACATTTAAACCCTGTCCGCACTGGACTTTTTTTGGGCAAAGTAACCGAGACGCTTGGTACTGTACCCATTGTAAGTCCAGTGCGGACGTCTCAGGAAGTCTACCTCTCAGTTACTTTGCCCGAGCCGTGCGGATATTTCTACCGGCCAACTTCATTTCCTTGCAGCAGAAGAGTTATTCATCCGTTACAGTAAGCAAAAATTCTTAGCTTACAATAGCAGACTTTTTTGCTTACAGTTAGCGTATTTCAAGGGTGAGTTTTCTTTCTCGCTACGCTAAGCAGGGACTTTCTGCACAATGTACATGACAGCGCGTTAGCATAAAAAAATTAAGATAAGCCTAAAAAATGTTCGCTATTAACTGATTATTAAGTCCGTAACCACAAAAATAGGCCGTAACAAATTCTATAAAATTGGCCCCTGATGTCTTGTGTGAACGAGATAGTTCTGCATACCTGGTCGCCCCATTCATTAATGATGGGCATGTTGACGTCATCAACAAACACCGTCATCTTCTTGCCAGCTGGAGGGCCAAAGGTGTTACCCATACGCTTATCCACGTAACTCTCAATAGTACGCTGCAAACCAATCACACACACAAAATAATGTCAGACAATGTCAGGCCTTGCGCTAACTTTTTTTCCTGGCTAGCCCATTGGGCCGGCTTACTTCAGATTTTACTAGACCATTTAGATTTTTACTAGCCCGTACATATGTTGATGCATGGATACCTTAACATTTTGGTTTTTATTTTTTTACTAGCCCAGTGGGCAACCAAGGAAGTGAGTCTAGCTAGCCCAGAGTGTTTTTGCTAGACATTGTACATCGGGCTAGTACTATTTGGAGCCCTACAGTGGGCCTGTTTGTTTAACGCACAAGATCACGGATCTTACTGATCCAGATACCATTTTAGCGTAACCTACATAGGACATGGATCCGCAGATCTGGGATCCTGTGCGTTAAACAAACAGGCCCTAATACATGTGCATAATGATGCACACAGTTATAATGGACGTAAAGACTTATGAAAAGATAAACAAATAAATATCATTTAAAAATAAAATCATCAAATAACCACAATGGAACTGGTTTTTAATTCATAGTATTTAAAAAAACGAAATTACCAATAAAAAGAACCAATTAACTGTTGTTATTTGATGATTATATTAATTAAAAAGCTGTATCCTCTTTGAGTGATCCCCCATGATCCCCCAGCATTGCTGTGTGTATCATTGAAATGATCCTTGGGGTATGGCGGTGTGTGTGTGGTTTCATGGCTTCTGTCTGCCAAACAAACAAAGATAATTGACTATTGGGGTCACCACCAACGTAGGGCTGGATGGCTCAGCTGGTAGAGCACCTGTACGGTATTCAGGAGGTCGCCGGTTCGAATCCCGCTCCAGTCAATTTTTCTTTGTTCACTTTTTAATGACAAGAATTGACTGGAGCGAGATTCGAACCAGCAAAACTATGGAATACCGCACTGGAGCTCTTTACCAACTGAGCTATCCAGTCCTATGTTGGTGGTGTCCCTAATAGTCAATTATCTTTGTTCATTATGCAGTCAGAACCCATAAACCAATCACATACCGCTATATCCTAAGGATCATTGAAGATACGCACAACATTTATAGAGGTTATTCACGTGACGTCATTGGCCGTCAAGCACAATGATTGCAAACGCGATACAATACGCGTCAGCGCACACGCAACGTGCAGTGTCCTACGGGTAACCATGGACAACATAGAAAAGCTTGACGGCCAATCACGTGATTTTATGACGTCGGTGAATAACCTCTATAGCAATGCTGCAACTTAATAAATACTAAAAACAGTGCGCTGTCACCATTTTTTCCCCAAATTTGGGGACAGATTGAAAAAATTATGGATTCTATACAGATTTCCGCTAAGATAACTTTCCAATGAGAAAAGTGCAATGAGATAGCAGCATGGGGTTAACAATTGCCTAGCTGTGGACTGAGTGTCACTTAAGTCCTGGGGCCAATTTCATAAAGCTGCTTAAGCACCAACATTTTCTTAAGCACCACAAACCGTGGTCAATGAAATCAGTATGCCAGCCAAAACTCCTTTTGAATGTTATTCTCAGCAAACAATGGCCGAATACAAGTCAAAAGCAGTAAACATCACATGAAAAAATGGTTGGTAATCCTGTTTGATCAAGGAAGACTTTTCATGCTTAAGCAAATTTTCTGCTTATTAAGCAGGTCTAGGAAATTGGCTTATCAGATACACTATCCCTTTCAATACCTGAAACATGAGAGGTGTGGTAGCAGAGGAGAAGTTAAAGCTCTTGCTCATGTGATGTTCAGGGTTGTACTTGGACATATACCCCTTGATCATCACCGTCTTGGCTGTACCCTGCTCACCGATCAACAGAACGGCCTGGTAAACAAAACAAAACAAACACCAGATAATCACTTGTACAAAATTTCAATCGGTAGAAGATTAGGCCCGCTACAAACGTCAAACTTCTGTCTACTGGTAATTCAAATAATGAAGTAATTTTAGTACACACAAATTACTGGTTTCAGTTGCTGTGTCATTCTGGCCAAATAAATATGAATAAAAATAGGCCCTAAACTAAAAATAAAAGGTGAAAGGTTCATCCTACAACAGATGTGATTTGACGTTAACAACATCAGAGATAGCTCCGTTGCTTACTAAAATGGCGGCCGAATGATACTTTACTTTTTGAGACTATCTTCTGCCGTAGGCACTATAGGATCTTTGATGCTTACATACCTTGCTTTGTTTTGCGACTGTGTGGATGAGGAAGTCTGTGCGTACGTTGTCCACGTTGGGCACGAGGATGGAACCATACTCTGGGGTAGTGTCCGTTGGATACACCCAGTCCTCTACTCTTGAGTTCCAGTGCTGCCAGTTCCCTGTCAACATGCAAAATTCAACCAAATGATCACGTCATGGCAGTGTTGTAGGTATTGAGACAAGTCTCGGTATCGAGACTGGTCTCAATACCGATTTGACTCTAAGCACTCAGTCTCAGCCTCAATCTCGGAGCAAAAGTACTCAAGATCTTGTGGGTCCTGAAGCTAACGAGATCATAAATTTATACGACTTGACCTTTTCTGAATTACTCTTGAAAGTTTTTATAGACGGCGGTATCGATTTGGAGCTGCAGCGAAATCAAACAGTGTGGTATAAAAATTTACTTTCAACAGAAATGAGATGTGTGTCTCTGAGAAGTATTTGGAATATCAAATTTAAAGTGGTATCACCGTGACAGTATTTGAATTCTTTCAGGATTAAAAAAAATACACTACATTTTTGGGGATAAATTTCTCATTAGTATATGTTTATAAGTTCAAGGTCTCGGTCTCGATCTCGGTCTTGCCAATAAGGTCTTGGTCTCGGTTTCCCCTTTTGATCATAAGGTCTTGGCCTCGATATCGGTCTCGGACATCAGGCCTCGGTCTCGAGCTTTCAGGTCTTGACTACAACACTGCCTCATGGTCCAGAACCATTTTGAAATTTATGCTGGATATACTTTGAAATGGCACACAGATGCTTCCAGAATTACAGAATAAACAAGGGCATGCAAACACAAAGTGATCTCAATATCTATGATCAGACATTATTTACAAAGCTGACTATCAAAGAGAAGATTCTACAGATGGCTCATTTTGTCAGACAGACTCTCTAAGACCAAGCCTCTATGTCCATCAACTAACTCACCCTCGTTGTCAATCAGGTAGTCAAAGATGGTCTCATCTGAGCCCGGCTTCAGAGAGGGCAGGTTCAGGGAGAACTCCTCGTGGTTGACGATAAACTCCTGCATCTTGGCACGGTCCTCCAGCTCTAGTAGAGCCCCGATGCTCCACATGACGACAAAGACGTAGAGCTTCTCCAGGTGATCCGGGGAGCAGCTGCCTCCGTCCTTCTCATCCTTGTTGGGGATGAGACCTTGAAGGAGGGTGATAGCCTGGGACACAGATACAAGGAGATGTTAAAGACACTATCATACTTTGGTAGGAAACCAAAACAGACATATTCACAGATTTTACGTATGACTTACAGGGTATAAAGATAGACCTGGTACAGGTAGACCTGGTACAAACATACCGCTAAATATTTTCTGAACTCGCTTATTGATATAATCTTATTTCTGAACATTTAAATCTTTGAAATCTCATATTAAACGTCTTTTTGACAGGTCATTGACAGATTATTGCTTGGCCAAGACCATTCTCCAAGGCACTCTGGAAGGTAGTCGCAAAAGAGGACTGGATTTCACAAAGCACTAAGATTAATAATCTTAAGATGAGTTGTTCAGTATCACCATAGTGATTTGTATTGTGACATCACACGTTGCTAAGCAATTAAGATGAATTCAAACTTAAGATCAAGCTTAGTGCTTCGTGAAATCGGCACCTGGGTATGACAACATCAGAGACTGGACTTCCGGACTCTCCACGCCGGAACTCCTCCGGACAGCCACCAGCAAAGACATTTGGAAAAGAGTAACTGTTGCTGCATCCTTCAAGCCCCCTACCCCCTTCCCGACAACCATCTCGTTCAAGGGATGAGTGAGAGTGAGTGAGAGAGTGACAGATTACCTGTGCAATGACCATGCACTCCAAGACGTCCATCTTGAAGACGAGATTCTGGAGGACGTAGGTGTAGATCAGGGGGAAGGAGTTCTCAAAGAGGTTCCGAATGGTCTCAGCCTCCTGCATGTTGCGTTTCATCAGCCAACCCTGCGGAGAAAACACACAAATCTTAGATCGTGTCTTGCCAACAAGAGGCCCAATCAAAATTCATGCAGCTTGCCTCCCATGACTTTTCAGTGGCAGGCTCGAGCAGTTTGACAGTTTAAGGGGATTTACGAAACAGAGGCTCAGGCTCCAGCTCCGGCTCTGTCATACATATGCTGAAAATATAGGTTGAGGTTTTTGACTGAAGCTCAAGCGCTGTTTTCCTTTTCAAACCAGAGAATCTACTTCCGAGCCGCAGCCAAAAGCCTCTATTTTGATACCCGTTTATATTTTAGAATGGATTCGCAAAATGAAGCCGGAGCCAGAGCCTGAGCCAGAGCCAGAGCCTTTCGTAAATCCCCTAACTCTCTATGACAGTACGGATATTTCCTGATGAGGGGAGGAACACCGTCTATCAAAAAAGCTCAACTTTATATGCACTCTGATTGAAAAAGAAGGAGAGTTTATGTCACAGAGAACACTCTCACAAAATGTGACTGGCTCTGTGAAAATGAGGCATAAGTCACAAATTCAACAAACTGAGTTAATATCCATATGATAAGAAAGAATGAATCATGATGTTTAATGTGGTCTTTGTTGGTTGCTTGTGGAATTCTGTATTGTGGAGGTATAAAACTCAGAATATTGATTCAAGATTTGAGGCTCTGCAAGGGTGACAATCGGTATGTGGATCAGTTTGCGGAAACACCATGTAAGAATCGCTCTTACTTCTTATAAGGTCTCAACGTTTCGCCTAGCCTGCACTAGTCCTCATCAGGAGACTCCTGATAAACCTGTAAACATGCTGCGTGACACATGACTCATTTCACAGGGCGAGTCACAAATTGTCTGGTACTTACATTCAAGATTGGCTTCCAGTTGAGTCCAGAGGAGCTCATGTACACCATGCCGTTCCTGGAGACAGTGGCGGGCGAGGCGTTGTCGATGTTGTGAGGTTCAAAGACGATCTTGCAGTTGGGAGCCATGGGGATACGATCACCGTTGGCTAAGGTCAGCGTCTTGTTGTCGTCCAGGACGGAGTTGAGATTCTCAATCCAGATGGCATCCACGGGGCCATCTAGGACGAGCCAAACGTGCTCACCTACAAGGGGTCAGTGAAAATTACGGGAGTGGTTAGATTCCAGATGGAAAATTAGTGAACTTGATGCAAGGTGGATATGTTCCGGCTGGCAGCCTAGTGGGCAGCCTGATGTCCACAAGCGAGCCTAGTGTGCTGCCTGATGTCCACAAGGCAGCCCAGTGAGCTGCCTGATGTCCACAAGACAGCCTAGTGTGCTGCCTGATGTCCACAAGACAGCCTAGCAGGCAGCCTGATGTCCACAAGGGAGCCTAGTGGGCAGCCTGATGTCCACAAGGCAGCCTAGTGTGCTGCCTGATGTCCACAAGACAGCCTAGCAGGCAGCCTGATGTCCACAAGGGAGCCCAGTGAGCTGCCTGATGTCCACAAGGGAGCCCAGTGAGCTGCCTGATGTCCACAAGGGAGCCTAGTGTGCTGCCTGATGTCCACAAGGCAGCCTAGTGTGCTGCCTGATGTCCACAAGACAGCCTAGCAGGCAGCCTGATGTCCACAAGGGAGCCTAGTGGGCAGCCTGATGTCCACAAGGCAGCCTAGTGTGCTGCCTGATGTCCACAAGACAGCCTAGCAGGCAGCCTGATGTCCACAAGGGAGCCCAGTGAGCTGCCTGATGTCCACAAGGCAGCCCAGTGAGCTGCCTGATGTCCACAAGGCAGCCCAGTGAGCTGCCTGATGTCCACAAGGCAGCCCAGTGAGCTGCCTGATGTCCACAAGACAGCCTAGCAGGCAGCCTGATGTCCACAAGGGAGCCCAGTGAGCTGCCTGATGTCCACAAGGCAGCCCAGTGAGCTGCCTGATGTCCACAAGACAGCCTAGCAGGCAGCCTGATGTCCACAAGGGAGCCTAGTGGGCAGCCTGATGTCCACAAGGCAGCCTAGTGTGCTGCCTGATGTCCACAAGGCAGCCTAGCAGGCAGCCTGATGTCCACAAGGGAGCCCAGTGAGCTGCCTGATGTCCACAAGGCAGCCCAGTGAGCTGCCTGATGTCCACAAGACAGCCTAGCAGGCAGCCTGATGTCCACAAGGGAGCCTAGTGGGCAGCCTGATGTCCACAAGGCAGCCTAGTGTGCTGCCTGATGTCCACAAGGCAGCCTAGCAGGCAGCCTGATGTCCACAAGGCAGCCCAGTGAGCTGCCTGATGTCCACAAGGCAGCCTAGTGAGCAGCTTGATGTCCACAAAGCAGCCTGATGTTCACAGTTCTCACCTTTCTTGGCCCGAAGTGTCCGTCTCCAAAGCGTGGAGAAGATACCATCAGTCCAGTCATTGGTAGCCACATCCAGCCGGCCGAACATCTGTGGAGCCGTGATGGCCTTGGGGTTCATGCGCATCTCACGATGGGGCTCGCCGCAATCCGTCATGGCCTTCATCAGCATGTGAATGCAGCAGGTTTTGCCGGCACCAGAGGGGCCCAGTGCCATCATGCCGTGCCGCACCCGCTGGGTCTCGAAAAGCTGGGAGATACGGGCAAATCAAGGGACGAAATAAAGACAGTCTTTCATGCTCAGTTGACCTCTCCATGTTTAACAACACTCTAGACTCACTCAAAGAACTGTGACAAAACCTTTTCAAGCTACTCAGTCTTAGAGAACTCAGTGAGTAATTCATGCTCAGCTGACCTCTCTAAGTTTAAGAATACCCTAGACCCATTCAAAGAACTGTGGGGTTCTGTGGCCTGTGGGGTTCTGTGGCCTAGTGGTCTGGCGTGTCGAACCCAAAGTCTTGTGGTCAATCTACATATTATGGGTTCGAATCCAGCCATGGGTTAATGGTGCTTGCGTCCTTGGGCAAGATGCTTTGTCACTTATTGCTCCTCTTCACCCAGGTATAAATGTGTACCTGTGAGGGTAGAGATGGCTTTGTGGTTTGATTAGCCTCTGTGCACTGAATACGGTAGCCGGGGCTGTATGCTCCCCAGGGAGTTGAGATGGTTTCAGGAATGTAAATTATGGCCCGATGAACAGCGATAATAATAATGTACAGCGCTTTGATCTTTTTGGAAAGGCGCTTTATAAATGCCCGTTATTATTATTATTATTACAAAACCTTCTCAAGCTACTCAGTATTAGAGAACTCAGTGAGTAATTCATGCTCAGCTGACCTCGCCTAGTTTAGGAATACCCTAGACTCACTCAAAGAACTGTGACAAAACTTGTTCAAGCTTCTCAGTATTAGAGAACTCAGTGAGTAATTCATGCTCAGCTGACCTCGCCTAGTTTAGGAATACCCTAGACTCACTCAAAGAACTGTGACAAAACCTTTTCATGCTACTCAGTCTTAGAGAACTCAGTGAGTAATCCTTGCTCAGCTGACCTCGCCTAGTTTAGGAATACTCTAGACTCACTCAAGAACTGCTACAAAACCTTTTCAAGCTACTCAGTCTTAGAGAACTCAGTGAGTAATTCATGCTCAGCTGACCTAGCCTATAGTTTAGGAATACTCTAGACTCACTCAAGAACTGCTACAAAACCTTTTCATGCTACTCAGTCTTAGAGAACTCAGTGAGTAATTCATGCTCAGCTGACCTAGCCTAGTTTAGGAATACTCTAGACCTTGAAATGTTTTCAAGGTACTCCAGCTAGACCATGTAGACCTTCAGTTTAATGCACTTGGACAAGGTACTTCAAGCATTCTCATGACTTGATATCTTGAGAATTAAGAGGAAATACCTGGATAAGCTTGAGACACCATGGTGGATGGTTGACTAGACCTGCCTCCTCCACTCTCAGGTTGATGGCTGATTCCAGCTCTGGGTAGCCGGCCTTGTCCAAGATGATTCCCGGGAAGAGATCGTTGATGAGGGACAGGAACAGGGGTTCGTCCTCATCAACCTACAAACCACAAGAGTAATTCTTTGGTAAGCCCTGGATTCTTATCCAACACACCCCGATGGAGTGCCTATCTAATATCATCACTTTCAGGAGTTTCTCAAAAGACAGAATTAGCAGAAAACAACAGGAGGCAATTTTGCAGCCCTGCTTTTGCGGTCCTGCACAAAAATTTGCTAACCATGAAATTTCTGTCTTATTAAATAAAAACAGGATTAACAACCAAATTTTCCAATTTGTTTCCCATTTTTGGGGGTGATAGTTCTTTGGCATGAATGTAAAATGGAATCTTTAATGGAGGTTTGCTTTATTGAGCAAGACATTTTGTGCTAAGCAATTTTTTTGTGCTTATCAGCTATTTGAAATTGGCCCCAGATGACCAATTGGAGGTTAACAGGAACAAATTGGCACAAGCATAAAAACCACTTAGCCCTCGGAGTCCCAAATAATTGATAGACAATTATCCTTCACATCCTCAAAATTGTTTAGAAGACTGCCACCAAATGCTTCATGTTTGTTTTTTCCAGATGTCAGTGGCCAACTAGAAAAGTGTGGAATGTAAGAACCATCAAATAGGTACAGAATGTGAAGACATGTCATATGACAGGGCAAAGGAATCGACTTCTAATTTTGTTTTTATTGCTGCGTACAGAATATGTAGGTTCAGTGATACCACTTGATATAAGCTTGCGGTGGGAGTTTTTCATGACTGAAGCTCTTTATCAGACCTGGGGGCGATTTCACGAAGCCCTACGATCAATCATTACTCGTGTTACGAAGGCTAACCCATCGTATCCTTCAACTTCTACGTAGGGTGCAATGCTCATAAGTTCTACGATTGACAGCAAGTTACGATGAGTTTGGTGAGATCAACTCCTGGGATGTGACTCACCAGTTTGGACAGGTTCATGTCTCTGAGGACACGCATGACGATGGTACTCTCACTGTCCGTAGGGTTGGCACGCTTGGCAGCACCCAGGGTACGCAGCACGGAGAGGATGTTACGCAGACCAAAATCATAATGCACCTGATGGACAGAGAGAGTAGGCAAGAAAAAAGATGGTAAATTGTAGACTGATAGGGGGTTTATGAAACGGAGGCTGAGGCTGAGGCTGAGGCTGAGGCTGAGGCTGAGGCTGAGGCTGAGGTTCAGGCTCAGGCTCAGGCTCAGGCTCAGGCTCAGGCTCAGGCTCAGGCTCCAGCTTTGACATCCATATGCTGAAAATATAGGTTATGGCTTTTCAATGAAGCTGAAGATCTGTTTCCATTTTTAAACCAGAGAATCTACTTCCGAACCGTAGCCAAAAGCCTCTATTTTGATACCTGTTATTTAAAAATGGATTCAGGAAATGGAGCCGAAGCCTGAGCCTCCGTTTCGTTAACGCCAATACTCTGCTATTAAACCAACACTGATCAACCCTCCTCTTAGAACATTCAAATACCTCACATAGACCTGTAACAAGAAGGCAGGATGGCTCCACTCCTGTACACAAAATGTTAGCTGAGCTCAATGATAGTCTTTTAATACATTCCTGACTAATACAGGACATATTGCGCAGCTACTACATGTATATGAATATACACTACCTGTTGCGCATCACAAATTTATTATTATCCCTAGTCATCGAGCCATAATTTACATTCCTGATCTGCTGAAACTATCTCAACTCTTTGGGGAGTAAACAGCCCCGGCTACTGTAAAGCGCACAAAGGTTTATCAAACCACAAAGCCATCTCTATCCTCGCAGGTACCCATTTACTCCAGGGTGAAGAGGAGCAATATGTGATAAAGCGTCTTGCCCAAGGATGCAAGAACCATTAGCCCACGGCTGGACTCGAACCCACAATCTGTAGATTGACCACAAGATCTTGAGTACGACACACCAGACCACAAGGCCACAATACCCCACAATACATTCCTGACTGGCATAACAATTGCAACAGCTTTTTTGCTGTTTTCTACTGTTTCCAATGATCAATCGAGCTGAACATTTTACAGGTTAATTTTTTTTTTTCATGACAAATTAAACTATGAACAGACCGCAAGCTGTTCTATCAACTTAACCAAAGTATGATACTACTTTAAGAAGGTATATACATTCATTAAGTCTAGGTTTATAGGAAGAAGCATCTAAGATGCTATTTTCACCTGTTTTGTCAGCTGTTCTTCACACAGCTTGTACAGCGTATAGAACTTGCGAGCCAGAATGATGTTCTCCATGAAACCACAGCTGGCCAGTTTGACACGGATGATGATCTGCCGATCAGGAACCATCATGGCCACTGTGCGGAAGTTGATCTTCAGGTTCTCAGGTAGCTCCTGACGGCCAGCGTAGCCGGGGTTCTGTCAAGGACGGACGGAAGACAATTTGGGTTTGTGACCACAGGCTAGTATTAGCTGCTTAGCATGCAAACATACACTGGTTACCAAGCCAAATTCTATGTAATATGTATGCTTCTTGCCACTGGTTATCCGCTGAATTTCGCTATTAAGTGCAATTATGCTAAGCAACATTTCCTTAAAAGATTTCAATGAAATTGGTTCTAAGCATAAAAAAAGCAGATATCCAGTTTGGTAAAGCTGCTTAGCATACAAATGTGCTCGCTCAGCAAACACTGGTTAATACCAACCAACATTCTATGTAATGTATACTGCTTGCCACTGGTTTTCCACTGAATTTTGCTAAGTGTACAAATAATTATGCTAAGCAACATTTCCTACTAAAGATTTCAGTGAAATTGGTTCCAGGAATCATAAAAAAAAGATGGACACTTAACTTCCAAAAACTGGCATGAGTGATAAAAGCTAGAAAAGAAGGTTTCAAGCATACAGTGCGTGACACTTGAGAAATTTTAATGAAAAAATGAGTCAACAAAAAAAGACTGGGGCCAATTTTACAATACTGCTTAAAGATGTCTTTTGTTTGTTTTTTTCGGGTGTTTGTGAGTTTCATTTCATTTTTGTTTGGGATTCTGCGTTCTGCTTACCATCGTCAAGAAGAGGCCAAACTCTGGATTCAGGTCCACGTTGTCACCGTCGGTGAATATGAAATGCTTCTTGCGCTCTTTCTTGGCAGTCAGCACGATGGCGATCTGCTGAGCTGCCACCGACAGCACGGGCAAGTCGATTCTGTTGAACTCGTCGAAGCAGCCCCAGCTGCCAGACTGGGCCAGACCTTTGTAGATACGGCCCAGACCACGGTAGTCCATCTGGTCAGAGCAGTTGAAGACCACTACGTACTTGCCCAGAGCCCGGCCCATGTCCTTGGTGGTCTCGGTCTTGCCGGTACCAGCCGGGCCGGCCGGGGCTCCACCCATGCTCATACCCAGCGCCTGGGAGAGGGTGATGTAACATCTGTTGGGGAAGAAGACAAGAGTCAGACATGTTTGAATTTCCTAATCAAATTAGGAAAAGGGGTGAAAGTGCTTTAAAATTATTGCTTAATACATAATTAATGACTTTATAAATTTGCATGTTTATGTAAGTGCTTAATTTATGCCCCGCCCCTCAAAAGAGTGCCCCATGGAACCGATACACGCAACAATAGCGTGTGACGTCACCTAGTATATGCTCGCACTGCAGTATACTGCGTGGCGTTCTGCATGTTACGTAAGCAAGGTTTTTCGTCACAAAAAGTGGGGTGCTAAATTATGGGTCTAAAATACCTCCTCTTTCTAAATACAATATTGTTTAGCACACGCAATGATAGTCAGGTTGAGTTTTATAACAATGCAAATGTATTTAGCATCATATGAGTTTTTATTACAGTAAACCTTTAACAACAAAGTTCAAGTCCGTGCAATGCGACACACAATATGGGAAACCGGCCGGCTTCCGGTAGTGTAACGCAGCGCCAAAAGGTTTAGGGTGGCAAATGAGCTTTAGAAACCCAATCCTCCCAACCCACTCCCTCTCTGCAGTACCTGTCAGTGAGTGGAGTGATGACCAGACGCTCAGTACATCCCAGGAACTCATTCTGGTACAAGAAGTCTACGTCCGTGATGGACACCAACATCTTGTCATTGTCCTCGTTGAAGTAGAAGCGCGTCTGCTTCAGCCATTCAAAGTCTGTAGGGGACTTGATGTGCATCCTCACCTGAAATTAAAAACATAATTAATTATTACTTATTAGCATGTGATGTCAAGCAAGACATCTCCACTGCCTAAAGCCCAAGGCAACGCGCTCCCATAGATAATAAGGCCAAGTGGTTGATGACAAGTAACAAGGGCTGATAGGGGGTTTACGAAACGGAGACTCAGGCTCCAGCTCTGACATCCATGAGCTGAAAATATAGGCTGTGGTTTTTCATTGAAGCTGAAACTCTGTTTTCATTTTCAAACTGTCAAACAAGAGAATCTACTTCAGAACTGCAGCCAAAAGCTTCTATTTTGATACCCGTCGTCTTAGAGTGGTTGCATGAAATGGAGCAGGAGCCTGAAACGGAGCCTGGGTCTCCGTTTTGTAAATGCCAATAGAAGACGTGGAATGACATTTGATTATCACAGCATCATTGGTCAACTACTACAAATGTGACCAGTTTGTGTGCATCACATTCCTTTATGCCCACAATCTCAAAACATGATGATAATAGGGAAATTTCGCATGCGAACAGATACGGTTAGCGCGCAGGATACGTCACCAGTTTTTGTGCCCTTATGACGTCACAGTTTTACCGCTAATCCGCTATGAGGCACGGATATCTTGCTTGCTACGCATAAGTATCAAACGCGTAGCAAATTTCAGTTTTCTCGTAATCTCTGTTCATTTGTTTTTTGTCATGTGTATATGATTAGATGGGTTTTTTTGCTAAACATGTACATGCCATTTCTATGTATTTCAAAACTTTAGAATACGACAAAATTAGCCTCAAAGTCAGGTGCAAAAGTGATTCTCTGCTGATGGAAATAGACTTCACTTTATATACCACCAATACGTAGGGATTGTGAAACATTGGATTGGCTGTTGACGTTTACGGATAGCTAAAAGTGCGTGTAACCTCCCAAACGTATTACAAACACATGTAATATCATAATTTGGTAATGTACTAAAAAATTTATAGTCAGAATTTTACTCAGACTTGTGTGCTTATTACATTACATTTATTATGCGCCTTTTTCTTTAAGTTACAAAGCGCTGGCTACAACGTAATCGGCTGCCAGCAATACCGGCAATCCATTATGATTACGGAGCCTGAGATCGAAAGTGCTTGGTTTTTGTGAAGGGAGGAAAACCGGAGAACCCGGAGAAAAACCCTCGTAGCATAGGAGAGAACCAACGCGCAACTCTATTCACATATGACCCAGGCCGGGAACGAACCCAGGCCACATTGGTGAGAGGCGAGTGTCTAAAGCACTTGCCACCTATGCAATTAATACAAAAACAGTCTGAGTAAAAATGCCGGGGAAAAAACTCACCAGATCATCAAAGATGTCTCTCTGGTGGACGTGGATGGTGATGAGGGTTTCAAACTTCCTTCGTTCCACCTTGGTCAGGGTGCGGGTAGTCTGCTCAATCAGGAGGTTTAGGAGCTCCAGGAAGCCCTGGTTAGTCTGCTGCATGACCTTACGATCATACTTGGCATTGACTAGGGCCTCTTGGGCATCCCTGGTCCAGATCATCTGGATCCCAAGAAGGCCCACCTGATGACAAGGAAAATCAAGTAATGATAATAAATAACATTGCGCAAAATGCATCAAACATTTTCTTATGGGTATAACAATATTAATAGTATAACAATTTTATAGTACAAAGTAAAACAACAATGCAGCGCACAACAATGGACCGTTCCGGCTTTGCTCTTAAGCCCCGCCCACGTGTGTGTTTTACATATTGCATGTGACCAAGTTTGACAAAGGCTTTCGTGGTCACCTGATTAAAAGGCGTCCTCCAATTGGTCAATGTGCACAGTTTGATTGACAGGCTGGAAGAGTCCATTACAATTAAGGTAAAAGCAACAACTAAAAGTAAAAACAACATTACCAGATTATAACAGTATCCTAAAGACAACAAAAGCCTTATTGGATAAAAACATCTTAGGGTTGTGCTTAAAACATTAAATTGTATGACTACTTCTAATATGGCACAGTGATTGACCATCTAGAGCCTTTTCAGAGAGATTTAAGAAGCTTCCTCAAAGGAATGTCCGAATAAACAGAATGAGAAGAAGATGGAGTTGCGTACCTGTGCAGGGTAGGAATTGAGGAACTCGATGAGGTTGAAGCTGGAGTCCTGGACGGCCATGGCAGCCGTGCGGATCACACCGTGGACGGATCTCTGCGACATCATCATCAGGTTCATCAGCCAGATCTCCACATTGCCCTCTGCCTTGATGGGCTTCTCAAGCTTCAAAGAACAAGCAGACAAATCAAAGAGACATGTCATCGACGTGAAATGTTCAGGACACCTATTCCATCAAGACTATGACAGAATAACTGGGCCGAGTCTAACCGACTTCGCTTGTCAGTCCATTCCCTTCTATAATCTGTGCTATGGAAGCAGGAGACAACTCACCCCACCTCCCATTTGCCATCATGGACGTGGGTCTGGGAAGATAGTCTCGGTTTGTCATTATAATTGACAGACATTCAAAGCTAGATATCCTGTTGGGTATCGGTTGGTGATCCACTGATAATATTCAGATAACTCATTATTATACATACTCCAAAAAAAGAGTATCAAAGGGAAGCCATTTTTAATTCTATATTTCGTTCTTTATTTAGAGCATCTTCAGGAATGAGGCATTAAAATAAACAACAACACCATTTTAAAACATGAGTGCACACTCATTGAAAAATGAACATAGAAAAATTGACTGGAGCGGGACTTGAACCAGCGACCTCTAGAATACTGTACCGGCTGTCTTACCAACTGAGCTATCCGGCTCTATGTTGGTGGTGACCCCAATAGTCAATTATCTTGTCAATTATGTTCGTTTGTCAGTCAGATGCCATGAAACCATGCACACACCGCCATATCCCAAGGATCATGTTACATGTTATCTGTCTTCTTATCAGCACAATTCCTTATTACCTCAATTGTCTCTCCTTCCGAAGAGATGATGGCCAAGATCTGGTCGTAGTTCTTCTCGTGGAACTTGACGTTCTTGGTGTTGTCGAAGATGCTGAGGAGGTGAGCCTGGATGGTGTGGGAGTCGGAGGCCTGGCCCAGAATCTCCAAGAGAGCAGGGTCGGAGACGAAGAAGAAACGAGGGAAGAGTAACCGCTTCTTCTCCAAGTACCTGCCAGTAGGAACGACATAGAAGCACATGTCACAGGTTACCAGCCAAATTTTCATGTGGCGTAATGTGCTTGCAGTTGGTACTCTGCTAGTTTAACCCTGGAGCCAATTTCATAGAGCTGCTTAAGCAAAAGATTTGCATAAGCATTAAAAGTCTTCCTTGATCACACAGGATTATCAATCAAAATTTCCATGTGATGTTTGACTTGTATTCTGTCATTTTTTTTTTGCCAAAATGTGGCCTAATGTGCTTGCAGTTGGTACTCTGCTAGTTTAACCCTGAGGCCAATTTCATGAAACGTCTTCCTTGATCACACAGGATTACCAACCAAATTTCCATGTCATGTTTGGCTTGTATTCTGCCATTTTTTTGGCTGAGTATAACATTCACAAGGAGTTTTGGCTGGCATACTGATTTTATTTTACCAAGGTTTTTGGCGCTTTTGGTGGAAGATTTTAAGCTTTGCATGGTGACATTTGGTATGTGGATCGGTTTGTGGAAACACCATGTAATTATCGTTCGTACTTTCGCACATACTTTCGTACATTTCGACTAGCCTGCTCTAGTCCTCATCAGGAGACCATCTCCTGGAGCAGGCTAGTCGAAACGTTGAGAGTGACCTTATGAGACGTGCGAATGAAATACAAGTGCGAAAGTACAAATGATTCTTACATGGTTCTACAAATTTTGGTGGTTACGCAGTTCTATAAAATTGGCCCCAGATCTTACCCTGTGAGTGACTTCTGGCACAGTTCCAGCTGTTCTAGCAGATGGGGCAGTAACTGGCCCATGAACTCGTCACCAACGCAGCACTGGACCACGTTGGTGTTCTCATGGGCACGAACCATGATCTTCACCCACGACTTGTCGATGTTGGAGAAGCGTTTGGCTTCCTAGGGATGGGAAAGATCGAGGACCAGAGGATAAAGACTCATAGTAAGAGAGGTAAATATGCAACGTTCACAAATTGAATACACAGAGGTTAAGAATATTATTTGAAAACCCTATACACTGGACTAATAAGCCAATTACGGGGTTACTGAGGTTTATTACAACAGGACTATTTGCACAAAATAATAGCTTCTACTGTTCCAAAACGAGGTTTGTAACTTCAAACAAATGTTCCTGAGTTCCTGAAACCCTTACATTGAACATGTTTCAACAATAATTCAGCATAAAATTACAATTTTCTTACCCGCTTCTTGCAAACTTCAACAGCCTGTCAGACGCGTGACAACATTGTGTCACGAACTACCTGACAGTGGAGGAAGGTCTCTGATACTTTTGACCAATCGTAAATCGGTATTTAGCATGCAACATTGTCAGCAGCCAATCACCAACGTTCTGGCCTGGTTAGTCTGGTACCCAACCCAACAATCCCATGAGTCGTAAAAATCAAGTCGGAAGCCAGACTATACTCAGTGTTTCGTTTGTAAATTATGGCGCATCGTCGTTACCGTTTTACCCCATAATTTCCCTCAAAAATCAAATCCCTCCTCTCTTTCCGCAAAAATATTGAAGAGGACATCACAACCAACGTATTTCGGTGAGTTCCTTAACTTTTGAAGCAATTATTTTGTGAAAATAATCCTGTTTAACTAAACCTCAGTAACCCCGCAATTGCGAGTTAAATCTGTGCCTGAAACAAACAGGCCTGTGGTCTCCTCAGTGCAAATGAGTTCATGCCAATAAATGGACACAGACTCCCTCCCAACGGATGATGTGAACTACCAGATGCAATCTTGAGAAGCCTGATGTCTTACCTTGGGCAGCTGCTTAGCGATGTCACCCCCGACAAAGACGGCTTCAAGGTACACCCATAGGTTCTGGACCTGCATCCACTGCTCGATGATCTCACTGGTGTTGGACAGGTTCTGTACCCATTGCTGGATGGTCTTCTTGAAGGGAGCATTGTACCTATAAGGACCATCCAAAAACAGAATGTTGGTTAAAATGATCTGACGGTCACCTCAGGTGGCAATATTTGGTCCAATAATTCATAACATACATTGGCCCATACTCTCGTACTCTGGTAGCATACCAAAACAGAAATCTTCATAGATTTACCTATAACTAACAAGGTATAAAAAAAATGGTGATGGTAGAAACATACCATTAAAAACCAATGAATTATGATCTTTTAAAGATCATAAATAACGGTGAAAAGATTTTTAAAATACTGTGGCGTTTTTCACTGTTTTCTCAAAAAGTGGACACTGTATGGGACTGAAAATTTCACAGATGACTGTTACTGTATCTGTCTTGATATTTTTGCCCATAAATCTGCATTTCTTTGACAAAAACCATAGTATGATATTGACCAATAAAGGTAATATCATACTTTGGTAAAGTTCATAGAACAGCTGTGGTCTGTTCATAATTTGATTTGTCATGGAATAAAAAAAAAACCCGTGAAATTTTCAGCTGAATTGATCATTGGAAACAGTAGAAAACAGCTAAAAAACCGTTGCAATTGTTACACGAAATTGTGAGGTAATTGTAATTGTTTTCAGAATTTTGTTTCACTCATTTATGGAGGAATACAGCATTTCAGGCAGAAAAATGTTGATGGTTATGTTTGTACTAGGTCCATCTTTATACCCTGTCAGTAATACGTAAATCTGTGATCATGTCTGTTTGGGTTTCCTATCAAAGTATACCTTCAATATCACACAATATCAACAATAATGCTTCATATAGGAAGACCGTTCTTGATCAAAGCCGGAGGTTTGAAATTGTGATTGACAGTCGTTATTTAAAAACAAATTACTTCAGCCATTCACTAAGTACCGGATACTACCCAACATCTCTAATTACGACAGATTTAATTCTTTAAGAGAAAGATTAATAATTGACATGGCACATGTAGAGTGGACTGCGTTTTTCTTAAACGTGACATGTCATGGCTTAATATCAAGCTCATACTTGGCTCTATGCATCAGTGTAAGTTGACACCATAAAGCTCTATTAAAATTACTAGAGCGCTAACTCTGCGTTCTCCGTGAGTAAACGTTTTGAAGCCGTCTGGGCGCAGTCATTTTGAATTTGTGTGCGTGTCTGTGGAACAAGAACACTTTCACTGGAATGCCTTTCGAAGAGTGTACTCTATATGCAACGCTCAAGTATGCGCGAACGGTACCTAGCCCGTCTTTATGACCCATGCAATCATTGCGTGACTGAAGTGCAGAGCGTGTGCGTGCACGGTCCTAAATGAAACGCGCATTTACCGAGGGTGCGTCGAATTTCGGGCGTATTTGGCTTCGATGATGCATAGAACACAACGCAGTATGCAAATGAACGTACAAAAAAGTACAAAATTGTGGGCTTTCCATAGGTTTGTGCACAAACATGGATGCGCCCAGCAGGCATCACTTTCTACACGGAGCTAGCGCTCTAGTAATTTTAATATAGCTCTATGGTTGACACATACATGACACCAGTTGAAGTACACACCATCTGTTTATGACTGTTTGTATTATTGAAGTCATTGCACTAATAGTTGGGCCGTGATTTGTAATGGTTTCCATCTTGAAAAGAACTTTTCTTTACATGTTATTGGAAAGGGCACAGGCTGATTCTACTCTTAATTAAGGGGAACATTAATTTAAATATATACACCTAATATAGAATGGCACAAGTTTACTGATGCTAGTTGGACATCATACAAATAAACTGCGCTTGATCTTTAATAGTAGAATTAGATAACATCTTGACCATTTGTAACATGTGACTGATGACTACATCTGGCCAAAGGTTTTACAGCTGACTGCTGGAAATGGCTTTAATTAAACCATGCACAATTTTCCCAAAACTGTTCTGAAAATGCTCTAATACATGTACCACAATTTAATGCATTCAGTTGTGTGATAGGTCTGCTTCTTTAACAAATCCTTGCAAATTATCATTGCCGAATAATTCACTAGATTTCAACATCAATATCAAAGATCATCAAAAAACCTACAAAGGGAAACTGACTGGATTAATTTCAAGTCATTGAAAAGTGAAGTAAAACTGACTGGAGTGGGATTTGAACCAGCGACCCCCAGAATACCATATCAGCGCTCTTTAATACCAACTGAGCTGCCCAGCTCTATGTTGGCGGCGCATGTCTCTAATATTAGTCAATTATCTTGAGAGCTCTGTATATAAACAGGGGCCAATTTCATAAAACTGTTAAGCACAAAAAATTGCTAAGCACAAAAATGTCTCGCCCAATAAAACAAACCACCATTGCAAATTCCATTTGATATTCATGGTCAGCGATCAACAGCCAAAGAACAAACACAGGTGATACACAACACATGGAAATTTGGTTGTAAACCCTGTTTTTATTAAGACAGAAATGTCATGCTTAGCAAATTTGTGTGCTTAATAGTTTTATGAAATTGGCCCCAGGCCTCATTGGACACAGATAACAAGTCAACCTTTAATGAGACTCCCCCAATAAATATCATGAAAACTGATGGGAAGATAATTAAAAGCAAACATCTTCCAGCCTAATTCCCAAATTAACCTACATGGCGGCCGTTGATTATGAAAGAGAAATAGTTAATTATTGGCATGGAAACTGAAAGAGTGGACATCATTTGTTATGATCCAAAACTTGCTTTTAATATCTGGCGCTAATTAACTGGCTCTGTGTGATGGATAACCTGTTTTTATACACAATGTGGTCCTTATGTGTATAGCACTCATAAGATTCGGAAACTGGCATCATTCGTATATTGAGAGCTGACCATTGTTACATAGGAATATTGTGTCATCTGCCTGTTGGTTGAACGTGCAACTTTTGCTTGCATCCGATCATTGGTAAAATCTGTCATGGTAGCCAATTTAATAAAGCTGCTTAAGCATCAAAACTTGCTTAAGCACCAAAACGCTCGGTTGATATAATCAGTATGCCAGCCAATGCTTAAGCATGAAAAGTCTTCCTTGATCAAACAGGATTGCCAACCAAATTTTCATGTGATGTTTACGGCTTCTGACTTGTATTCGGCCTTTTTTTGCTGAGCATAACACTCACAAGGAGTTTTGTCTGGCATACTGATTTTATTTACAAAGGATTTTGGTGCTTTAAGCAGCTCTGTGAAATTGGCCCCTGTTTTTTTTTCTGCATGGGTTGAGGAACCACGCTCCGCAGAGTCATTTTCCAGCATTCAATGAGATCAAAGGCTCCATTGTGCAGTGCTGTTTCATACATAAGTAGAGGCCTCGCATTTCAAATTATGAACAGCTGGAATTCAAAGCAAAGTGTACTTCAATGAGCTGAAGGAATACTGAGTGAGCAGTCTGAGGCTGGGAAAATTGTGGAAGTTTGGAGAATTTGACGGATAAATCAGGCAGCCTTTAGAGAGCAATGAACGATTCATCCTCAAAAGAGCCGGGCCTTGCCACACCAATCCTGGTCCTCCGTACAATCTCCATAACCTGCCTGAGTCTCATGATAATATGTGGGAACGTTCTGTCCATCGCCGTGACACGCCGTGCCTCCTACCTGGCAGACAGCACCAAGATCCTGATGACGTCCCTGGCCGTGTCCGACCTCCTCATCGGTGTCGGCACGGTGTTTTCGGCGGTATCCTCGGCCCTGGACAGATGGCCGTTCGGCCAGCCGATGTGTGTCATCGTCACCGTGTACGCGGCGACGTTCATCACCTTATCGGCATGTTCCATTGTCCTCTTGAACATCGAGCGATATGTGGCCATCACCCATCCCTACAAGTTCCCGGTGTGGTTCTCCAGACGCCGCGTCATAGTCTTTGTCCTGGTTTCCTTCATACTAGCGTTATGCACGCAGACAGTCATAGCACTGACGGAGAACACGGCGCAGTATTTTCCCGCAGCAACCATATGTTTCCATAGCACTGATTCGCGACTTACAAATACGTTGTCTCTCATCCTCCTTCTGATCCTCCCACTGCTCGTGCTGTTCTCGACATATTACCACATCATTAAGATCAGCAAAGATCACAAAGAGAGAATCAAGCGTGCGGATCAAGGAGGAGCTGCTGGTGATAACATCCAGAACCATAAAGCCCTCAAGACCTTCCTGGTGGTCACGTTGACGTTCACTTGCTGTTTTACGCCGCTCCTGCTCATCAGGATGGTGGAGACGTACACGCAGGAGCCCAAGCCCGACTGGGTCCACTATCTCGGCACGTGGGTGTTTGCCTTCAACAGTGTATGCAACGTCTTCATATACTGTCTCTTCAATCAGGCATATCGCCAGACTGCCAAACGTATCATCTTAAGGATAATGCCATGCTGTAACACATCGGTACAGCCGGTGGACATTTGAACTCCACGTAAAACCCAAGATGAAACTCAACCTGATCTTTGTTTTCTCTCAACTGACTGAGATTTTGAGGATTTGTGAATCGGGAAGATCTTTCCGGGAGGTTTATAATGACCACATTTCTGTAAAACCTTTCTAATCATAAAATGCCTTTGAAAAGTGAACAAAGAAAAATTGACTGGAGCGGGATTCGAACCGGCGACCTCCTGAATGCCGTACAGGCGCTCTACCAACTGAGCCATCCAGCCCTACGTTGGCGGTGACCCCAATAGTCAATTATCTTTGTTCGTTTGGCAGTCAGAAGCAATGAAATAATAGAATGATTGGAGTTAGGAGGGCCTGGCACATTTCAATCCTAGCAGGATCTTTATCGAAGGCTAGATGACAAGAGGACAAGAACAAGCAAGTAAAGATACACATACATGGATGAGAGGATCAGGACAAAGGGAGAAGGGGATTCAGAGTGACCAGGGAGGGTGGGGGTAGGCAATTGTGGTCATGGGAAAGGGACAAAAGGGTCTGGGGGAGGTAAGGTCAAAGATGGACAATAACAAAGAGGCATGGGATGGGCTGGGGGTAACAGGTATGAAAAGGGTGATTAAGGGGTTTTACTTGTAACTTTTGAATTGTCAAATCCATATTCCGGGTACTAATTATTAAAGTCATAATCTTGTTATTGATTGTGTATAGTGCACTTTGTGAATAATTGGGTCGACATCTGAGAAAATGTGTTTGTATAAGCAAGTACCATAGATGGGGAATTGTTTAATATGAATATTATGTTCGACACGAATTGGAGTTTAACTAGATTTTTTAATGGCAGCGTTTTTTCTGAAATCAGACTTCACATAGATGCTATAATAACCTACACTAAACACTCAGGTACATGTATCTCTAAAACAATGTGCAAATGTAATTAAATAGAGTAGTGATACAAATATATAATGAGCATTGTGAATACCGGTACTTTTTTATATAAAATGGAATCTTCATCAAAGAGAGTATAAATCACATAGAGTTAAATAAAAACTAGAGTGTGCACTCTGCGCGTGATACACTAACCATGGCCAGAGCCATAGCCTAAAAACCAAAACAAGGGCAAATGCGCGCGTCCCATTTCAAATTTTGCATGCATATTCTTACCCCTGTTTGTGCGCGAAGTACTGTGCATAAAATACGGAATGTTCCACACATTGCGTCGCCCTTCGCGTCACGCACAGTGCGCGCAGTTCACCGAGTACCGTCCAGGTATTTTGACGCTACTGCGAAGTTGCGCCTGCGAAGTTACACCAGGGATAGGGTTAATATCAACTCAATGAAATTTGCCGAAGATTTTGAGGGAAAGACAAGATTGTCCTTACCTGTTACTGAGCAAGGAGCCCAGTACCATAAGACTATCCTCCATTAAGCTGATGATCTCTGTGATATTGTCACCTCTCAGCAACAGCTCTCCGCGGTTCTTGAAGTTAGCGAAGATGATCTCTCGGGCACTCCATTCAGCGATGGTGGCCTTCAGCTTGGCCTCGATATCCTTCTCCTTGACGGCTGAGATACAGATATCCTGGGGATTAAAAGGTTTAAGACGTTGGAAAATCAATCCTGGGGCTAATTTCACAGACCTGCTTAGCACAAAATATTTGCTAACCATGAAATGTCTGTCCTAATAGAAACAGGGTTAACAGCCAAATTTCCACGTGTTGTGTATCACTTGTGATTGTTCTTTGGCTGTTGTTCGCTGACCATGAATATCAAATGGAATTTTTAATGGTGGTTTATTCTATTCAGCAAGACATTTTGTGCTAAGCAATTTTGTTTGTGCTTAACAGATCCATGCAATTGACCCCTGTAGTCTATTGTGGAAGATTCTGACAATTTGGTAAAAAGACAATTTGACCGAACCAGGATGTGAACCCGAGACTTGCAAAATGCAAATGAGATGCAAATATGCTCATAGTCCACCCACAACAACTCCAAATTAAACATGGTTATTACACTCTATACACAACAAGTCGATTTAACGAAGCCCAACGATCAATCCTAACTCGAGTTACGAAGGATAACCCATCATATCCTACGTAGGGCTGCAATGCATCATAAGTCGGACTACGATTGATAGTAAGTTACGATGAGTTAGGTAAAAATAGACCCAACGAATTTGTCAAAGTCCCTAATGTGGAGAGTCACATTTTCATTGTAATTATAACTCTTGATGCCCTGCCTGAGAGGAAATGTACATTTTTGGCCTTTTCCTAAACCGAAGTCCAACAGAGTAAAATGTTTTTGATGGTTGAGGGTGCCCAACGCGTTACGGGCAATCGTGACAAGTTCTGTGCATGGTTGCTTTGTCGTTGGTGGGCATGGCCTACTGGATCAGTGTATTCACACTAGTGGATTATGAAGCAGATACCTTCAAGTTTCTACCGTAAAGTTCCATGTATACGGCGCACCCCCAACTTTTGACATCAGCCGGCAGAAAAAAAAAAAATCAGCCGTGGACGACCAGAAAAATATAGAAAACTGCAGCGCTCATTTTTCTTAGCTGATTTGTGATTTGTACAGTATTTCAATTGAGAATTGCAAATTCAAGAAAAATAAAAACAATGATTTCTCCAATCCAACTTTCAGCAATGTTTTGCCTGAGTTTGCAACAACCCGAGGTATTTGCTGGAGGGGGAAAGGCTCACCTCGATGTCTTCTTTGGACTGCAGCAAGGGAGCCTCCATGATGTTCCTCAGGCAGAAAGTCTCGCTCTCCACGTCAAAGACGTGACCCGTAGTGTCGGCCATGCGCTGCCAATGCCTGGGCTTCATGGCCTTGTTGGTCATCAGTTCCAGCAAAGGGCAGGTCTCGTTGAAATCGTCGATGGTATTCTTGAGATCATTGAAGGCCGGCCACTCCTTCAGTGCGCGGGGAAGCTTGCGACATCTTGCCAAAGACACATACTAACCAATTTAATCAAGGGAGCTCTATTCTCTTATCTTCTCTTTCTTATGGGAAAGGGAGAATGAGGGTGGGTTACACCTATTAAACGTCTCCTATACAGGAATCCGAACTCAAGTTTTTGAGGGCGCCCTCTTTTGATAAAAAAGAAAAACTGCGGTGGTGTCAGTATATTATTTCGTACACCGCCAATCATCTTTTATTGAAATCTGGGAAGCTGGAAAGCTAATCATGAGCAAAAGATCGGTGGGGAAATCCTGGAGATGTTGTCCATGCCGAATATTCTACTAACTCCATGTTCCTTTCAGGAATAAATCTCCCACCACGCACGAAGCCAGAGTTGTACCGGTAGTGCATTTAGATCGATAAACACAGTACCACCGCAGTTTCTTGTTCTAATCAAAAGAGGGCGCCATTCAAAACCGTTTCCTCGGATTACTGTTTACACGAATGCAACTTGTGATTCATGTAATTGGCCCTGCGGTGTATCAGGGGATGTACACCCTGCAGTATAGAGTGCGGCGAAACATTAATACTTTTGTTGCCACACAAAAGGCGGGTGGGGACACCGCAGTAATGGCGGATGGTTTGTCGTGCCGTCTGATCGGTCTATAAATATGTCCTTTCATCAGTTTCAAAGTCAAAATTTAAAACATTGAACATTTTAAGTGGCCCCTGAAGTGTTGATTGACAAATGTTTGGTTGAGAATTCCACAATGGAAATGATCTCTTTGTAAAGATGCTGGAGTGATACATTATTGTATGATCCATTAAGTGTTAGTGTTAAAAGGCATCATGCAAAAGGATTTAATACACAGCAGCAGAACGTGATACATGCAAAACCTATCAAGAATACTTGAAAATACTTCATATTAAGTTATTTGGAAAAAAAGTTAGTTTAGTTATGTTAGTTTAGTTCGGATGGCCGATATTTGGTAGTACATGTATTAGAGTTAAAGTTTGATGGTTAATTTTTGAAGGTTATGGTTTGTATTGCGGGCAATTGGGACTGATTTTAGTCCAGATAAAAAGCTGGCAACTTTGAATACCCAATTTCAGATTGAAAACTTAATCTTGAAGCCTTGCTGTCATAGTTAGAGAATGAGGTTAAAGGTAACATCATACTTTGTTTTGTTTTTTTCAAAGAAATGCAGATTCATGTGAAAAATATCAAGGAAGATACAATAACAGTCATTTGTGAAAATTTCAGTCCCCATAAAGGTGCCCACTTTTCAGAAAAAAAAGTAAAAAATGCCTTCAAAACTTTGAAAATCTGTTCACCATTATTCTTTATCTTTTAAAGATCAAAATTGTTTTGGTTTCAGTATGCAACCAAAGTATGATATACACTGTACTACCTTTATTAGGGCATGTACAACATTAGTAACAAACCAAAACAGAAATGTTCACAGATTTAGGTATAACAAGATAAAAATAAGACAACTATTCCCACACAATTTGGCGTAACAATTGCAACTTGTTTTTTGTCATTTTCCCTTGCAAATGTAGTAGGAATGGTAAAGATGTATTAATTAAAGGGATATAAGTACAGGGTTCAAATTAGTTGGTCAGAGAGTGTCTTTTGAAAGTGTCACAGGCATCAGCCAAGCACAGAGGGCAGTGTCTGGCCTCTCCATCAAATATTTTGGCGGGAAAAAAAAAAACAAGAAGGAAAAAAGGGAAGGCAGTGCTGGCCGGCAAATCCAAACCTGAGGTTAATAATGAACGATCTCAAAAGAAAAAGGTTATACTGAAGATGATAGAGAACGGAAAAGAACACTACCGAATAACATTTTAGTACAAGAGTGGAAAAGGGAGACAAAATTTGGGAGGTATTGCCGTAGAAACTGGATTAGTATACAGGTGATTCGCATCAGGCATGATAAGTGGGGTGGAAGTTTTCTCTGTTTGTTAAAAATGAGAATGAAATTGGTATGTGGATTGGTTTGCGGAAACACCATGTAAGAATCGTCTGTACTTTTGCACTTCTTATTTCGTTCGCACTTCTCGCAATTAAGGTTTTGACTAGCCTGCTCTAGTCCCCATCAGGAGAGCGCATTACCACACAGGTCAGGGTCTCCTGATGAGGACTAGAGCAGGCTAGTCGGAAACGTTGAGACCTTACAAGTGCGAACGAAATAGAAGTGCAAAAGTACAAGCGATTGTTACATGGTGTTTCCACAAACCGATCCACATACCAATTGTCACCATGCAAAGCCTCAAATCTTTCTTGAGAATGAAATTGTTCTTCAAAAATTCATCGTGGAAATTAATTGACACATTTGAAATCTTGTTATTAAAGCTTTCTCAAAGGTATGAGCTCTCAAATGGCACATCCCATGGACAATTTTGACAATTTCATTGGACATTGTTCAAAACACATTGTTTGTCCACCTCAAAATGTTGTTTTTTTGTCAAATTTTTTAATGTCCAACAGAAAGGCAATTCTTTTCCCAATACCGATTTTTTCAAAATATTTATCTGTCCATTTGGAAGGAATAATTTTGAGGCAAATTTGAAACACTGTGTTAAGATTATTCCCAATTTTCTCTGAGGGAGTCAGTATTGCTGCACAATGACCTGATGTGGCTCGGGAAAAACTTGATTAAATTTGGTTGATTTTGGTCAGTGCTAGCATCGCAAACAGTCTTACCATACAAAATCACAAGGGGCCAATTTCATGGAATTCATTAAATACCTGCCAAAAAATTGTCGCTTACTATAGCAGACTTTTTGGTTTAATACGGTTAGTGTATTTTAAGGGGAGTTGCTTTCTCGCTACCCCAAGCAAGAACTTTCTGCAGAATGCACATGACAGCGCGTTAGCAGAAAAAAACAATCAAGGTTAGCCTAGAAATTTTTCGCTAACTGATTATGCGCAGAAAGTCTTGCTTACGGATTCCATGAAATAGATTTTACGTGTAGCATTGCCCGTAAGCACAAAAATAGGCTGTAACGGATTCCGTGAAATGGGAGACTTTGGAGAACCGGTCTTCTAGTCAGCAACGCATGTGCACGCACGCGCAAAACAACACACGCATGCTTACAATTGCATGCGCATGTGCTGTTGACTTGAAGACCGGTTCTCCAAAGTCTCCCATTGGGCCCAGTCTCTTTGCAAAACTACACACATACCTGTTCTGAAACTCAATCAGCTCCTGGTTGATCTTCTCGATGTCCACGTCAGCCCAGAGGATGTCATAGTACCCGTTGACCCTGTCGATGACGTCATTGTAGAGACCGTACAGCTTCTGCAAGAGGTTCAGCTCTTTCTTGATCTGCAGGAGCTCTGGGTACTCGGTGACCGACAGGCCAAAGAGCTCCTCTCCGCCAGTGTAGGTGATGAACTTGCGGTAGAGGGTGTCGAAGCGGTTCTGGTAGATGACTAGGCGGTCGCTGGCTTCCTTCGGAGGGATGCCAGAGACCATGGGCCCGCTCTGAGAGGAGAAACCAAGAGGCATTTAGTTTGATTATGATGATGACACCATACTGACAACTCCATGCAATGAGATTTATATTGATATAAAAGGGCCCATTTAAAAGTTGCTCAAGCACGTGACTTTATATCATCAATGACCTCAAAGAGATATATCTTAGCTATGTTCTGTTTTGATCAGAGCTGAATAAAGGCTGACAGAAAATCTCCAAAATTGTCAAATAATCTCCAAACAACATACCATTTTGGTTTGTTACTGTGCAACAACTGTGGTTGCAAAGCCAACTCATTTCAATCAGTTTGGGTCAGGATGATAAAAACATTATATTATATTCAATCATCTTGTGTAACGTTTTGTAACGTAAAGGGTTGGATGGTAACTTTGTTGACCTTGTGTTTTGGGGTTCACGACCTGATACGTCCCCTCTACGTACATCATCTTGTATAAACTGCAGTGGCATAAATTTGTAATGCTGTGTGCATACGTGAAAATCGATTTATCAATAATATCGATATTTTGGCGCCGATATATCGATATTGAAAAATCCCTTAATACGCTCATGGTTTAATTGCGTATGTATAAGGAAGAGGTAATAATGTCTCACATCGTGGTAGTCCGAGTAGAAGTCACCGCAGTCAGTGATGAACACCTGGACGTTGCTGAGCAGACCGCCGCGGAATTCAGGCTGAATCTGCAGGAGGTGGTGAGACATCTCAATGGACTGGGCAGCTACTCTCTCCCAGGAATACCTGAGGGTGTCTACCTTCTCAGCGTCCTCCTTAGCCATCAGGAGCTCGTACCTGTTCAGGAGGGCATAGGATTCCTGATGTAAGGGGAAACAGGGGAGAAAATGGTTAGGTAACAAGGTAGTGCTGGGTGAAATTGGGTAATTTCATATCTGGTTACCGATTGCAAAAAAAGCAGGTTGACGGTTAACCTATGTAATCACGTTTGCGATTTATGGTATTATACGTCTTCTTCAATGTGATCGTCGCTTTCAGAATGCTTTTTACGATGTTATTCTTTAGATCAAACATTTAGTACACAACACTGTTCAATGCACACAGCATTGTTCGTCAAAAGGTACAAAACCAAAAGTTGCACTTTTAGGTATACAGTTTGTAGCTGTGCGTAACCCATTGTAGACCCAAACTATATACCTCAATAGGGACTATCCCTGTTTCGATGAATTTCTTTCTCTATGATCTATGTACCTCATATATACCTCAATGGGCTTCCCTTTTTCATATACCTCAATTGGGACTATCCCTGTTTTGATGTGTAATTTCTTTCTCTATGACCTATCTATCATAAATATACCTCAATCAGCTCCCTTTTTCACACATACCTCAATGGGCTTCCCTTTTTTATATACCTCAATTGGGACTATCCCCGTTTCGATGTGTTATTTCTTTCTCTATGACCTATCTATCACAAATATACCTCAATCGGTTCCCTTTTTCACACATACCTCAATGGGGCCAATCTCCATATCGATGCGTATCTCGTTCTCCCTGACCTCCTTCAGGGACTGCATGACCAGACGGATGTCGTCCAGGTCCTGGATAGGTCGGCTCAGCCTCTTGCTGACCTCATCGATGAAGGCAAAGATGTCCTCCATCATGGTGCGGTACTTGTCGTTGCAGGCTCGGCTGAACGCCAACTGCCAGGCGTGCGTCTCCGTAGTCAGGGCCAGCTTCAGGTTTTCTGCGGAAATTTTTATTTTTCAAAAATGGTCCGGAATGTCAAACAGAATGTCAAACGGAATGAAGCACATAGGACCATAGATATATAGGAAAACTAGATGACGCATCCATGTATTAACGAATGAGGGTTGCATCCGTCATGACAAAAGCCATGTTATACCCCACCTCTGCGCTCACGTGCTAATAACAAACCGCACAAGCTGCGCCGTTACGCAGTACGCGATGCACCAGAAACATGATGGAACGCCGTAGCTATATTTGGTGGCTTAGATTGTTTGTGGTAATTCCATCATTTAATTTGCCAATTTCATGATTTTATTTGCCGTTTTGTCATTCCGGTCACAAATTCCATCATTCAATTTGTCATTCTGTCATTCTGTTTGCAAATTTCATCATTCAATTTGGCAAAATGAGTGATGGAATTACCGAAGCAAACAATCTAAAGAAGATAGCTACAGAGTTCCATGAAAACGGATTTGAAATACCCCTTTAAAAGATGGCGCCTCGAATGACGATTCCACGAGCAGCCAATACGTCATCTAGTTTTTTTTATATGTATAAACATAGGACTATGACTGTCATTTATCATCACGATACCTCATAAATATCATTCATGACCTAGAGCCGAATCCCAATTGGTCAATGAATGTTACCTGTGAACAGAGCGATGGCGCCAACGTTGTAGAACTCGGGCTCCGAGGTGATCTCAGCCTCCAGGTCCCGATAGTGCATCAGCATGGACTGGAAGTCACTGAGCTTGGGTCCGGCGGCCAGGAACTCCTCCAGGGTATCGTTGCGCTCCTTCTGCCAGATTGGATGGTAGTGGGAGAACATCTCCAGGGCCGTGGTCACCTCCTTCTTGGTGGAGTTGACGCAGGTGGACAGGAGCGACACCAGCTTGGCAATCTCCTTGTTCTCGCTGACACTCTTGAAGTAGTTCTTCAAGGGGATCTGTGGGCTGATGGACTGAGCTGGGGCATCCTCTGATTTACCTACGATTCGGAGCAAGGGAGATGAGAAGATTTCAGGTAAACTGGTTCCCTGCCCAAAGATTCCCTGACGACTCTTATACAAAATCTTAGGTCAGGTATCGGCTACGGTTAAAAATAGAACATGACCCAGCTGGTTTTAGAGTCTGGCG
This sequence comes from Astropecten irregularis, assembly GCA_963971285.1. Lineage (NCBI taxonomy): Eukaryota > Metazoa > Echinodermata > Asteroidea > Paxillosida > Astropectinidae > Astropecten > Astropecten irregularis. The sequence goes on from OZ020246.1 coordinate 13,470,968, forward strand.
AGTGTAAATTTTGGCTTTCATTTTCATCTATAAGCACATGTATGCAATTTTACCTAAGCAAAGTAAGAGTGAAAAGAGTGGGGAAAAAAAAACATGCAAAAATGCCCCCAGAGTGCACACAGGAGGATTGCTCTCTTGTATGTGTACAATAATTATGCTCTATTTGTGTAACCGTAGCACGGAATTAAACTTAACATAACAGGTCTTTTCCTGTGCATGACCTCGCGTGACCTGTCAAAAATGTCAAACAATCAAAATTACTATCCAAAATTTGACAAAAACGAGTTTGTAGCAGAGTTGTTGACTCGATCAGTCGATGACTTGGACTCGTATCCGACTCGAGTCACCAATTTTTGTGACTTGTGACTTGACTTGACTTGACTTGGAACAAAATGACTTGAGACTTGACTTGAGAAAATTAAACTTGCGACTTGACTTGACTTGTGAAAATTTGACTTTATAGATACAACTCTGGTTTGTAGTGTCTCGGATATTCCAAGGAAAAGTTAAAAATTGACTTGTATGGTCATGTGAGACTCTTGTACATTTAGCCAATATCAGACCCTAGAATTGACAGACAATAGTCAGAGATTCTTGGTCTGGAAACCAGACCAAATTGTCATTTATTCCAAGAATTATAATCCACTTTCAGAAAAACCTACTAAAAATGAAATTCACTGCTGAGAAAGGCCAATTGGGCAATTTTGTATCACCATACCTCCTTTACGGGTGCCAATGTCGCTCCGTGAGCTCTCTGATGCAGCCATGCTAGAGATACTGCTCCGGCGTCCTTGATCACCCAGAGCGTGGGCTCGGAGGTCTGCCTCCTGCTTGGCCTGTCGGATCAAAGACAAAATTTGGACTCACAAGATTAGCGGACCAGGCGCCAATTTCACGAAGCCCTACGACCAATCGTATCTCGAGATACAAAGGATAACACATCGTATCCTTCGACTTCTACGTGGGGCTGCAATGCATCATAAGTCCTACGATTGATAGCAAGTTACGATGAGACCCCAGGAGGGAGGAGAAACAACAGCAGCCTCAGCTTGCTTTGTAGTTCGTCTGCAGATGGTTTAACAGAGACTGTCACTCTAAATCCGACTCTTCAGCCACTCTCAAAAGTGTTGATTGACCTTTCCTTGTAGGCTCTATCTCTGGAAGTTACACCATCGTCTCCCGAAGATGAAGGATGTCGACGAAACAAAACAGCAAATGTGCAGATTCATGGCCTTGCCAGGCAGCAACACAGCAAGTCAGGGACGTAACAAGGATAGGCCTATCCTAAGATTCGACGGGAATTGTTTCCATTCCTACTTTTGTCTTACGCTCACTGAGCCACACCCTTGGACACGCCCAGCACCAGTTGGGCAGCCTTGTCAGGCAGCAACTCAGAGAGTCAGGGACATGGCAAGGATAGGCCTATCCTACGATTCTACAGCATTGTTCCCATTCCTACCTTTGTTTTGCGCTCTTTGTTCCACTGGGCCACGCCCTTGGACACGCCCAGCACCAGCTGGGCAGCCTTGCCAGGCAGCAACACAGAGAGTCAGGGACATATCTAGCATAGGCCTATCTTACAATTCTACAGCAATGTTCCCATTTCCTACCTTTGTCTTGCGCTCTTTGTTCCACTGGGCCACGCCCTTGGACACGCCCAGCACCAGCTGAGCGGCCTTGTTGACAGCCTGCTGGACCTCATCCAAAGCTGGCTGCATGATGATGTTGGGAATGGCCAGTGTCACGTTACAGCGGAAGAAAGGGCTCTCTTTCTTTGGGCTGTCATTCCGCTGGATGTCTGAAAACGTACAGAAAAAACAATTTTGTATAAAGATTCATTTCACATAAAAATACTCTTTCTTTACACTTTGTGGGAGGAAAAGACTTGGAGGCTTGGAGTGCCTTGCTTGTTCTAGTGGTCTGGCGTATTGTACTAAAGTATGAACCTTTTATAAGTAATATAATAATAATAATAATAATTTGGGAGGCTAATCATCCTTATACTCGCAGCTGGGGTGCTGAATTGCAAAAGGATGTGGCTACAATGTGATCGAGTAGCTGCAGGCTTTCAAGGGCACCCTTGGCTGCCAGCCACATCAACTCATATATGATCATGGAGCAGAGCCTGAGATGGAAAGTGTTTGATTTTTGTGGAGGGGGGAAAACCCGAAAAAGCCGGAGAAAAACCCTCGTAGCATAGGAGAGAACCAAACGCACAACTCTACTCACATATGACCATGGCCGGATTCGAACCCAGGCCACATTGGTGAGAGGCGAGTGGCTTACGCACTTGCCACCTATGCCCCCCTAATTATGCGAATGGCAGCAGATATCCGCTGCGAACGACTATGCAAACTTGTGTTACTTGACAATTATACGTCACATTGCCTGCAATTAGTGATGATGTATCGTAATGCTGAGGATCCTCTTTATTATATGACTGTCTTATCACACACCGATGTAGTTGAGGTGGGAGCTACTGGTGACCCTCTTGCGGATGGAATCCAGGGTCTGACGGGTCACCTTGAGCAGAGCGTCCAGGTTACGATGGTTGAAATGGGCCAGAAGCTCCTGGGCGGCTTCCTCCAGGTTCTCCTGGATCTCCCGCTTGCGCTTGGCCACGTTCATGGCAGCAGCTGACTGGGCCCGGGACCGTCCACCGCTGCCCTGGCTGCGAGACAGGCTTCTGGAACTCAGACGGGAGGGCGTGGGACTAGAATGACGCTTCTCTCCATCTGTTGAGAGACGGGATGATTTGACAATCATATACTGATTTATAATCATTCATCCAAGTAAAACTGCTGCAAACTGCTCATCAGCCAAAATAATAACCCAAAATTTTATCAAATGCATGAAGTTAGGAAGGCCTGACATGTTTCAATCCTCACAGGATCTCTATCCAAGGCTAAATGACAAGAGGACCAAGAACATGCAAGCAAAGATACACATCAATGGATGAGAGGATCACAAATTTTCATCTCATTCCAGATTTAATTCAAAATCAAATTATGAACAGACAGCAGCTGTTCTGTCAACTATACCAAAGTATGATGCTACCTTTACAGGTACAGTACAAGATTGGTAACATACCCAAACAGAAATGTTCACAGATTTACGTAGAACTTTCAGGGTATAAAGACGGTGCTGGTAGAAACATACCGTTCAAATATTTCTGCTTGAAATGGTGCATTTTTCCAGAAATTAGCGAAACAAAGACAGAAAACAGTTTTGATATTGGGGTAAGATCAAAACCATTCTTTATGTTTAATAAGAATAATCGAGTCGGGTTTTCGCTATTTTCTCGTGGCTCAGTTTGGCTCAGATGTCCGATTGAGCTCAAATTTCCACAGGTTTATTATTTCATATACATATTTGATCAGACAAAGTGTGAGTGCTGTTCTGTGACCATTACCAATCATGTATTATACTTTTGATGAAAGGTTTTTACCGACATTGGATACGCCAACTGGCGATAAATTTGAAAGAGGAATTTTTTGGCTCTTACTCTCTTCGGTGACGTCCTTTTCTTCATCTTCATCTTCATCTTGATCGTCATCGTCCTCATAGCTCATCAGTAAATTGATGAGTTCATTGGCAGCCTCTTCTACCTGTGTGCTCTTGTTCTGTATGGTGATGGCACCGTGGTTGCACAGATCCTAAGAGAAATAAACCATTAATCAATACAGGATTAGGAGTGATCAACTGATTCAGATTGCCCAGAAACCACACAAACCAACAACCCCAATACAAGTAATAAACTGCTGCAAACTGCTCATCAGCCAAAATGACCTGAAATATATCAAAATGCTTAAAGTTAGGGCCTGACGCATTTCGATCCTAGCAGGATCTTTCTCAAAGGCTGAGAGAAAGCTTTTGAGAAAGATCCTGCTAGGATCATACATTGGTTTTTCTCAAAGAAATGTTGATTCATGGGCAAAAATATCAAGAAAGATGCTGTGTATTTTCAAATCTTTTCACTGTTATTTTTGGATCTTCCGAACATCAAAATTATTTTTGGTCATTGGTTTGACTCTTTTCTGGACGAATACAGCATTTCAGGTAGAAATATTCTAATGATATGTTTCTACGATCACCATCTTTATATCCTGTAAGTTATAGAGGTATTCATTGGCCATCAAGCTTGTGTGCGTTCCTCCACGGTCGTGTAGGACAATAGCACCGGCCGTACTGACTACACTGCATGTTAGATCATTGCACATTGCGTGTACACTGAAGCTTATTGTTTACACGTTTGTAATTGATGTGCTTGACGGCCAACTATAGGTAAATTTGTGGCGATTCCTGATTTGGTATGCTACCAAACTATGATAGTACCTTTAATATCACGCTTGGAAGTTGTCTTTTGTTTCCTGTTGTTTGTTTTGTCCTTGTCTTATAATAAGTAGTCCTTGTGCTTACATATCTTTAAAGGTACTATCATACTTTGGGAGCATACCGAAACAGAAATCTCCACAGATTTACCATTTGAAATACACTTATTGTGACCATAGAGATTTATACTAATAAACTAGAGGGCAGATGCACAATACTCCCGTGTACTGTGGCGCTGTGATCGCATGGGCCTGTGCCGCCATGACTATTATGGGCACGAATTACTTATACGCATGCATACCAGGGAATGATATGCTGACGGAGCACTTGCATAAATTACAGTACAAAGGCCTATGCCTTACTATCAAGGATAGTAAAGCGCCGTCGCAGTGCCTTTTTCAGTAATGGCGGATCGATCCCCATGTTGTCACAGAAATGTTGCCGAGCACGCCCTCTAATTTATTAGTATGTATCTCTATGATTGTGACACATAACTGATGGAGAGTTTTTGAGTCTTGGTTATTGTGAAAAGATAAGCCAACCTGGGTGTTCTGCAGGAATTGTTCGGTGGTCCAGGGTTCGTCATCAGGCAGTTCACACAGTGTACTGGTGCTCATGTCAAACAGGACTGCATTGATGCGGAACTGGCACAGGTCATTGGCCCTGTCCATCAGAAGCTCAAGTTCACCTGAAAAAAAAAACTCAAAAGATGAACATCGTGTGTTTCTTTGCTTTCAAAAGAATCTGTAAAATTAGACCTTTTAAAGGTTTTATCAAACTTTGGTAGCATATTGAAACAGGAATCTTCACAGATTCACCTATAACTTACTGGGCATAAAGATGGTGATGGTAAAAACATACCATTAACATTTTTCTGCCTGAAATTTCTGTATTTATCAAGAAAAGAGTAAAACCAGTGACCAAAAACAACTTCAATCTCAGGAAGATCAAAATTCGAATGAAAATATTTAAAAATACCGTGAGCATTTTTCACTGTTTTCTCAAAAAGTGGGCACCGTATGGGACTGAAATTTTCACAGATGACTGTTACTGTATCTTCCTTGATATTTTTGCCCATGAATCTGTATTTCTTTGACAAAGGCCCAAAAGTGTGAAATTACCTTTAAGAATTCATCTTTGATTTATCTTTTTCAATGAGAAACCTTATAGTGGAACAGCTCAATATGTCGTTCAGAGTTTAAACAATTTCCTTGTGTGAAATCAGCACCTGATGTTGACCAGCATGTGTCTAACTGTCTATGGTTCGAATCCGGACTTACCCAGAGAGGCATAGACAGAGTCCGCATAGCCATCGATGTTCATGCTGGTCCAGGACAGCATGGTGAGTCCAGGCTCTACCACTGCATCCAGCTTGTTGATGTGGGGAAGCATCAGGGGCTCAAAGACAGGGTGGATCTTGGCCCGAACCCGCTTGTTCTCTTCCATCAGCAACTAGGAGGGCAAAAAAGGCAGGACGATGACGAGAGGGAATGGAGGAATGGTTCGTAAATTCTAAAGTAACGCCGTGTCCCATTTCTCTGGCTGCGTCTGCAAATTACACACGCACCTATGGCAGCCACTAGCCAGTGACTGCAGCCGTTTCCATTGACTTATTGTCTATAGTGTTAGTTGCAGCCTGAGATTTGGGACACAGCCTAACCTAGTGGGGCTAATTTCATAAAGCTGCTTACCACAAAAAATTGTTTAGCACAAAAATGGCTTGCCCAATAAAACAAACCACGATTGAAAATTCGATTTGATATTCATGGTCAGCGAACAACAACAAAAGAACAATTGCAAGTGATACACAAAACATGGAAATTTGGTTGCTAATCCTGTTTTTATCAAGACAGAAATGTCATGCTTAGCGAATTTTTGTGCTAAGCAGCTCTATGAAATTGGCCCCAGGAAACATGGTGCATCGCAGGCAAAGGAAAATTACATGGAACAGCAGACTCTGGAATTGGGAAATAGATGTCACAGAGGTCAAGTAGTATGCTTCAAAGAAAGATCATCCCTTTATGTGGACATTTGAAAAAAAAAAGAATCAGGATTCTAGCTAATACCACATATGTATGAGGAGCTACTTCTTGTTTGACCGGAAGTAGAGGTCACAGATATCGAGTGATATGTGTCACTAAGAAGGACTTTCCCTAACATTGACATTTGGCGAAAGAATCATGATCTTTGCTAAAGGGACTTTACTTGTTCCAGGTTTGGTTAAGATTGATTGCTTAAAAGTGACAGAAGTGGGTGCCAGAACAAAACGTGTGCAAAGTCTATGGGCCTTGATGACAAGAAGAAGAAAAGGAAGAAAAAAGAAAAAAAAAATCAAAACAAAAATAAACGTTTTTCACAACAGAAGTATCTTTACCTGCAACTTGTTGAAGTGTTCCTTGAAGGTGGCCTGCTTCTGTCGTATGGCTCTGGCAGTCAGTGGGATGTCTAGGCCCAGACGGGACATGCACTCCGTCTCTCTGATCAGGGTCAGGATCTGGGGGTCAAAGTTCACAAAGAGCTCGGCCGTCTCCGGGTGGCGGACCAGGAGGGAGGCGTGGAGGCCCGACTTGATGGCCTCAACCTGGTAGGAGAGGACACAAATGCTTTCAATCACTCCCTGGTTTGCTTAAAGGTGCTATCATACTTTGGTAGCATACCGAAACAGAAATCTTCACAGATTTACAAGGTATAAAGATGGTGATGGTAGAAACATACTGTTAAAATTTTTCTGCCTGAAATCCTGTATTTATCCAGAAAAGATTAAAGCCAATGACCAAAAACGATTTTGATCATCAAAACATCAAAAATAACTGTGCAAAGATTAATAACCCCTTCAGCCCAGTTTTTTTATTTTAGCCCTGCTTGTAATTCCGACCTCATTATCAGCCACCAGTCACATAGAGGTCATCTGGCCCCGCTTTGTGTGCAGGGAGATCGATGTAAACAATGCATGCACGCATAGGTTGAATAGCCCCACACAAAAGATCGTATTCAAGGTGCACTCTAATCCGTACACACCCAGATGCTGTTAGAATATCGTTCTTAATATTTCTTTGACAAAAACCAAAATAAGGAGCTACTTTAAATCTGGCTAATGGCTCAGAGCACACAATACTCAAGTATTAAGTTACCGACTCTTCTCGGAGCCAGAGCAACTATCAGTCTAAAAGACTGCAAACTGTATCATGACTTGAAGAACATGAACATCTTATAGACAAGGAGCATGGACCATGAAAAATTAGAGTTCTCAACTCCGACTACATCTAAGGTCTGACTTTAGAAATTGATGGAGCAGACCTCAGGGAACATTTCTAGGTACCATGTGACCTCAAATTGTGGTAGCACTTTTGTGTAATATTCCAAACATTATTATAATATTTCAACAACAAAAAGGATAATAAAGATACAAAAGAAAATTCAAAAAATCGGTTTAAGCTCTTGCTTCTGACTCATTTTGTTTCAAATATTATTTCTCTGTCATTGGATTATGAATTATATAATCACATAATCATTCACCAAAGTACATGTCAAGGACTTGGTCGGTCAGAAAATAAGACCACGCCCCCTTTTTCAGTTGCGTTGCGGGAAAGTGAATCTTGTTTTTTGTTGCTCATCAAATGATACCACATTTTCTCAATAGTGATACCACAATTTGAAGCCACATACTACCTAGCAAAGCTGTTAATGGTATAAACTTCCATTTGATGAAGTCAAACCTTAGATGTAATAAGAGGGTTTCCAGAACTTTGCTCCTTGACTATTAATACTCTACATAGCATCCACAGTGTCAAGACTTGACTGACCTGTCTGAGCCAGGCTCGGTGGTACAAGACCTCAAACTCCATCAGGACTTTGGCAAGCTTGTTGTAGTTCTTGATGATGCGCTTGGCCTCGGCCCCTTGCAGGAGGTGGGGCATCGACTGAAAGACCTCCATAGGCTCCTGGATGCGCTGGAACAGCTGACGGGCCCAGGTGATCTTGCCGGCAATGGGGGGCAGGTCCCGAGCCACTGGGGGCTCGTTCTTGTGCCGCTGATACGTACGGGAGGTGTTCTCGATCTCACGGCCGAAGCGTGTCAGGATGAGGCTGTACTTTTCTGTGATGCCCAGTCCTGGGATGGTGATTCTGGAAAAAAAAAATGTTTCATCAATAGAACCTTGAAAAACAGTATCATCTTTCCAAGACAGCAACAGCAGTTTAAAGGTATAACACATGATTGATAAAGGTTACAGAACAGTACTCACACTTTGTCAGATCCAGCCTCTACATTAAAAATGATAAACCTGTGAAAATTTGAGCTCAATCGGCCATCTGAGTCACAAAATACCGAAAACCCAACCCAATTCTTCTTATAAAACATAAAGAATGCTTTTGATCTTCAGGTGTCAGTTTTAATAATTTCTGGATAAGTAAAGCATTTCAGAGCGAAAAAATATTTTAATGGTATCTTTTTACCAGCACCATCTTCATACCCTGTAAGTTATAGGTAAATCTGTGAACATTTCTGTTTGGGTATGTTACCAATCCTGTACTATACCTTTGAGATATATGAAATTCAGGCACCAAATTAAGATTTGCGAATAAATTGGCAATTTTTCTAAAACAAATTAGTTGATTACCTTTCAAATTTCTTGATAAGCTGAAGGGCCCGTAAAACATTGTAGATCTTATCAAACATGTTGTCCATAAACGTCTTAATTTGCGCCTGTAAAAAAATGAGACGTCGGAATGAGATTATGAAAAATATTTGAAATGTAGGGCTGGATAGCTCAGTTGGTAAGAGGACCGGTTCGGTATTCCAGAGGTTACTGCTCCGAATCTAGTCTGAGTATCACCCATTCTATTTCGTGTCACTATGTACAAACATCTGATACAAGCATGCATGCAAATTGTATGCAACGCAGCACATCAGCCAATCAGATCTGTTTTGAGACGGAGGATGTTGATTGGTCAATTTTGTGCTTCCACGCGGCAGCAGCTATCTTTGTAATAGCCGCGCTCGTCAAACGGTACGATAGTAGATGCCCCATGATTGGTCAAAACTTAGAGCGGTCAGTGCCGGGTTGGTTTGCATAATTAATCAGGAAATCTGCACGCATGTGATAGACGCTTCCTCGCTGTATACGGCGAGTTCGTCTATCGCATAGACTACTCCGAATCCTGCTCCAGTACATTTTTTTCTCTTTTCTGCGGATGTCACTTTCTTCAACCTGTTTCTGTTGCAATCAAATCTCAGGTTTGGGTTCTGGATTTGGATCGGTGCAACTTTCAACCCATTGCTGAGATGACAAGATATTTTATATGTACAGGCCTACTCAAGAGAGAATAATAATAATTTGGGAGGCTTATCATCCTTACTGGCAGCTAGGGTGCTGAATTGCGAAAGATGCCGCTACAATGTGATTGAGTAGCAGGCACCCTTGGCTGCCAGCCACATCAACCCATATATGATCACAGTGCACAGCCTGAGATCGAAAGTGTTTGACTTTTGTGGAGGAAGGAAAACTGGAGAACCCTGAGAAAAAAACCTTGTAGCATAGGAGAGAACCAACACATGACTCTACTTCGATATGTCCCTAGCTGTGATCGAACCCAGTTCACATTGGTGAGAGGTGAGTGCCTAACACACTTGCCACCTATTAAGAAATTAAAGGTTGGCTGCAATGATATTTAATAAAATCCACCGAAATAATTTAATTAACTTTTTAAAAATATATTAAATTTGATTAAAGTTTGTTTTTTGGGTTTCCTCGCGTCTGGTATTTTGTTTTCTCGAAATAACCGCACCCCATTAGCATTTTGTGTCCACGCCCCCACCCCCTGTCAGTGATGCAGGAACCGGCTTAGCATTACTCGATGGCTTGTGAACCAGCTACAGAGTTCCCGAGATGACGTGATGACGTCACAACAGGAAGGCCATTTGTTAATAAAATGATTTTAACACCAACACAAGGTACACTAAAACTACGACAGCCACACAACTGCATTTTAAAGACTTTACTCCATTAATATACAGGGTGTCCCAAAAAAACGCAACACTTGTGTCGAGAACAATTTTATAAATATTAAACTGTTTATCACTTCAAGATTCAGATATGTGATACACCTATGTCTTGGCTATCACCATGAAGAATTTGAGCAAAATTGGACTAAAATTTAGTGAAAAAACTAAGACTGAATTACCCAACCTCAAAACCTGATTTTCATCTTTCTTTCATACACATTATGTATGTATTGACCACTATGCGCATTATCCTTGAAAATTTTTTTTAAGGAGTACTCATTCAATTGGTAATATTTTCGCCTATTTCAGCCCGATTTTGCTTAAATTCTACATGGTGATAGCCAAGACATGGCTGTATCACGTATCTGAATCTTAAAGTGATAAACAGTTTAAATATAAAATAATGGGTCCCGACACGGTGTTGCGTTTTTTCTGGGACATCCTGTTTAAGCAAAAACACCCATTGCAGCCACCCTTTAAGAATTGCGAAGCTTTGCAGTTGACTTACATGGAGCTCTCCGATGCTTCTCTTAAAGTCCTGATAATCGTTGTCATAATCCGTCTTGCGTTGATCCAGCAGATCATAAGGCTTCTTCTTCATGGAGGTATAGATGACCACAAACTTGTTGGCCATGATCTCCATACCTAGAGAAAAGACAGGACACAGGAGAAGGACAATGATTCAATGTGACTGACCAATAACAACTGCACACTGAACTGTAATGCACTGATCATCAAAGTATACAATCTTTTTGTCGACCTTGTCTAATAGTGTCCTTACGCAATTTTGTGGCCACCATGACATATGACATTATGGGCGAATCGCAACCACTAACTGTATAGTGTTATTGCGCTTTTCGCGGCAGTTGACCGCTGTTTTAATAACTTATGTACATTTCACTTGATTTCTAATTATCATAAACTAAAGCAAACAAAGATTATTCACTATAGTGTGGTTTCGCACCCAGTGCGAGATGCATCAGTCGCCATGACACGTGACACTTGGGGCGCACATTACTTTATTCACAATTATATACATTGTATGTATATCATGCACAAGTTGGCAAAGAATGATGGCGCAGGAGGAACATCGCAGATCACAAATATCTGCGCATATTTTGTGATATGTGATGTTTGTACATCACAAATATCTGCCCAGTTTTGTGTTGTGCAATGTTTTGTACATCACAAATATCTGTGCACATAGTGAAATGCAATACATGGTACATCACAAATCTGGGCACACTTTTCTTTGTGTGTTTTTAATATAAAGTTCCATGATTTTTCTAAATATTAAACCTTTGTTTGTTTAGTTACGGTACAAAGAACTCATCAAGAGAAATGTAAACAAAAAGTTATTAAAACAGTGTTCAACTGCCACAACATGCACACAAAAATGCATATGTTATGCCGGCCACAAAAATGGGATTGCACTTTGACTAGAAGACCATAGTACTGATGTCAAGTTGGCTCGTATGATTGTATGTTGTTGAAAAGCATCACACTAATACCCTAAAAGACGCAGACATACAAGTTGGAGGGGTAAACGTAGGGACGTTGCCATACTTTTGAGAGTCCATTTATTTTTATTTTGCTTCTTGAAAGTCCAAACGTACCTTCAATTCTCGTCTCGGCCAAATGCGAGTACATCTCCATGGTGTCAAACATGTCAATGATCTTCTGCAGACGTCGCTCGAAGGTATCAAACTTGCCGAAGATGTACATCTCGGAGAACTCAAACTGGCGCTCGTTGGGCATGGTTTCCAGCTTCTGCTTGGTGCGCTGGAAGTGGCGCTGGTACTCGTGATTCAGGTGGATGCAGGCTTTGAGCTTGGGGATCAGCTCTTCCGTTGGCTGGTCCCACACGTTCATGATACCCCGCTCGCTGATGTAAGCCTTGCAGGATGTGATCATTTGATTGGTAACCTGTAATCAGACAGCAAGTAATTAAAGGTACAGGATTGGTAACAATCCCTAACAGAAATATTCACAGATTTACATATCAAGCCTTGAATTAAACGGAGGCCATGGAAGCCATGGCTTTCACTGCCCTGGTTCTTGGCCTTCATGCCCCCTTCAAATGTTTCCATAGACATTATGATTTTCCAATGGAAGTACCCCTTGCAATGGAAAAGTGGCCTTGCCCTTTTCAGAACCAAATTCAAGGCCTGACATATAACTTTCAATATATGAAGATGGTGCTGGTAGAAACATACCGTTAAAATATTTCCCCCAGAAATAGTGTATTTATCCAGAAAATAGTAAAACAAAAAACGAAAACAGTTTTGATCTCGGGGTAAAATCAAAACCATTGTTTATGTTTATAAGAAAAAATGAGTCAGGTTTTCGCTATTTTCTCGTAAAGCAGACGTTTGATTGAGCTCGAATGTTCACATGTTTATTATTTAATGTATATGTTCGATCAGATAAATGTGAGTGCTGTTCTATGACCTTTACCTATCACATATTATACATTTAAGAGAAATTATTATTAAAAACAACGACCAAAATCAGTTTGGACCTTGGGGTGAGATAAAAATTCCTGTGAATAGATTTAAAAATACCGTAAGCATTTTTTACTGTTTTCTACAGTTTCCTATGATGACATGAGCCGACAACTTCACAGGTTGGTTTTTATTCCATGACAAATCAAATTATGAACAATCTGCAGCTGCTCTGTCACCTTTACCAGTCCTGTATTGGGTCATTCCGTGTCAAGTCTACATCCTTTGGAATCCGACCGACACGGATTTCTAGCCGTTTTCGGGTAAGCCGTTTTCGGTCGGGTTCCAAAGCGTGTTTAATTGACACGGAATGACCCTCTTATGCCTTTAAAAAGAATTTAGTTGCTGCTAAAAGCCATCAGGTTACCTTGACGAAGAGCGACGTCATTCGTTCGGAGGTGTTGTAGAAGCGAGATATACTGTGGATCATACGGATGGCATTGATGAGTCCTGGGATCGTCTCAATCATTCCAATCTAGAAAAAAAAAAGATCCCAAAAAACCATAATTAAAACTCAAATGTATAAAGGGATAAACAGATTAAGTTGTACAATACGGCCCTTTTGCAAACCTCGGCCCTGGCCCCGGCCCCGGCTCCAACTCCGCAAAATTTTGGAAATTAGTCTCCTGATGAGGAATAGAGCAGGCTGTTTTCACTAGACCGGCACCTTTGAATGGTCCCCAGATAAAGGCGCCTTATAAATGCTGTATTATTATTATTATTATTATTAGTCGAAACGTTGAGACCTTACAAGAAGTACGAACGAAATAGAAGTGGGAAAGTACGAACGATTCTTACATGGTGTTTCCACAAACCGATCCACATAAATTCAAATTTTTAGTCTCCCTAATACCCCATTTGTAATTAAAAAGGTTAGGGCACTTACAGGGTCGCTGTTGTACAGAGGGTCGCAGAATTTATCCAAAGTGTAGAGGAATTTCACATTGTCCTTGGCTTCGTTGGCAGCGTCAGTGATGCGACGATCAAGATCCATCCAGGTCTGCAATAACAACACCCAGAGAAACGTTTACAAACCAATCAAACTTCAAAATCTAAATAGCATATCATACTCATGTCCTAGACTAACAGTGTGCAATTATACAAATATCATATGGTTTGAGGGTGGACAGTCGATTCTATCTTCTCAAGGTGCTGGAAGTTGACTTCACCTGTGAAACTAGTTTGTCAACTTCCAACATCGGGGGAAACTAGAATCGACAGTCCAACCGAAATAAACCATGTGATATTTGATTGACTTTATCTCATATATCTTCACAATTTCAGTAAGTTCAGCAACAAAGCGTTCATGTTTTTATAAGTAACTTCATGTAGGTCAAAGTTCACGCATGCGCACTATAAACTTTGCCTAGGATGCACAGTGAGATGTTACATGTGTTACAGTTCCTTCGGAGATTCCCCAGCCTACTCGCTGGTGATCAGCAAATAATATCCACTGGCACATGATGGTAAATTGACCAATTGGGATTCGGCTCTAGGTCATGAATATTTATGAGGTGTAGTAATCTAATACTGTTTGCTGTTTTGTTGTTGCTGCTGTTGTTTTTAAAGGTACATCATCCTTTGGTAGCATACCGAAACAGACATTTTCACAGATTTACCCATAAAATGTACCCATGAAAAAGGTGATGGTAGAAATGTACCGTTTTTCTGCCTGAAATTTTGTATTTATCCAGAAAAGAGTAAAACAATAACCAAACTTCTTTTTGATCTTTTAAAAGATCAAAAATAAAAGAGAAAAGACTTAAGAAATACTGTGGCTGTTTTTCACTGTTTTCTCAAAAAGTGGGCACCGTATGAGACTGAAATTTTCACAGATGACTGTGACTGTATCTGTCTTGATATTTTTGCCCATGAATCTGTATTTCTTTGATAAAAACCAAAGTATGATACTACCTTTAACTGCTCATAGCAGGTGGCCTTAGCTACCCCCTTAGACTCTCTCACCTTGATGGAGCGACTCTTGGCAGCCTGGAGGACACCCAGCACTCCTTTGACCTCCAGGGACTTCAGCTGTTCTAGGAGGTAGTTGAACCGAGCCATCCTCTTCTTCCAGTGCTCCAGCTCGGCACGGGGACCGATGTTGTCGGCTTCCTTCCTCATCTGCTCGCTTTCTGTTAGTACCTGCAGGACAAAATCAGTTCCAGTTTTTAACATGAGGCTTCAATGGGTGAACGACAAGTAGGTGGCAAGTGCGTTAGGCACTCGCCTCTCACCAATGTGGTCCGGGTTCAATCACGGTTTGGGTCATATATGTGAGCAAAGTTGTGCGTTGGTTCTCTCCTATGCTGCAGGAATTTTTTTTCCGGGTTCTCCAGTTTTCCTCCCTCAATAAAAATCAACAACCCTTTTCACACTGCAGAGCCAAGTCCCAGGGAAATAAATCCCCAGGGAATTCCTGGGGACTTTTTACCCCACCGATACCCCAGCAATCATTCACACTAGACCCATGGAAACTCCCAGGTTTATTAGTTGCTTTACCTCTGGAAAACGTAAATCCCCGGGGATTTCGGCTTTAACCCTACTCCTGAGCAGGGGTAAACATTCCCCGGGGATTTCATTGGTAGTGTGACAGGTCCGACCAAAATACCCCGACAATGCCCCACCAATTCCCCAGGGAATTTGTCTAGTGTGAAAGCGTCATTAGTTTCAAGATTTAATTTGTCAAAGAACCACAGATTCAGTCCTGCAGCACTGGGAGTTTCAGGGATGTTTCGTGTATACGTACTTGTTCAATCTGCTTGATCCAAACTCCCATGATACCCTCAATCAGCTCCAGATCCTGGGTGCTGTTAGCCACGGTGATGTAGTCCGAGGCCTTGGTCAGCTTGCTCAGGTCGTAGGTGTCACACTTACGCAGCTCCACTCTCTCCTCCAGAGAGTCCTGGGCAGCGTTCAGGATGGTCACAAAGGCATCCAGTGACTGGATGAACTCCTTACGCGTCCCTTGATTGGCCTAGTTTGAAAAATCAACAAATGCACGTCAAACTCTATAACCATCCTTGGTAACATACCCAAATAGAAATGTTAACAGATTTACGTATAACTTATAGGAGTATAAAGATGGTGATGGTAGAAACATACAGTTACAATTTTTTCTGCCGGATATGCTGTATTTATCCAGAAAATAGTAAAACCAATTGTCACCCCAAACCAATTTTGATCTTTGGAAGATCAAAAATCTTGTGAAAAGATCTTTACAATACAGTGAGCATTTTTCACTGTTTTCTCAAAAAGTGGGCACCCTATGGGACTGATATTTTCACAGATGACTGTGACTGTATCTTCCTTGATATTTTTGCCCATGAATCTGCATTTTTTTGACAAAAACCAAAGTATGATATTACCTTCAAGGCCTTTTCATGCAAGAATGCTGAAATTAAAAGAGGTTAGAGTGAACTCCCAACCTTCATGTTCAACAACAGTTGGCTTTTAGACCAGTTTTAAACAAAACACCTACCCCAGCCAAAGCCGAGTTTCACGTGTTTCACATTATGTTATATTTAAAATCAATAGGTTCCAAGATAATCTTCTTGATTAATCGATAAATTCTGAGCTCACCTGTGAGCCGAGCTGGCCCCAGCCGTTCTGGTTCCCCTTCAAGAACGGCAGGAAGATCTCCCCTACATATCTCTCCACAGCCTGCAGGAGACCTATCCCTGCAGTGTCCATGGACGTAAAGATCAAATCCTGAAGAGAGAACAAAAACATTTGAGAAATAAGAACAGATAATAACTAGAACAGCGAAGCTGTCATGGCTCGCTGCAGCCTTATGTGCAGTTACAAACATGATAGCAAACACCCATCCATCACACACACACCCATAAAAACATTTTGAACATGTTGAAACAATAGAAAAAACTTCAACATTTTGAAACAATAGACACAACTTCAAAAAGTTTCATTTATAACAATAACAACATTATTTTGGACAATGCACCCATCCAAAAAAAAAAATCAACATTTTGAAACAATAGAAAAAACTTCAACATTTTGAAACAATAGACAAAACTTAAAACATTTTCATTTACAAGATGAAGATGCAGGATGGATGCACCGTTAATAAGTCCTTAGACAGTATTCAAAACAAGAATGTGTGTGAGTTTGTTGTATAAGGCATAATAATGAGGCAATTACTTTATGGACGTTTTCCGTAGTGATTGGCTTGCTGGGGTTAGCACGGAGGAAGAAGAGGCAAATGCCATTGATGGGTGCATCGATGCCGTCTGTCACAAACAGTTTGGGCTTGCCACTCTTCCCAGACTTGACGCTGGCTGGGCCCAATCTCATAGGCTCCCCTACAAGAAAATACAAATTATCATTTAAAGGGTATGTACAACTTTGGTAAAAAGGGCATGTACAACATTGGTAAAGATGACAGAACAGCTGCAGGTTGTTCATAATTTGATTTGTCATGGAATAAAAACAAACTTGTGAAATTTTCAGGTGATGTCATTATCGGGAACAATGAAAAACCCTCACAGAATTTTCAAATCTTTTCACAGGAGTTTTGATCTCAACCCAAGATCAAAACTGTTTCCGGTCAATGGTTTACTTACTTTATTCAGGTGGAAATATTTTAACGGTACGTTTCTACCAGCACCATCTTCATATTCTGAAAGTTATACGTAAATCTGTGAACATTTCTGTTTGGGTAATTTTACCAATCCTGTACTATACCTTTAAGTTAGTTCACCCAATAAAATAAAATCTATTCAATTGCAATCAAAAACCTACTTGGTTTTGATATTTACCCAATTTCAAATCTGGTAATTTTAAAGAAAATTTTGAGTTTTTTTTAGAAACATGACAAACAAATCTGCAATGCGTCTTCTTTTTCGCAATGGAAATACATGTATAGGCTCAAATATGCTCCCATCATGTTGACCAAATCAATTTTATGCCTGCAGTCTTTCATGGAATCCCCTTACGGCCTATTTTTGTGCTTACAAGCACTGCTAAGCGTGAAATAAATTTCATGGAATCCATAAGCAAGACTTTCGATTAGCGAAGAATTTCTAGGCTAACTGTGATTATTGTCTGCTAATGAGCTGTCATATGCATTCTGCAGAAAGTCCTTGCTTGGCGTAGTGAGAAAGACAACTCTCCAATGAAATACGCTAACCATAAGCAAAAAAAGTCTGCTATCGTAAGCGGAGAATGTTTGATGGTGACGGATTCCATGAAATTGGGCCTGGGCAGAGTCTGTATGTTGATAAAGTCGTCTTTAGACTTACCAGTTCCTCCATCTTGTATCCAAGCATGTTTCCCACCTTGAGTAAAAACAAAACAAAAATAAGATAACGCAATGTTATCGCCTTCTGATATCAATGCTGTTATTAGCCTAAAAATGCTAATTTTCTCTTTAACAAGGAATGCAAAATAAATGAGCGTATGGGTAATGTTATACTTTGGTTTTAATCAAAGAATTACAGATTCATGGGCAAAAATATCAAGGAAGATACAGTAACAGTCATCTCTGGCATTTCCAGTCCCATACGGTGCCCATTCATTTCAGAAAACAGTGAAAAACACCCACAGTATTTCAAAAATCTTTTCACAGGTTTGTTGATCTCCCGAAGATAAAAATTGCTTTCGATCAATTGGTTTTACTCTTCTCTAGATACAATTTAGATGCATTTCAGACATACAAATTTTAATGGTATGTTTCTACCATCACCATCTTTATACCGAAAAACAAGTAGCACTTTACATTATTTTATTCTACTTGTGTTTCTTTATTTTACATTGTTACCCACCATCTTTAAACCCTGTAAGTTATAGGTAAATCTGTGAAAAGATTTCTGTTTCGGTGTGCTACCAAAGTATGATACTACCTTTAAGAGATTACGACAGCTTAGAAAGCCATCACATTTATGTCACCCTTATCAGGTCACACTGTAATATGAGGCATTCATAGAGGAAATGGCAGAAAGACTGTTTGGGTTTATTTCTCTTCTTACCAGAATCTGTTCCGATGTCAATCTCTTGATAGAAAAACATCAGATGGCTGGAAGCTTCGGTATCAAAGAATTTATCCATCTTCTCAATCTGCCAAAAAGAGATAAAAAACAGCATTTTGAGTAAAAAAGGAATGTTACATTCATTCATGTTAACCGTCTTAATTTCAAAATGCAGTTCACAAACATAAAATTAAAAAAATTCAATACAATCTGTGATCATATTTCAGATTTTAAATTGCAGCTTTCTCCTATAAGTTAATAATTCCGAGATGATCATTTCACAGAAATATTATTTCTATTCTCTCTTTTTTCTGTTCTTCTAGAACGTTGGCAGCCATGGATCTCCATAATCTCCTATCCTTTGCTGTTCTTATTATTTCAATTTCACTGATTTTCATCCAGCGGCTGAGACTTGAGATGAAAGTGAGTCTCTGCCTTCCTCTAGCTCTTTTTCCTTCAATTTTTCTTGACACTGTGACGTCTTCCAATTTCTCAAAGCATGACCTAGAAATTGTAGCTGCCTATTCCTGATTATTTCAACTAGTTTTCTTTTCTAGTTTTCTTGCAGTAGTGAGCACTTCCTCATTTGTCATATCTGTCCACAATATTCGGAGCATTCTTCTGTAAAACCACATTTCAACTGATTTGATCTCTTTTCCATAGTCTGTGATATTGTACAACATTTCGTTTATTTCTATTAACTTCAGGAGGTCGCCGGTTCGAATCCCGCTCCAGTAAATTTTTCTTTGCTCACTTTTCAATGACTTTAAATTCAGTTGGTTTCCCTTGTGGTTGTTTGATGATTTCTATTAACTTCTTTGAAATTACACACTTTCAGATCCAAAACACACATATATGATATACTTGATCCTTAACAATCCTTTATAGGCCTACCACCTTTAATTGATGTTTAATCATTCTTGGGGTTTGAATTACCGTGTTTCCTTCCAAGATGGCGTCCTCGACCTCTGACCTCTCCAGAGTGAGGCCGGCTGATATAGCATCAATGATGAATTCATGGCGTTGGTCTAGAGTGGCCCGTTTGGCCTCCTTCTCTTCTTTCAGTTTTTGCTGTAAAGAAACCAAAAAGTTAATTTAAATGACTTTTTCCATGGGCACAAAGGGACTACATCATATTGACATGATCAATTGGTAAATCTGTAATAGTTGGACTATAAATTTGAAATGAATTCTGTACAAAGTGGTTGAACTGGTCCAGTCAGTCACCTATCATCAACTCAGAAAATGGTCATTGACATAGTGAGTATCAATATCCATATCGTCCTATACAGATTATTAAAAGCAGGCTGCTTTATATATCAAACAAATCAAAACTCATTTGAACTTTAGCCCTCAATCGCCAAATTCTACTTTTTTAGTTTTGAAATAATTAATTTGAAGGACTCAGGAAAAGATGGGACCAATTTAAGATGGGTCAATTAAAAAAAAAAACCACTAACATTTATTTGAAATGTGAATCAATATGGCTCCGTGCTCATGGTGTCACAATCATGCCTTGACTACCCGGATGCTGGGACAAACAAGCCTTGGCTTAGAAAATGGCGTCAACTCAACCATTCATAGACACTTCCAATTTTTCCTTTTTTTAGGCCTATTACATGCGAAATTTGCAGCAAATACTTGAGACTCAGAGTACACTCTCACAAGGTCTTATACCAAACACGTAAACGTTGTACAATGTTGTTGCTATAGGGTGTATTCTATAAATAGCTCGAGCGTGGAGCCTTATTCTAACTAACCCCTGCAGAGCTCTAAACAAAGTGGGATGTTACAATACAAATCACACTATGGCACGTATGGTAAATGGTGACACTGACAACTCATCTTCAACATTAATCATAAACAGTAATGTTAAAGGTATTACATGATTGGCAAAGGTCACAGAACAGTACCCAAAGTTTGTCTGATCCAACATAGTGTGCATGAAATTATATACATTATGTACCAATACAAATTTGAGCTCAATCGGACATGATCACTAGAAAATAGTGAAAACCCAACTCTGTTTTTCCTAAAAAACATAGGCCTAAAGAATGGTATTCAGTGATCTTACCCCGAATGCCCGAGATCAAAACTGTTCGTCTTTGTTTTCTGGATAAATACACCATTTCAGGCGGAAATATTCTAACGGTATGTTTCTACCATCATCATCTTCTCATCCTGAAAGTTATACATGTACATAAATCTGTGAACATTTCTGTTTGGGTATATGTTACCAACCCTGTACTGTACATTTAATATTGAAATGCAGCCAGGCACCATAACGTACATGTACACTGTAATCAGTTTGCTGGCCTAACCTCATTCAATAGTTCAAGTCAATAATTATAATGTTGGATACTGTGTACCTGTCATTCAAATGTTCCTAGTGAGTTTATCAATCATTAATCTACACTCCTGATGATGACAGTGACTTCACAGGGTGTTAATAGCAAACGAATGCAAACAAACAAACATGGTCGCCATGCAACTACAAGCACCCCCACTTTGATCCACAGTGCTATCGCAAAATGAGTCTAAAGTCACCTAGTGTCATTGGCTTGTATATGTACAGCTGTTCAAAGGCAGGATTCGGGTATCATTTGAAATCTCTAGACTGAAGAAAGGTTTCGCAGATTGCAGATTATGACGACTTATTCCTCATTTTGTGGTGTCTCATCCCCTGCATGGCAGCGGAACCACTCCTGGTCACTTAGGCCCAAGTATCATAATGCATGTTTATCACTAAGACAGTATGTGTACTCATACACTTGACTTCTAAGATAATTGCGATCCATCACACAAAGACATTGATAACCTTGTGACAATACAGATCAACCTCAGGGTGCCAAATAGTATCAATTCTTTTATAGTTTGATTAGTAAATTGGTTGCTTCAGATGGATACAGACAGTATGAGGCAATCAAAAACTGTGCACTCTCATGCAGGGTTCAAACTTCAGATTACAATTCGACACGAAAACTGCAAAGAACACGATAGTTTTACTTAAATAATGTTTGCTTCAATACAAATACGAATTGCTCATCAACCAAAATAATGACCTGAAATACATAAAATGCTTGGATTTTATAGGAGGGCCTGAGGTAAATGATTAAAATGAGTAATATGATCAGTGGTGAAATTAAAGAATATCACCACCCCAAAAAAGAAATGACATTAAAAATACATCAATATTTGGCAGATACTGTTGCAAGATTAATTAAATTTGGCAAAAATCTATATTTTTGGAAATTCTTCTTTTTGCTGAAATCAATTTAAGGTATGGTAACGGACATCTTAGCAAACTCATTTTTGTTCAAATCAAATCAAATCATTGAGATCATGAAAATCAATAATAAAATCAATAAAAATCAATAAAGGGCAAATATCACCAAAGTTGGTTTTTCAAATTTTCACAAAGAGACAAAATTGCGTGCGCACGAAGAAAATAATACGCGTGCCGGCAAAACTATGCACTCATACAATTTTTCGTTTTCACTAAGAGACGATTTGCGCGAGTTTGCATCTAGAGGAGATTTTGCATTTTTACAAATTGTTTTTTTTTTTTTACATTATTGCCAATCTGTGCAGTAAATAAATGTTATTGAAACAACTGTACACGCT
Organism: Astropecten irregularis; assembly: GCA_963971285.1. Classification (NCBI taxonomy): domain Eukaryota; kingdom Metazoa; phylum Echinodermata; class Asteroidea; order Paxillosida; family Astropectinidae; genus Astropecten; species Astropecten irregularis. Next base: position 13,493,413 of record OZ020246.1, read on the forward strand.
ATGATAACAAATGATAACATGAACGTATCATGTATGTTTGCTAATTTTCCTAAATACATGCATGTACATATATGTAAGTAATTATCATTATCGCAAGAACGGGGATTATGATATTGTTGCTGGGAATCCCCTTTTTCTAGTTTCGCATACAGAACCTTTCAATACAATTCACTTTAAAAGTTGGTTTCTTACCAAAGTATGATACTCCCTGAAGTTCCTTAATAATAATAATAATCGAGCTTTTATATAGTGCAATAGCAAGATCATAGCCCTGTACAAGTAAAGATACAGAGAGCAGCTGCACAGGACTATGGAGACTGTGAAAAGAGGAAAGTTTTGAGAAGTTTCTTGAAAACTGAGATAGATGAGGCGTCCCTGATGTGTAAAGAAATATTGTTCCACTCCCTAGGACCAGCGAGTCTGGAATTTAACGGAGGCTACAGAGGCCATGGCCTTTCATTGCCCTGGTTCTTGGCCTTTGTGCCCCCTTCAAAGTTCAAATGTTTCCATAGACATTATGATCCGTAATGGATTCTATGAAATTGGGCCCTACTCTATTGCCAAAAGTCAGAATCTAAAAATTGATTTTCGATGTACTATTAAAGGAAGGAAAACATTTTCTTCCGTTTTGAAAATTTTGAATTCTATTTCACCCAAAAGGCAAGTGTCTACAAATTACAATAATGCAACATTAATTTCATGCCAAACTACAAAAAAGAACCAACAGTTAACTCTATAGGTTCATGAAATAAACAGAAAGAAATTTTAAATTGGAATGGGCAGCATCAAAGTGTATTAAGAGCTTTTCTTATTGCACTTCCAAAAGCCAAATTCTGTTCTGAAAAGGGCACTTAGGTTAATTTGATCGAATTTCTCTTTTTGGTTGAAAAATCTTTGTCCCAATGAGCCACTTAAAAAAGAAACATGAATTCTTATGAGTTGGCTTACACACTAAAATGTGTACAATACAAAAGATTTCCAAAAATACATAATTTTTTCTTTACATCACAACATGATGTGTGCAGGCACCGTGCCACAATAGCCTTGCTCTATAGCCCTGGTAACCAATGTAAATAATACAGTTGACAATTACGCTCTTGTCAATGAAAATGTATGTTTATGAAGGAAACAGAGTTACAAATGCTACTATACTTGTCTCTTATTCCTGTCCGTGCCGATGACAGATATCCCCTGAGAAAACGAAGCCATCTCCTTGACGACACCTCATCCACTGCACCAATGTAACCATAGAAACATCAAGCAAAGCACAGATGTAGGTTAGACCCTATCTAGTCCATAAGCTGCACTATAGTGAGCCAGATTCAATTCCTCCAGAATGGTATGCTGCGTGCCCGGCCGGCCGGACCTCTAATCCTCCTACTTCGCAGCAAATCGTCAACTGGGAGTAAACAGTGGTCCTGTTGTCAGCCTTAGCTAAATATTAACATTGGCTTGCTTGCATACAACCTCTCAGCTAGTAGAGATGTCACAAAGCCAGTTATTTTCATCAGGCTTTTGCAGTATCACAGCTACACACTTGTACAACATATAGAAGGCAACATTGGCTCCGACTCCAAAACACACTAAACAAGCTCCGCACAAAGGGTGTATGCTAATTGTCCTTTCTGAGAGGTGAAATGGTAGAACTGCGGAGGTAGTGATGTACAACTCCTATTACAATCAGTGCTATTGCATGTACAGCAGTGGAGTGTAACTTAGTTCGTAGTTTATTGTCTCAAAACACAATTGATAGTCCGTTAAAACTGCATTAATAACATAAAAACATTCACTGACTGTGACAGTACATGTACGTGTGTACCAAGCGTGCACGAGAGAACTACTCCAAAGTCTGTTGCTAGGGAATAACTTGCAATCTCTTGTCTGGCTAATCATTAACATCATGTATCTGTTGAACAGCAACAGAGGATGTGATTTGATTTTCCAAATCTGCTCTCACTAAGTCAAAGAATAAACATGTCTCCATCGCTGAAATATTTTTTTTTTTTACAGGGAAAAATTAATTCGAAACTTAATTCGATTTGAAATTATGAAGCTTTTTTCATCCAGCTTTTAAGGTGGTTTGTTTTGCAACTTGAAATTATTAATAAAAAACCAAGAGACAACATAGAAAGGGAGTACTTCTATTAAAATCTTGATCAAATTCATTCCTCTATCACGACTGCAATTCTCCACCCCTGGAGAAATTTCAGAGGTCCATCAATTAAGCCTAGTATCAGTTATCTAAATGGCTTAAATATTAACCTGAAACATCCCAAATCAATTCTAGTAACTACTGCAGGATTCTGTAAGCACACAGTATAGACGAGACACGTTGATGACTGCCTATGGTGCTAGCTGGGATTGATTTCACCTAACTCATTGTAAATTACTATCAATCGTAGGATTTGTGATACATTGCAGCCCCACGTAAAAGTTGTAGGATACGATGGGCCGGGTTGTCCTTCGTAACTCGAGTTACGATCGATCATAAGGCTTCGTGAAATCGACCCATGATGGTTTTAATTGCAATGTGATGCAACTGGATAGATTGTGGAAGGTTGGAACATGGCCTCTCAAGACCACTGTACCAAGAATCCTGACACGGAGTTCAACTAACTACCGTAACCCTTTGCACCTACATGTACCATGCCTACTGTACTACACAAGACATGAGCTGATCGCTACGCATTACCACAGTCTTCGCAGGGGAACTGGATCATAAACCAAGCATTTTACCAGATAAACTACACTGTGGTAAATTGTGGTATTCAGGATGTATACCACGCTAATTACCACAGGAAAAGCCATGGTTGGTAAACTATGGTATGAAGGTGGGTTATAGTATGGTTAAGAATTAGGGCTGTCAACCTCATTCTTAAGGTGGATTTTTTTCCATTTTACTTTTAAAAGGTACTATCATACATGTCATACTTTGGTAGCATACCGAAACAGAAATCGTCACAGATATACCAGTAACTTACAGGGTATAAAGATGTTGATGGTAGAAACAAACCATTAACATTTTTCTGCATGAACTTGCTGTAAAGAGTAAAACCAATTGACCAAAATAAAAAACGATTTTGATCTTCGGAAGTTCAAAAATCCTGTGAAAAGATTTGTTTTAAATATCGTGGGCATTTTCCACTGTTTCTCAAACATGGCACCGTATGGGACTGGGAATTTCACATACAGTAAATGTTACTGTATCTTTCATGACATTCTTTTTTTCCCACGAATTTGCATTTCATTGACAAAAACCAAAGTATGATATTACCAATATCATTCTCCTTTAGTTTCTGCTCATATCATCTCATATATTCAACCATTGGTAATTTTCACGCTTTTTAATTACGGTAAGTCCAGTTAATATGGTTATTATTTCTGTGTTTCTGTGTTATCAAATGACAGATGGTTAAAGATTTACACTAGATATTATCTTTGCTCAGCTATAAAGTCAATTGCCATTGTATCCACGACTTACTCCAATACTAGGAGTATATACGGCTCATATAAGCAATAAAAGTATTGGGTTCTGGGCCATATTACACATGCACTTGTTATGTACACACGACACATCCAATAAAAACGATTGATCAGGACTATGAATAGGCCAGGAAGCAATATAACAAATGATTTAATTTGCATGGTTCTGCAGTGTGCAGCATACACCACACACGTACCAAGCGATAAATGATTACGTATGTTTTTCTCATTTTAATTAGTTTTCCTAAAGGGCATCTCAATAGACACTATTCATAGTGAATTCATCAGGCATTTGAAGTGTCATAAAGACAGAGGCTTGGATTTAAAGTAGTCTGATACCCGTTTTCTTTTTAGAATTAATGTTATCAGGTTCAATTAATGTTATCAGGTTCACACACACCAAAAAAGCGCGACACAAATAATCACGGTTTTTGTTGTGTCCACACAGGCAAAAAAGTGCGACCCAAATCGTACCGGTCGTAAACTCGCGCGCCCGCCTTGCATGATGGGATATAAAAAAACAAGTTTTTTTGGTGTACTGTCCACACAGCAAATAATTGCGACTATTTGCAAAAAGGCGCACTATTAGTGCGTTTTGAATCGCACTCCAAATCACACTCCAAATCGCGATTATTTGTGTCCACACACAAATAGTTACGCTTTTTTGGTGTGTGTGAACGTGCCTAGTATGGAATACTGTAGACCTTCTTGATATCTTGCCTTAGACTATTAAAGGCATTCATAGAAACCAAACTGCAGGCTTTTTCAATATGGTTTCAAGGAAGATGCAATCTGTTTTGATCAAGAAAACATGACATACACAGCTTCAATGAATAAAACCTGTATTGTTAACTACATGTAAAATTCAGTCAGTTTCCCTCATGGTAATTTGAGAATTAAATTTTAATATATATTAAGCTGCATCCTCTTTGAGCGATCCCCCATGTACCGTTTCTCAGGTTGCAGCATTGCTGCGAGTATCGATAAAATGATCCCTGGGATGCAGTATGTGTGTGGTTTCATGGCTTCTGACTGCCAAACAAACAAAACTGACTATAGTATTTGGGACACCACCAACATAGAATGCTGACTTTTACGCCAACGGTAAAATAATGCGCACTGCAGTGATTAGAGGTAGTAACCTTGGTTACCATATAAACAAATAGCGGTAGTAGCTCGGCCATTGGATTAAACTAGCCCTCAGATTCACGTACCGGTAAATCCCACATAGCAGTGAATTCCATGCTTATCCTGTACACACAATACAAATCACTTCCTTACACTGCACATTACAACATGTACAAAAAACATGTTCTACCTGAACTGATCATAACAATGGATGCACCTTATACAAAAACTCAACAAGAAGTGTACATAGTTAATCACAACCCTCACAAACAAGTCAGATTTTAATGGAAAGAGAATCATAATTCACATCAAAGTTAATTGAGAGAGAGCGGGGTTTGAAGTGTCGGTTTGTACTGTAGTCAGCTGAGTGCAGTGCTCAAAAATGCACATTTGAATCTAGAGTCCACACAGAACAGGTCTTCTCTATCTTGGGACATGTAGCAGAACAAAGGCAGCAAATCACTGCCTGGAGGCTTTAAGTACTGAGTTGAGAGGATGAAGTGGTAGTTTCTTAGAAGAATACACATAGCGGATTATTTGCACTGTGCTCCTTACGCGGTTATCTCATGTAGGAAAGTGTTTGACATCTCCATAGTAATCTTGACTAGACTTTGATGTTGGTCAACCAAGTTGGTGCATGGTTTGTAGGGTGTCCATGAAGCAATAAGCCATTTGCGAGTTCAATCTGAATAGTATCTGGTACACATACTTCATTCATTGCACATAAACACCCCAGTTTGAATTTCCCAGACTAAAGACTCTGTTGCTATGGCACATGATTTCTGGCAAGCTTTTGCATAGTGATCCACGGTTGAATAAATTTACTTTCAACAACTTGCTGATGCTGTTATGTCCAAACTGTGGCCAATGCCCCAACTGTGTTCGGGCCATCCATGCCCAACATGCCCAACTGTGTCAGCACAGTTGGGCTTACCCAACTTAAGTTGGGCACAAACGATACAGGTGTGGGAGGGTCTTAAATAACTTTATATCTTACCAATCCTCATTCAATTTTGAAAATGGAAAATTGCTGCGACTGTCTTTGTTTGGCTTGAAAGTTGCATACAACAGGGATCTCACGATAATATAAACAATTTCTCTTCAATCTCCACATTTTGTTTGGCCAAACACAAACCCAAGATAGGCCTATAAAATAGCTATAGTATAGGCCTACAATTTTTTTGCTCCATTACCCAATGTTATTTTCTCTGTACATATTAAATACACGTAAAATAGTGTTTTGGGATAAACTGATTGGCTGCAGAGGTTTGAGTGTGTGTTTGTGCCCAACTGTGTCCGTCACAGTTGGGCATACCCAAACACAGTTGGTGCAGCGGCGCAGTTGGGACGTAACAATGCTACATGTACATGCATACCACAGAAAACATGTACCAACCTATAACCTGTTAGAATACTGTGCATACATTTGGGCGATTCTTCGGTAACGGAATTACGCCCATTTGTCACTTTGTCAGGGATTATTCTTTCCCAAGAAAATATGTTCTATGCTAGACAACCAATCTAAACATGGAAAGGGAGCCAAGGACCAATAGAATTGATTGACCACTACAAAAAAAAAATTCCCACAAAATTACCCTTTAAGGGGCGGAGCTTAATATCGGTAACGGAATTACGGACCGAGGACAAGCATATTTGAGTTCTTGCATAAACTGATAAAACTCTCTGAAGTTCTGAAATTTTAAAATTGGACACTACCTGTTATTTGTAGAGTTCAGGGGTGTTGTTAACTACAAAGCAGAGCAAAGTTGAAAAAATAATCACTGTTTTCATAATTTGCATTTTAATCACGGTAACGGAATTACGGCTGGGCGGTAACGGAATTACGCCATAGTGTTTCTACAGTAAACGCAATATCTAACATTAAATTCAACATAAACTCATCACAATACACATTTTAGAAGTTTATAAAATGTTACAGGGGAAAGCTACATGTACATGTACATGTAGGCTACATGTAGGTGAAAATTAGCAGATCAAAATGTAATTTTAGGCCTAAACATGTCTAGGTGTTGCTTTTTAGGTCAAAGGTCAAGGACAAATGCAGTCAGGTGATGACTGCATTGCCGGTTCAATTGCTGGTTTACAGATTTTAAATTTTGCCCAATTGTTGGACTAATACATTGAGCCCTACTCTTTACATATTGACCAATCACAGGATTGCTTTCATCACCACTATACAAGTTTGAGAATTTTACCCTGGCTGACTTTGGTAGCATTAATATAAGGATGGGCTTAATGGATTGATCTGTTGTAATCTTTCAAAAGAAAACAAAATTGTCAAATAAAAATGTAAGACTGCCTTTAATGTGTCCTGGCCTTAAATGGAAATATGTCAAATGTATGAACTGCAAATGTTTCAAATTTGCTTGGTTCTTGGTCATATCTTTTTTCACTCTGTGGTTTGTTCCATGTTAAAAAAATGTACTGTATGATAGATTTGATAATTCCACGCAAATGGAAACAATGTATGGTGTACTGTAGTACGTTTCAAGCTTAGTTAAGGATTTGCTTAATTTATACTTCATTCAGAAAACAGCATTTTATCAAATTGCATAGAATTCTAAAAAATTCAGATGGATCAGCAAGCAGAGATGGCAACCTTCAGTATGCTCACAAAAAGAGTAGGTCTACATGTACACGACAGAGTAACAGTATTTTTGGAAGCAAAATTGGTATTTATTTGAAAATGCAGCTGAATTGAGAGAGAAAGGTGTACTTGGAATAGTTGTACACATGGGAAATGCTCTAAATGGTGCAATGTTGAACATTTCAAAGAGTCATATAAATGTAGTATGTGTTTTTTCACCAGAAATCATACTTTACTCTGAAAATTGAATTGGCTCAACGTGCCAAATACTGTACATTCAAACTACATGTATACTGATTTGCATCTCTGAAAAGGTAAATGTAACAAGACTGTACACGCTGTGGAAAAAAACACCAGTTACCATGGTTACTGGATGTTGTAGATTGAGAGATGTGTCTAGATCCATCTGGGGTTCAGGTTGGATCAATGTGATGTTTGCTGTCTCAATAACTCTTCAGTTATTGAGAATCTTCATGCTCTGGCCACGTAAACTTAAACTGTGTGATATGTACACTGTATATGGAAATGTATACACTTTGTGCATGCGTAATTCCGTTACCGTAATTCCGTTACCGTTTCGTAATTCCGTTACCACTTGGAAAAATGCCAAGAAATCATTTTTTTTAAGTTTTCATTTTTCATTCATGTTTATTGGAGGGCCCTTCCAAACATCCATGATTTCAAGAAAAAAAATCCAGAAAGTCTGTGAAATAAGTAACTTTTGCCATTTTTTCGGTAACGGAATTACGTGCTAAAATTGACACTTTTAAATTGAGGCCTACACTATATATATAATATATATATATATTTATATATATATTTTTATGACCCCCAGTAATGTTGCTAACATGTAACATTAACAAATAAATCAACCCTTTTCCCTGTTACTCAGAAAGTAAATAAACTCAAAAAATATTTTTTTTACCAAATCTGCACGTTTTTAAACATAAATTGCAAAAATCACTGTTTTTACAAAAAAAATACATTTTTTTGAAATTTCGTTTTTTGATCTGAATTCCCCATTTAATTGTGGTCTGGAAAAAGTACAAAAAAGATTCAACATGTACAGATTTAATTTTGACATTTTTTCCTCTCCCATGGAGAATTGCCCATTTATATACTACTTGATCTTGAGCACTCCCAGACCCAGACTCACTTTCTCACAACTTACCTCAGGATCTACATGTCCATGCGATTCACACACAGAAAGCTTCCTCATCTTGCATTTAACAGCACACAATAAAAATCCACAATCACAGAAACAACCAATTTTCTCCAATTCTGATACAACCTGACAATTGCTGCTGACTTCAGAAATAAACCAGCCCCATGTCCTTTGCAGGCCTGAAGTGAATTAGCCAGAGACTCGGTCTCAAGGTGTTGAAAGACCATGGAGGGTAATGTATGAAACAATAGGCCATTATTAAAACCCAGCACAGCACAGGGTGTCAAATAATTGCCAGGACTTCTCACTTTACAAGACGGAACAACCAACACCGCAAGAAAAACAGTCTCACGCTTGACTTGACTACTTGAGCAAAAGCATCAGGATGAATGTGGGGTGGTGGGGTCTATTAAAAATGTACAATGTACCTTGAACATATGTTACTATGGTACAAAGACCATTAATTCCAAGGAGTGTAAACTAACACCGCTTGCTTAAGTGCACACAATTTAAGGGAATAACTGTCTCAAATGGGCACACTGAATATTGTCTGATCACCACAAATAATGCAATTGCCTACAGGTCTAATAATAGGTAATACAATTCACAGAGATAAATTACATCAGGGTACCATAGGGAATGTTGTAAACACCGTGTGATGTCATTTTGTGTGTGTTGTCGCACTGAGAGAATGATCACTTAGCACAGTGCTGACTGCTGTGGAGCACTGTCTAAGAACTGTGATAAATTTTACGTAGAGTACATGGGGGGCATAGGTTTTAGACACTCTCGCCAATGTGGCCCGGGTTCGATCCAAGCTTGGGTCATATGTGAGTAGAGTTGTGCGTTGGTTCTCTCCTAGATGCTACAAAGGTTCTTCTACGGGTTCTCCGGTTTTCCTCCATCCACAAAAATCCAAATCTCAGGCTGTGCTCCGTGATCATATGGGGTGATTTGGCTGGCAGCCAAGGGCGCCCATAAACGCCTGCAAATTGATCACTTGGTAGCTGCATCCTTCGCAATTCAGCAGCCCAGCTGCCAGTAAGGATGATTAGCCTCCCAAATTATTATTGTTATTATTATTTATTATGTACATCACAATAAAAAGTTTGAGTTTTAGGATTGGATGAAAAACTGAATGTGAACATAATAAAACTGAACATAATATGATACAACTTTGATGAAGATTCATTGATTCAAGCAATTCTTCACAAATTCTTTCACCAAAAGAATGGAAAAGATCTAAATGCTGCATGCAATGATTAAAGGATGTTTTCAGGGTTTGTTCTGGATCAGTAATTTTCTTAATTTTCAAGCAACTTTATAAACCAATCAAAAGGGTCTAAAACTTACTCCTTACAGTGTAAGTCTGATTTATAAATTGTGTTTGTTTCTTTAGTAGAGTTTTGTCACAAGAAAGTCTTTTCAGAAAATTTCTATAACACTTACACATCACAGGACGCTATAAAAAAAACTCACAAGGTTTGCTAGCATTTCACATGCTTGAGAAATCTCTCAAGGATTCACCAGGGACGTCGGTCACTCTCAAGCATTGGTGTCCTTTCACATGATGACACTTTCGTAAGATTTCTCAAGCATGAGAAAAACTCACAAGACTTGAGAGTTTAGCATTGTATGAAAAGGCCTTTACGATGTAACTTTTATTTCATAAAAGTGTTTGTTTCTTCAGGGTTTTGTCGTATTCCTTTCATAAAACTGCTACAACAACCTAAACTTAAAATGCATACAAGTGGTGCATGTACCATCCAAGAAACTAATCAGGCCCAAAGTACTCCGCTGCAGTTACACAACAGACAGAGAAATATAAAGGTGATTATCCCCTGAACAAAATCTCTCACTAGTAACTTCAAAACTCTGGAGGATTAACTTTTAAAAGAGGATTGGTCTTCTTTTGGGGTCTAAATTATATGTACAGTATGTACCCTGGTCTATCCTATCTTTTACTTCAAAATGTAATTGTTTTATTTCCAAGGGGGTTAACATGGTTTAACACCATCTTGTATTACAACTAAAAAATTATGCTCAATTTATGGAAAAGAAATTAGGCTGAAAATAGAGCATCTGTGATTTTCTAAGACACGATTCTCAAATGAATAATCCTAGGTCGATAACAGAGTTTCATTAAATAATACCCAAAAAAAAGTTGTTTATAATTAACCTAATTACCATCCAACTAGTATACATGACTTTCTAACATTCATATTTTCATAACATCTGAACATGGGTCACAGTTTACTAAAATAAGGAGGACTACAGTACAGCGCAAAATTGCCAGGGTTTACTCTCAAAACTGTATTAAAATTGCATGAGGAAAGAATTCCACTGATGGCCATTACGGAAGAAAACATCTCCTAAGAAATAACTTACTGTATACAAGTTATGACGAACTTCAACATACATGTTCAGGGTTAACATCTGAAAAGTGAGTTTTACTGGGTTTTTTACCTACAATAATATACTTCAAAGGCTCCACAGCCTTTTTTCAAAACGCCCTCTGTTGGTCACATAGGGGCCGGCACAAGTGATGGCGGTCAATGAAATTCTTAAATTCTTAGGCATCTGCACTAATAAGCAGGAGGTCGTGGGTTCGAATCCCACCTGAGCAAGCATGTGATTTTTTTTTCACGTGCTCTCACAAGCACTGAGTATACAGTGCTCATCCACGTCAGTGAAGGGCAAGCCTAATTTGCATATTATCTATTTCCCGACCAAAATCATTTAATATTCATTAAATTCTTACCATTTTCTGTTTCCAATTATTACCAGTAGCAATTTCTTGACAGCCTCTAGCCAGTCCTAGTGGTTTTAAAACTTGTTTGCCCCAATTAAGGCTTGGATTACACAGTCATCAACAGTGCAGTGAGCCCAGCGTGAACTTAAACTACTTTTATTTATGTGGAGTTATAGGGAACTAAAACAAACCTGTTACCCCTCTACACTTTCACCTCTATGAGGTCTGCACTGTATACATACAACAGTGTATCTGGTTGCGATTATTCTTAAAAAGAAATCCATGGTGCAATTTAAGCATACGGTACAAACATTTCTATTCTAAAATCAACAACAACAAACATCCATTCTGAATTGTGGGTCCGTCAGGTCGTCCACAAACTCGAATATCCAATTTAAAATTCAAGATGTGTGCGATTGCCTTTATAAATCCCCAGTGTTTACGTTTGGAAGGCACTTTTTGAACAGCTCTTCGGAACTTAATCTAGTCACGGTTTGTAATATTAGAAGCACACTTGGTGATGGATGGAAAAAAACGAAAACAAATACAGGATTGGGGGTTGGATTTCAAGGGAAAACTCTTCCTGTGTTTGAAAATTTTCCCTCGTCAGGTCAATGAATTCATGTCAGAAGTTTATCTAGTGCCTGTATCTAGTATGGTGTTAGACCCCAATTCTCTTGGGTGCTAGACCGACCGTCAACCCCAACATTTTAAAAAGGGAGTGTAAAACGCTTAACAAATAATGGGTTTGAGACCCGTGGCCCGTGCAGTACAAAAACGGGTACAAATTGGTGAGCTTTTTTTTAGAGTACAAACTACAAAGCAAATACTTCACATTAAATTATCTTTACACCAACACAGGTTAAGTATGAGAATAGTACAAAAACCATGCGGCTTTGCCAAACAAGTGCCAGGGCTAACCTGATCTGTACAAATTCAACTACATTGTAAAATGTAAATATATTGTATCTTCTTCCAAATGTGACGATGTTTGTTTGGTCAAAACTCAAGTTGTATGCCGACCAACTTGTAAGCTTGGACACAGAACAACTCATACGCTGACCAACTTTAATGGCGTATGAGCAGATGAGTTGGGGGTGTACTTGTTTGGGCAGCGTACAATGTGATGTGACACACGTATGACTTGACCAAGCATGCATATGAGTTGGTCAGTGTATGTGATGACCTGGCACACGTACAACTTCCAAGTTGACTTGCTTCGACAAAAATTTACCAATAGGGCCTACATAAATGGTTTATTCATAATCGAACGACCTGTGACATATCGGAACACTAATAACAACATACTCAGCTAAAATATGTCAACAACTGTCCATGCTGAAAGAGTTGTACAAAATGACAAGAAGAATGACTTCTGGGATAAGACAGAATTTAAGTTTAAGTGGAAAATATACAGTAACATTTCTTAGGCTCAACTTTCCTGAAATTTACAAAGTTACAATTGAGTTGAGTTACTTTTCTCAAGTTGTTTCTCAAAATCAAATTTCCCAAATTTCCTTTCACTTTTTTAAAATTATGCAATCAGCTCGGTTTTATGTTTAGTTAATGGACAAACCTGTCGTTCCTTGAGATTTTCACCCGGTGCCAATGCAGCCAGTCGTGATTTATTCTTAGGATCAGCACTGCCGGGGTTCCGCTTACCAGCCGCCTTCATACGCTGATGACCAGCCCCCGGTGGGACAGCGGTCTTCACCGGTTCAACATCGGCCATGTCCTGGCCTCAAATTTCACGGTTATTCCTGCAATGCAGAGGTATATTTCTCAGTATTATCTATCACAAATCTAACCGATGTTCACAGTTCCCGAAATATGTCATTTCTATTCTTTTCATGAGGTGGTTACAAACTAAAAAGTTATTTTGTTTTCGGAAGTTTTCTGTCAGTACCACACACCGGCGGCCATTTTGACCAAATTGTGTGTACAATATCACCTATGAGACGAGAATGATTTGCATATGCTGTGGCGATACCATCCTTATAATAGGGTGGTAAATGTTTACTTGAGGGACTCAACATACACAAAAACCCTATTTCCATGCACTGGAAACATCCCACAAACATAGGTATTCTACTGAAACGATTTATAAGGGGAGATATCAAAGAGAACTACTATTGCACATATGTCATGTGTGATATATTTTCATTAATTAAAATATAATTGATTGGTTGCTACCTCCTAGTGAATCGACGAGTCTAAGTACTCAATATTGCTTGCAACAGGTTGGAAGCTCAAGCTTTACTGGACTTGCTCTATTATGGAGCTAGTCAGTCGAAAATAAAATGATTGATTCATATTGATCTGTGTCTGTTAATTTTTAATACCCGGTCGTTGCACACTTAATTGTGTTTGGCTGGCTCTAAACACAGCATTCGTCTGCAATTTTACATATAATCTTTTTCTAGATAAAGAGTGAGCGCTTTCAATTAAAGGGATGGTACAGAACTGGTATTTGTGACAAAACCGTTGCTGACAGTGAAATCACATTGTGTAATCCATCATATACCTTAAGTGACAAATATGTAGAAGTTTGAGGTCAGTCAGCCATCTTGGTAACGAGAAAATAGTGAAAACCCGTTTGCACATTCCAACGATATATGCGTTCATGATAAAACGCTTCGAAGTGATTTATTCCAATCGGAAAATAGTTTCATTTAATTCTCAACGAATATGACATTAATTTCAGACAAAAACATTTCATGGGATGTTCTCTCCTATCATCATCACCATTATACTGTGAAAGTTTTATGTGAATCTGTGATCTTGAAGTGTATTTTCTCTTACCAATTCGATGTACCATCCCTTAAAACAAATAATAATTTTTTGTGAGCAAAAAACTTCCCCCACGCGCGCCAGATCCACAAAGACAGAAAGACAGACACTGCAACCAAAAAGGACAAGCGGACGAGAAAAAAAAATTACAGGCAAACCGCTGTGAAGTTTTATTAATCCGTGTTAAGAAACCAATAACTTGTAATAAAAAAATGTACACATTTATCATCTGTCCTGAAAAAATCAGTTTATAGGGAAATAGAAGAAAGTATAATAGGCCCTATTTCAAATCCGTAATTACACATCCGTTAGATATTACGTATTTAAAAACAGTATCATACTTTGGATTTTGTAAAAGAAATACAGATTCAAAGGCAAAAATATCAAGGAAGATACAGTCATCTGTGAAAAATTATGTCCCGTACGGTATCCATTTTTTTGAGAAAACAGTGAAAAACGGCCACAGTATTTTTTCTCTTTTATTATTTTTTGATCTTTAGAAGATCAACAATAATTTTGGTCACTGGTGTTACTCTTTTCTGGACAAATACAGCATTTCAGACAGACAAGTGTTATCGGTATGTTTCTACTTCATGTATCACCATATTTATATCCTGTAAGTTAAATGTAAATCTGTGAAGATTCAGTGTTTCGGTATGCTTCCAAAGTATGATACTACCTTTAATTCAAATAAGTATTGTTATAACGAATGGTTACCCCGTAATAAATAAAATTTAAAATATTAAAATAATTCATTAACAGCAAATTACTACTCCACTGTGACGAATCAATATTTCTTTGTAAAGAATTATTAGTATCCCGATCGCGTTATCCAGAGCAAATTCAAGGATCAACCATCAATAATGATGCCACCTCTCTGGCTTGTCAGTTCGTGCCGTCAATAAATTGACAGAAAACGTTGAGCTTTGAAACTTACATATACATGCATTATATCAATATTATATTTATTTCAAAATAAAAATATTATTTAATCATGGAGACTTTTTCCAATTTACCATAGCAAGTTCACATGATCTGCATCATGCTGTTTGCATCGATGGTGGAGCTTGGAGAAGAGATTTTGTTTGAATGTGTTTTTTTTTTAATTGCTTGCAATATGGGTTAAAATACCGCTTTAAGTGCCTCTAGCACCTAAGCTTTGATGCACAAAAGGTGGGGTAGGGTACAGTTTTAATGGGAGTTGACTGGAATGTGTAATAATTTTTTTTATATTGACGTCGCATAAAAAGGTGTGACCTTGGGCGTTTACGAAACGGAGACGCAGGCTCGGGCTCTGGCTCTGACATCCGTGTGCTGAAAATATAGGTTGTGCTTTTTCATTGAAGCTGAAGCTCTGTTTTCCTTTTCAAACCAGAGAATCTACCTCAGAACCGCATCCAAAAACCTTTTTTTTTGATACCCAATATTAATTAAGAACGGATTCAAGAAAATTATTTGGAGCCGAGCTGGAGCCTGAATGGGCCTCCGTTTCGTAAAGCACCTCGATCGCTCTTATAGGGCGCCCTCAAGCACTAGTAAAACTTTGAGCCAATCCCATAAATAATTCCCCATTGGCCCACGTGAAATTAAAACTTTCCATTTAGGGCCAACTGCTTTGGCAACTTTTGGCTACAATTGGAGTTTATCGATTTGAGAGGTAGGTTGGTGTACACGTTTCAAGGTAAATAAATCTCAAAGTGAAACAAATCCTAATAAGCAGGCAATATCTATTCTGCTGTTAATGGTTGTTGCTCAATCGCTAATTCGGTGCCGGTTGTGTTGAGCGCAATTTTGACGCCTGCGCAAGTTTTAAACTTAACATTCATTTGGGATTTTTTTTTAACCGCAGCATGTACCTACCATCACTTCAATTAGGCCTAGGTTGGCCTCACTGGTTTTCTTTAAAAACAAGTCACTTCGGACAATTCAAACGGTTAAAGATTGCACAGGTTGAAAGATTGCGCTCAACAAGAGTCAACATGCCCAAGCCAAGGCCAAAAAAGGCAAGGAGAAAACTGTATTTTTGTTGGCCTAACGTCAGGCATGCTAACGGGCCCACACTTTCTAAGCTTTTTATTAATTTTAATCAAAAAACCATAATGATTTAGTGACTTATCATCATCATGTCATTCTTGCATACTGCATTCATATTCCTGCTTCAAACATTTTCAAACTAACTTGTTAGGCCTTACTGTAGTGTTACTGTTAGTACTTTTAGTAGGCCTAATAAACTTCAGACTTTTTTTTAATAAAAGGGCATGTACAACTAACAACAGTCATTGATAACAAATTAAAACAGAAATGTCCACGGATTTACATAAATAACTGTTAGGCTTATTTATTTAGCCCCAGGGCCAGGCTATGGACGGTATAACTTACAAGTTACAGCCATACAGGGTATAATTTATAAAGATGGTGGTGGTAGAAACATACCGTGAACATGTTTCCGCCTGACATGCTGTATTTATCCAGAAAAGAGTACAAACACCGAAACGTTTTTGTTCTTGAGAAGATAAAAAATGAGACGGCTATTCCCATACAAATTTGATGTAACAATTACAATAGTTTTTCCCTGTTTTCTATTTTTTCCAATGATCAATTGAGCTGAAAATTTCACAGGGTTCTTTTTATAATGAATGAAAAATCGAATTATGAACAGCCTGCAGTTGCTCTGTCACCTTTTTACTAATGTTGTACATGCCCTTTAAGTCATGCCACTTCATCCAATGAAGTATGAATTCGTTGTTATCTGTGCTTTCTTGATTTAATGATCGACAAAAGCTCTTTCAAGTTCCAGTTGATCAGCATCAGTATCATGGCATTTTGGACGAGACTCCTCCTCCTAGCCACCTCCTCTAAACACCGTGCCAAGCTGGCTACTGCCATGATGACTGGGATGGCAGTGGGTGGGTACTTGTACCTTAGAGGAAAGCTCAGTACTTCCGGTGATGGAACGAGGTTAGTTCTTCAGAATTTAGACTTGACCAGAGTTGTAATCACTCGAGTCAATGACTCGACTCGAGTCCGACTTGAGTCACAATTTTTGGTGACTCAACTCGACTCGAGTCCCGAGAGCTAAATGACTCAACTCAATTTGAGTCATAGTGAGCAAATGACTCAAATTGACTTGAGTCTCTCATCAGAATGACTCGAATCTAGTAAGGCTAATAAGACGCTAATTGCATGAAAAGTCTTCCTTGATCAACATGATATACCAACCATAATTTTCATGTGATGTTTACTTCTGTTGACTTATATTCGGTCTTTGTTTGCTGAGCATAACATTCACAAGGGGTTTTGGCTGGGTTTTGATTTTATTTACCATAAGTGTTTGGTGCTTAAGCAAATTTTGGTGCTTAAGCAGCTCTATGAAATTGGCCCCTGGTTGATGCTTTTTATGTACTAATTTTCATATTAATAAAGATGATATTTGGGGGATTTAATATTGGGAACAAGTTGTTCCGCTCTCTCAAAAAGAGAACAATTTTAATTCACAACCAAATGTCATCTAAAAGAAGGTAGGTTTGCGGTGACACCATGTAATCTCTTCTGTGAGAGTGTGGTTCTGAGAAGAACCGTTCGTATTATCTTGACGTTCCAATGTCATCTGAAAAAAAATTGGAATCGTGCTCAGGCCTCAATTTGTGATTATTTTGTGTTTTTGGGTGTCTTACAAACCAGGCGCATCTAGCTGGCTAAATATTGGGACTGATTCAGTGATAATACAACTGCCTCGGATTCAGCATCCAGTACTGCAGCCAAGAGGTGGAAGTATTTGTATAGAGTATACAAATATCACATGGTTTATTTTGGGTGGACAGTCGATTCTAGCTTCCCTCGGTGTTGGAAGTTGACAAACTATAGTTTATTGACTGTAGAATCGAAATAACCCATGTGATTTTAGTTTTACTATACGTCATAAATATTAACAATTTCGCCGAGATTGGAATCAGTAAGTGCAGCAAAATGCGTTTGTGTTCATGAGGCGCCATTAACTTCATTTAAGTCAAGAATCACGCATACGCGCTGCAAACTTTACCTTAGATGCGCAGTGAGATGTTACATGTGTAACAGTTCCTTCAGAGATTCCCCGGCGTACTCACTGGTGATCAGCAAATATATCCACTGGCACGTGATGTTGAATTGACCAATTGACCAATTGAGATTCAGCAATTGGTCATTGATATTTATGAGGTATACCGGTAGTAATATAATTATACTGTATAAACAAAGACTTTCACCACTACAAATTCCATACCGAGTATATCGACCGCTGAGTGTATGGGATACTGAGTTCAGCTGTGAGGAACTGAGAGGGATGGAACAAGAATGCATGATTAATAATGATAACATAAGGACAAAGAGAACAATTCACTGAAACTTGTATTCAGGTGGGTATCCATAGAGCTATATTAAATTACTAGAGCGTTGACTTGCATACAGAGTGATGCCTGTTGGGCGCATCCATGTTTGTTTACAAACATATGGAAAACAATACATCTTTTGTATGTCTATTTGCATATCTGCATTTGTGATCAATAGGCCTACAGGTGCGTTATCGAAGCCCAATACGCCAAAAATCTAACGTACCTTGTGTGTTGCATTTAGAGTACATTCTTCGAATAGGCATTCCAGGCAAAGTTTTATTGTTCCACAGACACACACTCGGATTCAAAATGGCTGCTCCCAGGAATGCTTCAAAGCGTCTCTGCACTCGAGAACGCTTTAAGCGCTCTACTAATAGCTCTATGGTATACACATCATAGACCAACATATTTAATAATAATAATAATAATAATAATAGAGCATTTATAATGCGCACAGTATCTGGATAATACCATTCAAAGGCGCAGGTCTGTGATGGTTAAAGATGGAAAGCAAGATTGAAAAGATGTGTCTTTAGATGGAGTTTGAAGCGTGAGAGATCATTTTCTTCCCTCAACTCGTCTGGCAAAGAATTCCAGAGATGCGGTCAAAGAAATACAACTAAATCTTGAAAATTGTGTGCTTATATAATATTCTGATGATTTCTTTATTTGTTGTCATTTTTTACAAAACTTACAACACAGAAAATAGGATCGATGATTTAGAGAAATAAAATGTGTCTATCACATGTATTTACAAATTATCTAATTCTGAAACAGAGAGATAACCTTTTTGGTGATCACATTGATTTATGCGTATACAACAGTAGACCTGGCATCATGTAATAAACAGGAGTCAATTAAAGGTATAAATAATTACGTTATTGACACTGTACAGAGCTGGAGAGGAGCATTTCAATTAAACATGTTCAACAGGGACCAATTTCATGGCTGTGCTTACTGTAAGCATAGAATTGGTACTAACCGCTAAGCAGAAAATTCTGTGCTTACAAGATCCGCTTTCATGGATTAGGGATGAATTTTCAGTTGTGGGTGTTTGTATTTCATGTAAGTAAGGATTTCAAGCTTACATGTACTCGGCTAGCGTAGAAATGAGATGCTGACCTTGTAAGCATAAAATAAGGATTCTAAATGCAGAATTTGGAAAGCAGAGCTATGAAATTGGCCCCAAATCTCTGGGGAGCCAACTTTTTTTTAACTGTTGGAAAACAATAAAAGTCATTAATAAAAGTTAACAAGGTACTGTCTGTAAATAGATATACATAGGCAACATAGCCACTTTCTGTTATTTTTAATTTTAGTCATTTTCTGTCATTTTAGTGCTTTTGCTAAGCATCTCAAGTATAATATACAATCATAGAATAATGGTTTTGCTTCCCTCTTGTGAGAAATAGGCGCAGGAGACAATTTCTGTAGTTCCTATGCTTTGAGGATCAGTGATATAACCCAATGTTAACAAATTCAAATCTAGAGTTTATGTCACATACTGTACTTTCATTGGGCACTGGTTATGAGACAAGCCTTGAATTTAACAAAGGCCACAGAGGCCATGGCCTTCATTGCCCTGGTTCTTGGCCATGGTGCCCCTTCAAATATTTCCATAGACATTATGATTATCCAATGGAAGTGCCCCTTGCAATGAGAAAAGTGGCCTTGCCCCTTTCAGAACCAAATTCCAGGCCTGTGAGAGTCAAAGCAACTAGTTCTATCCTCAAAGAATATGGATCTTCATCATAACATAATCAGTGTTTTGTATAAGTGTGCACAGGAATTATTGTCAGTAATAGGTACCAGTGGAGTGGCATGGTAAAACTCATTATGACATCAAATACGTGTTCATTTTTTCATTACTTTTAATTTTAAAATCCACATTAATATTCACTATATATTAGGGCATAAAAATAAACTTGATCTTCGGACCAAGTCTAGTAATTTGATGTGCAAGTGTGCATAGTCTTGGTTCGGACGTTGTTATTACTCGAACGTACAAACCGATTCCCCTCACTGACCTGCACGCACGTACATGTACGTAAAGACCTCTCTATAACAACGTCTTGGGAATCCTGTAAAGGCTGTGAGTTGTGTGTGCACCTCGTATGCACCTCCTTATGTAGCGCGTTATGTCGTCTCTCATGTACGTGTATGTTAATTGGCTGTGCTGCATGCACAGTAACGCAAGCGCAGTGTGTTTCCCCCCAATTTCGGAGGGAAATTTTACAGGATTCCCAAGACGTTGTTACTAACAGGTCCGTGTGTACGTTTGTGCGAATCACCTATACGTTCATATACGTGCGTGCTGGTCAGTGCGGGTAATCGGTTTGAGTATCCACACCAACAACGTCGTGAACCAAGATTAGCAAGTGCACAGCTCAATGGTCTAAAAAATTTATAATTTGTACATACCAGTATACATTGGTCATCATTGATGTCCCCTTTTCATTATACATGTAAATACAAGTATGTGAAGTTTTTAAAAGTACCACATCATCAACATTACTCTATTAAAATTTGGGACGGCATATAATGTGTTTATACTATAGTTTGTCTTTGTTTAACACAATTGTCCATGAAAAATGCCTTTCAATAAAGTAACAGTTTCTTAAGACAAAGTACTTGCCAATATGTGTAGTATTTTTTTTTGTTGCCATGTTGCACCCCCCCCCCCCCACCCATCCCGACACCTCTTTCCCCTTGACAAATGTTTTAGCCCAACAGGAGTCCATTTTATTCTTTATATCTACAATGGTTTAAATTTCTCCTTGAGCCCCTTTTTTTGCATACTCTAAACGTAAAGCACTGAACTTCGAAGTACGCAGTATTTACTCAAGTCTTTGAAACACTACGCTACTGTATGCCATCATTGCCATGCCTGCGCAATAGTACGCTACCCTATGTCTGTTATACACAACACTACGCGTAGGTACGCCAAGGTATACCAGGTAGGTATTATGCCAGTAGGTACGCGGTGCCTATACCAGGGTACGCAATCATATGCCATCGCACTACGCTTATCTAGTATCTACATCGACCCGGAGTAACCCCACCTTGAATATGCAGCCATATTTTGGCGTACACGATACACAACACTACATGACTCTACGTAGGCCCGGTGTGAAAATAGACTTGGAGCCGAGGTCCCAAGCCAAGAGCCGAACTCTCGCTGAAGCCATGAGTCTCCCGAGAAAGTAGAGCAGTTTCGCAAGAGTTGTGTGAAAGAAGAGACGATCACCACGACTTCGAATGACTTGGATCCAAGTCTAGTGTGAAAGGGGCTTTAGACAGAATCACACATTTCATGATTTTTAAATTCATAGCCGGAAGTGACACAGGGATGTGCAAATTCCTTGATTGACGGAAGATTAAGAACTATAAAATAGTTGTATCAACTATAAAAAATAAATAATACTGTACATATAAATGTCAAAACAATTAGAACCTGCAATGGAGCTCTACAATCATGTCATCCCTTACTCATTATCTCGCATAAATGTCTACTAACGATATGCAAATCTGAACTCGTTAAAATAAATCTTTAAAGCTGACATTTACTGCGTGTAATTAACTTAAAAACAAAATAAATGTTTAAAGGGAGCCTTTCTAGAATTTGCGCCAGCCTTCATTGTCTAGTCCTCCCCCGTCAAAAAAAATTAAAAATAATGGATCTTTTCAGTTATTATGTGCCAATTACTTGAAAAATGCCTTGTTACATGTACATGTATATGTTGTTATATAACACCTTAGTAGATCCTTGTCATTTGATTGGAGGATTGTATGTCAGGTGATATTTGACAAATAGACCAATTCATGGCTTACGTCACAACCGTTGAAATTTGTACCATCCACCGTGCATTTTTGGTTCCATCCGATTTGTACCATTGCACGCCAGGGACTCTAATACGTGATTGGTCAAGCGGCGTTCCATTTATTTGTCACTGCGTGCGCGCGTACGAGTTGGTGTGCAACGATTTTAAGCTTTTTTTGTCTCGCTAACTCTTAAAATGTTATCCTCCAATCAAAATCAAAAGACAAAGATCTACTTAGATGTTATATAAAACAAATAATGAATGTTTCACATTCGTAGAATGGAAAAAAATAATTTCATTCGGTGACAGATGGACTGTTCCATTCCACTCAGCTTCGCCTCGTGAAATGGAACAGTCCATCTGTCACCTCATGAAATTATTGTTTCCATTCCACTCATAAACATTCATTATTTGTATACTATTCTACTCCTAATAAGACATAGCAGAAGCGAATGTTACAAGATGGCGTCATGTGCAAAGGGTCTTAGCCCCCCTCCCCCAAAAAAAATAAAAATAAATATTGGCTCGAGAACCACCCCTGCTGGTTGTAATACTTAAAGTGTGATATCTTTTACTTTTTAAAATCTGTTACCCTTAAATTGTCAACATTTTGAAATCCCTAACCCACACCTAATCCTACAAATAGGTAAGAGTCAATACGAAGCCATTTCCTTTATGATAAAACAAGGAATTCCCTTATTACGCCCAGTAGGCTAAAGTTACGTTCAGATTTGCAAGAAGAGACAACAATTAAAATAACAAAAAAAGGGTTAAAATGTTTAAATAGTGAGTTGTGTACAAGTGCATTTCCCCCTATCTTTAGCACTGATCATCATTTTACAGACTGTTCCTGCTTTGCTCTTAGGCCCCACCCACGCTGGCCGGGCCTCTTGTTTTAAGCGGCGTACAGGATATGAAAGGCCCAAAAAAAAAAAAAAATTGAGTTTGAGACAGAAAATGGACTCAACAGTTCGTAAACAGTGCAAACAGTCACCATGGGAAATCTTGGTTCATCAGATGCTGGGTTTTTCAAGCAAATCAAGATTTAGTGTCTTAAAAAAAAATTATTTGTCCAAGTGGTTTAGTAGCTTTTCGAAAGTGTGGTTTAACCGTGGAAGATTCGGAGAGGGAACAAGATTAATTTGGCCATATTTCTGCTATCCAGATGAACAAAGCTTAAAAAGGAACATGAAAAAACGTCTGTAAGGGAATTTAAGGGAATTTCTGTTTAAGTACCAAATTCAGCCAAAATGCAAATCTTTGCAAATCCTGCTCCCTTTTGTAATGCATGTTTGATTGAGGTTATGGACGACAATGACTCCAATTGGTCAATGTGCACACTTTGAAGTTTGAAATGAGCTTGTGTAAACATTTAAAATCTTTGATGTATTGGTCCCTGCTTTCTTAAATGATTAAAATAGAAAAGAAAAACAGATTTGAATAATGCAGTGGAATTATGGGATGCACAAGGGTCGAAAGGGCACCACCACCTGCTTACTTTTCTACATTCCGAGAAAAATTCTTTTTTGCTTTATGTGTTCCTGAACTTGCCAGTTTAACCCAGTTGTATCCCACAATGCTTTGCAGAAGCGCCCTCTCTTGGTGAATATGCTATTTGCGATAAACCTATGTTTCAGGGACTTACAATATTTCACAGCTTGGAGTCTCTCAGCAAATCCTCTTTACAATCAGTCTAACATCCTCCAAAACTTTGGCAAAAGCGCAAACAGTTCAAGAGGTATTTAAATTTGCTCGGTTAGAAAAGGGAGGCTAGTTTCGGCAGAAACTCAGTGTTTCGTCGCCCACGAAGCTACAATATTGTCGTGCAAAAACCCTTCCCCTCCCATCCCCCCCTCCAAAAAAAAAGATTAAAAATATAACATTAAAATAACAAAACATGGATTAAGAGTAAATTGGCACAAATAAAAAAAGCTAGAGAATTATTGCAACGGCCCACTTTTTTCCCTAATGAAACAATGTAATATTTCTGAAGTTCAGATTGTCAGACATATCTAAATATTATGTCCTTATAAATACATACTATGGTCTTTCTTCATTGAAAAACGGGTCGATAAAACTAGAAATATGGTTTTTAAGTCAAAACAGGAAGGGGTAATTTTACTCATGTTACATTTTGGATCCTTTTCTTTTCAGAGTTGTGAATTCCATACTGATTTCAATAGTTGATTTTTAGTTTTATTTTGTTTAATTGTATACTTAAAAAGTACCTTCATATTTTTTCATCCTAGAAATGGTGATTCATGGGCAAAAATATCAATAAAGATACAGTGACAGTCATGTGTGAAATTTTCACACCCATATGGTACCTACTTTTTGAGAAAATACTAAAAGAACGGTCACAGTATTTTCATCATGATCATCTGCCGCAGGGGCCAATTTCATAGAGCTGCTTAAGCACAAAATTTGCTTGAACAGTCTTCCTTGATCAAACAGGATTTACCAACCAAATTTGTATGTGATGTTTACTGCTTTTGATTTTTACTCGGCCATTGTTTGCTGAGCATAACACTCACAAGGAGTTTTGGCTGGCATACTGATTTTATTTACCAAGGTTTTTGGTGCTAAAACAGATTTGGGTGCTTAAGCAGCTTTATGAAATTGGCCCTTGGCAAGCGACTTTTGGAAATTCAAATTTTTTCATCTGATCTCCATTGATTTTTAATAAACTGGAACATTTTTGAAGAAATGTTTTGTATGATGATTACTGGTATTGTGGTAGTTTCATCAATTAGGCTTTTTTACCAAAAATACATCAATTTGTTTTAAAATGCATGACCAAAGTATGAGGCTATCTTTAAGTACAGTAACTCATTAAAAGTGTTGCTTATGGTACACACATGTAATATGAGTTGAACAGTTTTTGGATCCCACAGTCACAATTCAGACAACTTTTCAGGAATTTAACATTTGTAATCCGGGGCCAATTTCACTAACGGTTTGCTAAAGCCTAACTTCATCGCTATTATGGAAAATTGGTCGCTACTTTGCGTAGCAATTTTCCGTTTAGCGATGAATATGGACTTGAGCGATGATCGCAAAATGTTGTGAAAACGGCCTCAGGGCCCAATTTCATGGAATCCTTTCCCGTAAGTAAAAATTCTTTGCTTACGATAGCAGATTTGTTTTGCTTACGGTTTAATGTATTTCACAGGAGAGTTGTCTTTCTCACTACGCTAAGCAAGAACTTTCTGCAGAATGTATATGACAGTAGCAAAAAAACAAATCAAGGTAATAGGTTAGCCTAATAATTCTTCGCTAACCAATAAAGCGCTGAAAGTCTTGCTTTCAGATTCCATGGAATAGATTTCACGCGTAGCAGAGTCCGTAAGCACAAAAAATAGGCCGTAACGGATTCCATGAAATTGGGCCCAGGTATGCCTTACAAGTTACATTAGATTATATTTATGCCACTCCTGTAAGGAAAAAAAACACACAGCCTTTCATGGTTAGGTTTTCATGACTTGTAGAGACCAATCTAATTTGAATTAACATGGATAATATTACCAGTCGTCTGCCTGTATGATACCTCCTGCTATTTGTCTTGCAGGGATGACTCCAAGACTCGTTGTAGTATTGCATCTTCGTCCTGTTCGTAGTCCTACAGCAGAAATTAATCACAAGGGAAATCACTTCAATGTAGTTATGTACTCCTTTGGGGAAGCCTGGATGGTTAAATGTAGTCATGAAGGGATGCTTATTCTACAGGGAGGCAGGGGTAGTCTCAGGGCTCAATGAGTGGGGTAATTTAACAAGTTATAAAGTGCAATGACCACTGGGGTGGTATTAAATAATAGCACAGAACATATTTTAAAGAGGATGTTCAACACTCAACAAATTCTGCTTTATTTGTTAGAACTATTATCATTAAATTACTTGACATGTATGAGAAAACAAATATTTATCTCACATTGAACACAGAAAGAAAGTCTTTTTTGATGATTTTTCTCACAACCCGCAAGCTCTCAAAAATCAAATCCAGATTCTCATCATTGGGTGCATTCGTTTAGCTCGACCCGGGTCGACACCAGTCAACCTCGTCCCCATTCTCTTGTTTGTTTTGTGCAGTATAGCACAACCATTCCCAGTAAGAGCTGACCCGTGTTAGCTAAACGAATACACCCTTTAAAAGAAAAGGCTCCCATATCCGACGTCACAAAATCACACAGATTTGTCTGCTGCCCCCAGTGACGAAATATTCAGAGAATCTGAATTTTGGGGAGCTTGCGGGTTGAGCATGTTGAGAGAAAATCATCCAAAAAGACTCTCTTTCTGTGTTCAGTGTGAGATAAATAATTTTGTCTCATGTCCAGTAATTTAAGGATTATAGTTCTAACAAATAAAGCGAGGTTTGTTGAGTGTTGAACATCCTCTTTAAAGGAGGTATACAATGTAACAAACCAAACCAGAAATGTTCACAGATTTTAACTTACAGGGTCAAAAGACGGTTATGGTACAAACATACTGTAAAACCGTTTCTGCCTGAAATGCTGTATTTATTCAGAAAAGAGTAAAACCAAACACCAAAACATTTTTGATCTTTTGATCTCAAAATTAAGACAGCTTTTCCCACACAATTTGACATAACAATTGCAATGGTTTTTCACTGTTTTGTACTGTTTCCAATAATCAATTGAACTGCAAATTTCACGGTTTTGTTTTTAATCCATGACAAATCAAATTATGAACAGTCTGCAGCTGTTCTGTCATCTTTACCAATGTTGTAAGTATGCCCACGGGGGAATTTAACCATTTCTTTTAAAGTGCAATGACCACTGGGTTAGCGATAATAATAGCACAGTACTTATTATATAAAGCGGCAATATCCATTAGGCCATTCATTCATACTATCGTCCCTGTACAGTTGCATTCACTAATGCAGCATTAATGTGACATGTTACTGACATTACCATGTAAAGGGTGGAACGACCTTTAGCTAGGAATATGATAACGTAGTTTCTGTCCTTGATCATTTTTGGTCTTCTCTCCGCATTTTGTTTAATAGTGAAACATGAAATTACCTGATTTTGCACAGCACAACTTAATATTATACAAACTTCAAAAAGACTAAAGGAAGCCATTTTTTTATTCTATATTTCGTTCTTTATTCAGAACATCTTCAGGAAGAAGATAAGATAATAATCTGAATATTATCAGTGGATCACCATCTGGTTTTTGCACAGCACTACGCATGATTTGTTCATGTGCGCTATACAAACACTATAAAGTATGCAGTGCTCATCTACGTCGGTAAAGGGAAAGCCTATAATTATTCCCAATATTCTAGCATATTCCCAATAAAGTTTTTGGCAACTGTTTGCAGCTGTTCAGGAAGGGTATATACCAGCATGACCAGCTATAGAGAGCTTTGTCACATCAGGGGGATGACACTAACATTAATCTTCACTTCGAGTTGTTGAGTCGTTGATGTGTTATTAGTGATTTTTATTTTTACATCACACTTTCCTTAGCAATAGGGCTCCGCGCTCGAGCTATTTATAGAATACACCCTTTGTTATCGACAGCTATAGTTACCCGGATGTTCGGACAAACATCACAACGTTTACGTGTAAGTTAATGGGGCCACATGCGACTTGTTTGTCCGAACTTCTGAATGTGACGTCACGAGCGCGGAGCCTAATTGAGATTAATTCACAATTTAAGAGTTATCTTTTAAGTGCTTTGTGAATTCAGCCACTGGAGCTAAGCCTTCTATAAAAACAAACAAACAAACAAACAAACAAACACCCCAACAAACAGGTACTCACCACATATGTGTCATATTCAAATTGATGCCTACGATTGACGTGATCTAGGAAGTTACTGCTGTGATAGCTGGGATCACCCCAGGGCATAGAGGCACATACTGGACACACTACAGCCATGTTACTGTTCTTATGCTCCTTGTTGCAATGCCGTGTCAGGCCGCCAGTGTCCAAGTTCTTAAGGCCGCAGTACGGGCACTTGAAGGTGGCCCGGTTGGGTACATTGCTGGTGTGGATTCAGCAAGAAAAAGTGTCAAAGTTCATGAATTCAAATGAATCATGAGTAGAAAGGAAAGAGTTATTCATCAAGGTGGTTATAAAGAGGGAGAAAAGGTGACCAAAGTCAATTCTCATAATTTTCTTTAGGTTTTTGTGTATTCAGCCAGATTCTTTTCCATCAAACTTTTTTTTGTCCGACCGACCGACCCTCCCTCAAGGTGAAAAAGAAATGAGAACCACAGTTATAAAAAGGGGTGCCCTATCCAAAATCTCGGGGTTGGAACCGGATCGAACTGCGAGATTTGTTCCAACGCATTTCACACTTAACACTTTCAAACCTCAAGCCAACCCGGCTAGGACGGCCTAGCCGGATCGAAATCAAGCACGGTAGGGACCAGGGTTGAAAATCTCAACCCGGTTCCAAACTGCATTTTTTGCCGTGATCAGTGTCGTTTGAGCCTGTTCACCAAAAACGTAGATGCGTGTCAATGAATCAGAATCATCGTGAAGGTTACCTTGGCGTTTTCTGGGATGTCGTGGCGACGGGCTTGAATTTGGTAGCAGAGTCCGTCATGGTCGCCATCTTGGGGCAAGTTGCTGTGTGATTCCTCGTTTTGGACATGGGCATCTGCCACAAAGAAAAAAAAACAGATGATTATCATACTTTGCTAGCATACCGATACAGAAATCTTCACAGATTTACCTATAAATTACAGGGTATAAAGATGGTGATGGTAGACACATACCATTAAAATATTTCTGCCTGAAATGCTGTATTATCCAGAAAAAGAGTAAAACCAGTGATCTTTAAAAGATCAAAAATAAAAGAGAAAAGACTTAAGAAATACTGTGGGTGTTTTTCACTGTTTTCTCAAAAAGTAGGCACTGTATGGGACATAAATTTTCACAGATGACTGTTATTGAATCTGTCTTGATATTTTTGCCCATGAATCTGTATTTCTTTGACAAAAACCGAGGTATGATATTACTTTAAGAAACAAAATTTACCACGACAAAATAGACTCCCATGACAACCAAGGTAACAATATCACATTGGACTCTTCTTGGTGAAATATAATATCATACTTTGTTTTTTGTCAAAGAAATGCAGATTCATGGGCAAAAATATCAAGGAAGATAAAGTAATAGTCATCTGCAAAATTTTCAGCCCCAACAGGAGCCCACGTTTTTAGAAAACAGTGAAAAAAAAAAACACTCACAATATTTCTTAAATCTTTTCAACGTTATTTTTTATCTTTAAAAAATCAAGATTGTTTTGGTCTTTGGTTTTACTCTTTTCTGGATAAATGCAGCTTTTCAGGTTGAGAAATTTAAACGGTACATGTATACCCAGTAAGTTATCATGTTAAATCTGTGAAGATTTCTGTTTTAGTATGCAACCAAAATATGATAGTACCTTTAAAGCTCAAGACATATAATCTTCTGTTACCTCATCATCAGCAAAATAGATGAAATGGTTCTTGTGCGGCTTCTAAACTCATCCGGAGCCAATTTCATAGAGCTGCTTAGCACAAAAATTCGCTAAGCATGACATTTCTGTCTTAGTAAAAACAGGATTAACAACCAAATTTCCGTGTATTGTGTATCACTTGCGATTGTTCTTTGGCTGTTGTTCGCTGACCATGAATATCAAATGGAATTTTCAATGGTGGTTTGTTTTATTGAAATTATTGGGCAAGCTATTTTTGTGCTTAAAGCAATTGTTTGTGCTAAGCAGCTCTATGAAATTGGCCCCAGCCTGTAAAGCTATATTGTGCAATCTCATGGATACCTCACCATCATCAGCACCCACCTTTTTGCTGCAGCCCGGACAGACCCATCGAGCCGATGACATGCGCTTCTCTACATCCTTTGCTTTGGCTTTCTTCTTGGGATCGAAGACCACTCTACACAGCGGGCATGTTGGTGATGCTAACTCCAGGTAAGGGGCTAGGCATTCTTCACAGAAACTGCAAGAAGGGAGAAAAAGTTCATTTTAGTGAACTTTACGAAATGATACGAGAACAATTTATTTCAAAGGCATATTAATGCAGGATTGGTAAAGTTGATAGAACAGCTGTGGTCTGTTCATAATTTGATTTGTCATGGAATAAATTAAATACACACAAACCTGTGACATTTTCAGCTCATATCATCATCGGCAACTGTAGAAAACAGCGGAAACTGTTCACAGTATTTTCATATCTATTCACAGGAGTTTTGATCGCACCCCGAGATTAAAACAGTTTTTGGTCATTGTTTTAATAAAATTCTCAAATTTTTAAAGCATTTCAGCAGGAAATACTTTAACGGTATGTTTCTACCAGCACCATCTTCATATAATCTAAAGTTATCCGTAAATCTGTGAACATTTCTGTTTGGGTATGTTACCAATCTTGTAATGTACCTTTAAGGCTTTACAATGAATTTAAAAACAGGCTGAAGAAATGAGTTTTGCACTGAAAATGTATATCTATTATGGAACTTAAAATGCCATTTATAAACTGAGTCTGATGGAAAATCCAAATCATAAAACAGGGTTTTCAAAATACATGTATAACCAGACACACCCCTACAAACCTATTGCTATTATTCACACCAATCACAAACCAACTAACCAATTTATTTTCAGCCTTTCCATGCAGCATTAAATGTACAGTACAGGATAGGAAACATACCCAAACAGATATGTTCACTGATTTACCTATAACTTTTAGGGTACATGTATGAAGATGATGCTGGTAGAAGCATTCCATTATAATATTTATGCCTGAAATGGTGTATCTATCCAGAAATTAGTAAAACAACGACCGAAAACAGTTTTGATCTTGGTAAGATCAAAACCATTCTTCATGTTTTATAAGAAAAGATGAGTAAGGTTTTCGCTTTTTTCTTGTGACACAGATGCCCGATTGAGCTCAATTTTTCACAGGTTTATCATTTCATGTACGTGTCGGACCAGACACGTACTGTAAGTGCTGCTTTGCGACCTTTACCAATCATGTAGGCCCTATTATTATACCTTTAAATCTAATCATACTTACATATGTTCACAGGATATCTTGACTGGCTTTAGGAAGACTTCCAAGCATATTGAGCATTTCAGCCCATCGTCCCCCTCATCTCCAGTCGCCATGCCTGTACCAAAAAAACAAAATCAAGAAGAAAATCCAAACTGGTAAAAAGTTCACATTTGCTAAACAAATTAAATCAACTCAAAACAGCAAAGAATTATTTAAAGGTAGTATCATACTTTGATATGCAGATGGTGGTGGTAGAAATATTTCCGCCTGAAATGGTGTATTTATCCAGAAATTAGTAAAACAATGACCGAAAATCTTTTTGATCTTTTAAAAGATCAAAAATAAAAGAGAAAAGATTTAAGAAATACTGTGGAGCTGTTTTTCACCTTTTTCTCAAAAAGTGGGCACCGTATGGGACTGAAATTTTCACAGATGACTGTGACTGTATCTGTCTTGATATTTTTGCCCATGAATTTGCATTTCTTTGATAAAAACCAAAGTATGATATTACCTTTAAGATCTGAAGGTTTAACTGACGGAAAGGCAATAAAAGAAAAATGAGGTTTGTGGTAGCACCATGAACGTTCAGTCACCTCCGGTTCTTTTCATTCAGAACCACACTGTCAACTCATGGAAGAATGTTCATTTTGTACAGGAGAACAAAGCCATGTCTCCACAGGGATACAAATTCCGGTATACGTCAGTGTATGTTGGAGGAAGGGTTCCTCCAAAGTGTACAAAAAACCCTAACCCTCTGCACCTTCCACACAAGCATACAAGACAAGAGCAGTTTACCCCACAATACCACTGTCTCCATAGGGGGACTGGATCATAAACCATGCAATACAACACAAACTACACTGCAGGATACCACCATGACCACACGTACGTGCATCACAGGCAAAACCATGGGCTGATTTCACTATTAAAGGGATGGTACAGAACTGGTTTTTCCGACAAACCCGTTGCTGACAGTGAAAGCACATTATGTAATCCATCATATACCTTAACTGACAAACCTGTAGAGGTTTGAGGTCAATCAGCCATCTGGGTCACGAGAAAATAGTGAAAACCCGTGTACAGAGAACTGTACACATTTCAACGAATGAATAAAACGCTTCGAAGCGATTTATTCCAATCGGAAAATAGTTTCATTTATTTCTCAACGAATATGGCATTTCAGACAAAAACATTTCATGGGATGTTTTTTCCTATCATTACCATTATACTGTGTAAGTTTTATGTGAATCTGTGATCATGAAGAGTATTTTGTCTTACCCATTCTGTACCCTCCCTTTAAGTAACGCGTTGTGATCATCGCTAAAGCCCAAATCCATCGCTAAACGGAGAACCTATCGCTATTCGCTACTTTGCATAGCAATTTTCCGGTTAGCGATGGATTTGGTCTTTAGCGATGATCGCAACGCGTTAATGAAACCGGCCCCATGTGTGGTAAACTGTGGTGTGGAGGTTGCGGCCGGATTTTTAACTTTGCACCCATTTCCTCTTCAACAAATGCAAAGATTTGTGAACTTTTAAAACAATGGTGATTGTGAATAATTGGGACATAATATTAAGGAAATAAAAACCACTTTTGTGAAGCAACTAATCTATATACGTTGGTGGTGGTGTCCTCTTAAAATTAATATCATTTAGCAATATGTGGAAAGAGGGTGCAGGGCTTTGATACTTGATGGAATTTTGGAGTAAAATGGTAACGAAGATGCGACATTTCACAGAGGAGCAACAAGATGCTTTATAGCTGAATACAGTCTAGTTTCAGCTGTAATTTTGATGACTCTTGATCTGTTGGGTCTGGGTACCCGACTAACCAGATCCGACAAAATGGCATCACACGACTTGAAATTATGTTTTAAGTCATAACAATCAAGTAAGAAGGTTGTATTTTTACAATGAAATATTGTATACATTTCATCAATCTAGGGTTTTTTAAGTGAAAAAAATATCATTTTGGATCTTATTTAAGAACTTAAATAATCAATTTTTTTGGGACCCATTTATTCACAATCACCAAAACAATACATTTTTAGTCATCAGTGGTCAATTTAACAAAAGGCTAAGAATAAATTGACATTTAGTCCTAATTGCTAAGCACTAAGCGTGATATCACAAGGACTTTTAATTGTCAGACAGAATTATAAATCAGAAAAGACTAAAATTGCCTTATTGGCATTAATCTAATTTCAGTCAGTGCATCTTTTTTTTTTCGCCATAAGGTCCATTGTCGATCGGTTATTTCAACAGGGGGGCGCCCTTTAAAGGGGCACATCCACTCATATGACTTGCACGCAATGAGCCCTTTACCACCCCATGATGCACTGCTTTGCGCTGTGTGGGACCACGATCAGCAATTTTTAGACTTTATAAAATCTGCCAAAACATCCAAGGCTGAAAGTTCTGGATTGTTTACAAAAAAAAGAGGAAAACTACAGGAACAATACTGGAGGAAATTTCGGGGTTAGTGACTAGTGTGCTTTAGTCCACAAGGATTAATTTAATTTTAGACATGGCTTCTAGTTCTACAGTAAACAACTCCTAGATATGTTGACTCATGACTAGTCATAGCTAGTTGTTGTGATATCCTCTTCATTTTAGCAAGGTTTAATTTGTGGAAAGATCGATGGCAGGGCTTTGACTCAATTTTTGAGTTTTTGTGGAAATTATGGGATCTGAAAATAATCCTTGTGGACTAAAGCACACTAACCCCCGAAATTTCAATCATTAATGCAATAGGAAGGCAGCCATTTTAACAGGTCAGATGTCAATGAAATTAGAAAACAAACAACAAAAACAAAGAAACTAAATAAGATAAATAAGAAAGCAAGTTTGGATAAAAAGATGTCACCGAAACCTGTAAAACATCTCTCAAAAATAACCCTTTTCGGATGTGTAATACGTACCTCACGGCAGAAAGCTTCAAGCTTGTTGGTCAATCCACCCAAATATTGAGAAACTTTGCTTGGAAGAAACGCTTCCTCCATAGACGGAGGGACAAAAAAGCAGACAAGATCGACAAACGATGTTATGATGTTATGATGACCCAAGCACACACTTTACGGTCAAAGGTCAAAGGTCATAAATCGAGACAGTCTTGTTCCTGAACGACTTTCAACACAAATATAACCTAAATTTTCGAAGGGTGCCAGACTAGGCCTAGACCTATGTACAATTTTACAATTGTGCGATCGGCATGCATGCATGATCGGCAAGAAAATTTAGCTGCAGATGTCGACCGTAGTCAAGGTAGCTAGTGGACCCATGGACTAAGAAGATCGCATAATCATCATCAAGGGGAAATCCTCGACTGAAGATCTAAACATGGCCACTAATCGCACAGAAGATGGCCGTGGTAAAGCAAAGCTGTCCAAGCATTTGATGCAGATGAAGGTAAACATGGCAACAGCGAATAAGTTCGAGTTGACTCATTTATATTTATTTATCATGTTTACTTACATGTGAAACAGTTACTTACAATTACAACTAGGCCTAAATACAAGTGTAAGTAACTTAGCTAGACCTAATTCTGGTATCGATGTTGAGCGCACACTTTCTACCTGCGCAGTCTTGAATCGTTTGTCTGTAGTGACTTGTTTTTAAAGAAAACTTGTGACGGTGTGAGGCTGTGTCCAACGTCTTAAATCTAGGCCTAACTGAAGTGAAGGTAGCTATGTGCAACGGTTAAAAAACAGGACGTGTATATCTTGCCAGCACCGTCATGCATTCTTCTGGGCAATTCCAAGCATAATGCGACTGACTGTTCACTGTACAAAGCCTGCAATATTTCCAATAGCATTACTTGAAGCTTTGGGTGTCAAGTTGAAATCAGTATATAAATTTGACAGAAAGACTCATCCTTGTAAAACTTATAGGCCTACCACGAAGTTATAGAATTGACAAATACAAGTGTAATGCGACTGACCATGGAATCGCCCTTCTCGTTGGCCATGCCGGCCTTCTTTCTCTAAAGGTTATTTTGCCGGAGGTACGTTCTAGTACTGCAAATTAGCCAATGGGAACGGCAAAATAGCATTTGCAGGAAGATAGCCAGCGCCAGCAAAATATACACTGCCTTAAAAAATATCCCAAATGAATGTTAAATTCACAATTGCGCACGGCCCAGTTTGAAACTTGCGCAGGCGTCAAAATTGCGCTCAACAGGCATTATAAGTACTTTCAAATTGGGATCTAAGTCCTGTAGTCCATGGACTCTATGCATAGCTTGTGTGTACCAGTGGGTTATATACAATGTAAACATGCAGATTAATGAGTAAATATTCTTTATCCTGGTCTAACTTCTCAGTTTATGCAACGGACCCAAATAAACAATGTGCAGGACGAGATTGAGGCTGAACAGCGGCGCAGAGTGGACGAGTCACACTGGGTTCTGGATCTACCTGAAATCACGGCAAAAGAGTAAGGAATAGACCTCCAATGTTCCTTCGTCCTATGATAAGAAGACTGCATGGCGGACCTAAAGATCTTCTTGTGAATGAGTATTCTTTACACTGGTGAAGTGAACATTCTTTTCTGTATGTGTTCCTCGCTTGGGAAACAGTGCAGGTTAAAGACTAGAAGCCTTGGGGTTGAAAAAAGGGAAGCTCGTGATTCTCAATCACCCTGCTCAGTTGGTGGAGTACCGGTGAAGATTTCTATTTCGGTATGCTACTAAGGGCGTTTTCGAAACGGAGGCTCAGGCTCCGTTTCGGGCTCCGGCTCCATTTCGTGAATCCATTCCAAAACAACTGGCATCAAAATAGAGACTTTTGGCTGCGGTTCTGAAGTAGATTCTCTGGTTTGGAAGGGGGAAACAGAGTTTCAGCTTCAATGAAAAACCACAACCTATATTTTCAGCATATGGATGTCAGAGCTTGAGCCTGAGCCTAAGCCTCCGTTTCGAAAACGCCCTAAGTATGATACTACCTAATAATAGAAAAGAACGTCGGCAGCAAAAGGTTATGGTGCCCCTCCCTGCTTGAATGCAATACATGTGTATTGACAAGAGTCCAAAGAATGTCAGATCATGTTGTTTGTCGTTGTTTTTTTTTAACAGGAGCAAGTATGACGTGGAGCCTAGCTTTGCAGCGTGTGAAGACCTGGTATTTGGAAGGATGTCCTACAAAGGAATGAACCCAACCATCGAAGTGAGTTGGATCTGGTTGAAATGAGTCATTAGAAGTATGGGAGTCATTTATTGTGCTTGCAGAGGTGCTCTTTAAAGATGGACAAACAACCCTGCACTCTCATCAAACATTATCAAGCACTGGATATGTCATATGTGTAATAATGAAAGCTGTACATGTATTATGTTTTTCTAATATTGATGTGAAGGAGTAGCACAACAATCATGACATTTTGATTCTATTATGCAGGTTTACGAAACGGAGGCTCAGGCTCCGGCTCTATTTCGTTAACACATTTTAAACGGGTATCAAAATAGAGGCTTTTGGCTGCGGTTCGGAAGTCGATTCTCTGGTTTGAAAAGGAAAACAGAGCTTCAGCTTCAATGAAAAACTACAACTGATTTTTTCAGCATATGTATGACAGAGCCAGTGAGCAGGGGGCTCCGTTTCGTTAGCCCAGGGATGAGATTGACCAATGATAAAAATGTCTGAAAACAGCTGACAGGGAGCATAAAAAGTCTGAAATCTGAAAATCTCCTATACTTTTGTACACAGCCTGTGAGGAAAAAACAAATCTGAAATCAGATTTTAATCTGAGAAATCTCATCCCTGTAATAACCCCATTTCTATTTGTGCATCATATCATCCTTTGACTCTGCATACCTTTAATGCATGAAAGTTGAATGGATCTCTTTTCCTGTGTTTGTGTGTCATAGAAAATTATGCAGAGCATAGAGGCTGCGGAAATGGAAGCCAAGTCCGAGCAAAAGGAGCGAGAAATGACGGTGTCTGACGAAGAAATGGCTAGAAGGTAAGTACCAGACTATTGAATGTAACTACACTATGGAGTATGGACCCTTTTTGCGGATAACCGGAGGCCAATTTCATAGAGCTGCTTAGCACAAACATTTGCTAAGCATGAC
The DNA here is from genome assembly GCA_963971285.1 of Astropecten irregularis. NCBI lineage: Eukaryota > Metazoa > Echinodermata > Asteroidea > Paxillosida > Astropectinidae > Astropecten > Astropecten irregularis. The sequence continues at coordinate 13,530,616 of OZ020246.1, forward strand.
ATTTCTGTCTTAGTAAAAACAGGATTAACAACCAAATTTCCTCGTGTTGTGTATCATTTGTGATTGTTCTTTTGCTGTTGTTCGCCGACCATGAATATCAAATGGAATTTTCGGTTATGGTTAGCCGTATAGCAAAGAAAGCAAAGAAAAACCAAAAAAATAGTAAGTTTTGGACTTTAAAGAATTGGTTGACAACAATCTTTTGTCACAACATTTGGCAGTGTTAGACATAACAAAATGTCTGGCTTTTGCTTTGTATTATAAGCCTGCTGGTCCAATCTGCAAAAAAGATTGTGGTTTTGTGCTTACAGACACTAACTTGAAATTTTTTTTTTTGTGAAGTCTAGAAGTGTTTATGTTTAAAAAAGAAAAGGCCCTAAAAAAACCCCACTTTTCGATTATTAAACCTTCGGTTAACCTTGAACGTTCGGTTAACCGGGTACAAACTGTAGCCTTATCATTGATATACATTGTTCAGTCATTACCTTATTTATTTCACACATTGACAGTTTTTCTACAACAGTTTCTGGTGTCTCTTTTGTGTATTAAACAGATACAGCACGTTAGTTGGAACCATCGGCAATAAGTTCACCAAGAAACGTCAACGGAACAATGACGTGGAGGAACCGCTGGAGAAAAGAGTGAAGAAAGGTTTTAAAAAACCAGTTGACGAAGGATAATGGGAAGGGAGTTTATACTAATGTGACGAATGGACAGTTTATATGCGGGCATTTCACCGGCCCAGCAAATAGCGCTACTGCCTCCACATCTCAGGTGGCAGACATGTTTCCTAGGTTCAGCATGTAACACACAAGTGTCAATCTTGCATAGAGTATGGTTGTTTGTAGGTTTCAATGCTACAAACCAAAATAGATAGTTGGTTTGCAATATTTAAAGGACACACACGGAGGAATAATAACTGGGTTTTTTATAGCGAATATCACAATCATTAGTGTCTCTATGACACAGAGACGTCGCCGTAACGTCTCGAACTTATCAGTCGCTGCAGTTGCGGAGACGTCTCAACATTAAAATGGTTTGCGCTCTCACCAAGGAGACGTCTCCAGACAAGGTGACAAGCACTTTGAATTTGCTCGACAGTCGCGGGGATGTTGCAAAGTCTCCAACTTATCAGTCGCTGCAGTCGTGGAGACGTCGCCAACATAAAAATGGTTTGCGCTCTCAACAAGGAGACGTCTCTGTGACGTCTCCAGACAAGGTGACAAGCACTTTGCCTGAAAGTTTCGGGGATGTTGCTACAAAGCCTCCAAGCAGTCGCTGCCACGTCTCTAACTTATCAGTCGCTGCGACGTCTCCAACATAAAAATAGTTTGCGCTCTCATCAAGGAGACGTCTCTGTGACGTCTCCAGACAAGGTGACAAGCACTTTGGCTGACAGTCGCGAGGATGTTGCTACAAAGTCTCCTAGCAGTCATCTCTAATTTATCAGTCGCTGCAGTCGCGGAGACGTCTCCTACATAAAAATGGCTTGCGCTTTGCGACGTCTCCAGACAAGGTGACAAACAAAGTCTGCAAGTAGTTGTTACGATGTCTGCGAGATGCGTCTTAGTTGCAGAGAGTCTCCAAGACGGTTCAGGCAGTCGTGGTGACGTTACTGAAACGTTTTCAGGCAGTCGCAGCGACTTCGTTGGCCCTGGGTCTCCAAAAGGTTGCTGAGATATAATTTGTCTTTGTGACATCGCTGCAACTGATGGAGACGTCTCTGAAACATTGCGGACACTTTTACATTCCTGAAACCATTCCAACTCCCTTGGGAGTATACTATAAAGCACACAGAGGCTAATCAAACCACAAAGCCATCTCTACCCTCACAGGAACCCATTTACACCTGGGTGAAGAGGAGCAATATGTGACAAAGCATCTTTCCCAAGGACGCAAGCACCACTAACCCATGGCTGGATTCGAACTCACAATCTGTAGATTGAACACAAGATCTTGTTTACGGCAAACCAGACCACTAGGCAACACCACTCCACACTTGAGGAAATACATGTTCTTTTGTTTTGGTGTCCATTTATATATTGCCAAACAAATTAGGAAATTTTTCATTGGTCTTAAAATGCAGTACTGAATAAGTAATATTAAATTAATACAAGTAATACACTGATGCAAACTGCTCTTCAGCAAAAATAACGACATGAAATTTATCAAATTCTTGGAGTTAGGAGGGCCTGATGCATTTTGATCCTAGCAGGATCGATATTCTAGCCTCTGATCCTGCTAGGATTGAAACGCGTCAGGCCCTCATAATTTTAAATTAGGTTGATATTTGTTAAGTTTGGCTAGTACATTTTCAAGGTCTAATACAATAATTTTTACTTTTAATTATGCGTTGGAATATAATACCTAATTGTTTTAAGTCCAATTTCACATGCATTTATTAATTGTCCAATATTATTTATTTGAATCTGACAATTTGAACGTGAAATGAATTTTGAAATTTCATTGACTGTGTTAACAATTAACTGCAATTAAATTATTGTGGTAAAAAATAAGGATAATACCTGGGTCATTTAACACAAAAAGATTTTTAAATAATTGCTCCAATATTTGCTACGAAAATAAATCTAAGATGAACCTATTGCAATGTTTTAAAAATACTTCTTTGTGCAGTTGTTCTTAACAGTACAAGTAACAATTGATGTGAGTTAGCCACAATTTTTCTTTGTTCACCTTTCAATGACACAAAATTTCCCATTTAACATTTTGAGATTACAGTGGAACGCCGCTATAACGAACATGGCAGGATGCACAGATATTATACATGTAGTGACTTAAAGGTAGTATCATACTTTGGTAAGGAACCAAAACAGAAATGTTCACAGATTTACCTATAACTTACAGGGTATGAAGATGGTGCCGGTAGAAACATACCGTTAAAATTGTTTTGCCTGAAATGGTGTATCTATCCAGAAATTAGTAAAACAATGACCGAAAATCTTTTTGATCTTTTGAAAGATCAACAATAAAAGAGAAAAGACTTAAGAAATACTGTGGTTGTTTTTCACTGTTTCCTCAAAAAGTGGGCACCGTATGGGACTGAAATTTTCACAGATGACTGTTACTGTATCTGTCTTGATATTTTTGCCCATGAATCTGCATTTCTTTGATAAAAATTAATGTATGATATTACCTTTAAAGAACCATGTTGGTATGTACTGTACACAAAAATTGGGAGTCAAGGATGATGTTCTGTATAGCCAAATGTTTGGTATAGTGGTGTTCGTTAAAGTGGCGTTCCACTGTACATGTATCTAACTTTAAATAATAGAATGTTACTGTTTGAAGTACGGAGTACACTTTTACCAACTTCACATTTTCCCTTCTATTTTTTTCGGCCAAAGGCCTATAGATTTGACCCAAGTTGGATTTCGTTTTTGCTTTGCGTACTTTCAGCAAGCTGCAATGGCACAAGCGCCCTCTGTTGTCTGCAGCTGCTACGATTCTATTAGCTGAATAGGGCTCTGCGCTTGAGCTATTTATAGAATACGCCCTTTATATCGACAGCTCTAGTTACCTAGATGTTCGGACAAATTTCACAATGTTTACGTGTAAGTTAATTGGGCAACGTGCGACTTGTTTGTCCGAACATCTGAATGTTACGTCACAAGCACATAGCCCTATTGCAAAACACAGAGCAAAGCTGATTGGCACATTACTGGCCAGTGAGGGTGCTAAATAATGTATACAGATAACAAGTACAAGAGTCCGGCTTGGGTCAAGTCCATAACATCTCACATAGTTTTGATTTTAAAATTACCTGGAGAATATACCAGAATCACATAATTGCCATATAGAGGAATAAAATGATCACCGAAATAAAACCGGGAAAAAGGCTGCAATAATCTGCATAATATGCGGTGGATTCAAAATAATGAAAATGAATATTCAGTACTTTCAAAGGAATTATTCAGTCATAGCTTGTGTCCCAACTGACTGGCTGCGGCTGTGGCTGCAGCAATTGGCAGCGCGGCCATTTTGTTGGCACGTCCCAATAGCACTCCGCACTTGCGCTAAAAATAGCACACCGGATCTCAGACAAATTACATTGCAACCATGCAAAGGTGTGGTATGTCCGCGTGCATGCATGGTGTACACTACATGCGCGAGTCATTGTTTGTCTGACATCCGGGGACTCGTGTTACGTCATGAGTGCGGAGCGCTATTGTCTGGCTTCAACCGCAGCTGTGGTTGCGACATCCTCGTGAATATCAAGCCACAAAGGAAGGTGACTTTGTTGTGGCCGGGCTGACCTCGGTGTTCGTATGCTTGTAAACATGGATTCAAATCGTGGATTGAGGGTGCCCTTACATGGCCAAAAAATGCAAAGTCCCAATTCTACTGGCTGAATCTAGTTCGAAGATGCAGTTGCAGCCTTGGCTGTAGTCAGACAATTGGGATACGAAAAGAGCAAAACCAATTGCTGGAATTTTTTTTTTATCTTTTGAAGATAAAAAATAATGGTAAAATAATTTTAAAAATTACCATCTTGGCTACCGTACGGGACTGGGAATTTCACAGATGACTGTTACTGTATCTTCCTTGATTTTTTTGCCCATGAATCTGCATATCTTTGACAAAAACCAAAGTATGAAAAAACCTTTAAAGTTTGGGCACAAAATGAGCAAAAACTGTAATGGAAGGATCTTGAGAAACTACATAATTATTTAGCAAAAAGTATTCGACAATTTAAATTCAGCTACATGATTGATAAACCTGAGATTATACGATATCAAACTTTAAGTAAATCCCTCCAATTGCTTGACACCCAGATTGAACATAAAAACGACCAGTGTTCAAAATACAGATATTCAAATAAATTAACTTCTTCGATTCAGATTCCATTTTAAAAATGGAGCACAGGCATTTTATGCTCATTGATTGTCCTTAATAATAATAAGAATACATTTTACAAGACACGCTTCTCATATGTACAGTAACAGTTTTTTTACACTTATCTACATTTTGTATATTAAATTTGTTCAATTGCAATACACTGATCTACATTGTTCATAGCAACTGGACGTAACGTCCGTAAAAATGGTGGCACAGTGACATATCATTAAACTGGTTAATGTGTTGACTACCGGAAGCATTATAGGGCCAGACCATAGAGCTATATTAAAATTACTAGAGCGCAAGCTCCGCGTTCTCCATGCGTAGACGCTTTGAAGCCGTCCTGGGCGCAGTCATTTTGAATTTGTGTGCGTGTCTGTAGAACAAAAAAACTTTGACTGGAATGCCTTTTGAAGAGTGTATTTTATATGCAACGCGCAAGTGCATGAAGTACACTACGCGCGAACGTTACCGGAAGCGCGCGCGTCTTCAAGGTGCGTCAGACTTTGGCCGTAACGCACCTGTATAGAACACAAACGCAGATGTGCAAATAGATGTACAAAAGCTTCCATAGGTGCACAAACATGGATGCGCCCAGCAGGCATCACTCTGTACACGGAGCTAGCGCTCTAATAGTTTTAATATAGCTCTATGGGCTAGACATGTTTTGGTCTGTTGAGAACAGAACATGGCATAAACAAACTTTTACAAAAATACATTTTGGGAGTTGATTTGAGACTTGGGCCAAATGATTGCGAGACTTGACTTGAGACTTTTCACAAGGGATTTTGGACAGTTGGCTCGAAGGACTTAACATTTTACAGCCCTGCTTAGCACACACAAATTTGCTAACCATCAAATTTCTGTCTTTATAAAAACAGGATTAAAAACCTAATGTCCATGTGTTGTGTATCACTTGTGATTATTCTTTGGCTGTTTTTCGCTGGCCATGAATATCAAATGGAATGTTTAATGGTGGTTTGTTTTTATTGAGCAAGACAATCATTTTGTGCTTAGAAGCATTTTTTGTGTGTGCTTAACAGCTCCATGAAATTGGCCCCAAATAGGTTACAGACTTGACTAACGGACCACAGACTAGACCCAAGGAATGTTTCACTTGATTTGAGAATTTAAACAAGGGACTTGAAGAGTTGTTTTAAGGGAGTTGCGAATTGCGAGTTGACCTGAGTGAAAAGTGACCCCCATCAGGGAATAGAGAGTTGAGCCCAATGGACTAGACACTTCACACAGGGGATTTAAGACTTGACCCAAGGGACTAGAGTTTTCACACAGGGGACTTAAAGAGTTGACCCTAGGGTCTTGAGACTTGACCCAAGGGACTAGAGTTTTCACACAGGGGACTTAAAAAGTTGACCCCAGGGACTTGAGACTTGACCCAAGGGACTAGAGAATTCACACAGAGGACTTAAAGAGACTTGTCTATACTATAGGGATTAGTACACATGAATCCGAAAAACACACATTCTGATGATTGCACATGCTTATTAAACATCTGTCTACAACATGTAATGGACAGGAATAATTATGCACGTTTACAGTCTAGCACAGTGTAGGTCAAAAGGTGAGGGCAACAAGATGACTCATTTTGACAGAGCAAGTCAAATAAGTGAAGACTTCTAAATGGAGGTTTAAATTCATTGCAAATATGATATTCTAATTCAAATAATAAAGAAATCAAAATACGGAATAAACATGGTTTTGGCTCCGTATGAAAAACATTTGATCATCAATTTGCAGTGTTGGAGTACTCGTACCCTTACAACTAGAGTACAACTCGAGTACAACTCAAGTTCGGTACATGAAAATACTTGGCCCATACTCAATTAAAAGTACTGTACTCAAAAACAAAATGTACTTGGCCTGTACTCGATGACATGTACACAGCGTTAAGTACTCGGTACTCAATTCCAGTACTCAAAAGAAAGAAAGAAAAAAATGTCACTTCACTCAACATCGAGTGATCACAGTCCATAACATGTATGGAAGGCTTTTCTTGCAAGGGTGCAAGTCCCAAAATATTTGACGATTTTCGATCCTAGCAGGATCTTTCTCAAACATGTCAATGGCTGAAGCCTGACGCGTTTCGATCCTAGCAGGATCTTTCTCAAAGGCTAAAGCCTTACACATTTTGATCCTAACAAGATCTTTATCGAAGGCTAGCTCTGATGCGTTTCAATCCTAGCAGGATCTTTATCGAAGGCTAAAGTCTGATGCATTTTGATCCTAGCAGGATATTCGGTATAGCCAAATGTTTGGTATGGTGGTGTTTGTTATAGTGGTGTTCCACTATCCACTTATCCCCTTGATTTGCCTTTGAATATATCAACATTTTTTAGAAGACCGAGTGCCGAACACAGCTGCCGTGACGCAGCTTACGTCCATCTTGAATTCGGGATATTGTCGGGCGGTATTCAACCATTGTGTGCCTGCATTGTTTACACCGAGCTCCCTCCACACATGGCCCGGCCAGATGACCTCTATTTGACCGTTGACTGATAATGAGGCCAGTACAAAGGAAACAAAAACAGAAACAAACAGGCTGATGGGGTCAATCAGTACGAAGAGGACGGTCATCATCTTCTGGGAGTGGCCCGCTGCGTCCTGGTAGGAGTCCCCCGGTTGCTCCTCGTCGGTGACGAGTGATAACCGGAAGACGGACCATCCTGCAAAAACAACAACAACAAAAACAAGTTAGTTTCCTCTATTTTAATCATGTACAACATCAGAGTAAAATTTGAATGGATTCTGGCTGATTTTGTAGTCCAGTAATGGTATCATTCTTGGGTTCTGCTGGTTGGACCGAGTCTAACAAGAGGTTACTCAGGGAGAGTCAGATGAGACCTATTACCTGCGTGATACGTGAGGGCCAGATGCGACTGAACGGTCATGTGGATAGATTTCCTGTGAGTGATCCTGCCAGATGGATTCTTTCTATGAGAGAACCTACTGGTAGGACTCGCCTGGTAGGGCGTCCGCATGACATGTGGTTGCGTCAGATGGATTGTTATTTTGCTGAGGTGGGGATGGGTCGCGTGGCTGCCTGGGGGGATGGCCATCAGAAGACCAAAGGAGTACCGCTTGAAGGTAGATGTGGCATACGCTGCCGTGGCACATGCTCTCACTGATTGATTGATTTGAGGGGTGGGGTAGGGTGTAGTTCCATCTGTGCTTACTTCATACTGCGCGAGCCGGTCCTTGAGAGCTGCAACCTCTGCAGCTTCGGTCCTCTTGGAGGCTGCTCCAAGCTCCACCGCCCTCACTCGCTGGGCGAATGCCAAGCTACACTGTGATTCACTAACGTTCTTCGCCACTGGCGAAATTTGTACGACCATCAGGGTCTTGCTGTCACCTCCTGGATAGTGCAAAAAAAGGCGGGAAAAAGTCAATTTAGTGCAGGAATTGACGTTGTAATTTGTGGAGTGCTGTGGCTAATAGTGGTCTGTTGTGTTGTCCTCAAGACTTTGAGGTCAATCTACAGATTGTGGGTTCGAATCCAGCCATGGGCTAGTGGTGCTTTGCATCCTTGGGCAAGACGTGTTATCACATATTGTTTCTCTTCACCCAGGGTCCAATTTCATGTTAAGCACAGAAAATTGCTAAGCACAACATTTCTGTCTTAATAAAAACAGGGTTAACAACCCTGATGTTTGCTGACCATGAATACCATGAATTTTTAATGGTGGTTTGTTTTATTGGGCGAAACATTTTTGTGCTAAGCAAATTTTTGTGCTTAACAGTTTTATGAAATTGGCCCAGGTGTAAATGGGTGCCTGTGAGGGTAGAGATGGCTTTGTGCTTGATTAGCCTCTGTGCACTTATAGCAGCCAGTGCTGTATACTCCCAAGGGAGTTGAGATTGTTTGAGGAATGTATGTGGGGCCCGATGACCAGCGATAATAATCGTAAAGTGCCATGATCTAGATGGAAAGGCACTAGAGACCTTTCTTTTGTAATGTCACAGGCAGAGTTTTTTCCCAACTAAGATGGCGGAAACTATATGGAGAGCCATCAAAGTCAGGCATAAAAAATAACCACAATTTGTACACAACGTTTCATAACATTGAAAGATATTGTTGAATGTAATGGAAACAACACAAGCAATGATGGTATGTATTTTATACAGCTATGGGAACTTAGCAAAAATGTTGAATTTGGTCAGGCCGTCTTTCAAGAAGCCGAAATCCTGCTGATCCCGATCCCATTTTTAGCGGAATGGTGCCTGGTAGTCATAGATACCTATGCGGATAATGACATGTCATTTTTGGGCAAAAAAAAAAAAAAAAGCTCTGGGGGACCAAGGCAAAATTCTTTAAGTTTCACTGATGAACAAAATGGCCTCAAATAACACCAAAATCCCTCCAAGACAAGTTGATTTGCATCTTTCTTGAACGGAATGGTTCCTGGTAGTCATAGATACCTTTGCGGAAGATGACATGTCATTCTGAAAAAAAGTAAGTTTTGGGCAAAAAAAAAAAAATGCTCTGGGGGACCAAGGCAAAATTCTGTAAGTTTCACTGATGAACAAAATGGCCTCAAATAACACCAAACTCCATCCAAGACAAGTTGATTTGCATCTTTCTTGCGCGGAATGGTTCCTGGTAGTCATAGATACCTTTGCGGAAGATGACATGTCATTCGGAAAAAAGTAAGTTTGGGGCAAAAATTGAAAAAAAAAACTGCTCTGGGGGACCTAAAACATGCATGGGACGTGGATCTGCAAGATCACTGATTGCGTGCAGAAACGGCAAACAGGCCCAATGTAGACAATGTGGCTGAGCGTACCGAGTGATTCTTGCAGCAGGTATGTGAGCTTGGAGTTTCGGTAGGGGATATGAGCCTGCTTGGACCGTAGAGCATAGATGACATCACCCAGCGAGGAGAGGGACTTGTTGATGCTTTGGGCCTCTTTGAGACGGGCAGTGTCCGTGTCTGAACCGGACTTATTAACCCGCTCAGAGCCGGCCAAGTCTACGAGGTTGAGCTTGCCTGGAGGCGGAGAGAGGGAGAGAGAGAGAGAGAGAGAGACAGGAGAATGGTGGAGGAAGAATGAAAATAGAATAAGTCTTAAAGGTAATATCATACTTTGGTTTTTGTCAAAAAAATGCAGATTTATGGGCAAAAATATCAAGGAAGATACAGCAACAGTACAGTCATCTGTGAAAATTTCAGTCCCATACGGTGCCCACTTTTTGAGAAAACAGTGATAAATGTCCACAGTATTTCTTAAGTCTTTGCACTGCTATTTTTTATCTTTCAAAGATCAAAATTGTTTTTGGTCATTGGTTTTACTCTTTTTCGGATAAATCATTTCAGACAGAAATGATTGTAATGATATGTTTCTACCATCACGATCTTTATACGCTGTAAGCTGTAGGTAAATCTGTGAAGATTTCTGTTTCGGTATGCTACCAAAGTATGCCTTTAACAGTTAAAAACCTTTTAATATGTCAACAAGTTCCTACAAAAGATGCATCTCTATGGAAACTGTTGCTAAGGTATAAAGGTCAGTTTCCTGGCTAATAGGAATACTTGACAAAACCAATTGCGTGTCATTTGTTTCTTTTGAAAAACATCACCAATCCCGGCCAACTTCTTTTTGACTCGCCCTGTACGGTACACACATAATGATATAAAAACTTAACAAATTAACCCATGTATATATGTAACTTTCCTATATAAAAATCCACCCATACGTGATTGCTTTTACCTATGATGCGTTTCTTAGATGCTTTGTTGTGGCCGATGATTCTCACGCAGAGTAAAGCGTGCGACCGGGAACTATGCTCATTCATGTCGGTAGTCGCCGTTGCCCGGTTCCGCTTACCCATCCTGAAAACCTACATCCAAACAAACAAGGGCACCAACCAAAAATCAGCGTCAATCACAATAAAGTACATAATTAGGGTTAGATGTCTTTATTCACAAGCTGCAAACTGAAAGCATCAAAATGTAGAAACAAATGTACAATAAAATTTCAATTTTTTTAAACAAATTATAATCTTTCATTTGAATTTAAAGGGCATGTACAGTACAACATTGGTAACAAAGCAAAAGAGAAGAGAGACTGGGGTACTGTGTGGTAAGCAGCTCTTGTGCGAAAAGTGCCGAGGGTTAGGGTTAAGCTGTATATACAGCTGTACATTCTATTCAGAATACATCGACCTAGTAGACCACGTTCTTTGACAAATTGACCAATCATAACGCGTTATTTAAGGTCCGACAAATTGCCACCATTTTGTCTGACACAACGTTATGAACTTTGTATTCTTTACTACACACTTTTCGTCGAGTTAACTTTTGCTTATGTACAAGGCGATTCTTTTACAAACCCGTGTTAAATCTTTAACCATGGTCAAGCGGTGTTTATATTTCCATTGTAATTCTGACTCTCGATACCCTGGCTGAGAGGAAATGTACATTTTGGGCCTTTTCTAAAACAAAAGTCCAACGGTGAGACTGTGCTTTCGGTGGTTGAGGGTATGCAATGCGTCGCATGTGTGCGATCGTGACTCGATCATTGTATGTATGCGTGTATGCGTCGTTGCTTGGCCATGGCCAACTGGATCGGTGTATTGCAGAGGACCTTTTTCTTACCTCGTTGACGTCATTCACAGACCCCACTTCCACTTCGTTCAGACCGGGCACGTACAAGCCACTGCCGTCAGGATTCATCTTGATCTCCAGTTTAACCTGAGGGTCATTGCTTAGAAGATCCCTGAAAAATGCAAACATACACACTCTCCAAGTAAAAGGCAATTGTCTTTTCCATTGTCCATGTAATAATACAGACAAAGGGCTTTTTCAAAACGGAGGCTCCGGCTCCAGCTCCATTTCGTGAATCCATTCTAAAATAACGGGTAACCATAAAATAGAGGCTCTTGGCTGCAGTTAGGAAGTAGATTCTCTGGTTTGAAAAGGAAAACAGAGCTTCAGTTTCAATGATTCAATGAAAAACCACAACCTATATTTTCAGCATATGGATGACAGGGCTGGAGCCTGAGCCTAAGCGTCCGTTTTGAAAAGGCATTTAGAACACATGAACAACAAAGTCTGTTTGAGGATAATAATGGTTTCATTGTTGTTCCTTTATCCTTACTGGGGCGGGATTCGAACTGGCGAACTCCTGAATACCGTACCTGCGCTCTACCAACTCAGTTGGAAGAGTGCCTGTACAATATTCAGGAGGTGGCCGGTTTGAATCCCGCTCCAGTCAATTTTTCTTTGTTCACTTTTCAATTACAGAAAAAGAAGCTGTATACTTTGTTGCTGCTGTAAATGTTTTGACAGACGAGGCACTCCATACCTGAGGGTTTCGTTGTATATTTCCATGACTGAGACGTTGATGGTGTACGTCCAGTCATCGCTACGGTTGGCCGTCTCCTCAAAGAGATGCTGTAGTGCCCTCTGGTTGATACCCGGATTGGATGATGGTCCCTGTACATGACGCAACAAGAAAAAATGGCACATTATTGCTGCATTCATCTGGGGCCAATTTCATAAAAGCTGCTAAGCACAAAAAATTGCTTAGCACCAAAATGTCTTGCCCAATAATACAAACCAAAATTAAAGATTCATTATGATATTCATGGTCAGCAAACAACATGTAAAGAACAATCAGAAGTCATACACAACACATGGAAATTTAGTTGATAATCCTGTTTTTATCAAGACAGACATTTTGTGGTTAACAAATTTTTTGTGCTAAACAGGGCAGTTAAATTGGCCCCTGGCTTGGACTAGAGGTAGCTTAAAAGCTAAGGAATTGAATTAACACTCAACCAACATTTTTACTTTGCTTAAGAGTTTGGAGGGCCTGATGCTTCTATCCTAGCAGTATCTTTCTCAGAGATTTATCCTTTGATAAAAATCCTGCTAGGATTGAAAAGTCAGGCCCTCCTGACTCTGAAGCATTTCATATCTTTCTGGTCGACCATCATTTCGGTTGATGAAAAGTTTGCTGCAGTTTATTACTTGGGTCCGTTTCCAAACCATCCATATGGTGAAAATATAGGTTGTGGTTTTTCATTGAAGCTGAAGCTCTGTTTTCTTATTCAAACCAGAGAATCTACTTCCGAACCGCAGCCAAAAGCCCCTATATTGATACCCATTATTTAAAAATGGATTCATGAAATAGATTCAGAGCCAGAGCCAGAGCCGGAGCCGAAGCCGAGGTTTGGGAAAGGCCCTAGCAGTCATTTTATATCAATAGGGAGCTTTAGTTTTCACATTGACTAAGTTGACTGATTGCGTCATGCCGAGTCTTTGTGCAAGCATCAGACGTCACCAACGTTGTCCCAGAGAGTCGAGGACGCACAAAGTATGGTTTTGACGATCAGCACGACGTTGTGGTCGACGTGAACAAGGTCTACGTTCACACCAATCTAAAGCTCCCTAATATCTTCAGCCCAAAAATGAAACGATGGTTTATGAAACCAACTGCAACCAACGATGAATTGCAACATCCCGATGTAGCTACCAGCAGCATTAAGCTTACATACCTCCATTGTGTAGGTCTTGCCTGACCCTGTCTGCCCATATGCAAATATGCAGACGTTGTAGCCATCAATACTAGATACAACTAGGGGCTGGACTTCATGGAACACCTATAGTGCAATCAAAGACAAACAAAATATGGATGTCAGAAAAATACTTTCACTATTTTACCATAAAGATACTTAATCATACTTAATTGATTGGAAACCAAAACAGAAATGTTCACAGAATAGGTACAACTTGCAGGGTATAAAGATCGACCTTGTACAAACCATTAAATCTTTTCTGCCTGAAATGCTGTATTTATCCCATAGAGCTATATTAAAATTACTAGAGTGCTAGCTCCGCGTGTTCTCCGTGCGTAGACGCTTTGAAGCCGTCCTGGGCGCGGTCATTTTGAATTTGTGTGCGTGTCTGTGGAACAAGAACACTTTGACTGGAATGACTTTTGAAGAGTGTACTCTATATGCAACGCACAAGTGTGTGCGAATGGTACCGGTAGCGCGTCTTTATGACGCATGCAATAATTGCGTGACTGAAGTACAGAGCGTGTGCACACACGGCCCTAAATGAAACGCGCATTTACCAACGGTGCATCGGATTTTGGGCGTATTTGGCTTCGATAATGCACCTGTATAGAACACACTGCAGATATGCAAATGAACGTACAAAAACATACAAAATTGTGGGCTTTCCATAGGTTTGTGCACAAACATGGATGCACCCAGAAGGCATCACTTTCTACACGGAGCTAGCGCTCTAGTAATTTTAATATAGCTCTATGATTTATCCCCAAAGATGAGCGCTCTAATGGGAAAAGGTCTTTGGCAAAATATTTGGCAGTGATTTTGAAAAAGAACATTTGAAAAGCACTTACCTCTTCCTGCGTTGAGGTCGACGAAAACACCCTATCCACCTCAAACAGAGTGGAACGGCCCTTGTTTTGCAGGTAGAGGAGGGCGTCATCATCCACATCAAGGGAGATTGCATTCTTTGCCAGGGGGCCACCACCGTCCTCCTTAATGGTGGGCCTGACCCGGCAGAAGACCCTGATACTACCCTTGAGGTCGATGATCTCATTATGATATTTCTTTCTCAAGGCCATCTCCTTATGATACTTCTGTACCAGTTCTTTATTGTGTTCGGTAATGTCGGCTAAGGCCAGGCCGATCTAGACGGATCAAATGAAAGAAAAATGCTAACAGCTGAGAGGAAGAATTTTTCAATATACAGTAATCTGAACGCATGTTTTTGATTGGGGCCCTCTTTTGATTAAAACAAAAAACTGCGGTGGTGTCATTAATATTTTGTAAACCGGCAATCATCTTTTATTGAAATCTGGGAAGCCGGAAAACTAATCACAAGCATGAGACCGGTGGAGAAATTTGGAAGATGTTGTCCATGCTGAATATTCCTCTAAGTTCATGTTCCTTTCAGGAATAAACCGCGCACCGAGCCAGAGTTGTAGTGCATTTTAATAGATCGATAAATGCCACCACAGTTAGTCAGTTACTTGTTTTGATCAAAAGAGGGCACCATTCAAAGCCGTGTGCTCGGGTTACTGTATAGCCCTTCTCCCCGGTCCTCAAAGAAGGAACTATAATCTCGTACACCTGTGGTCGATTTCACCAAGCACTAAGATTAATCTTAAAGGTGTAGTACAGGATTGGTAACATACCCAGACAGACATGTTCACAGATTTATGTGTAACTTTCATGGTATGAAGATGGTGCTGGTAGAAACATATCGTTAAAATATTTCCGCCTGAAATGATGTATTTATCCAGAAATTGGTCAAACAACTGAACTGACTGATGAGATGAGATCAAAACTCCTACGAATAGATTTGAAAATACCGTGAACGTTTCTCACCATTTTCTACAGTTTCAGATTATGACATATGAGCTGAAAAATTTCACAGGTTTGTCTTTATTCCATGACAAAAATCAAATTATGAACAGTCCGTAGTTGTCACCTTCACCTTCATGAAAACCCGTGAAGGGATGATTTGAACTCACAACGACTAACCTCTTCTTTGGCCTGGGCGATGGCGGCCTTCAGCATGGAGGGAAACTGGGAGCAGAGAGAACGCAGCTGCTGGTACTCCTGGGCCACGGTCAGGATGCTGGGACGGATTTGGGAGAACTTGGATTTGACGGCGGCGAAGTGCTCGTTGATGGTGCGGGCCTTCTCCTCGCCCTGTCGGTGGGCTTCGGCCAAGTCCTGCCGGGAACGCTCGATGACCGACTGGAGCTCTTTGTCCAGACTGGCCATTTGGGTCTCTTGTTCCTTCAACTGAAAACGTCAAACAACCAAAAAATAACCAAATTGAGAGCAAATTTGTTCAAGTCTGACTAAACGCTGATCTAGTGTTGGATAGTGTGTCCCCCCAAAAAATGATACCCATATTAAAAAAAAAATTTCAGCTATTTGCTTTTAGTCTATTGCATTCACTATCTCATAGGTGATATTCTGACCCATTTTACATGCAATCCATTCATGTATCACCGAGCAATTGTCTGGAAAAGTCCATTTTGCTGCTCTTACAAATTAGTTGGTTATCTAAGTTGTGATCTGTGAATAGTGAATGTGGGCGGCCACGCAGAGCGGATATTTACAGATCGCAACTAAGAATAGTAAGATAACCTTTGCCACTCAATTGTAATGGCAGCAAAATGGACTTTTCCAGACAGTTAGTAATTGCTTGGTGATGCATGAATCAAAAGATGGCCTTAGAGATACTGAATGCAACAGACTATTAAAAAACCTAATAGCTGAAAACATACCTTTCCTTTTCAAATTTGTTAAAAATTGGTATACCGTAGTTTTTTTGGGACACACTGTAGAACAGTCGAAGACAGACACTGCGAGAATCAAAGAATGACCCCCTGAGACATTTCCCAAGGGGAAATGACGTAGTCTGCCTTCCAACAGAAAAAATGCTCTGGCCTGACTCACTAACTTGGACCTGTCTTCTGCACAGTTACTTGCAAGAATAGACTTCAAAAATCTCAGTCATGATTGGAACAAGGTACTATCATTGTTGTGGGAGTAAGTGTCTCCCTCTTCGTACCTTTTCTTGAAGAGCTTGCACGTGAGTCCGGGAGTGCAGCAGCTGCTGTTCCGTGGCAGCGCAGGAATCTTTTAGGTCGCCGACCTGCCTCCGGAGCCGGCTGTTGTTTTCTTGCGCTTCAGCCAGGGCCGATTTTGTGTCTTCCGACTCCACGGTCATGGTCTTGACGACTTCCACGACCTTTGGACAGAGAAAGTGATCTGGTCAATTGCAGCCCTGATTCTCAAGAATCAAGTACAGTTGAATATACCGCTTTAACAAATAACATGGTGGGATGCACAGATATCGTTTGTTATAGTGATCAAAGAACCATTTTGGGCATGTATTGTACACACATATTGGGAACCAAATGTTCGGTATAACGGTGTTCTTTATAGTGGCGTTCCACTTTATCTTCAAGTTTTGGGCTGTTGTAACTCTAGATACCAACTGTACAACCTGTGAGTATGTTTTCTTGAAGATTTATTCCAAGTATGCATTGGTATTGAACAGATTTAATACAGCACAACTTGTCTGCCTGACAACAGACCGATTGTGCGACCAATATTTATGGTACATGCCATCACATGACTTTATACAGTGGGTATTTTGTCATCTCATTTGGTGCAGACCAGCAGTGGAAATGAGTATTAAAAGAATTTTATTGTCCGATTTTCTCAAAACTATGTTTCAATGCCCCGTGGGCAGATTACTCCCCTTTTGAAATTGGTAGCGATATATACCTGAGGGTTTGCTTTGAGGTCGGTGAACTCCAACTCCACGGCCTTCAGCCTGGATGCCTGTTCCTTGATGGCCTTCTCCAGACGATGCTGCTGCTTCTTATGACTGACCTCCGTCTCAGCCATGATCTTGGTCTTGGTGGCCAGGTCTGCCTCTAGTTCAAGGATTCGGTCCTTCAACCGGCTGTTCTCCATTTCAAATTTCTGCTCCCCCCAAAAAAAAGAGAATAGGACAGAAACTTTACTAAAGCCCAGTGTCAAGGGATATAGACTGTCCGCGTTGCTGAGTGGTTACAGTACGTGTGGTGGACCCAATAAGGTCCTGATACGTCATCACACCATGCATGCAAATAACATGACGAAAATCAGTCCATTTTTATTGGTGCGCTGAGTTGTTTATGTCCTTGTCTGTCCGTAACGTGCACCCCGATCGCGTTCCGCGGTATGCGCCTAGTTGACAGGATTCGTCATCCAGTCAGCTTGACATGCCAGACAGTTGAGCTTGTGTTCGTTGCGTGCCTAGCTGGCTGGTTTCATCATCCGGTCAGCTCAACATGCCAGACAGTTGAGTTCTGTTCGTTGCGTGCCTAGCTGACTGGTTTCATCATCCGGTCAGCTCGACATGCCAGACAGTTGAGCTTCTGCTCAATGCGTGCCTAGCTGGCCAGTTTCATCATCCGGTCAGCTCGGCACGCCAGACAGTTGAGCTTGTGTTTGTTGCGTGCCTAGCTGACCGGTTTCGTCATCCGGTCAGCTCGGTACGCCAGACAGTTGAGCTCGTGTATTGCATGCCTAGCTGGCTGGTTTCGTCATCCGGTCAGCTCGACATGCCAGACAGTCCAGCTCGTGTTCGTTGCAAGCCTAGCTGGCCGGTTTCGTCAACTCGACATGCCAGACAGTTGAGCTTATGTTGTTTGCATGTCTAGATCTTTGAAATTATAGCCCCAGGTGTCTTATATCATGGTTGCATCAATGGAATAGCAGTGTAATTGAGACATTATCGCTAAGGACTAAAGGAGGAAGCCTACCTTGATGATAGCATCATCTTTCTGGGAGGTCTGGGTCAGCTCCTCGGCTGTCCTCTCCTGGATGGCCTTGGCTCTCTGCAGCTCGTCTTCGTATCTCTGCAGCTCTTCCTTGAGGAGCTCAATCTCCTTTTCATTGTCCGTGCCGGACGGTACGTGCACGGCCTGCAAAGAGAATGGAAATGTACATGAGATCATTTTGATTTCAGTCGATTTGATTCATATCCAGTCGTGCACTTCATCCATACTGTGTTGGACTGAGCATGCTATAGTTCTGTCGATTGAAGGTCTGGCTATGTGGCTATAAGCTTGTTGTCCATAACAAGAGAAAGCTGGAAAGAGATTGATGCAAGAACTTGGTCCAAAGGACAACCCATAGCTGCAAACATATCTTAAAGGAAATTGGGAATACTGCTAAAAAACGAAGTATCACATAGTAAACTACAAAATCAGAATCTGTTGTAAAGAGCTTGTAAAAAGTGATAAAATTTACCCCAAAGGAATGATTCCTCCAAAATAGGAATGGTTGTCATCACCTGAGGTATTAAAAGCCTTAACACTGATGCTGAAACATACACCATGTTTGCTCAAGAAATGGTCATTAAAGAGTGGATGGTTGGTACTTACATCCCCGTTTTGAAGAGTCTTTATCATCCCCTGAGCGCTGCTCAACTCCGACCTGAGCTCAGCCATGTCCTCCTGGATGCCACGCTTCTCGTTGTCATGGTCCTGCTCCATGGCAACCAGCTGGTGCTCTGCAGCCAGTTGCTTCTCCCTGATGCCAGCCATCTCAGTCTGCAGCCGGTCCAGGGAGCCAGCCAGCTTCTGGACGTGCTCAGACAGGCTGTTGGCGCTCAGGGTCGGGCTGCTGTTGCCTGATGATGGGAAGAAAGCAGTTATTCATGAATATTAAATAATTTTGGTCGGGAAATCTGCACAAGTAGGCAGGAGGTCGTGGGTTCGAATCCCACCCGAGCCAGCATGTGATTTTTTTCACGTGGATTCACAAGCACTGAGTATACAGTGCTCATCCACGTTGGTGAAGGGCAAGCCTAATTTGCAAAGCAGTTATTGTCGTCAGTGGATGCCCCAACTGACAATTGCCTCATCCAATGGTTAAAAAGAAAAATCACTGAAATCTCCAAAATATCCCATGGAATATTTATTATCTTAAGGGAGCATTTTAGAACAGTGCAGTGGAACGCGATATGGAACACAACAACACTGAACATTCGGGTATACCGAACACCATCCTTCAAATTTTTGAGTGCAAAACTTTCAAAATTTCAAAATATTTTACAGAAACAGGAAATATTTACTAAGTAAACCAAATGCTGCATGCCATTTGTAATTCCTGAATATCGATAAAATGTTATGAAAGATTTTCGAACATGTACGTACGAACAACGACAAAAATGTACACACATGTAGAACATGTATGTGAAAAAAACAATCAAAAGAGGAATCACTTCATTGGACAATAGAGCGCTTTATAAATATCACCTCCGAACACCGTTGCCGGCAAAAAAATGCTATACCGAATGACTGCTATATACTGAACAAATTTTGTGTATCCCGCAGTGTTTATTATATCGGCGTACAACTGTACACAAATTTATAAGCATAATCTTCATCATGGCAATAACTGACAACAAAATACGAACTATTCAACATATAACAAAATCGGAGACATTATTTCAAGACGGACCTTTTAAGTCGCTCTCCAGCTCATATATTCTGCCCTCTTGCTCCTCGATGATGTCCTGGAGGTTGCGGATGAGTTGACGTTTCTCCTCAAGATGCGTCTCATGAGTTTTCCTCATGATTTTGATCTGTTGCCACTTGTTGGCCTGCTCCTTCTCGCATCGCGCCCGGTACTTCTTGGCGTTATCTCTGAATGTCTGTCGAAACAAGAGGAAAGAACAATTGGACGGTACTGGCTTTGACAACACCCTTAACGTGTTTCCACAGGCCCATTGATATTTAGCGGTAAGTGGATATCCCCAAATACCGCTAAGTTTTTCCGATTTAGCTGCTGTTTCCACAAACTATTAGCGTGATTAGTGCCGATGGAGTTGTATGACGTTCATAAGTTATCGGCAAGTATTGCCAAAAATCTACTCGGAGTAGCTTGCCGATACCGATGAAAAGGCGATAGCGATGCCGATTAAAAGGTGATGGAGTTGATTTCTACAGAAATGAAATGCCATGTTTTAGCGTTATTTAACGGTAAGTTGGCTCTGTGGAAGCACGCTCCTTGACAAACTACAATAGCGTTCCGCACTAATGACGTCACATGCATGTACGCGCACACATACCCCCACTCACAATACGTTCGCATGGCCTGTTGCAATGTTTGTCTGAGGTTCGGTGCTATTTTTAACGCCAGTGCGCTGTGCTATTGTAAGTGCTACTTATAAGTAGAGAAAGCCCACAAACCCATCTTCCCAAGCACCAATTGTATGCTTAAAGGTACTATCATACTTAAGTTGATAGAACAGCAGCGCTTGGTGTGTTCATCATTTGATTTGTCGTGAAATAAAAACAAACCTGTGAAATTTTCAGCTCAATTGATCATTGAAAATAGCGAAAAACCATTGCAATTGTTATGCGAAATTATAAGGTAAAATTGTGAGGTTTTGATCTCCGAGATCGTAACTGTTTTCAGTATTTTGTTTTACTTATTTCTGGATAAACACAACATTTCAGGCGGGAAAATGTCAACGGTATGTTTCTACCAGCACCATCTTTATACTCTGAAAGTTATACATAAATCTGTTAGCATTTCTGTTTGGGTTTCCATGAAACTGAACCAAGATGACAAAGTGACCCACAATGCCACCCAACAAGAGTCGCTTGACTAGAGTCGCTTGACCCACCTTGACTTGTAGGATCAGATCCTCTCTCTGTTTGTCTTTTTCTTCCAGTTCCTTGCGGAGAGCCTCAACATCCTCCCTGGACACACGACCTGATGGACAGACGACACAAAACATAAGATGACTATGAGTAACAATTGCTCCATGCCGTTTGTGTACATGTACAGGTGTATTACATTGTGTCCATGGGGTTTAACCCTTAAATCCACTAGACACTTTTGCTAGGATCCTACTGTACATGTATCTCAATCCACCAAATTCTCACTCTGTACCTAATGGCACATTCTTTGGATGTAGTGTTTATAATATAAATATTTCCATTAGAAAAATAAGGTAAAATTGTAGCTGATTTCCTCTGCTTAATTCCGTACATAAATGTCAGCATTTACAGCTCAATGACAGTGCCCTTGGAATTTTAAATTTCATATTTTGGTTTTTGTCAAAGAAATGCAGATTCATGGGCAAAGATATCAAGGAAGATACAGTAATAGTCATCTGTGAAATTCCCATTCTCATACATTGTACTGTGCCTGTTTTTGAGAAAATAGTGAAAAATGTCCACTGTATTTTTAAATCTTTTCACTATTATGATTGATCTTCCAAAAATGGAAATTATTTTTGATCAATTGGTTTTACTCTTTTCTATAGTGGAATTCTGCTGTATACAGAAATTAACCAGAATATAAACTATACAAGTGATAAACTGCTGCAAATTGCCAAAATAATAACCTGAAATTAAATATTAAATGCTTGCATGTTCTTGTCATTTAGCCTTCAATAAATATCCTGCTAGGATCGCAACATGTCAGGCATTCCTAACTCCGAGCAGAATATTAACTGTCAAAACATATAACCATGACAGTTAGTAAAATAGCAGTAGGCCTACATGCAGTCCTCGTGCAGTTGTTCCACATTGTGCATACATCTACTGTACATTGTTCACTTCAATACAAATGCACCACCGTAAATTATGCAGGATAAAACCGCATAATTTGCATTACTAAGGACATGAACATTGTAAAACGCATTGTTAGAAATGACAAATTGTTTTTTTGTCAAAGAAATACAGATTCATTGGCAAAAATATCAAGGAAGACACAGTAACAGTCATCTGGGAAAATTTCAATTTCACACAGTGCCCACTTTTGAGAAAACAATGAAAAACTGCCAGAAAATTTTGTTTAATCTTCTCTCTATCAAAAATGATTTTAGTAATTTTACTCCTGTCTTGGTAAATACAGCATTTCTGATAAATACAGCATTTCATGCAAAATAATTGTAATTGCTATGTTTCTACCATCACCATCTTCATACCCTGTAAGATACAAGGTAAATCTGTGAAGATTTCTGTTTCGGTATGCTACCAAAGTATGATACTATTTTTAAGCGCAGACATTACCAGCAAATTGTATTGTCAAAAAAAATTCAGCTACATGTATTATAATTTCAATCTATGGGGCCTGTGTGCATGTACATGCATGTATGTACAATATTATTCAGCTGATGCACAAAACAATATAATTATATTACAGTCCAGACAATCCTATTTGAAACACATTCTACACGCAGCAAAAAATTCCATGCATATTCATACAACCTATTATATTCACACAAACTGAATCCAAATAATGATGAATATACAATTATTCCACAAAAAGCTTGACAAGAAAAAACAAGTATAGTGCACAAATTGTCATTCAAGACCGTAAACATGTTTTCAAACTCACATTATACGTGTAGCTCCTTTTAAACACACACCGGATGCGAGTGTTTTAGATGTAGACACGAGATACCAACTTGACACACTATGCAGATTGTCAAGAATTCTAGCCCATAGGATGTGGACGTACGTAAAATGACCTTACAACTGGCATCTCCGAGATGTTTACAGATTATTATTATAACCGTACTACGCAGTCTACATCTTCAAGGACACAATGTGAACGTATCTAGGAAGTCTATGCATCTGAAATGTCTAAGCATCAATAATGCCTTGTACGTTGAAACTGTTATATACCGCTGTGCATCACGTGTACTGTAGGCATATACATGCTGTGCAATTATGAGTTTAGCTCGGCCCCCACGCTGTCTGCTAATATGAAGATGGAATGCCATTCATATCATAATGTCACCTTCCATAATCAATATGTAATTTGCTGAAAACTGGTCAAATTTAACTGGCGGCTTGCTTTACATGCACATCTACTTAATTAATATTAGAGTTGTTCCTAGTCCCTCGAGGATGAAATGCTGTTCATTTCATAATGTCACCTTCCATAATATATGTAATTTGCTGAAAACTGGTCAAACTGGACTGGCTGCTTGCTTACATGCACATCTACTTTAATTAACATTAGAGTTTTTCCTAGTCCCTCGAGGATGAAATGCCGTTCATTTCATAATGTTACCTTCCATAATCAATATGTAATTTGCTGAAAACTGGTCAAACTGGACTGGCTGCTTGCTTTATATGCACATCTACTTAATTGACATTAGAGTTGCTCCTAGTCCCTTGAGGATGCGAGCGCATTGAACTGCCCGGTAGTGAGTCACCGATATACCAGCTTGACAGATGGTGTGTAGGAACAAGGGAATGCCCCCAGGGTACTGTTTTTTTTTATTTAAAAAAATACATTAATTTTTCTTTGTCTCTGGTATATGACACACTTTCTGTTATATATGTTTCAGACAGAGAATTTTTTTTATTAGTTTTCAAGCTTTGCACATTTATGTAGCATATGTGTTCCACGAACGCATTATAAAATTTGTGCTCTTATACAGGGTGTTACACCATTTCAGGCGGAACAATTTTAATGGTATGTTTCAACCACCACCATCTTCATACCCTGTACGTTAAATGTAAATCTGTGAAAATTTCTGTTTTGGTTTCTTACCAAAGTATGATACTACCTTTAAAAGCACCACTAAAAATCTTATTTCAAAAGCACAAAAAATGCTTTTTTTAAATTGCATAAGACAGGTTAGCACGTATGAAAGTGAATATTTGGCAGACATCGGTCAATATGGAGACATTTCAATGTCTCCCTAAAACAATGATTAAAAATAAAATAATTAGAATCCTTTTCTCTTTGTTTTCCTTTATTTTGCCGTCAAATTATATACAACACAAACTAAACCGTTCCCTATGAATTTGTTATTTAAATCTGTTTTCTGGAGTTACATGCACAATCACTGTATAAAACTAAAAATAAAATACCAATGACCCAATATTACTGGTATGTGTAAATAAATTGCCACTCAACTTGAGTGTTTCTGTGTATTTTCAGGAATGCCCTAATAAAATCAATTGTAAACGTTCTCCAAATAAACTGGGTTCCCCATTGCTGCTGTGTTGTTGCTGCTGCATGCATATCTGATGGCAATCAGGGTAGGGTTGATTGAATGATAGGCTTGTATGATTGATGTTAATGTTCAAGGGTGTACTGAACTAATTGATTTGATTTATCAGATAATGGCCCGGTCACACAGGGTTGCAAACCCCCTGCGGGCACATCTCTGGTAAGAGCCTCAACTCATCTTTACTGTGGGTAAAACCTGCATCATCCTTGGTCTCATTGTTTCTTAGTAAAGGTAGTATCATACTTTGGTAGGATACCGAAACAGAAATCTTCACAGATTTACCTTTTAACTACAAGGTACGAAGATAGTGATGGTAGAAACATACTGTTAAAACGTTTCTGCCTGAAATGCTGCATTTATCCATAAAAGAGTAAAACCAGTGACAACATTATTTTTGATCTTTCAAAGATCAAAAATAAAAGAGAAAAAGACTTAAGAAATACTGTGGCCATTTTTTACTTTTTTCTCAAAAAGTGGGCACCGTATGGGACTGAAATTTTCACAGATGACTGTTACTGTATCTGTCTTGATATTTTTGCCCATGAATCTGCATTTATTTGACAGTTCAACCAAAGTATGATACTACCTTTAAGTAGAGAAGATTCTAGACTACTGCAGTTGAAAGTTAGAAAAACTGCAGTAGACTTTTCATAATACATGTACGACATTGATGAGTAGAATTCATGGGCTCAATAAATCATAGTTTAATTATCTTATCTTCTGTTTACTTTCTGGATGAAAAAAGAAAAAAAGAAAGGAAAAAAAGCAGGACTAAAGATAAATGATAAAGCAAAAATCAAGAGAGATATAATCCCCCTGAATTAATTAGGAACACGCACCTTACCGGGATTGTTCAATATTATGACATGTATGAAGAGGTGGCTGAATTTACAGTGAAGATGACTTTGGGCTTTGCAGATCCTGATAAAAGCTCTTAACCTTAGCATACACTTTGTAGTATGGATTGTCAAAGAAGACAGTTTGAAAGGGAGCCTATAGGATTTGCAAAGATGTGCGTTTTGGCTGAATTTGGTACTTAAACAGAAGTGAAGGTCTTAAACTTCCTTACAGACGTTGTTTCATGTACCTTTTTACGCTTTGTTCATCTGGATAGCAGAAATACGGCCGAAATAATCTTGCCCCCTTCGAATCCTTCAAGATAACACCACGCTTTCGAAATACATCGTTCGGAAGAACGATATTTTTAAAAGACAATAAATCTTGATTTCCTTGAAAAACCCAACATCTGATGAACCAAGATTTTCCATGGTGACTGTTTGCAATGTTTACGAACTGTTGAGTCCAGTGTCTCAAACTCAATACATTTGTTTGGAGGCCTTGCAAATCCTGTACGCTGCCTTTAAATATCTCCCCGGAATTGAGGTTCTATCAGTCTATTACCGTCGGATGAGATCAAGAAATTCAAATTAAAAGTCATTTCATTGCTCATGTCCTTCTAATCAACATTTTTCTCCCTCCAAAATGTAATATGTGTCTGTCCTTCCAAAATTATCTGATATTTATTGATTTTCATCAGTTGCGAATAATTACAAACATGCCTTTAAATACTATCATATACTTTGGTAGCATACTAGGGCTGTAAGTTTACGAATAATTTTGTAACCGGTTACCTGTCTGTTTTTCGGTTACGGTTACGATTACCCGTATAACAAAGAAAACAAAGAAAAACAAAGAAATAGTAAGTTTGGGTTTTTTAGGAACTTGGTTGAAAACATTCTTTTGTCACAACATTTGGCAGTGGTAGACATAGCAAAATGTCTGACCTTTGCTTTGCATAAGCCTGCTGGTCCAATTTTCAAAAGATCATCAATGACATTTTTTTCTTTGTGAACTCTAGAAGTGTCCATGTGTCAAAAAGAAGAGGCCATTAAAAAGATACTTTTCGATTACCCTAACTGGGAAAATGTACCCGGGTACCCCTTTAAACGGTCGGTTAACCGGATACAAACTGCAGCCTTACAGCATACCAAAACAGAAATCTTCACAGATTTACCTAAGTTAACTTTAGGGTACAAAAATGGTGATGGTAGAAACATACCGTTGAAATTGTTCTGCCTGGAATGCTGTACAGTATTTATCCAGAAAAGAAGTAAAATCAATTGTAACCCCAAATCAAAAGATTTGAAAATACCGTGAGCATTCTACACTGTTTTCAAAAAAATAAATGGCCACCGTATGTGACTGTGAATTTCACAGATGACTGTTTCTGTATCTTTCTTGATATTTTTGCTCATGAATCTGCATTTCTTCGATAAAAAGTATGAAATAACCTTATATTCCTCAAAGTCCTTCACAATAAATAAAATAAAGCACTACTTCAAAAGTGAGGAATTATAAACTATGTACAATTATGCACACACTTCCTTGATCGCACAAAATGTGTTTTCTGGAAGTGCCCTTTTTCAGTAAAAGTTATCATTAATTTAGCCGTCACGTCATGTTTGAATGTTTTTTTTTCTACGCATTGCCAAATCCTCCAAAATTATGAGGAGGATTGGAAAAAGATTCAGATTCCATAGAAATGATTAACATGAAATTGCGGATATTTTTTGCCAACAAATCAAGATAGATCTGCAAACGTACAGTATGCATGTTAACATTTGACAAACAAAAGATTAAGTACATGTACCACCCAGTAGTTAAAAATACATCAGAGAAATTTGGGGAAATATCAAGTACTGCACAGAATGACACCTTTAATATACGTGTGCATATATCTTAATATCATTTGTACTCTAGGTGAAAAGCTTACCTTGCATTTTATTTGTACATGAGATAATTCACACCTGTTAAAAGGTTGGTACAATGTAAGTGTGAGTCATGTACAAAAATACATGCATCACACACTTCAAGACCTAAACTGAATAGAAAGATTATGTACACTCCTTCAATACATGTGTACCTCCCAACATATTCTTACCACTTCCAGACATTAATTTAAAGGTAGTATCATACTTTGGTTTTTATCCTCGAAATACAGATTCATGGGCAAAAATATCAAGACAGATACAGTAACGGTCATCTGTGAAAATGTCAGTCTCATAGGGTGCCCACTTTTTGAGAAAACAGTGAAAAACAGCCACAGTATTTCTTTTCTTTTGTCTTTTATTTTTGATCTTTTAAAAGATCAAAAAGGTTTTCAGTCGTTGTTTTACTCATTTCTGGATAAATACACCATTTCAGGCGGAACAATTTTAACGGTATGTTTCTACCACCACCATCTTCATACCCTGTAAGTTATACGTAAATCTGTGAACATTTGTGTTTTGGTTTCTAACCAAAGTATGATACTCTTTAAACAAGTAATGCTCAAAATGTAAACACAAATTGCTATGGCCTGGTTTTCTGAAGGATACTGTACAGTACCTGTAGCCCTAGGCGAGGCACTGTACCTGTTTTCAAGTTTCATGGCTCATTACGGCTTTTCACACTATCCAAAATCTTGGGCCTTGGGGTTGGAACCGGATTGAACCCCAAGATTTTTTTCAACCCTTTTCACACTTGGAAAGTTTCAACCCCGAGCCAACCCGGGTAGGATGGCCTAACCGAATCAAAATCAACCCTGGTAGGGACCAGGGTTGAAAATCTCAACCCGGTTCCAAACTGCTATTTTTTGTCATGATCTGTGTTGTATGAGCCGGTTCACCCAAAACGTATAGTGTGAATGTTGCGTCTCTTTGATCCGGATCAACATGGATTAAAAAGCAAATTTTGTATCGAAATTGTAGGTTCCAGACAAAATTAACAACGATAATAATTTTACTTTGATTTTTTAATTTAATACTCATTCCCATTTTTCACACAGGGTGTGTCAAATTCTTTAATCCAGAGAAAAAATGTTCATTCTGGTGCAAAATTACTGGACAAGAAAAATATTTGGCAACACAAATGGGCAAAATGAAAATAAACACATGATGTTCATTTCCAATTTTATACATTTCAGGTCATTATTTTGGCTGATGAGCAGTTTGCAGCAGTTTATTACTTGTACTACATACGAGTATAAAGTTCCAATTTATAGAGTTTATATCAGAAATTCTTACTCCTATCCTCATTACGATTAAAGATTTTTGTTCATTCATTTCATAGAGCTGTCACAGTCAATGTGGAACAAATTCCAGAAATTGTGACAATTTTTTACAAACTCCAGTTGGTCAAATATTTTGATACTGTGTAATTTCAAAGGTAATATTTACAATTCAAAACCACAAAACTACAAAGGTTAAGATGTAGGCCCTATAGACTGGAATATTGGACCACTGGCCCAGTAGGTTATCTCAAATTAAGCCACATAAAACTTTATAGGACTTTGCATAGCTTTATCTGTAGCATGTTTGCATACATGTAGGTCTAGCCTGTTTTATTTCCATCGCTGACCCAAACAGATAAAAAACTGAACAATTTCTGGTTCACTCCAAAACCACAGGCACTGCTGAGAATTTAACCAAACACCACGAACACCAGCAGGCAGTAAGATTGCTTTTAGCAAGGTTGTTAAAGGTACAATACATGATTTGTAAAGGTCACAGGACTGCACTCATACTCTGTCTGATCCAGCATGTACATGAAATAATAAACCTGCAAAAATTTGGGCTCATTCGGACATCTGAGTCACGAGAAAATAGTGAAAACTCAACTCAATTTTTTTTCTAAAACATGAAGAATGGTTTTGATCTTACCCCGAGATCAAAACTGTTTTTGGTCTTTGTTTGACTAATTTCTGGATAAACACAGCATTTCAGGTGGAAATATTTGAACACTATGTTTCTAACAGCATCATCTTCATACCTTGAGTGAAAGGGGATAACTAAAACAACTCAAGTGAGGATGTCCTTTGTGTTTGTTCCAAAAATCGTTCAGACGAACGATCTTTGGAAAAGACACTAAATCTTGATTTCCTTGAAAAACCCAGCATCTGATGAATCAAGATTTCCCATGGTGTCTGTTTGCACTGTTTACGAACTGTTGAGTCCATTTTCTGTCTCAAACTCAATAATTATTTTTTTTTAGGCCTTGCAAATCCTATATGCTCCCTTTAATGATATGTAGCTGTGGCATATCATACTTGGTCAGAATGGTATGTGAAACTCCATGTGATTTATCACATTATTACATGTGGGGGAGAGGGGTTAGATAAGGGTCTGTAGTGATTCAGCCTTCAGCTATAGGTTTGGACTGAATACATAAAATGTACATGTAGGCCTATTTACCAAAGCTGATCATAGAAACTTGTGGTCTGATTATTAATAGCTCATGATATGGTGAACATTGCTTTGTTTTGTTAGCTACATGCATTTTATTTCCCTGTCAGGGGTATCCAGCAGGCCTACATGAATTTATGGATTTTATACAGTACACAGTATATGTGTACCTGTTTGATGGCATTTTTCCCAACTAGGGTGATTTACTGATGAAACCGAGGCTCAGACTCCAGCTCTGTCGTCCATATGCTGAAAATGTATAAAAGCTGAATAGAAGCTGATCGAAGCTCTGTTTTCCTTTTCAAACCAGAGAATCTACTTCTGAACCGCAGCCAAAAGTCTCTATTTTGATACCCGTTAAAATTTTAGAATGGGTCCACGAAATGGAGCTGGAGCCAGAGTCGGAGCCGCCGTTTCATAACCGTATCGTTTCTTACCGTAATTTCCCTTTGTCTCATTCTCATCCTCTGAGATGTCACTGTCACTATTCAAGTAATCATCTGCAAAAAGAAAGAAATAAGTTTGAGTAAATAACAGAATCATTTAGACTTTTCATGTTGGTTGACAACTTGACATAAACGTTCCGCACTTTAGAATTACTTATTTCTTGGATTTTTACCCAATAAGTAAGGAAGTTTTCATCATAATTCGATTCGATTGGAAACTGATGTTTAATAAGCCTTTCGCGAGTTAAAATGAAACAATATTTGGTACACTGAATTCTTTCACTTTCATGACTAGGTACGTTAACAGCAAAACCTGAATTCTTCAGCCTAAAAACATTGTTTTTATCACATGATTCGGGGCAAGCTTTTGCTTGGTTGTATAACGTCTTGCAGGAATGCACAGTTCATAATGGCTAAGAATGGCACAAAGGAACCAGTCCATTCCAGAGATGGGTATATCATCGTTATAAATGCAAAAGCTTGCCCCGAATCATGTGATATAGCAACAGAGTCTTTAGTCTGGGAAATTCAAACGGGGGTGTTTATATGCAATGAAAGAAGTTTGTGTACTATAACACTATTCAGAGTTTAAGACTACACATGGCTAAGACATTCTTTTGAAACACATCATATTTTACTAATCAATTGTTTTCTACATGTATATTGTTATTTTGCTTTTAAAGGTAATTACTTTGGTTTCTGTCAACTTAGAAAGGCAAAAATATCAAGAAAGATACAGTAGGTCCCCTAACAGTCATCTGTGAAATTCCCAGTCCCATACAGTGCCCACTTTTTGAGAAAAAAAAAGTGAAAAATGCCCACTGTATTTTTTAATCTTTTCACAGGATTTTCACAGGATTCTAAAGATCAAAATTGTTTTTGCTCAATTGGTTTTACTATTTTTTTGGATAAATAGCCTATGTAGCATTTCTGGTAGAAATATTTTAATATTATATAAATCCCTAACCCCCTAGGCGTATGTGTGGGGTACCATGCTCAATCCAACAGAGTCCAACATTTGCTAAAAATGAGGTTACTGCTGAGTCCAACAAATCCAACTCTTAAATAACTAGTGGCTGTCCTGCACTAGACTGCTGAATCCAACAAATCCAACTCATGGCCAAAAATGAGTGTACTGCTGAATCCTACAAATCCAACACTGAGACGGAAATGAGACGACTGCTCGATCCAACAAACCAACTTTACATATTGTAGAGTAACCTGCTCAATCCAACAAAGTACAACAAGAATATCAACCATCTGTTAACTGCTCAATCCAACAGTTATGAGGATTCGTTATGAGGTGTTTGGTGCAATACCTGTTGCCCAATAGGCTGTATTTTCCCCAAAATCAACCCCAGTATAGGCCTATACAATATGCTACAGTAAATGTACATCCGTGTTTCAGGAATAAATTAATTTTATCCATTGGAGGTGTGAGTTGAATGATGCATTTACACAGGTTTTCACAGCCTGCCAGTATAAGGAATGTCTCATTCCAGTGAATTCGTACAAAGTCAGCCTTCTCCATAGTGTTCAATGAATAGGCTACAGTTTGGTCCCCTAGGTGACGACAACAAAGCTCGCCAAACTAACTCCAGTGTGTTTACCCAAATACCTATGGTCATCTACTTGTTGGAAATTACTTGTTGTAATAGGACAATGACTCACTCAAACCACCATAGCTCAACTTGTTCCTGTTGTCCTCCAAATGACTATAGCAAATACTGAGCAAACTCAAATACAGTTTACCATAACCCTTACCTTGCCTATATTGTGTACACGACATGTGACACTCAAATATAGTGCACATGTATACAGTGCTACCTAGTACTAATCGGCTACTGTTCCGGGTCTCTTTGGGGACCAAAATCACAACCCATTCCAAAGACATTTGAACCAATGCCCATCTACTTTTTACACATTAGGCCTGTACATGTATAGATCATAATTTGGCGTGAATAACATGAATAAGAAAGATTTGAGAAATTTGCATGGTGACAATTGGTATGTGGATCGGTTTTGCGGAAACACCATGTAAGAATCGTTCGTACTTTCGCACTTCTATTATGTTCATCTCCTGATGAGGACTAGAGCATACTAGTCGAAACGTTGAGACCTTAATTGCGAGAAGTGCGAATGTAATAGAAGTGCGAATTAAGTACGAACGATTCTTACATTGTGTTTCCGCAAACCGATCCACATACCAATATCATGAATGCAAATCACCTTATTAAGCCCTAAAAGTCGACTTATCGAGATAATTTATCCATGCAAGATGACACAGTGAAAACCAAGAAGTTGACATTTCCTGATACCCCCGGTAATTTATCTCCTCAAGACGACTTAATGAAAGAAGGAAGTCGATTTGTCCTGATAATTAACCTTGCAAAGATGCCTTTCTAAAACTGAGGTTAACTACATGTACATGTATCATTGATAAGACAACTAAGTTTTAGATGCACTTCGTTAACTTGGCCAGATAAATCATCAGGATAAGTCGACTTCTCGTTTTCGCTAAAAGTCATCTTGTTGAGAGAATTATTGAGACAAGATGATCAACATTTACCACTCCAAAAGTCGACTTGGCGAGATAAATTATGTGATTATCTGGATAAGTGGAATGGCACTCGTGGAGCTCCGTAGAAAATAGAGATCAAGTAAAATTTTGTAAAAATGTACATTTTATAATGATGTATCATACCAATTGATGTGAACTTTAGGTATTGAGTTCAAATACTGAAATCAATTCAAAATGTCTTCAGGAAAAGACAACACCAATAAAGACAGAGAGATAAAAAAATGTACCAATACTTTGGTTTACATGCAAAAAAAAGGGATGGTACAGAACTGGTTTTTGCGACAAAACCGTTGCTGACAGTGAAAGCACATTATGTAATCCATCATATACCTTAACTGACAAACCTGTAGAACTTTGAGGTCAATCAGCCATGTGGGTCACGAGAAAATAGTGAAAACCCGTGTACAGAGAACTGTACACATTTCAACGAATGAATAAAACGCTTCAAAGCGATTTATTCCAATCAGAAAATAGTTTCATTTATTTCTCAACGAATATGGTATTTCAGACAAAAACATTTCATGGGATGTTTTCTCCTATCGTCACCATTATACTGTGTTAGTTTTATGTGAATCTGTGATCATGAAGTGTATTTTGTCTTACCAATTTTGTACCCTCCCTTTAAGCAAAACCAACGCAGAACACACTGATAATCAGGCTGTGTTCTGTGTACTGATATTATTGATTTGTGCATTGATTTGTCAAACAGTAACAAAAAAATGAACAGATTGGATTTACATTTTGATTTGAGGCAAGTGCCACAATTATTGATCCTGAAAAGAATCAGTGACTGAAAATAAATGAAAACAATAGAATGACCCAGACAACATTCAGTATAAAGTGAGACATTTGACACCAGGTGGTTCTATTGTTATAGAACAATGCCTGGCTTTGTGAAGTGTTTGTGCTGGTGGTATTAACTTGCAACAGGTTTCTACACAAAGTAAACACCCCTTTTTCTTGTTTTTTCTATCAAGATTAACTTGATATGCTACAACTTACAAGTGGTTTTTAGTTTGTCAATTATATTTCACTGTTTAAAGGTAGTATCATACTTTGGTTTTTGTCAAAGAAATACAGATTTGTGGGCAAAAATATCATGGAAGATACAGTAAAAGTAATCTGTGAAAATTTCAGTCCCATACGTTGTCCACTTTTTGAGAAAACAGCGAAAAAACAGCCACAGTATTTCTTAAGTCTTTTCTCTTTTATTTTTGATCTTTTAAAAGATCAACAAGATTTTCGGTTGTTGTTTTACTAATTTCTGGATAAATACACCATTTCAGGCGGAAAAAATTTAACAGCATGTTTCTACCAGCACCATCTTCATACCCTGTGTAAGTTATATGTAAATCTGTGAACATTTCTGTTTTGGTCTCTTACCAACGTATGATACAACCTTTAAAGGTAACAACCATTAGTTTTTGTCAAAAAAATTCAGATTCATGGGCACAAATATCAAGACAGATACAGTATTACAGTCATGTGTGAAATTTCCAGTCCCATACGCTGCCGACTGTTTGAGAAATAGTGAAAAACGCCCACGATATTTTTAAATCTAAATTGTTAAATAATGTGCTTGAGAGGTTGAAAATTACCAAAAAAATACCAAAAAGGCAATGTAGACTTCATACTATAATGAGTTTTAAAATCAAGGTTCGAGTATCTAATCTTTTTGAAGTTAGGAGGGCCTGACGCGTTTTGATCCTAGTAGGGTCAAAGGATAAAGAGAAAGCATTTTGAGAAAGATCCTGCTAGGATCAAAACGCGTCAGACCCTCCTAACTGTAAGCATTTGATATATTTCAAGTCATTTTGGCTGATGAGCAGTTTACATCAGTTAATTGCTCGTATAAATTATCTAATCTTTTTCTTTACTTTCTGGATAAAACAAATCTTTTATCTGGATTATTGGTCTTCTGAAGATCAAATTTGCTTTTGGTCGATTAATTTTAAACTCTTTTCTGGATAAATACAGCGTTTCAGGCAGAACAATTTTAACAGTATGTTTCTACCATCACCATATTATAACCTGTAAGTTATAGGTAAATCTGTGAAAATAATCTGTTTCAGTATGCTACAAAAGTATGATAGTAGGCCTCCATCATGCCTTTAACAACTTGTTATACTTTTGTCAAATTTGGGGATGATAACGAAAGGTCAGAAGATTGATAATTTTCGATGAAAAGGAACTATTACAATGCATCTACTAGGAGGTCACAGACTGTGTGAAATATGACGTTTATTCAGAGACTTTGTTCGCCTTTCAGATTGTGGAATGCGGATGTATTTGTTGTGACAGGGTGACCCTAATTGTTACCTGTGTGATTTAGGTGACGATACAAAGTTCAAAACATCGTTTCTATGCATATTTTTGTTCAAGAATTTCACACTTTTCTCATTTTAATATCTCTAATTGAAAGGCTTTAAGAGCCTGGGACCTTTGTGATTTTGAAAAGAGTGAACTACATTGTCTCTTCGGGTGCGATTTATTTTCACAAGCATCTCACAAAAATGTTAAACCGATACTCACTATTAAATGCAAAAGAGTAAAAAATACCACTCTTTCATAGGCTTGGGCGATTCCAGCATTTTCAGAATCGATTCAAATTTCAAGTTGGAATTGCGATTCCAGTCGGAATCTATTCCATTTTTCGCCAGCAAAAATAACATTGAAATAAAGGCAAACTCCGTGGGTGACGTACGTACGTACGAGTACAAGTTTGTAAGAATTCAGCAAGGCAAAGGCATTTGGACAGCGGGCTAGTAGCCACTTTGTCTAGTAAATAGTAGTAGGTATACCGGCACCTAAAACCCCTCGTTTGTCAGTATTGCACAAATTACGTCATCTTATTTTTTTTTATCAGTCATACCACGGAGTAAGGAATTAGTGGTCATACATCGCGAGTCGTTCAACCAATAATTTTCTTACCAATTATAATTTCTGAGTAATTTAAATTTGTGATAATCTTACAAAATCTACATATTATTGGCAAGAATTCAATAGCCTTGAAACAACATGGCCCAAACATGGGAATAACACAGCACACCACATGCACACTCGTACCACGTGGCTGCATGGCCCGGCCCATGCAGCAGCATTGCATCCAGAAAATTCCAAGATTGGTATCAGTGCCGAGAAGGGTTAGTCTCAACAGCAGTAGTAATAAGGGGATAGGACAAGAAAACTTGTTGTTAATTAAGCTGAACATTGTGGCAGTATATTACTCACCATCTGTAAGTCCAAGCTCTTCCTTCATTGTTTCCCATTTTGATGGTGTAGGAGATCGCAGTTTGTCTGGTCCGCCCCCGATCGGTGATGCGTGGTACGTCTTTGGAGTATTGAAAACATATTTGTTGGCATGCTGTAGGAAAAAAACAAAAACAAAAAACATTGATTTAGAACAACCTTTTTGACCAACTAAAAATATACATGTATGTAGCCCTTTGCTGGCTAGGCCACAGGTTTTAAAGGTAATATCATATTTTGGTTTTTGTCAAAGAAATACAGATTCATGGGCAAAAATATCAAGACAGATACAATAACAGTCATCTGTGAAAATTTCAGTCCCATACGTTGCCCACTTTTTTGGGCAACGTACACATGTATGGGACTGAAATTTTCACAGATGACTGTTACTGTATCTGTCTTGGTATTTTTGCCCATGAATCTGTATTTCTTTGATAAAAACCAAAGTATGATACTACCTTTAAGTTAAAATAAAGACAGTGCTTTCTAGTTTTCTACTTACTGTGTAAGCCATGACTTCTTTATCTCTGTCTAGTAGTAATTCTCTCTGAAGAATAAGTTACAATGAATCTGCAATACTAGATTGTTCCTCCAGCAAAATCCACGAGGTCCCGAGCTCCCAAATTCCACACAGCAGTCCTCGACAAGAATTCCAAGTGTTTATCCAGTGCTAACTCTAGTCCGATAGTTTCATAAATGAAGAGGAGGATCTAGCAGTGTTGTAGACTCTGCACAGTAAATCCCCTGCATTGAAAGGAACTGTTTACATAGCAGCTCCTCGGTTATGCTTCACTTCACTGATCCACTGGGTGCCTTTTCTTCCTCCTTGAAAGGTCTTTAGAAACAGCAGCAGTACTGGACACACCAAGGATGAGAGTTGATACATTCAATACTGGCTGTTACTGTAGGCCCTGGTAACAGCAAAAGCAAAGATACAACACACTTTTAAACAGGACAATGCAACAACAAACAAAGGACATTACGTCAATGAGATAATTATGATTGTAAAATGAGTTTAGACTAGTCAGAGAGATAAGACAGCTCTGGGCTTGGAGGAATCTCGTGTAATGAAAGCCTGGCTGTACATGTAACCATCTCTTCCTTCCTCCATGATGTAACTAAGGCCATAAAAAAAAATTGTTGTATTGGCGTAACCCGCCCGACCCAAAAATATGCCCCGACCGTAAACATTTTAAACCAAACAAAAATAAATAAAATAAATAAATAAATAAAAATCGGGAAAAAAATAAAATAAAATAAAAAAATCGCAAATTTGTATGCAGATTAAAAGCTTAAAAGGAGCAAAAGATGGAAACCAGACTGGTTAAAGTTGTTATGTCATTTCTTGTCTTTATTTGACACGTCAAATACTGTGATATACAGGGGGGAAAGCATTTAAAACCCCAGGAAAAATTTAATAAAAAAAATAAAAAATCCGCCCGCCCTACCCTTTTTTCCAAACCTCCGTTACGCCAATACAACAATTTTTTTTTTATGGCCTAACGCCTAGTGTGGTATATGATCTGTCAACAACACTTGCCAAACACGGTCCAAAGCTCGATCAGTGAGGTCAGGTCGGCTGTGACCAGGGCCAATTTCATAAAACTGTTAAGCACAAAAATTTGCTTAGCATAAAAATGTCTTGCCCGATAAAACAAACCACCATTGAAAAATCCATTTGATATTCATGGTCAGCAAACAACAGCCAAAGAACAATCACAAGTGATACACAACACGTGGAAATTTGGTTGTTAACCCTGTTTTTATTAAGACAGAGATGTCATGCTTAGCAAATTGTTGTGCTTAACAGTTTTATGAAATTGGCCCATGAGATCGAGAGTCACAGACTGTAGGCCTAGCAGTGTTTCATCGCCATTGTAATCTGTTCTCGTACTTTTCACACAAGTAGAACTGATTTAACCTCGAGAAATCTGGCCTTTATTGACATACAATATGAAAGCAGACGGAACTTACCTTACAATGAACCAGTTCAATGATAATATTGGAGTGATTAAACGGATACAAATCGGTGTTTTAACACAAAATTGCTAACTAGTATTATTAGTGGTCAGTAACACAGTACTCAGTGCAGTCGTACATTATGTACTATTCAGCGCATGCTTGACACGATCAACATAACAGAAGCGCGCCACCATTTAAATGATACATCTATTGGGGGCGCTCTTACAAAAAATGATAGCCTCGTCTCGTGCAAGATGTGCCGGCCGGTATCTCTCATGCTATGCCCTGGGGCCAATTTCATAGAGCTGCTAAGCACGAAAATTTGCTAAGCATGACATTTCTGTCTTAATAAAAACAGGGTTAAATAATAAATACCAAATGTCCACATGTTGTGTATCACTCGTGATTGTTCTTTGGCTGTTGTTTGATGACCACGAATATCAAATGGAATTTTCAATGGTAGTTTAACTTTGTTTTATTGGGCGAGACATTTTTGTGCAAAGCAAATTAATTGGTGCTTAGCAGCTCAATGAAATTGGCCCCAGGGCGGGTTGCACACTAGCTCTAGTGGTGCCTATGGTGATTTTAGAAACATATCGTTTCTGCCTGTTTCTGCTGTATTTATCCAGAAAAGAGTAAAACCAATGACCAAAAACAATTTTGATAATTAAGTTAAAGATCAGAAATAACGGTGAAAAGATTTTTAAAATACTGTGCCCGTTTTCACTGTTTCAGTCTCAAAAGTGGGCACCGTATAGTGGGACCATTATAGCTATCCTATCAAAATGACTATTATTTCTGCCCATGAATCTGCATTTCTTTGACAAAAAACCGAAGTATGATATTACCTTTAAAGACTTTACTTGTCGTTACTTCTCCGAGCATTATGAGTCAAAACGCAAAATGCTGTCAAAATATTTTATTTGGAGAATCGTCATTTTCGGTACCTTTCCGAGCACAATTAGCCTCATTCTCAACGATTGGACCTCCCGCGATATATAGAAGTAGGCCTACATGTAAGATTATTCAAACGGATTTTATTCCGATCATCAGTCGATATCATTATTTGTGCTTTTATTTGCCTTTTTTGTTAATGCTGGGTTTGAACTCAATATCCTTTAATCCTTGGCAAACATTTTAAGTCATTATCAAATAAAATCTTTTAAAAGATTAAAGGTAGTATATCATACTAATTGGTAGGAAACCAAAAATGTTAAAAAGACCTATAACTTACAGGGTATAAAGATGGTGCTGATAGAAACATACCATTGAATATTTCCGCCTGAAATGCTGTATTTATCAAAACATTATTTTGTAAAAGCAACCACCTAAAATATTTTTGATCTTTAAAACATCTGTATCTTACTGAGGCGTTTTTTGACATTTCTTTGACAAAAACCAAAGTATTATATTTGGCCTTAAAAAAGTTTCCTCTGTCATCATTATACATGCATTGAGCAAAACGGATCTCGCACTTGGTCTAGTCTTTGAGCTTTTGTTTACGGGTGTCACGTGTCAATATCTTGACAAATAATGAGTAACTGATGAGGATAAAAGAAAAAAATGATTTAAAAAAAAATAAGTTGTTCACTGTGGCATTAAAAGTCTTCTTATAGGCCTATAAGAGACTTGGGGTAAAAGTCGCGAATTTTTGCGTCAATATTGGCGTCAATATATGTTTGCGATGTCCCTTTAAAGCCACCATACTTAAGAGCCTCCGAAGTATCCAAACCACAGAATTAATCCTGCGATGTTTATTGCTTTCAATTTTCTTTTCCTTTTTTTGGTTTTATTAAATCGAGCTTTTGTGCTTATAAATTCCTCACGCTTGTGAACTTAGGCGCTCGTGGCGTTTTATTAATTTTGGTTATCGGCTGGTACATTACGGACAAATGAGGGCGCACCACAGTAAACCATAAACAATATTAATGCCTGGACATAAATTTAACGCAGTGAAATAAATTTAATGACCAATTAAGGATCATGCCTCACGAACATAATTTACTTTATATACAATCTCGGGTCCAAGCCATATGCTTAGCAATAACAAGTAGCAAGATTGTTCTGAAAGGCTAAAGGTCGTTTGGCTTTGAGAAAGATCCTGCAAAAATTGAAAGGTCACGCCCCCTAACTAAGAGAATACCGCAGTTAAAATTATGACAATTGGCAATAATTATCTTATATTGAAAAACGACGTTTAGGCGTAAGTTTTATTCGACCATGTGTCTAGAACAAAATGGTTGGTTGACAAAATGGATATAACAAATAAACTGCACCAAAGCAGGCCAATTAGCACCATATCAAATTATTAAATAAAAATTAATTATAATTTCAAAAATTTCGTTCTACTGACGAAACTACATTGATGAGTATTTTCGATGAAAGTAATCATTATTCGTATAAGTCATAACTGATATGCTGCATTTCCTCCTTTTGGCGTTGGAACCATTTTTCAGTTTCCTTCGTGTTCGCTGTTAAGTGTTATTCTTATGAGAATAAAATGGCAAGTTTTTGTATAAAAGCAGCATTGTAGTGTAACTTTCCATGGTATAAATAAACAAGATGAAACAAGAAAACGAAGCGTATAGCAGGCGCGGTTCTAGAGCCAAAATTTGTTGGGGGCTAGAAAAGCCATTACTTTTTTTGGGGGGGGGGGGGGGGGGTGGCTAGAAGACCCAATATTTTTGGTTCTTCTAACACTCGCTTCTGCTATGTCTTATTAGGGGTCGAAAAACATGCACATTATAGGCCACACAACGCGTTTTTTTTTTATGTAATTGGCGCTTAATAACTTAAAACAAAATTGGGGGGGGGGGGGCTCCCCCCGTAGAACCGCGCCTGGCGTATAGGCCTTCCTTGTACAAAGTATACCCGTTGGAAAAGATAACAGAAAACGGGTACCAGACTATTTTGAATCCAAGCCTCGGTTTGATTACACTGCTTCGAATGTATAGGATTGATGCACCGTGAATAAGGCGCACATTAGAGCTTGACTGAAATTCGTCGGGCTATTTGCATGTAATTTACGGTCTGGAGTTGTCAAAATTAGCAGATAATTTGGAAGTAATTTTCTCAAACAATTAATCAAAACAATAATATTCAAATAATTATTTTATAACCTTTCACCATTACGTGTTTTGTATACTCTAAAACTAACAAGAAATACACCATAAGATAATACAATACATCATGGGTGCATTGATATTAAAAGAAATCGTTTAAATTAAAGGGGATTGTTATCTCAATGTACTTATATTCTCTCGTGTATGGAGATTGGAGAATTAAACGTTGTTTTCCTAATGCTGAAAACAATTATGTTTAGCACAAGTTCCCAATGTGGTACATGTTCATGCCTTTCCGAGGCCGTCCAAACGGTACCATCTGCCGGCACGAGCTGGAGTCGGTCCTCTGGTACGAAGTCCCCGGTCTGTCCTGGTCAAGAATCTCGGTCAGTGTCGCACTGCCCGGATCAGCTGCACCACCACCAATAGCACCAGCGGCAGTGGCGAGAGAGCCCATCAAAGTCCTCGCCGTTTCGTCAGCTCGGTCGCCGAGGACCAAGGTGAAGTTATTCACCGTGGTGTGCTGGTGGTGGATCGCCGGGTGAGGCTCGCGTCTCTCAGGGAGGCGGTGGTCCCCGTCAGGTCGGTCGTGAGAGGCATGACCTACCGGCTGCAAGCCCGGGCTGGCAACCTCTTTGTGATGTTGGCCTTCTCGGTAGACCTGGAACCTTCCTTCCGTCTCGCCTGGGTGATACTGGGAATTGTTCGTCGGCTGGCGATTGCTAAACGAGTGCCGCTGTAGCCTCGTGTTATTCTCATCGTAAAATCGGTCTCGATTCGGTCTGCCGACCACCGGCTCCACGGTCGCCGGTACAATGGGAGCAAACATCGGCTCAGACATCCCGAAAGGTTCACCGGCCATCACGCCGAGGTCAGGCACTTTCGGTCGAGGCTGACCGTGGGGCTGAGCCGCCGAGATGGCCGGGGCAACCTCACGGTGATGCTCGGTGAAGTGACGGCGATCCGGACGGTGCGTGTGGCTCCGGCTGGGCCTGAGAGGCTTGGGCGATGACTGGTAAACCGACCGTCTCCGTTTCATCCCTGTCTTCCAATCGCAGTCACATCGGCAGCATTTTACCCCAATTAGATACATGACTGTTCCAACGATGGCAATCACCTCTATGACAATGAAAACGCCGATAGCGTAGATGGCTGGCAAACGCCGAATCTCATCTTCGTCTATAATCGAATGACAAAAATATGAATTGAATTCATTAATGAATTTGTAAATGAATCAAATTGATCAATCGTAATAAAATCGAACAATGGCCATGCCGACACTATACCGAAAGGACCACTACGGACGAGTTTCTGTAACTAACCAGCAAAAACCAAACTGTTGTTCTTGAGATGTACCCCTCCCCTGCCCGACCTGTACTGCCCCTCCCCAAATGCCCGAATCTGGGGACAGGGGCCAATTTAAGCTGCTAAGCACAAAAAATGCTTCACACAAAAATGTCTCGCCCAATAAAACAAACCACCATTAAACATTCCGTTTGATATTCATGGTCAGCGAACAACAGCCAAAGAACAATCACAGATACACAACACATGGAAAAGTTTGGTTGTTAATCCTGTTTTGATTAAGACAGAAATTTCAGGGTTAGCAAATATTATTGTGCTAAGCAGGGTCGTGAAATTGGCCCCAGGCCGCTACAGGTCAAGTTCTGTGCTCAACAACGCCCACTAATAAGCACAGGTTCTTCTGTCGAATAACAAAGGCAAGGTACCAACGAAACAATGGTGTCTACAGCTCTTGAGTACATTAGTTGCTGCACTCAGCTTATCTTAAGACTTCGGCATGTTTTGTGGTAAGCAATATAATTTTTGATAAGCACTCCATAATCTTGGAGGTAGATAATTATAATGGACCACCGTGTATAGAGATCAGTGAGATACGATCATGTAGACCCACAAAACAATCTTAGGGCCTTTTTCGAAAGGGAGGCTCAGGCTCCGACATCCA
This sequence comes from Astropecten irregularis, assembly GCA_963971285.1. Taxonomy (NCBI): domain Eukaryota; kingdom Metazoa; phylum Echinodermata; class Asteroidea; order Paxillosida; family Astropectinidae; genus Astropecten; species Astropecten irregularis. Next base: position 13,573,526 of record OZ020246.1, read on the forward strand.
TATGCTGAAAAAGTTGTGTTTTTTCCAATGAAGGTGAAGTTTGTTCTTCTTTTTCAAACCAGAGAATCTTTACTTTCGAACCGCAGCCAAAAGCCTCTATTTTGAAAGCCTTCATTTAAGAATGGATGTACGAAATGGAGCCAGAACCTGAATTTCGAAAAAGGCCTATAGTCAGAGCAGTTTGGCCCGAACCCGTTTTAACCCGTGCCGATCACAAGGAAGGGTATAAGCCTCGCGGTTTTTGAGCCATTTTTGGTGAATAATTGCCCATGATGAACTCGATGTGCCATATTCAAATCTACACCATTTCCGGATTGGCTGTCAGTCAACTTACAGACGCTATTGCATCCTGTCTAATAAGCTTCTTAAACCGTTTATCCAAAATGAGACGAACGACAGAATATACCCCAGATAATCAAAGTCCTTTATGGGACAACTTTTATACCTTCTTCTTCGGCTTGGTAGCATCCGCCTCCCAGAGTCGTCTCCTCGTCACGCCCATTGGGACAATCTGGCACTCCATCACACACGAACCACTGCTGCATGCACGGGGATATATCATCACACTGGAAGCATTGATCACCACCTATACACATCAAGCAACGAATACAATCAAAAGAAATCTTGAAGAGACCAAACCAAGTTCCAGTCTTATGAATTGGTATTTCTTTCTGATATTAAATGTCAATACAAGTAATAAACTACTGCAAACTGCTCATCAGCCAAAATGACATAAAATATATAAAATGCTATTGAGTTAGGAGGGCTTGACACGTTTCGATCCTAGCCATCTTTCTCAAAGGATATAAATTATATTAAAGGTAATACATGATTGGTAAGGACACAGAGCAGCACTCGCACTTCGTCTGATTCTGCATGTATAAAGCATAAAGAATGGATTTGATCTTACCCCGAGATTAAAACTGTTTTCGGTATTTTTTGTTTGACGAATTTCTGGATAAAACTGCTCAATTTCAGGCGGATATATTCTACTGTGTTTCTACCAGCACCATACCCTGGAAGTTATACGTCAATCTGTGAACGTTTCTGTTTGGGTACGTTACCAATCCTGTATTGTATCTTCAACTCGGCAGAGAATAAGAATATGTGGTATAACCATTATGGAGGAAGGAAAGACTGGTATAACTTACCAGAGAGTGGAGTGGTAGCAGCACTAGCAGTACGGCCGACCAAAAGCTGAACAGTACCCATCACCAGAAACGGCAAACACAGCCGAACGTTAAAATCCATAGCACCAACAGAAATGTAATAGCGACTCATACAAAGGATACGGAGTTTAAAACGGTCTGGCGGGCAGAACGACAAACTCGGTAATGTCGGACACTGAAGTTGCAGGGACAGCTACGTTTATAAAGAAGACTGGGGTTAAGTCGTGGTCATCGGACCTGAAGTAATGGTTTATTATGGAAGGGGTAAATAATATATGCAAAGGTCAACCCCCTTTTGTCCAGTATCCGGCCAAGGACACCGGTGGGGGATTACAAATTGTTGATCAACAATTGCACCACGTGGCCGAATAATTGAACTTTGCACAAGCTTGTTCCGTGGCCAGCTGACCTGGCAGAAACCTAGTTCAAAGCAGCAACCTTTATTTACTCGTTAAACCCCGAGGTGACCCTGGCCACAAGGTTGATAGCGACTCCTGGCCAAACATCTTACCCCTTATCGACAGCCATGTAACATTGCTCAATAATACAACATGTTTATCAAGGCGCATCTAGTAAATCTACAAAACACTCAAAGGCCCCCATAGAAGCCTCCAATGATCTGTAGGTCATTTAGTTGAAGGAACGAATTATCCTTGGCCATTGTACCAAAATGTGAACAACCAAACTCCCTGGGGGAAGTAGACTGCCTTTTGACTGCTCGAGAAGCACTTTGCCTTGCTCAAGGACCGTGCACGCACATGATCTTAGGTGTGACCATAAAGGAAGAGTCTTTTCCTATCTCCATGGTGCGACCATGGAGAAATAAGACACAATTTATCCATGGTGGGACACACCAGACAGGCCACATCCCTCGTAAAGTGGTACGAATTTCAAGCACAAAGTCTTCCTTGATTTCACAGGATTACAAACCAAATTTCCACGCGATGTTATTTGTATTTGGCCATTTGCTGAGCATAACATTCACAAGGGGTTTTGGCTGACATACTGATTTTATTTACCAAGGTTTTTGGTGCTTACTGGCAAATTTTGCAAAGGTCATTGGTAAAGGCATATAGGTGACAGATGAGCAGATGCAGGATGCTCGTAATTTGAAGTTGTCAAGGAATAAAAACAAACCTGTGACATTTTCAGCTCAATTGATCACTGTGGGAGCAGTAGAAAACAACGAAAAACCGTTGCAATTTATTCTTAATACAGTGGCCAAATTCTGTGGGAATAGCTATTATTTTTGAACTTGCCATGATCAAACATGTTTTGGTGTTTGGTTTTACTTTTTCCTGGATAAATACATCATTTCAGGCAGAAATTTTGTCTACCGTTTTTTTTACCATTACCGTTTTCAGTAAGTTATACGTAATTCTGTGATCATTTCTGTTTTGGTTTGTTACCAATGTTGTACATATGTCCTTAAACATTCACACTACGATACAGTTCACGCAATGCCATCGCAGCCCACGTCAAACATTTGAACATGCATGGGTCATCCGCTCTCCAACTCTTCGAGAATTATTATGGGATTTGTTTCAAGGCGATCCTGGCGTTTTACACGGGCCCACGCTATGTTAGAATCTTGAGTTGAAAAAGATCGGTCGCTTGCTTTTAAAAGGGTCGGACCCACGTGTACAAACTAGAATTGTATCGAAGTGTGAAAAGGTCTAATTATTATGGCATTGATAAAAGGAAGTACGGGATCCCGGAAGTGCCATTTAACACTTCGGAGATATCCGGTGTAGACTCGGATCGAGACGGGGGAAAAAGCATGTCCACCGACGAGATGGTTGGTAGTTTCAGTCCAAATGATTGGTAAATGTCACAGAACAGCACTCACACTTTGTCTCATCCAAAACGTGCATCGTGCATGATATAATAAACCTGTGAAAATACGAGCTCAATCGGACATCTGAGTCACGAGAAAATAGCGAAAACCAGACTCGATTTTTGTTATAAAACATAAAGAATGGTTTTGATCTTACACCGAGATCAAAACTGTATTCGGTCTAAGTTTAACTAATTTCTGGATAAAATACATCATTTCAGGCAGACTGACATTTTATCAGTATGTTTCTACCACCACCATCTTCATACCCTGAAAGTTATACATAAATCTGTGATCATTCCTGTTTGGGTATGTTACCAATCCTGTACTGTACCTTTGTGGACAGACTGCGTGCTTCAAGCAAGGAGAACAAATACAGACCAGTTCTCAGTAAGGTTTACTTTATTTATGATGCAAATAATGTCCTCGAACTGGTCTAGAGCACCGTCTGTGCTTATTTGTCCAGTATACCTGCTAGGTGCTATGGGCAAACCCACAATACTTTTTTCTCATAATCATACATTCAAAGCATACAACCTATTCACAAAAGGGTCAACAAATGACCACTCAACTGCATAGGACTACTTCCCCTTGGCATATAAGCCCCGCCCCCAACTTTTGTTCACAAGTATAAGGTGAACTTCCTTTTTGGACAAAACGGTATACGGTAAAAGGCAAACCATTATTTACACGTGGGATATGAACGATTTCGTCATCGGCCGACCTCCTCGTATATGAAATCTATCAATGTTGGGTCAGTTTTTTTGTTCAACTGTTGACCAGAGCGAAGGTTAAGTGGGCCAGAGGTCATCCTGTGTAAAGCAAGCATACGGTCTGATAGTGTTTTTCTTATACCCTCTTGAGGGAAAGCTTCATCGTTGGGGGACGTTGAGATTTGTTTCTTTTATGCAAGATGTTATCAATATTATGACAGTTAAGAGGATCATGGGGCAACTGTGGGCTGGCAAGGGCGGATAGGGGTGATTGGAAGTTTGAGTTTGCAAAGCAGTCATATAATCTTGTCGAATTCATGATAACGGTTCTTTGTCTTGGTTCTTGGGGCTGTTTCAAGGTAATATCACTGAGTTTCTGTCAAAGAAATGCAGATTCATGGGCGAACATATCAAGGAAGATACAATAACAGTCATCTAAGTTTATAAGCAAAATATAATCTCTGACAGAATATACTTTGTTTTGAGGTTGAATTAAAATTAATGTAGTACAGTACATGGATTGGTGGTACCCAACAGAAATGTTCACAGATTTACGTATAACTTTCAGGGTATAAAGATGGTGCTGGTAGAAATATAAATATTTCCGCCTGAAATGCTGTATTTATCCAGAAATTAGTTGTAAACAAAGTCCGAAAACAGTTTTGATATCGGGGTAAGATCAAAACCATTCTTCATGGTTCGTAAGAAAATCGAGTCTGGTTTTCGCTCTTTTCTCGTTGCTCAGATGTCCGATTGAGGTCAAATTTTCACAGGTTTATGATTTCATGTGCATGTTTTACCAAAGTGTGGGTGCTGTTCTTAGTCCTTCACCAATCGTGTATTGCACATTTAAACTGATAACCAAGATTTTCTAGAGAAAAGAACCATTATCCGAATAACCGACATGACATGTCAGTTATTCGGCACACCACAATTTTCTAAAGAAAACAACCATTATCCGGATAACCGACACGACATGTCAGTTATTCGGCACACGTACAATATTCGGTAAGTCCTAAAGCTACTTCAGATACTTGACATCACAAGGACAGTGTTTAATTACACCAATATGTACACTTGTCTATCTTCAAATACACTTCCTGTTACAACTGAAGTCGGCCTTCACGAAGTATTATAAGCTTAATTGTGAGAATTACATTCACGTGTCAACTCAATTAAACAAGATTTGCACCGAGATTGGCTGACGAGACCAAAAATGTAAGAGTATTTTGTCCGTGCTTTCTGCTGTTCGTCAGGGCGAATAGGTGATGCAAAATTACAATGGGATTTCAACTTCTATTCGTGAGCCTTCAAATCTGGAATATTATAAACAAACAGGCAGGCGAGCAAAACTTTGCAGCAACATCCCTTTCGGGCAAAGTCTCTAAAGGGGTTTCTCACTGGGCTTGAAACTAGTTCGCGACTCCAAATGTTGCTAGTTACAGAGACGTCTTTTAATACGTCTCCGAGACGTCTCCTGAAAATAATGGAGTCTCAGAGGAGTTTCAAGAAGTTTAAATAATGTTTGATTTTTGTTTAGACCGAGACCAGAAGGTCTAATGAAACGTTGCGGAGACGTCTAAGTAACGTCTCAGCGAGTACTTGGAGACTTTGCAACAAGGTTTCCACGACTGTCGGGCCAAGTGATTCTTACCTGGTCTGGAGACGTCTCTTTGATGAGAACGCGAGTCATTTCTTATGTTGGAGATTATAGCAACTGCAAAGTAGGAGACGTTGCAGCGAAGTACAGTGACGCTGGAAAGTAACGGTTGCAGGCGCGGTTCTACGGGGGGTGGGGACAAAATTTTGTCTAGCTCCCCCCCCCCCAAAAAAAAATGCAAGTGAAAAACAAAATTCTTGAAAATACTGGATTTTTTCAGTTATTAAGCGACAATTACATAAAAACGCGTTGTGTGGGCTATAATGTGCATGTTTTTCGGATCGACCCCTAATAAGACATAGCAGAAGCGAGTATTAGAACCCAAAATATTGGGTCTTCTAGCCCCCCAAAAATGTTGGCTCTAGAACCGCGCCTGAACTGTGGGTATATCCACCCCAATCGTACTTTTCCCTTAACCTTTCACAAATTACAAAACTCTAATGAAATAGTCATTTCGAACAACATTCTTTTTGGTTGACTATTTTATTTGAGAGCGTATACACTTACTCAAAATTGTCATTTTTTATTTTATTTTTGTTTACCTTAATATTTTTACAGTATAGATTATTACCACTTACAATACACTGATGCTACAAGTACACAAATTCACAGCCATATCGACTTTCACAAAGCATTATTTTTAAAAACAGTAATTTTTTTTTGGAAAATAACTGGCCAATTTAGTTTAATATTTGACTTTGTGTCATGGTTCCTTAATAACGACAACTACAGAAAGACATGTATTTCATACTGGGAACCAGACCTGGTATATATGGGGCTTATGTAAGGGTTGTCAATGGTAGTGCTGGCTGAGGGTGGGTGAGGGTGAGGGGTAGGGGTAGAGGTTGGGGCGGGCGCAAGACGAGTTATACTCCGGTACAAACTTGTTATCATCTGTTTAAAATTACTCCTGCAATGTAAAAACAAATCGGTTAGATCTGTCAAAAAGGGACAAAAACTAGCGATAAGAAAACATCAAAGGGCAAGCATGGACCAGAATTACGATACAAAAGTCCAATATCAAAATGAATACAAGTGCTAATGCAATAATAGGTTTGTGGCCTGCAATTTCCCAAGCTTCTGCAGCTTTTTCATATAAATTCCTTGTACATGTAGTAACATCCATTTCCGAATACATTGACAATTTGGGGCCCTTTTTTCACTGTACTCCATTTTGTGTCACACTGACTGAGCCATAGCTCCAGCCATAGCCTTTGTCTCTGATAGCATCTCAAGATTTTGAGACGGACAAGCAGTCAGACTTCAAATCGCTTCAGCCTAAGCCAGACTTCGTTGACAGTTTTCGTTGTAGGATTTTGCCATGAATACACAAAATACGATCTCACGAGTCACGAGTCCTGGGCCCTTTTCCAAACCTCGGCTTCGGCTCAGGCTCCGGCTCCATCTCTGTCACCCATACGCTAAAAATATAGGTTGTGGTTTTTCATTTAAGCTGAAGCTCTTTTTTCCTTTTCAAACCAGAAAATCTACTTCCGAACTACAGCCAAAAGTCTCTATTTTGATACCTATTATTTCAAAATTGATTCAAGAAATGGAGCTGGAGCCGGAGCCTGAGCCGGAGCCGAGGTTTGGAAAAGGGCCCTATTATTGGGAACTGACAACAATAATCCCGACTAAGTCAAGCGGCCATCTTTGTCTAGTTCCCTGGCGACATCAATGGCACCAGTCTATCTAGATCATTAACCTCACTATGAGGCATACATGACTTGTGTACAGTGTGGAGGAAAAACGAAACAAAAATCGGTCAACAAACGGTCTAGTGTACAGCCACTTGGGTGGTGTTATAAAGACGCGAAATTTCATCACACACTTCAATACTGTAAATGCCTCGAAAACAATGCTACCACTATTTACAATGTCACCTGAAATTTGACAAATGGACCAGCATAATAGTGGGAAAATGTGGTATACACGGGTTTACACTTCTAAAAAAGCGCATGCATGGTAGGGCCTCGTTTCGAAGTCGCGATCAAAACCGCCGAAGTGTAAACCCGTGTATTGTCTTCGACAATGGACGGGCTTACACTTCGGAAAGTGCGCATGAGTGGAAGTGCCTCGTTTCGAAGTCGCGATCAAAACCGCCGAAGTGTAAACCCGTGTATTGTCTTCGACAATGGACGGGCTTACACTTCGGAAAGTGCGCATGAGTGGAAGTGCCTCGTTTTGAAGTTGCGGTGAAAATCTAAGATGGCTGCCATGGTGTAAACCCGTGTATTGTTATCCAAGTTTGGGAATGATTAATTCTACTGCAATTTCACAATGGTTAACGCCAAACATAACGGTATCTGACTATTAACTTGCTGTACAAAGACATGCTCTTTTGAACTGAATTCCCTTAAAGATAATATCATACTTTGGTAGCATACTGAAACATAAATCTTCACAGATTTACCTTTAACTTACAGGGTATAAAGATGGTGATGGTAGAAACATACCGTTAAAATTGTTCTGCCTGAAATGCCGTATTTACCCAGAAAAGAGTAAAACCAAATGACCAAACACAATTTTGATCTTTTAACAATAAAAAATAAAAGTGAAAAGATTTTCTTTAAATACTGTGGGGTTTTTTCACCGTTTTCTCAAGAAGTATAGGCACCGTATGAGACTGAAATGTGATGACAGTGAAATGTGATGACAGATGACTGTTACTGTATCTGTCTTGATATTTTTGCCCATGAATCTGCATTTCTTTGACAAAAACCAAAGTATGATATTACCTTCAAAGTGAAATTTATACGTTCTAAATTTCCAATGTGGGGAGAGCTGTAAAAAAGGTAACAAAAAAATAAATACTACTACTGAATGACTTGTTCAATTAAGTTATCATTATTATTTTTTTTACACTTTCGAATTTTTTTTAAGACAACATGGATAAATGTTGTTGTAAACCTACATTCTTATTAAGTACTTTGAACTTTTACTTTTACACAAGACAAAATTGCCTTTCAACAAGACATGAATACAATTGAGGCTATAAAAGAAAAACAGTTGCTCTTAAAACATTTACTGTACAATTTAAATACAAATGAATGATACAAAAGTAACAAGCTCAAAAATTGACTTTTTTTACTTTACTATTATCCTGTAAAAAAAAACTAAATTGGCAAAAATGCTGACAAGTTCGAACAAGCGAGGGCGCTAGACTCTACTGCATCCAGCCAATCGGGACCCTGAAAATGGTTATATCAAATTTGATTGGCTGTTGCTAGGAGCACATTTTCTCACTTCTCCACAACAATAACTTCGCATTTGCCATTCATACAGTCTAAAAAAGCATGCATATTTTTTTTTGTTTAAATATATATTTCTAACACGTACATTTGATTACTTTCACTATATAAAAGCATTAAACTACATGTATTTCACACATTCAATTTAAAGCATTAAAAAAAGTAGTTAAGATTTGTTTCCGTGATCGTGAACACTTATACGTCCGAATCACACCCAGCATTCTGTACAATTTCTCAAACACCACGCACTGACATAAAAATCAAAATATGATCATTATTTCTAACGTCTTTTGAATGAAAAAAGAATCCATTTTTTTGGTTTCTTCACATAATTATTCCACAATTGTACACTCAGCAAGTTGTGTTCTATCTAATTTCAAAATAAAGATGTCTAGTTACAACGACCAAAACTTGTATACATGTTGTGTACACTTAAAAATGTGAGACTGTGTGCAAAAGGGACCCACAGAGGGGTATGTGAAGTGTAGCTATCAAAATGAGCATAGGTTTATTAATTCTATAATTACGGTACTTGGTATAGCAGAGACATGAACTTTCATTATATAAATGCAGACGATTCCACATGCTGTTTTCTTATACAGTGACAGACGATTTAACAGTGATTTTTAGGTTTATATAGTGGATCTGCCTGGTTAGATGGGATATGGAACATGAAAGATTTGAGGCTTTGCATGGTGACAATTGGTATGTGGTCTGTTTGCGTAAAAACCATGTAAGAATCGTTTGTACTCTCGCACTTGTATTTCGTTCGCACTTCTCGTAAGGTCTCAACGTTTCAACTAGTCTGCTCTAGTCCTCCTGATGAGGACTAGAGCGTCTCCTGATGACCATCTCCTGATGATGACTAGAGGAAGCTAGTCGAAACGTTGAGACCTTACAAGAAGTGCGAACGAAATAGAAGTGGGAAAGTATGAAAGATTCTTAAATGGTGTTTCCGCAAACCGATCCACATAGATATGGAACATGTGTACACATATCAAAGGGTGTTGGTAATTTGTTATCTTTCCGATGTGGAACTTGTAACATGACAATGGTATGAATGCGACACAGTGCTGGGAGGAGTTAAGAAAGGTAAGGGATAGGAGGCAACCAGGCCTCCTTCTACTAAATCCAGTTTCAAATCAACCCTGTAAAACTCTCCCTAATGCCCAATACATGTATTGTCCATCTTACACTGGTAATCTTACGCCAGCTTACACATCTGTCTTCGGGGGCGTTCAGACGCAGTACTAAAAGTTGTCTTTCTCCGGTTTAAACGGAAAAGGGTCTGCCTACATGTACTTGTGTCTGAACGGTCTACGATAGACTGTTTTGGGTCTATCTTCAAAAACTTAGACTGCCGAGGAGGGATTGTCTAGACTATGTAAACCGGTGTACAAAGGTGCTTCAAGACATCTGAACGGTCTATTTCAACCACATGCCGTTTAGCTTGACTGTGAGCGGGTGCATAACTCACCAGTGATATAATATGTCACTTCTTGTGAATTTAGAGAAGTGTGGTTTCAGAGTTATGCAACACGAGTGTCCTCTAAACACCAGAGAAAGTCAATTTTCAGTTTAACCCTGAGTACTATGAACGCAAGGGGTTTGGGATGAAATGTTTACCTCCCACTGTAAGCGCAAAAGAGTAGACCTTTTTCGGTCTGCGGAGTACTGCATCTGAACATAGCCCTACTTGTCCACAATTTATCAGAATGCACCTGTTAACTATTGCATAAATAGTAGGAATACACAAGTTTAATAAGATAAATGCCACGTAATGTACATGCTTCAACTCTCAGTACTACTGCAAATTCCTTTTTAAAAGGTAGGAAATGTTGTCCATCCGACCTTAAAAGCGAAATCTTTGCAAGCTCCCTGTGGTATTAGGCCTACACTATGACAAGAAGTAAAGGTATAGGAGTTGATAGACCTGTACAAAAATACATTAATTGCAAACAATGACGCAATCACACATACGTAATACTATGTCAAATGCTAGGATTATAACGCAAGTTCAATTTCATCTTTAGTTATCTCGATTACAATTCTTTTTAAAAACTTATTCGATAATTATCGTTTCGCTTTTTTTGTTTGATTTTTCATCTTTACTTTTAAGTAACAATTTAGCATGGTTATAGAATTACACAATGTACCCGTACACGTGGGAAATAAAACAGGAAAATAGGATTTTAAATATCTTCTTTTTTTGTCTATATTTGGGAAAGCTGTGCATATTTTATAACTGGACTAGACTTCTAACTACACATGTGGCCGTTTGGGGTGATTCTCAACATCATGAATATGCATTAGAGTTGTAAATATTTCGTTTCTGAGTAAAAAGTGATCAAGAGTCAAAATCTAAAGTGCCGGGCTGTGGACAACATGGACGCTAGTCACGGTACATAACTTATTTCAGTGTGCAAACTATAACATTATAAGTCAAGGAGATAATCGGTAAAAGAAAAGGTATCAACAAATGAGTCACATGACCAATCATGAGGTTTTTCGGTAAGAAAAAAAGAAATAAGCTGGATAGTTTGATTGCCTGTTAACAGCAGTCAGCTTGTCTCACCGAGTAGTTTAAGGGCCTTTTCAAAACAGAGGTTCAGGCTCAGGCTCTGCCATACATGTGCTGAAAATATAGATTGTGGTTTTTCATTGAAGCTGAAGCTCTGTTTTCTTGGTTCAAACCAGAGAATCTACTTGCCAAACTGCAGGCAAAACCCTCTATTTTCATACCCTTTTCGAATAGATTCACGAAATGGAGCCGGAGCCGGGGGCCAGGGGCCGGGGGCCGGGGCCTGGGGCCCGGAGCCGGGGGCCGGGGGCCGGAGCCGGAGCCTGAGCCAGAGCCCAAGCCCGAGCCGGAGCCGGAGCCTGAGTTTCGAAGAGGCCCTAAGATTCCATTTGACACATAATAATAATAATATAAAAAGAGAATCACACTGCACTAAAGTAGCCATGGGACTGGCCACTTGTCCATTGTGGCTAGATATTAGACACCGTGAATTACTTATAAAGCCTATTTTCCAGATACAATTGTACTGATCATCTCCAAACAAATTAATAAATACAAGTACCCTGTGAGCTTCCCTACATAGTTTACTTATTACACACTTGATCCCATGATTGGTTCGTATGGACGATTTCACGTGAGAAATCTGAAAAAGGGGGATTTTGGTTTTAGACTTTGTGGGGGAATTCCATCCTACCGTTGTCGTGGTTGTAGGCGACGCTGTACCCGCCGTTCTGCAGCGAGCCGCCGTTCTGCAAGGAGGGGTAAGTGGGCGGGTAGTTGGGGTAAGGGGAGCGGTTGAGGCCGTTCATACTGTGCTGATGGTGAGGGTATGGGTGGCAGGGCTGAGGGGGGCCGTGGTGGTGATGATGGCGGTGGTGATCGGGGAGGGATCCCAGGCCGTTCATGCCGCCGTTCATGCTGCCGTTCATGCTGCTGCCCCCATTCATTCCGTGCAGGCCCTCGTACATCCGGCCGTGCAGACCGGGCATCGGGTGCATCCCGCCAGGCATGCCGTTGGTCGTAGACGCCGAGGACGAGTACGATGAGTAGTTGGAGTTGTGCGACGGGTAGGAGCCCGGCCGAGGGGTGGGCGGGGTCCGGTACTGCTTCTGGTCGTCGTCCCCGCCCTTCTTGCAGCAGCAGCAGCAGACGATGCAGGTGATGAAGATGATCAGAAGAAGCAGGCCCACTGCTGAGAAGATGGTGATGACCACCCCCAGGCCCAACTTGTCAATCAACATCTCAAAGAAGTTGCCCGGGTCTAAAAACAAAAAAAATACATCAATGAAGAGTAAAAATACATGATATACGTCAACGTTCTCTTGGAAAGACGAGGATTCTTGTCGCAAATTGTGTGCATTAGTACATGAGACACAGAAATAGATATGGTTCCATGCAGCAATTAAGCCTACACGTAGCATACGTGAAGACAATACCGTCTTCACATGGCCTAAGACAAACAGTCTTAGGCCATGTCCCAAATCTCTGGTTGCGACCACAAATAACACACAAGTCTATGGAAATGGCTGTAGTCACTGGCTAGTGGCTGCCATACTGTATGTGTGTGTGTAATTTGCGACCGCAGCCAGATTTTTGGGATACGGCCTTACATTTATTAACCCTAACCCACCCTCCACACCACAGTTTACCACAAATGGATTTTCCTACGGTATTAAAGAGTGGTATCCTGAATACCACTATACACCACAGTGTGGTTTGTGTGGTAATGCATGGTTTATGATCAAGTTCCCCCTATGGAGACTGTGGTAAACAGGTTTTGTCCTATGTGGTATTTTAACAGAGTTAGTGTTTAGGTAAAACATATAGCCTAGATAGACATCAGGAGCCAATTTCACAGCCCTGCTTAGCACTAAAATTTGCTAACCATGAAGTCTTAATAAAAACAGGATTAACAACCAAATTTCCATGTGTTGTGTATCACTTGGGATTAGTTCTTTGGCTGTTGTTCGCTGACCAGAAATATCAAATGAATCTTTAATGGTGGTTTGTTTCATTGAACAAGACATTTTTGTGCTAAGCAAATTTTTTGTGCTTAACACAGCTCCATGAAATTGTCCCCATATCTTAACCACTCAGCCAGGCGAGGATAGCAATACAGGCAGTAACATGATTGATGGACACTGAATGGTTGGACATGCTTTCCACTTACCTTCTCTGCACAGTACGTAGGATTCGTCTGAATCATCGTTGCAGTTGGGTACACCGTTGCAAGTGAGCGCTTCATCAATACACATACTGTTATCCACACATCGGAAACAGTCCTCTGACCCCTCTGTGCAACAAGAACGACATAAAGACAAGACAATCAGTCTCACATCAGAAAAAATTGGCACCCTTAAAGGTATAATACATGATTGGTAAAGAACACAGAATAGCACTCAAACTTTGTCTGATCCAACATGTACATGAACAATACACATAAATTGATGAACCTGTGAACATTTGAGCTCAATCGGACACTTGAGCCACGAGAAAACAGCAAAAACCTGAATCAATTGCTCTTATAAAACATAAAAAATGGTTTTGATCTTAAAACCGAGATCAAAATTGTTTACGGTCTTTGTTTTACAAATTTCTGAATTAATACAGCGTTTCAGGTGGAAATATTTTTGGAGGCATTAATAATGTTAATGGCACAAGTTGGCTGAAGTATGTACAGCATGGACACCACATTGAATCTGTAATGGTGTTAACACAGATCATGCCTCACCCTATTACATGTACTATGTACATAATTACAACGGAACATGTGTATGATCCTTCAAATGAGTTCATCATATCTTATGCCTTTCATTCTTTAATTTCATTATTCTCCTTACCCTGTGGGGGTTTGTAGGACGTGTAGACCAGCTTGACGCCGGCATCCGGCGAACTGATTCCGTCCGTCAGAAAGCGGATGGTCACGACGTTGCCGTAGGACTGGTAGTCCTTAGGGAAGACGCCCGTGCCTCCGCAGAAGGTCACCTCCGGCTGGAGTATGTCGTTCTTGATGACGTAGTAGTTGTCCGATTCATACACCATGAACCTGAGAGAGGAAGATAGGGAGGGAGGGAGGTGGTTGAGAGAATTAGGAGTGCACAAAGATCAATGAATGGAATGCAGGAATGGTTGATGGCAAAGAAAGCTGGCTTAATACCCAGTACTTAAAGACCTAATACATGATTGGTACAGAACAGAACTCACACTTTGTCTGATCCAGCATGTTGTACATGAAATGATAAACCTGTGAAAAATTTGAGCTCAATCTGACATGAGAAAATAGCGAAAACCTAATTCATTTATTTTGTTTATAAAACATAAAAAATGGTTTTGATCTTACCCCAAGATCAAAACTGTTTTCCGTGTTTGTTTTTACTTATTTCTGGATAAATACGCCATTTCAGAAGAAAAATATTTGAACGGTATGTTTCTACCAGCATCCTCTTCACATCCTGAAAGTTACATAAATTGTTGAACATTTCTGTTTGGGTATCATGTTACCAATCCTGTACTACACCTTTAAAGGTACAATACATGTACATCATTGGTAAAGGTCACAGGACAGCACTCATAGTTTGTCTGATCAAACATGTACATGAAATAATAAACCTGTGAAAATTTGAGTTCAATCGGACATCTGAGGATTCTGAGTCACAAGAAAATAGTAAAAACCCGACTCGATTTTTCTTATAAAACATGAAGAATAGTTTACTTTATGTTTGTTTTAAAAATCGTTCGGACGAACAATCTTTGGAAAAGACACTAAATCTTGATTTCCTTGAAAAACCCAGCATCCGATGAACCAAGATTTCCCATGGTGACTGTTTGCACTGTTTACGAACTGTTGAGTCCATTTTCTGTCTCAAACTCAATAAAAAAATTTTGGAGGCCTTGCAAATCCTATATGCTCCCTTTAATGAAAGACTTACAAAATGTGTACAAGATACAAACTGACAGGGATAAATTTCTCTGTACTACCCTGGATCAAGCATCTGCAGAAATGCACATTACATGTATGTTCTCGATACAGTGGCAAAGGGCAGAACCATGTGTTTATCATCACATGTTGATGAATACACTAGGGAGATTCTAGAGAGGAGTTTGAAATATTCAATCCTGCAGCACACACACACAAAGCCTTTGATACTAGCACTGGGGTCATTTCCCAGTCAAAATGAAATTCTCATTCAAGGAATAAAGTATGGCTCTAAAAGCGTTTCTCCGCACTCGCCCTATACCATGTAGGGCCTACATGTATCATTTTTGGAGCTTGTTTATTCTAAATCGTCTCTTTCCTCCCCTATGCCTGTATTCACCATAAATGATTGAATTAAAAACCCTCGGCCTCAGATTACGGTAACTGGAGATGCTCAAACATTGATAATGCAGGACTTCTACAGTCCTGGCACAAGTGGATTTAAACATTGTATTCACTGTGCAGCATCAAGCATGTCAAGAGGTTCTGATCAAGAACTACTAGGATGCCTTCTAATGTTACTATCTGCCTGTAGTGATTGTCCTGACAGAGAACAGAACGTTCTGCCAATTCTGAAAGGAATTTGGCTCAGTCCAATATTAAAGGTAATCTATCATACTTTGGTTTCTGTCAAAGAAATACAGATTCATGTGCAAAAATATCAAGGAAGATACAGTAATGATCATCTGTGAAATTTCAAGCCCCATACTGTGAAAACAGTGAAAAATGCCAACAGATTTAAAAAAAAATATTTTCAATGTTATTTTTGATTTTCCAAAGATCAAAATTGTGTTTTTTTTGTCAATTGGTTTTACTCTTTTCTGGATAATTTAGCATTTCAGACAGAAACATGTTAACAATATGTTTCTACCTTCACCATCTTCATACCAAGTGTAACTTGTAAGTTAAATTTGTGAAGATTTCTATTTCGGTATGCTACCAAAGAATGATAGTACCTTTAAGATATAAGATGTTCAGGCAGTGAGTTGAAACGATTGTAGGCCTGTATCTTTATTGAAAAGAAGGAGCTCGGGCAATATTATAATACATGCATGGCCCAACAACAAAGCAGTTCATGATGCTGATGTACATTGTACATACACATGTACATGTATGTACAGGTGTATGTGTACCGTAATTTTCGGAATATAGCCCGCGGCTAATGTGTTGATTCTCACGCTGAAAAATGTCTCTGCGGCTTATATTAAGGGCGGCTAATGTGACAACATCTGAAGAATAAAATCAACTACACTATAAATGTACGTACACGTGCATGATTGTGTATGAAATGTTGAAAGCTTGAGCGGTCAGCCAGCGGACTCTGTACACGCAAGTAAGTATTGTTAACGCCGCACAAATCGTGTGGTGCGTCTGTTCGTTTTTGTGTTTCTGTTCTCGTTGTGTTATCCATGCATATTCGTTCGTTTTTGTGTTATCCATGTACGTTACTTACGCTCATGGGATGCTGAGCAACCTGCACGCATGCACGTGACTGGGACTTGACTACACGGGTCCACAGTTGCCTACAATATTACACGCACTACGTACCCGTGGATACCGGTAACTCTCTGTCGAGGCTGGCTCATGTGCGTTACGTGCAGACATAAAGTTTACGTTTTCTTCTATGGGATCGTCGATTTTTGTAAGGATTTTCAAGATGTTTCATAAAAACAGAATTTACTGGCTGATTAGCAATAACAGTTGTTGACATAGATGAGCTTCAACTTAAGAGTCTATTGAGAGT
Source organism: Astropecten irregularis (assembly GCA_963971285.1). NCBI lineage: Eukaryota > Metazoa > Echinodermata > Asteroidea > Paxillosida > Astropectinidae > Astropecten > Astropecten irregularis. The sequence goes on from OZ020246.1 coordinate 13,590,397, forward strand.
CTGAATTAATGCATTCACGCACACATATCACAAGTCGGCACATCAAAATAAAGCGATCAATCCGCAGGTAGGTGGGTACTTCACTACATACGCCGATGAAACTGCATGATCTGGTTTTTTTGTTTTGGCTGAACCCCGATAAAACCATGGCTTGTAAGGGAGAGCAGTGCCACGGTGGTAAAAAAAACCGGTTTAATAAATAATTGAACTATCCCACAGAAATCATGTGACGCCAAAAATAATAATATTAATATAAATCGGAAGCGTAAAGAATAATATTCCCCTTTTTTAAATATAATATTATAGCGCCCTCTCTTGACTTATTATAACAAATTAAAACCGGAAGCGAAGTCGCTCGGCACGATTTGTGCGAGTGACATACTTCCGTGATTCTTCACAGCAGTTGATGCCGTCTACTTCCGATTCAGGTCATCAATTAACTCTTGAAGCAGTATCATTTATTTATTCATTCATCATCATATACATGTACATTATTTAATGACATATACCAACATAAAATCATGCATGTTCGCTTTGCTTGAGATTTTATAATTGAAGAGAAACAAACAGTCCTTTTCAGGACTACCAAAAACACAAAAGAGAAAATATTGTATGTCTGCTGGCCCCATAAAATTATTTATCATATTATCGCTTCTGTGCAAATAAATAAATACCGCTGGTTAAAGTTTATCTCAGTGTCGCTGGTTCGCGCGTTAATCACGCTTTGTAAATAGGATGTGTAGGCCCTACTGGAACCATAAATTTTACCGTACGTCCACAATGAAAACATACACGTGCATGCCTGACATTGTCGGCAAAAAAATAATGCGGCAGGCAATACGCACCAATTAATAGTGGTCCCCGTTTTTGCCCGTAAGTAAAAACTGATTTCCCCATATAAACATCAAAATAATGTGTTGTCATTAAGAATTCGTGAACACTTTACCGGCGTCTTTGCTGCCTGATTATGCACTTCTATGTGCCACAACCAGCACTAGGCACAATAATACTGGCTATAATGTGATTACTGTACATCGTCCGTGTCTACGCGGGTGCGGCTTATAAACCATTGCGGCTTATACAGTAACTTTAAATCTTAATTTCCTGATTTTTGGGTGCTGCGGCTTATAACCCACGCGGCCTATATTCCGAAAATTACGGTACATAGTACATGTAGGCAGTCTACATGATGTACATCACTGAGTCATAACTTGACACTATCTGCAGTGTAGTGTAAATGAGTTCCCTATTAGATGACTAATACTGTACAAAAAGCGCCCTCGTGGGTCATAAATCAACAGTCAAACAGTGAATGCTTTGTTATGATTTCACAAACAACTACCTGTTCTTCAAATACTGGTACTGGTGGGAAAATGCATAAATTGTAAAAATGTCTACACAAAAAATGTCTATATACACAGTACACACCACTCCCATTTTCTTTTAAAGGCTGAAAGATTCATGTCACTTCAGACTTTCACATTTTCAAAAGAATATTTCAAACAAAATATTGAATCTTGAACAGCAGTGGGTGAAAATGGGGATAATTATAGAATTTCTTTGAGGTTTATAATTAATTTGTTGAATATGACAACTATTATCTTGCAGAACTTCAAGAATCATAAAACAATTATTGTTATGCAGCATGTGTACATGTATGAGAAATATGAAAATATATGGAAATATACAATGTATATGAAAAGTTGGTGATGCACTGAATAATTTCAAATGGAATTTGTCTGATGTCACCGGACAACTCGAGCTATAGGCCTACTTAATGCAAGAACATGAAACACTTTAAAATCTTTACCAAACAAATTGTTAATTTTCCTGCAAAATGTACACTACAAGTGTCTCATTTTATTAAGATTTCCTTGCACAAGTTGTGCTTAACAAGTCTTTCTTAATCTATGGATCTATTCTGCTTTTAAGAGAAGAATCTCAATTCCAATCTTCCAGTTCTAGCTCATAAAATCCATGGCCATCACACACAGTATGTAGAGTGGGTTTAGTTTTAATCTTGGCCAAAAACAAAGTGCATCTAGGTTGCTGATTTTATGGTAATTTATCCACAAATTTCCAGAAAAAATCATAGAAAATTAACAAAACTGGCAAAATTTGTTTGGCAACATGACGAACCTGTCGGCATCGGCGCGGCATCTGTTGTGAGCCCGGTCGAATCCAGGCGCCAGGTCAAAGTAGTCAAAGCGTATGTTAATGCGCCTGCCCGGCTTGGTGTTGATGGTAAACGTACAGTCCATGTTGGACGTGTAGGGCAGGCTCTCCACGTTGATGTGGGAGTAGACACGGCCAGAGACGTCGCTGACATTCTTGGGCAAACACATGAAGGAGGGGTTGGGGTCTTGGATGTAACCTGGAGAAGAAAGGAATAATACAGAGAAACTGTTTAGGCCTATAGCAAGAATACTAATACATGTAGGCCTACCCAGTATTCAAGAATCGTGTGCCTATGGATCAATACAATGGCAAAGTGTCAGGAATAGTAACAAGCAAAACCAAACCTTTTTGTTGTTAAAGGTACTATCATCATACATGTATTTTGGTAGAATATCGAAACAGAAATCTTCACAGATTTACCTAATAACTTACAGGGTATAAAGATGGTGATGGTAGAAACATACATGTATTGTTAAAATTGTTCTGCCTGTAATGCTGTATTTACCCAGATAAGAGTAAAACCAATGATCAAAAACAATTTTGATCTTGTAAACATCAAAATTAGCAGTGAAAAGATTTTCAAAATTGGAATTTTTCGCTGTTCATAACATGGGTACTGTATGGGACTGAAAATTTAACAGATGACTGTTACTATATCTTCCTTGTACTTTTGCCCATGAATACCCTGTATTTCTTTGACAAAAACCAAAGTATTATATTACCTTTAATTAATGTTATATTTACATGTTTTAGTGCTGGTTAATTTTTGAGTCTACAAAAAGCTTTTAAAGGTAATATCATACTTTAATAGGAAAGCAAAACAGACACTGTTCACAGATTCACGTACACTGTATAAGTTATAGGGTATAAAGATTGACCAGGTACAAACATACTGACATACTGTTAATTATTTTTTTGCTTGACATGCTGTATTTTTCCAGCAATGAATACAACAAAATACTTTTCATCTCTAAGATCAAAGCCTCACAATAACAATTACCTCACAATTACAATTACCTCAAAATTACAATTACCTCACAATTTTGCCTATCAATTGCAACGGTTTTTCGTTGTTTTGTATGATAAATTCATTGCACTGAAATTTTGTTTTGTGAAGGTTTGCTTTTATTCTGATTATTACATGATTATGGTCAGGAAATAGATAAGATGCAACATTATAAAAGGCCTCTGATGTTTAGTCTGTTCATTGTCATGGAATAAAAACAAAATATGCAAATTAGGCTCAAGTGCCCTTAAACGACGTATACAGTGCTCATCCACGTCGGTGAAGGGCAAGCCTAATTTGCATATTTTCTTGACTAAACATCAGAGGCCTCTTATAATGTACATTTGTAAATCAAACTTTGTACTTCCGACAAGCGGACTGCTATAAATTTTGGCTCCTGCTTATACTCACACTGTATATTTATACTGAAGACTCTGTACATAAATTCACGTTATAATTCAATTCTGAGCTGGGCTGCAGTTATCACAGGAGCTGCATATCGCTCGTCTGCATTATAATACGTGTAGGTTACTACTCAATGCACAATAGTACAGCCCATTAAACGTACGAGTACATTAAATGTTCAGGCTGTGAAAACCCAAAAGATCTGACCCGGTTTGTCAGCTTCTGAGTTCTTCCAGCTTCAGCTTAAACAGATTCAAGTATAACTTCAAAGTGTCAACTGTCAATCTTAATAAAGTACATGTAGGGGCCTACAATGCACATCATCTACATGTAGGTTCCAATGAATTTCTTCATCAATAGGAAGAATACAAACGGCATAGTCAACACCATCAAATGCAAGTCAGCAGAAGTGTGTGAAATGTTCTGAACATGCGTGAAATGAATTTTGTACAAAATAAAACACCTGAGTGAAGCCACTACTTTCGTGGACATTTGACTTCCAAATTATACTAATTTTTACTATGTGCAGCAACTTGTGGGAAGTGATGTTGAGATAAATCAAGATTTCTTAAAGGTACAGTACAGGATTGGTAACAAACCAAAACAGAAATGTTCACAAATTTACCTATAGGCCTAACTTACACCCGAAAATGGATATGTGATAGAAACCCCAGCTAAAATACAGTGTATATCTGTTTGAAATGCTATATTGTAAAAAAAAAAGTGTAAAAAAATAATTTTGGAAAGATCAAAAACATTTGTAATGATTTGTAAGAAAACATACAGTTGTTTTTTCGCTATTTTCTTGTGACTCATATGTCCGATTGAGGTCAAATTTTCACAAGCTTATTTTCATGTACCGATACAAGCTGGATCAAAGTGTGGGTGCTGTTCTGTGACCATTACCAATTAAGTACAGAGGAATTGGTACAGAAAGCCTTTTATTTGCTGACAGTGACACAATGAACGACTTGTATTGGTGAGAAAGTCATACATGAAACTACAGTATTCAGCAGCCGTGGCCTTGTGTTTCCAGTGCAGTGGACAGGGTTTCTGTCCAGTGTTCAACTTTACAGGGGGCACAGTTACCAACATGAGAAACTTGGATTTAGAGAGACCTTCAACACATTTTGCAGTTGTGACACCACACTGTACCAAAGGTCAGCTATCAAGAGAGCCCTTGTCAATCACACTAATACCAGCCGCACATGTGGTTTTCAAAGCTGCAAACCAGATATTTTCGTGGGTCAGTCCGTGGTGTTTTCCTCCCTGAGTGTGGAGTGCCCATGCTGAGACTGGTCCCCACTGACTGTGGTTCATCAACAAACATCTGCATCTATTGTGCAGGTGCTGCATGCTGCCTTCAGTGTACTATCCTGCTATCCATGGGCGACCCCCCTCTCTCTTATGCACAGCCTACTTCCCAGTGACTGCTACATGTACATGTACATGTACTGTACATGCCCTGGCTTTCTTGTTTGCAGCGCTAGTATTCTGCAGGTTACAACAACAATGTGTCTGACATGTATACCTGCATACATGTACATGTACATAGGCCTACTATGTACAATTTTTACAACGTACACGTACATATATGTACATGTACCTCACTTCAATATGTACATGTAATGTTAAAAGGTGCAATGGTGGGCACATAGCAAATGTACTGTATATGTATTGTACTTCTAAAGCATGTAGGCCCTACAGGGAACGGCATAGGCCTGGGGAACTGAATGAATGTAGGCCTACATGTAACATGTCAACACTCTCTGGCTGGCACTAGCAAATTGTGACCCCCACCCCACCCACCCCTAGGACATCCCCAACACTGTGATATTTTTAGCTGGTGAAATGTTTCCAAGTATTTTTTTATTATAAACAAGAGTGATAAATATATGGACATCAGATGGCCTACATGTAATTCCATCAACAAACTCAGACTGCTACACTTATTATAGGCCATAATAATAATGAGTTCATCGATAGAAATATAGCATGATAGAATTATTACACAGACCATTACAAGCCATTATTTTTTATTTTGTCATTGACCTGATTGAATACATGTCATTGTGTGACATGGGACCAATTTCATGGAGCTGCTAAGCACACAAATGTGCTTAGCACTAAAATGTCTTGCCCAATAAAACAAACCCCCCGCTAAAAATTTCATTTGATATTCATGGTCAGTGAACAACAGCCAAAGAACAATCACCAGCGATACATAACATATGGAAATTTGATTGTTGACCCTGTTTTAATTAAGACAGAAATGTCATGTCTGGTGAAATTGGCCCCTGAAATGAAAGGTCAAACATGTCCTAAAAAAGATATTTGAGTGGGTTTCCCCGATAAGTACGCCATATAAATATCTTTGGAAGTAATAAACTGCCCATCAGCCAAAATAATAACCTGAACTTTATATAGTTCTTGAAATTAGGAGGGACTGACTTGTTTCATCCTAGCAGGATCTTTATCGAAGACTAAAAATAAAGGCCTAAAATGCTCAAAGCCCGAGCAGTCAGGCATAATGTTTATCATCACTCTCACCCAAATCTACATCTATGTTGTTCACATTTTGTAGAAATCGAATCAGAAGCGGCGAAGGCAGCTGTCCATAGACTAGAGCTACCTCATTGTTTGTAATATTAAAATATGGGCAGGCGAGAGGCTGCTAGCTTAATGTGACTGTCAAAGGAATAATCTACTACGAGGATAATGCAATGTTAGGAGTAGACACTGATACAGATGTTTCACAAGAACATGTAAATGGGCACTTGTATGCTTATGAGCCACACTGTAGGTCTGTAAATGTTTGACAAAAAGAACCACACAATTAACTAGGTACATTGTAGGTTATCATACTTACAGTGTAGGAAGGAAACCAAAACAGACATGTTCACAGATTTACGTACAGTTGTATAACTTGCATGGTAGACCGGGTACAAACAATATAATTAAGGCCTCAACATACCATTAACATTTTTCTGCCTAAAATGATTTATGAAGGCCCTATTTTTTGCAGAAATTAGTAAAACTGAAAACAGTTTTGATCTCAGAGATCAAAACCCCACTATTACAATTACAGTACCTCACAATTTTGCGTAACAATTGCAACTTTTTTTTGCCATTTTCTACTGTTGACCAATTCAGCTGAAAATTTCACAGGTTTGTATTTATTTCATGAGCTGTTCCATCAACCAAAGTACTGTATGATACTACCATAAAGGCTTTAATGCCATTTCAATGCAAATATGTTTAAAAATCTGAAAGATTTCTGAACATTCTGAAATTTTCTTTTTTCAAAGCCGAGACGATAAAATGGCACCAGAATGCACTAATAGCAGAAAACACTCTCTGTAATTCGCCTCTACCAAAATATAAAAGGAAAATATGACAAAGGAACATTTGAAATCCACTTTTCAAGCGAGAGCACAAGAAACAACAACATAGGGTTTTACATATTTCTGAAATGACTGGCAATGACCCGTGGGCAAATGGTCAGAGCGTACAATGCATGTATAATATATGTACACCAAATGCCTGCTTTGATTATATTAGGTGAGTCACTTGGCTGTGTCATGCACTGTGCAATCATAATGCCTTTCTAATGCTAATGACTGAGACAAATCTCATGAAGGGGGGAGAAATCTTCAAGGCAGTTCAGTGAATTATTTCCACGCTGGGATTGGGAAGCTAGTGCATTATGAAAATCAAATACTGCAGACACATTGTACATACACAGAGTCTGTACTGTACATACACTGTATGGTACTGTAATATGAATTCATATGGTACCACAGTTTGTGTGAGTTTACAGACGAAGCAAAATATTGAAGAAAAAAAACATTCATTATGTGAATCTTCCAGACATAATGCTGTGTATTACACATCTCAAGTGTTAGATTTTCTAAAGAGAAACAAGAATGCGCACAAATTATGTATGTTTAAAATTCAATTTAATCATGTGATTACCAAGAATAATAAAATAATATGCAAATATTATTATCTATTTCCCAACCAAAATCATTTAATATTCATGAAGAATAATAAAATTCATATTTTACCATGACTATGGTGTGTTAATACATGAAGGTACACGCACTCAACATCAATCAATTTAAATTTGGTAAAAGCATGCAATGGGATACTTTTGACTTTCTGGTAATCACCACGAGAGGGCGCTCGCGGTCAGGTAAACAGTTGGCTGGGTTGTGTAGATAGCTACATACTTGACATACGTCAGGGCACGACGCTTTGGAAATTAAAAGCTACACTCGCTCGAGCTCTGCATAATTATTTTTCTCATCGTGGGAATTTACTCAGCACGTTTTTGAGGCAGCATGCCCAATATATCATGTGCTGTTCCAAATTGTTCTGGCACTGGAGGCAGTGGCCACGATTTTCCGAGAAATCGGAAACGATGTAATGCCTGGCGAGTGGCCATCAGAGGAGTCAAGGATGATTCAGGCCATTCTTGGTGGCCATCCACGTATGATATGGTGTGTGCAAAGCATTTTTTGCCTTCAGACTTCGAGGAATTTGGAAAATGTGGTAAGTCTGTGAATGAAACTGTTGGACTATACTGTGCAAATTGGGTTTTGAATTTTGAGCCTGGGACATGTGATGTGAAAGTATATGAGTGTGAGCATTTTAACGTGACTCATTCATTGTCCATAAGCCTTATCGCAAATACCGCCTGGTTGATTTTGGACAATGGTGAAAGGCACCGTGGGAAGGAAAAAGGTGCATATTTTGTCCCTTTTCCCTTCCCACAGTGCCTTTCGACTATTGTCCAAAATCAACCAGGCGGTATTTGCGATAAGGCTTATTGATACATATTAATTATTAGGTCTAACTTTAGAGCGTGTACTAGGCCTAATAGTAATACTATAGGCCCAGATACATGTAGAAATAGAACACTTTCCACATTTTTAAAGGTACTCAAAAACAGGGCAGCACAATCAATCTAGAGTTAGATGGAGTGCTGCACTTGGATTTTTACAGAGGATAGGGGATGACTTGTCTTTCAAGACTAGAATTAGGCCCTATTATGAAATTTTGATAAAATGATTAATTTATTATCAAATGTTTTATTAAGAGGGTTCCCAAAATAAACAACCCTCTTAATAAAACAGTTGAATTTTTGTGTTGTATCATGTATTTTATGAGGTGACTGTTTCTGTTGCAAATTTACTAATTGCTCTGCAAAACTGTGACAGTGTGAGCCATGGCAGTACACACATAATTATTTGCTATTGGGGGCATAGACCTCATAATTATGGGCATGATCACAGACTACAGTTATTATAGCCAAATAATTGAAGTAATGAAGAGAGAAGTGATGGATCTTCATGTTCAGAAAACCATCATTTTTATTTGGAAACAAAGCATACTGAGTGTGTTTTCCTTTTTCAATTTGTCAAACTACAGGGCTAAAACTGAAGCGGAAGAGATTAAAGCCAGATGCTGTACCAAGCCATTTTGCATGGAGCAAGAAACCAACATCTCAAGATGTAGCCAGGGCAGATCGTATGTGTAAACGTAGTATGCAGAAAGACAAAGAGGTTTGCTCGAAGGAACATCAACTAGATGTTGATTTAACCTTAGATCTTGACCTGGCAATGGAGGTCAATGTTGAGAATAACGACGAGAGGGTGCACCATCAGGCTGTACAAACGAACCCAAGCATTCTGCCGAACTATGAATCCACTCCTACTCAAACGGACACTGTGGTGATGGGATTTACGGTTGATGATTTTATGAATGATTCGGCTGGAATTCAGTACTACACAGGATTGCAAGATTACCAAACTTCCATGGATGTATTAGCTTCACTTGGCCCTAGTGCTTTTAAGTTGACTTACATTAATAACATAAGGCCAAGGTTGACTGTGCCAGATCAACTGTTTTTGACATTAGTGAAGTGTAGGAGATACACATCCCATTTTGAATTGAGCCGAATGTTTAAAGTCTCTGAGTCTGAAGTGTACAGCATCTTTGGCACATGGATAAGATTTATGCATCTCCAGTGGAGTGAAGTGAATATCTGGCCAAGCAAAGATATAGTTTATTTCTAAGCTCCATCTGACTTCAAGAGGAAATTTCCGACCACTCGCACAATTATTGATGGGTTTGAGTTCCCAGTGAAAAAACCCAAAGCACCTGCAGCCCAGCAAGTGACATTTTCTACATATAAACACAGAAACACTGCAAAGGCTATTGTTGGTGTAACTCCAGGTGGTTTAGTTTCCTGTATTTCAGAGGTGTATGGTGGGTCAACCAGCGACAGACAGATGACAGAGAGGAGTGGAATCATCAGTAAAGTCAGCCCGGGTGATTCTATAATGGCAGACAAAGGATTTGATGTACAGGATATGTTTGCCCCTGTGGATGTTACTGTCAACATTCCTACCTTTTTTCAGAATAAAAACAGAATGACAGGACAGTCTGTTGCCAGAGATAGAAAGATATCTAGTAAAAGGGTCCACGTTGAAAGAGTGATTGGACTAGGGAAGACATATAGAATATTGACACAACCACTGAATCATACAGAAATGACTCTAGCTTCAGATATAGCATTTATTTGTTTCATGCTTGTAAATTTTAGGAAATGTATAGTGCCAAGAAATGCCTAATTTCATTCAAGGGTATGTATATGGTAGAAGTTGTTTTTTGATAGATTAAACATTTAGTACAATTTAGATGTGATGATTGCATTGTTTTCCTCAAAACACTGAAATCTTACAATGTTCAAGTTCTTGCAAAATACTAATGGCTAAGATAACTGGATGCTTGCTGCTTTCCAAAATCCAGCATCTGCATAGGCAGCAAATTGAATGTTTGTCAAACCACAGCTCAAGCATTCTTGAATACCGATGTGCCTGATTGATTATGTAATACTCAATAAATTATATCTTTATATATAATAATAAATTACAAAATGGGGAAGTCATTTTATTTTAAACCAACAGCTTTTATGTTGTGGAATGAACACAGAATATTTCATAAAAACTCAATTTCGAATGGGCTTATTTTATTAACCCACAAACTACTGACACATGTTCACAGTCTTAATCGTGGCCAAGTACATGTACGTTTATCGTTCTTTACAGAACTAAAGCTTAGATCAGTTTTTGCAAACATTTTCTATCATTCAGTACATACTTTGGTACTTGTATGGATTTTTAAAATGGAAATGCTTGTACACAAATATCTAAGCTTCCTATTAATTTAAACGAGGCACACAGAACAAAATTCATGTGCACAATACATGAACATCTCAAGAATGAAAATGCCATTCTATTCTTCTACCTGTACTTGCATTTGGCAAATAGAGTATTTGTGAGTTTCTCGGTAAAAATACTTGTCTAATACTGCTTGTCTGAAGTGTTGATCAAAGAAAGATTTCAATTTGACTATTAAATTATTAATAAACTCATTATCACGTTGAATCCGTATTATTTGCACATCCTTGAAAGTCCAAACTATGAAATCACACCATTGTCTTTTGGTACACAGCAAGTTTCCTTGTACCTGATAAAAGTAGTTATGATTCTCATTCAAAGTCAAACCTAGGTTTCCAGAACTTTCATACTTCAGGTAAGGAACATTTTCTGGGCAAACTACATGGTCTTTACAGGTGTATGGGCATTTGACCTCAATAAGGCCTTCACTCCCTACTAGACCATCAGGTGAACACCCTATATATGGATACTCGGTGCATACATGAATACCACAAAACTCAACTTTGTTTCCTGTTAAAGTGCAATAATCTTTAACTGCCACAGACTCATACTTTTTCCCGTGGTTAGTGTACTTGCTAGTGAAGTCTTCACACACTGTGAGTGACTGTGCCATTTTGTTTAGATCTGTTCGTGATGTTGCTTTACATATCCTGCCAAAGTTTGAGTCATGGAGACGCATATTTTTCTCCTCTTTCCATGTTTTATTTGTGCTCTGACCTCTTGTTGCTTCCTCAGTGGCAGCGCATTGTTCTTTACTAATAGAAGTCACATGAACATCATGCAAGAATTGCTCTTCATGTGTTTTCTCCATGTAATCATGATCATTATTAAGGGCCCTGATATTAGCTGGTGGATATAGCTGCCGGATTGGCAAGTCCTTTGCTTGAGAGTTCAGCCAAACATTTCTGAAGATATCAGGATACTCAGGTCGATTTCTTGAGTCCAATGGCCTGGGATCAAAGTCTTTGAGTTGATGCATTGTTTCCTTTTTACGTAGCTTCAATTCACTCATTCTGACTGGTGAACCACTATATTTCTTTGGTTGATGAAATGTCTGCAACAGATCTGTGCAGGTATCCTTCGTAACAATGCCTTCTTTTTTATTCTTATTACAAACAGCGCAGTAAACAACAGCAACATGTTTGCAGTGAGCCTCTGGTCCCATGCCCACAGCACATTCACACTGTGACTCTTCTATCACCCCATGCACATTTAGCTTAAGGTCAACCTTGTATAGCACTTTTGTTTTCATCTCTGCTGACACTCTTCCCCTTATAAAGGTGCTGTCATCTTGTATGCAGTAACGAATCGAATGCAGAAACTTCCCATAGTAAAGAGACTCTGCTTTCTCACACAGATCTTGTTCATGAAGTGCATGAAAGGCTCTGACATTCTTTTCACTGACTTCTGGGATCTGAAATGAAATATAAAGCTTACACTTGTGAGTCTACTGCAGAAAGTGTATCAATTCAATTCGCTGTTGACTTGAAGACCGGTTCTCAAAAGTATCCCATTGGCATTGGAACAAGTCTGTGAAAATAATACGTTCAGTCAAGGGCAATACTTATAGACATGGATGCATTGGACATTTCTGATGGGGGTGAGGAAACAGGGGATTGTACTAGAAAATACAAAGTCAGGGCTCCTGTGGGAAAAGACACTGGATACCAGGTGTAGAAAAAGAAGAATATGACTGGTTGCTATGGATGCACCACTACAACATACATGTACCCCACTACTGTCTCCCCCCCCCCATTGCAATACAAGACAAAATTGATGGTTCCTCATAAGTGACCTTTTGTGGTGACAGTCTTAAATTCTTAAAAACATTTAAACGTACCTGGCTATCTGTGTTGATATCCAAATACCTTGATGCCTCCGGAGTGGCCATTTGAAAGCATTCATCCTCGCAATGAATATGTCCGAAGTTGAAGTTCCTGTCATAACTTTCCAATCTGAAACCAAAAAGAACAAAATATAACATTTTTATTCATCTGATAATTTTGTAGGCCTATGTATATAGATTGTAAATAAACTACTAATAATGCTCCCTAACAAAACGTGACATAAATGTAAAAAAACATGTGAATATTGCGGTGAACAGAAGTACTCCAATCATAGGCTTCGGCATAAATCCACATACTACTGTAGCTTACAGGTTTGGACAGTGACTCATGCTAGAACTAGTACAGTAGTAGTAAAAGCATAGAGGAATAAGCAACTTGAACTATCACTAGATATTCATGTTCTTAGCACAATCAATTTGCCAGTGTGCACATTTACCCCTTTAAAAATAATTTCTAAAAAACTTCAAGTTGGATATGTGAGTGGGGGTAGGCCTAATGATGATTTAACCATGGAGCTATAAACATATTTAACAGAATGCTTAAAATTAATTGAATTTCTGTTTTTTTGTTTATGTGTGCCGGTGCCATGTTGCTTTATTTTTCCATGCTTAGCTCATGGAGGAAGCCTCCATGCTTAGTCTAGGACTAGGCTACGTAATATCCATGTGAATCTTGCCCACTTTCCGGACGTCACCGTGGGTTTTGTACGAACGGTGACGCGGAAATTATTCACCAAGATTCAACAGCATATTTGTGGAAGGATACATTTCACGTAGCCTATGTAACATTAACATAACTGAGGGGGAAAGCAGAGAGACCCGATAGCATGGCCTAGGGTAGATAGACGTAGGCCTAAGTAGTAAGTAGGCTAAGCATAAAAAGGCAGGGCTCGAAAAATGTCGGACTCGAAGGCCTAGGCCTACCTTTCGACGAGTTCGTGCTTCCTTCCTGACAATTTTGCTTTTCTGGTCTTTAGCTCTGCACGAAGGGCCTTCAGAGACAAAGAACCATAGTTTTTAGCTGTGCAAGAAGACATTGTTGGTCCTTTCGTTGTTACTGTTTGGATGATACGTCTACGAGAGAAAATGGATCGTCTTTTGGATCGTCGGCACTGTTTTTGTAATTGTTTCTTCGTGCTCGCGCTAGATATGTTTACCTGATGAGTCTGCCGCCCTCTATTGACAAAGGTCGCCAAAAGTCTCCCATTGTATCACTGCTCATTTTTTTCTACAGGGACAGTGCTTGATTTATATTTTAAAAATGTATGTATACTGTCGGCTACAGTATACCATAAAATAACCTGTGAACATCAACAAATATAACAGTTTTCATGCCATTTTGTGTGACACATGTTCTAATCTCATTGCATTTGATTGATTTTCATTTTTGTTTGCTGTACTCGAAATGAGATTGTTGGTTTTTGTTTTTTAATTTGGTTAAAAGCCTTGCTCTACGTCATGTATGTTGCACGATGACAATGATTCACTTTTTATTCATCTGGTCATTTCACCCGAATGAGGGGTTGAGAGCAAACATGCTGCACAATGTACAGATACCTTAAAGGTATAGTAAATGATTGGTAAAGGTCACATAAAAACACTCGCACTTTGTCTGATCCAGCATGTATGTAAGTATATGAAATAATAGACCTATGAAAATTTGAGCTCAATCGGACATCTGAGTCGCGAGAAATAGCGAAAACTCAATTTTTCTTATACATAAAGAATGGTTTTGATCTTGAGATCAAAACTGTTTTTGGTCTGTTTTACTAATTTCTGGATAAATACAACATTTCACTCAGGTGGAAATAATATTTCAATGGTATGTTTCTATCAGCTCCATTTTCATACACTGAAAGTTATGCATAAATCTGTGAACATTTCTGTTTGGGTAAGTTACCGATCCTGTACTGTACCTTTAATTACTGTACATGAACAATACAACTCTTGCATAAGGCCTACACAAATCCATACGTTTACCACTGCATAATTATTCACAAAAAGGCGCCAGGTACATGTAACCTAGGCTGGGTAGACAGCAACGCGTGGACGTGGCACCGTGGGGGAGGGGGGTGGGGTATGTAGTATCATCAGGTTTGTACACCTCTGGTCATAATACCAAGGGGATATCTTAAACCTTACAGCAGCTTGTCTATCCATAGCCACAAGGTTTAATACTGTGGACATCGATATTTCCCCAGCACTGTCCAGGATATATCAAAACCAGAGATCTGCCTGTAGCTTGTCAAGGAAATGACAAGAACAAGTAATATAGGGTATCTTTATTTTGACAACAAGCAGCATACATATAGTACATGTACATATGTGTACACGTACATACGTGTACATGTACATGTGTACCTATTACTGCAGTACATGGACTGAATATTAACAAATTTTGGTTGTGGGTTGTACAGTACTTAAATTACAGGTCCAGGGTTTTTAGTTCTTAGTAGCAAAGCCTACACATGAAAAGGCCTACAATTCTTCGATTTTTCTTTCAAATTGCAATTGTCTGAAATGGCTGATTACCAATTTGTTGCGATTTGCGAATACATGTAATCGGATAGGCCTATTCCTTCAAGTTTTTATTTTCAAGACTGAGGCCATGTCCTAAATCTCTGGCTGCGGCTGCAAATTACACACGTCCCCTTGGCAGCCACTAGCCAGTGACTTCAGCCACTTCCATAGACTTGTGTGTTATTTGTGGTCCCAGGCAGTTCATTCGGACACGGCCTGATACTGTGAACTGTAAAGTGGTCTAGAATGAAGGCTCAATTTTTGCAAACCACCCAATCCTTCGTAAAAATAAAAAACCCTCAGAATGTTGGTGATGAACTCCAACCTTCCGTCTAGACAAAAATGTGCCAAATTCATACAACCGCGAAAAATGTAGGACCATGTTATCATACAGTATTACCTCCTGTACATGTACATGGTTGAATTCAATTAACATAGATTGTGGTCGGCTTAACACCTCCAAGTTGCTGCAACTGGTACAAATTGGTCTGAACAAATGCCACAAAAGGTGCCCTGGTGCTGTTAAAAAGCCACAGCAATAACCTCAATGAATGAGGGCACCTGTCAATCTGCACAGGTCTATTCATGGGCGACACAACGAGATCAGCAAACCATGAAATCCCACCAGCCAACTTGGGTAAACATTCCATTCTGTTTCTGATGGCAGGGTGTACCTGTACTTCCATGGTTTCTGCTCTCTTGCACATTCGACACACTTTTTTAGGGCCAGAAAAAGGACATTTTATTTTATTCCCCCCTATAATTTATGAAAATCAAGCTTCGACACCTCTCTCAAGACCTCCATTGCAGACATTTTTGCCATTGACGTTCATGCCAGATTGCAAACTAAATAGCCATCTACAATCACATACAGTATCAACACATTTTGCCTCAGAATTCTACTATAAACTATAATAACAGCCAATTATTGAGTTACAATAAAAGGGCTTGCTTCCGAATCTTCCCCTAAAATCAAATTCTCACAAGAGCCTTTGAGAAAATCCTGCTAGCATTAAAACGTGTCAGGCACTTCCAACTAGAGCTAAGCATTTTATAAATTTTAGGTCATTATTTTGGCAGATGAAAATTTTGCAGTGCAGTTTATTACTTGCTTGGAGAGCCTGACACGTTTCTATCATAGCAGGATCTTTCTCAAAGGGTAAAAAGGTCATTTAGCCTTTGAGAAAGTTCCTGCTAGGATCAAAATGCATCAGGACCTCCCAACTCCAAGCCTTTCAGGTCATTTGGGCTGATAAGCAGTTTGCAACAGTTTATTACTTGTATCAGTTTATTACTTGTAAATTACAAATAAAGCATACAAGCTATGTAGAGTTTACTGTGACACACTTGTATGTTTATCAAATCACATGTGATTTCAAGAGCTAAAATTTGATGTTTTTATCCAGAAAAATTCCCAAGGGTCATGCCACATAATGGGCCAAGTTCAAGGTGAACATCACTGAAAACCACGGTTAGTAATACAGTATGTACACTGCCAATGTCAAGTTACATGTGTATTTATAATATTCAAGCAGGTTAATAATTTACTCAAGCAGGTAAACCAAAAGTATTGATTTTAGAGCACACATTTATTTTAGGGAAACCAATTCAAATATTTTTTGTACAGCATGCACAAAAAAATCAAGAAATATGAAAAATAAATGAGTTACATGTATACATATACAGTATGCGTTTACATTTTTAAACATACCGTACATGTGTGCATACATACACACAATGTCGTGTGGAAACTGTATGTGTCTTGACATTTTTCACACTCAATTGGACTTGTGTCAACACCAGTACATGTACAGTACAATACAAAATAATCAAATGGGTTCATCTAGCTGCATGTAATGTACAATATGCACTACCTGATGTGCAGATACTACGGCTTTTGTAATAATTTAGCCTACATGCAATGCACCTGAAAAATGTGCGTGCATAATTTCCGGTCCACACTTACATAGCACAATGTTTCACACACACAAGGTATTACACATTAATTTATTACGGGTAGACAGTTGTAAAGCTGAAAGACGGTTGTAAAGCTGAAGTATCCCATAATGCGTTACACCAGTTATTCTTAGCATTTCTGTAATCACGCATGAATAAAATGTACTCTCAATGAGTTGCAGTCTTTTGCATGCATGGATGGTAACGTTGGCCGGAGGTCTAAGAAATTCATTCGCCTGATCCTTTCTATAAAACTTGCTAGTACAGTACATTCAGCAGGCCTACAAAATGTAGGCCTATACAACTACATGTACATGGATTGAATCTCATAGCTTGTGCTTTTTTACAGGTGTCCAGAGTCTCTCTGGGGGGTCAAGAGCCCTCAACCCACATCCTGAGCAGGGTTGCTGTGGTTTGTACACGGATCAAGTGCTCACTCAATGCTGCAGTATAGGGTTGCAGTGTGAAAAGATTTGAATTGAAATACACAGGTCGGACGAGGAGATTTTCAGTGAAAAGGACGTCTCGGGTTCATTTATTTTTAACTTCATCATTCTATTAGGGCCTGTTTGTTTAATGCACAGGATCACAGATTCTACTGATCCAGATCCCATTTTTAATAGCGTATCCTCCTGCATAGGACGTGGATCCGCAAATCTAGGATCCAGTGCGTTAAACAAACAGGCCCTGTACTCTTAATACATATTTATGTACCATCACAGAATTGTTTTGTTTGAAATATGATAGATCAGAATTTGTTATGAATTATGTTATAATAAAGTCAAGATCATTGTTGTTGTTCCTTTTACCACAATAATTCAAAAGGCATGTACAGTATGGCTTACAGTAACACTGAGCTGAGCAAATTGGATTCATTTTTATGGGATCTTACAGGCCTGGAATTAAGTTCTGAAAAGGGCAAGGCCACTTTTCCATTACAAGGGGCACTTCCATTGGAAAATCATAAAGTCTATGGAAACATTTGAAGGGGCACCAAGGCCAAGATCCAGGACAACGAAGGCCATGGCCTCTGTTTAATTCCAGGCTTGATCTCAATTTGCTTGAGTGGAAGGAAGTATTTGTGTAAAAAGCATTTGGAATACTGATGAGGCTACAAGTACAGGGCCGTATGTCCACAGTACTAGTGAATAGCATGTTTGCTAATTATTTACGACAGGGCAAAGTGGGATATAATTACATGTGGAGTGCATAGGAATGCCTGATCCTAATTAATTGCATACTAATGTGTTGCATAATTGCATCCATATTCTAACGTGTGCCTGTTACAAATTTGAAAACTGAATGCAATCACATCAAACTTTCAAGAAAGTAATTAGTGGCAGTCAGTACATTTTCTGATTGATGATGTGTTTTGTTTCCACTACATTTTATTGACCACAATTCCCAGTAGACAACAAGATTAATAGTATAAAGGTAATATTGCCTAAAAAAAATGGTTTTAAATTTTTAAAAATCTGATTCATTAAAATAAACCCAATATTTTGTTTATTAAAAACCCCCAAATATAATCATCAAATAACCACAAGGGAAATTGACTGAATATGAAGTTATTGAAAATGAACAAAGAAAAAATGACTAAAGCGGAATTCTGAATACCGAACAGCCGTGAGTACGAGTACCAGCGAAGCAGCGCTTCGTGTGTCTCGTTTCAAGGCACCCGACATGACATGAACATGTTATTCTTGTAACATACAAAACTGGTTCCCATTTAGACTGTCCTTGCATAATGGATGAGCAGGAAACCAATGAAGTGATCGCCTGTCGGGTGCCTATACTTCTGTTCTGACACACGAAGCGTTGCCCCAATATACTCATCATTTTTCAATATGGCGACGTCCCCTGTCGGCATATCAATTCCATAGCCTGGAATTTTTACGGTGAAATACACGGGAATTTGTTCTGTTTTGGAAAACTTTAAGGGGCTGGTGTGAAAAATCAAAGTCTGAGGAATAGATCAATGAAGTGCTTGAAGTATGGCGACCAGAGAGAGGCAGATTTTAAAAGAGAGCCATCTACAGTCCTATAAGCCTTATCGCAAATACCGCCTGGTTGATTTTGGACAATAGTCGAAAGGCACTGTGGGAAGAGAAAAGGGACAAAATATGCCCCTTTTTCCTTCCCATGGTGCCTTTCCACCATTGTCCCAAATCAACCAGGCAGTATTTGCGAAAAGGCTTATGACTGAGGCTAGGTGTGGGGCTACCGGGACACTAACGTTAAAAAAAAAAGAAAAAAGGGAGTTCAGCACAGCAGTAATAAATACTGGACTTGATTAGACCCAGTAACTGGGGCGCTGAACACGTCGCATAGTATGGAAATTACCAAAATTAATATTCATGCGATGACGTAGGACCGCCATTTTGTGTGGAGCAGAGCCACACAAATTAAATTCCGCTTTTTACGTTCTCGTCTGGACATTCGTCAGAAAAAGTCGATTTTCATCAAAAGGAATGATCGTGAGTACAAATTAATATGCTGTATTTCATCTTTGATTTTCATAGAAGCAATGGAGCGAGTTTCAATTCTGTTTGTGATGTTTTTGGTGTAATTTGGGGACATTTTCGGCGAAAGTGCCGTGAAATTTTGTTTTTCCTGTGTACGACACATCTGGAGCAATATAATTCACTGGGGCGCTAGACCGACCGTCAACCCCAAAAGTAAAAAAAGGGAGTTCAGCGCCCCAGTTACTGGGTCTAGGACTCGATGGCATATTTTATGATAAGATCAGTTTAGAAAGAGACTACTATATTCGATATGAAGAGAAACAAAACATTGCTGAAAAGCATATCTTTTCATGTTATTTGTCAGAGAATGTTTTCTCAGAGTAGGCCTAGGCTAAATAAATGTGTGTCCGGATAGTGGGTCCAGCAACCACACTTCATTACACACTACACAGTCACAGCACAGCATTTATACACAACAAACACATCTGACATTAATTACGTGGAAAATTGTCAAGTGTTAGAACGGAAAGAATCGCATTAATTTTCAACTTACCAGGCTCGTATGATTCCAGTGTTATCGACGCACCACACTCTATGAGGAGAATTGGTATTAAAACTACAAACCACGCCATGGCGACTAAAAACAACAGCTAAAAAATCCTCAAAATACGACGATTGCCAACCATAGACCTCAACTCAGAAAAATATGGCCGTTCGTTGTCTTCATTTCTGCACGCATACATATTACGAACGAGTAGTTGATGATAATACAAGAGCCATACATCAACGTGCTGTCTAGTTTAACAGGAGGTATACGTTCGTTTAGGGTGAAAGCTGGTGCCCAAGTTTCAATGCGTGGAATTTTAATTGAACTAGACGTGTACCAGGCAACCTAATGGAAATAATTACATGTCACTGAGCCCTTTTAGAAACCACGGCTTTGGCTACGGCTGGAGCTTCGGCTGTGTCATCTATGGATGTGGGAAATTATTTTGAGAGGAAAAAATAAATTCGTTGTGCTAGAAAGCCTACAATTTTATTTTTTAATATAGAAACCCGATTGTCTTCTTCGAAACTGCAACCTACAAGTTCTATTGTGTGTTGGCGTTTTGCATCTTTTTCATTATTATTTTTCTTCATGTCTTTTTTGCTTTTTTTGGACAACATTGGTGACTAACCAAGACAGAAATGTTCACAGATTTACCTATAACTTGCAGGGTATGAAGATGGTGGTGGTAGAAACATGCCGTTAAAATGTTTCCCCTTGAAATGGTGTATTTATCCATCAATTAGTAAAACAAAAACAACGACCGAAAATCTTTTTGATCTTTTAAAAGATAAAAAATAAAAGAGAAAAGACTTAAAAAATAATGTGGCTATTTTTCACTGTTTTCTTAAAAATTGGGCACCGTATGGGACTGAAATTTTCACAGAAGACTGTTACTGTATCTGTCTTGATATTTTTGCCCATTAATCTGTATTTCTTTGATAGAAACCTATAATAAAAAGTATGATATTACCTTTAATTCGTCTTGGCAAGATAAATCACTTTTGCAGAGACCCAAAGAGCGCCCTCTATACAATATTTTGGCCTACATGTCGAAGTTCGAACACCGTCATGTGAATGACGCAAAGCGTCATCCACTCGTAATAAGAAACTTCGTTATGCCTTTGTGAAACTTGAATTGCCATTTTGTTATTTGTGTGCTTTTGTTCGAGATCATTTGAAAAAATACAAACATTTGCTATAACTATGAGGAATGTTGTTGAAACCAAACGTTTTTGTGTGGTTTATTTTTTTGCAGTGCGAGCGATCGTCGCGCACACTCAAACCGAAGTCAACCCCCAAACCAATTTCAAGTCTGTTGCAATTTCCCCCCCGTTAGTCAGAGAAATACTTTTGCGAATTGTTGGTGGCGCTCTTTGTCTTCATGAAACCATCTTGGGGGACAAAATAATTATTTCCTAGGATTTCATTTATAAGTATCATCCTTTCGTCCGTCTCGGTGGCTGTTTATTTGTCTATAGACCTACACAGTGGGGCATGTGGCGGGAAAAACCATCTGCAACCATTAAGAGTTAAATAATTAATTTAATTCTATGTATGCAATATCATAAGTCCCTGGCATGGTTGACCTATTCAAAACCAAATTTGTATGTGTTGTGTATCATTTTGTGATTCTTCTTTGGCTGTTGTTGGCTGACCATGAATATCAAATGGAATTTTTAATGATGGTTTGTTTTATTGAGCAATACATTTTTGTGCCGTGCAATTTGTTTGTGCTTAGCTCCATGAAATTGTCCCCATCTCAATAATTAATTGGGCTGGCTCGCGTCAGAAAACCAACTCATTCAATAAAAATCCAAGCAAATACAGAAATTAATTCAATTATACATTTATTTCCAAAGTCAACCAATTAACATTGGGATATGCTTCATACAAAGAAACATATAACACAGTAAATATATATACGAAGATAGAATAACACCGAGGTCAAAGGTCAGACATGTTAAGTCACGACAGGACAAAAACAAAAAGTATGAGCAATAATTTAAGTGCAATGGTTTAATTGTAATGGTTCTCCAATTAAACGCATTATAATTCCTCAAAAATATCGCCGTGATACACAGTTCTCATACACATCTCCTCAATATTTTTTGTGAGAAACGTTCATTTTGTTTAATCATAAATACTGGCCATCGTAAGTCGATTGTTTGTGCCCTACAATTCGTCAACATTCACAGTCGTTATAACATTATTTTGTATAATAACACCGTCTCATTGTTCTCAAGTTACAGAAGCAGTTTCTGTTTGAATAAACTACAATCATGATTCTCGGTCGAATAGTAATTAGTGAATATTATAATTAATATTATGTACACTTCCTAAAATGACTGTCAATGCAGATAACAACATCTAATGGATTAATGATAAAATAATAAATAACCTTTACGAGGTAAAACGTAACAATTACATTTATTTTTGGTGCGTTTTATAAGTCAATTTCTAAATTAAAGTACAATAAATAATACGAAAGCGGAGCAAGGTTCATTGTTCAAAGTTTTGGAAGTTTGATGTAAACGTAAGAGTTAGGAAATTGACTTCATGGTAAAAGATGATGTATGCTCACAAAATAAAAGCGAGATCACAGACTGTCAAGTGTCAACCTCAATGGTACACATGTACACAAACAATAACAATCGCATAGCCTTTATTTACGGCCCTGCACAATCTGGTGTTATAGCGCCCTCTGTCGTTGGAATACCTTTTAATTATTTAGTCTACTGAGGGCGCTGTACCGGACGCCATCTTTGAGTGCGTCCAAAAAAAAAAATATATATATGAAAAATTGAACACACGTGTAAAGAACGTATTTCACAAATTTGGTGATTTTGAAATGCATTCAAATATCTTCAACTGCAGAATATAACACATGATTCTGGTATAGTTTCATATTTTAGGGCATACAAACTTCATGTAGTGTACCCCAAAGATTGAAGTCAAAAATCGTTTTTAAGTGTAAGTAAGCCATTTTTGCCCATTTTGTTTCGGCAAATTTAACCATTTTTACATTAGGACCCTAAAGTGTACACAAGATTGGACATCTGAAATGCACCAACAAATTGTGAATTATTGTCGGTTGAACTTGTTATAATTTATCTTCCATTGGTATATTGAGCCGTTTGAGGTTCTTACGCGAAGTGGCAAACAAAAATTCACTTTTTAACGGCTACTTTTTGGTGTAGGCTTTATTTTGAATACCAGGGGCTAATTTTACGGCCCTGCTTAGCTAAGCAAAAGTGCTTATCATTCCTGTCTTAATAAAAACAGGCTTAACAATCAAATCAGTTTCATGTGTAATTGTGTATTGCTTGCGAATTGTTCTTTGGCTGTTGTTCGCCAGTTAACTCATATGTAATTTTTTTTTTTTTATATATTCAGGGGTATTATTATCAATGGTGGTCGTTCGTTTCTCTTCACGGCTAAAGGTTTGTGCACGTCTTGCCATTAGCAGTCTCATTCTTAGTCGCATACGAGAAATGGGTCATTGTGAGATAATAAGCAATAGATGAACAAGCCAAAGACAATAAAACTAATCCTATACACAGCTAAACACAATGTTCAGTCGTTGACAATATTCTGCATTTGCACATAATATCATTGACGCTACGGTGAATATTGCTAGTGTAGTTCGTACACATGCAGGCGGCTGCTTATAAGTACGTATTTATCATAGAAACAGAAATAGTTTTCCCAGCCGATCACAAAATAGGCACGCAGACAATGAAAGAGCAAAAAAACAAAACACAGTTTAAGAAGGGGAAAGACACGAAAAATAACAATGGATTTGAATTTGTGCTTGGGCAAATTTCGAGAACTGAACTGAAAAAGATAATAATTATTTTGGTGTTTGAACGTAATTTGTGTGGAGGCTATACATTGAAAATGCGTTTAGTGCGCCGTCAATCGTGTATTATACATAGAGTCGAGGTCGAGACGGGAAGACAAACAAACAAACATTAAACAAACAAATAGTCAAACAGAAGTAGATAACAATTCAAATGATCATCTTTGTTCATGAATGAAAGATGAGTAAAACAAACCGACACACAAAATGGAACCAAACTACATTCATAATACGTAATACCAAACACCGACAATAATAATTAGGAGTATTGAGAGATACCGATATTTACAGTTCAACTTAAATAGACTTAAAATTTGTTGTTGTAGTTGTTGTTGTTGTTGTTGTTGTAAGTTTCCAAAAAACAAGATCGAGGCTTCGAGCGTGAAAGCGCCAAAGCACGTAGATAAAGGTGGTTTCTGGACTTGAGAGTCTGTAGCGCCCTCTAGTGTTGCAACCAGGTTCCAAGAAGAATATTGTACATCTCGGACGCGATCATGGCGCTGGTCCTACGATAGAATAAGCACAGATTTGAAGATCGTTAATAATTGGCGCTATAAATGCCGGTTGTTTCGGACCAGTGTGGCCCTATCCCAGCACACGACTCATAGATATACCTCTATCCCAATGTACCTATTCTCATACCCAATGTACCTCTATCCCTATGTACCTATTCCCATACCCAATGTACCTCTATCCCAATGTATCTATTCTCATACCCAATGTACCTCTATCCCAATGTACCTATTCTCATACCCAATGTACCTCTATCCCTATGTACCTATTCTCATACCCAATGTACCTCTATCCCTATGTACCTATTCCCATACCCAATGTACCTCTATCCCTATGTACCTATTCCCATACCCAATGTACCTCTATCCCTATGTACCTATTCTCATACCCAATGTACCTCTATCCCTATGTACCTATTCTCATACCCAATGTACCTCTATCCCTATGTACCTATTCCCATACCCAATGTACCTCTATCCCTATGTACCTATTCCCATACCCAATGTACCTCTATCCCAATGTATCTATTCTCATACCCAATGTACCTCTATCCCAATGTACCTATTCTCATACCCAATGTACCTCTATCCCTATGTAC
Organism: Astropecten irregularis; assembly: GCA_963971285.1. Taxonomy (NCBI): domain Eukaryota; kingdom Metazoa; phylum Echinodermata; class Asteroidea; order Paxillosida; family Astropectinidae; genus Astropecten; species Astropecten irregularis. The sequence goes on from OZ020246.1 coordinate 13,615,540, forward strand.
CTATTCTCATACCCAATGTACCTCTATCCCTATGTACCTATTCTCATACCCGATGTACCTCTATCCCAATGTATCTATTCTCATACCCAATGTATCTCTATCCCTATGTACCTATTCTCATACCCAATGTACCTCTATCCCTATGTACCTATTCCCATACCCAATGTACCTCTATCCCAATGTATCTATTCTCATACCCAATGTACCTCTATCCCAATGTATCTATTCTCATACCCAATGTACCTCTATCCCTATGTACCTATTCTCATACCCAATGTACCTCTATCCCTATGTACCTATTCTCATACCCAATGTACCTCTATCCCAATGTATGTATTCTCATACCCAATGTACCTCTACCCCAATGTATCTATTCTCATACCCAATGTACCTCTATCCCAATGTATCTATTCTCATACCCAATGTACCTCTACCCCAATGTATCTATTCTCATACCCAATGTACCTCTATCCCAATGTACCTATTCTCATACCCAATGTACCTCTATCCCAATGTATCTATTCTCATACCCATTGTACCTCTATCCCAATGTATCTATTCTCATACCCAATGTACCTCTATCCCTATACGGTACCTATTCCCATACCCAATGTACCTCTATCCCAATGTACCTATTCCCATACCTCTATCCCAATGTACCTATTCCCATACCTCTATCCCAATGTACCAATTCCCATACCTTTATCCCAATGTACCTCTATCGCAATGTACCTATTCCCATACCTCTATCCCAATGTACCAATTCCCATACCTTTATCCCAATGTACCTCTATCGCAATGTACCTATTCCCATACCTCTATCCCAATGTACCCATTCCCATACCTTTATCCCAATGTACGTCATCCCAATGTACCTATTCCCATACCTCTATCCCAATGTACCTATTCCCATACCTTTATCCCAATGTACCTCTATCCCAATGTACCTATTCCCATACCTTTATCTCAATGTACCTCTATCCCAATGTACCTATTCCCATGCCTTTATCCCAATGTACCTCTATCCCAATGTACATATTCCAATGTTCCTCTATCCCAATGTACCTATTCCCATACCTTTATCCCACTGTACCTATTCCCACACCCAATGTACCTCTATCCCAATGTAAATAGTCCCATACCTTTATCCCAATGTACCTATTCCCATACCTTTATCCCAATGTACCTATTCCCACACCCAATGTACCTCTATCCCAATGTAAATAGTCCCATACCTTTATCCCAATGTACCTATTCCCACACCCAATGTACCTCTATCCCAATGTACCTATTCCCACACCCAATGTACCTCTACCCCGATGTACCTATTCCCATACCTTTATCCCACTGTACCTATTCCCACACCCAATGTACCTCTATCCCAATGTAAATAGTCCCATACCTTTATCTCAATGTACCTCTATCCCAATGTAAATAGTCCCATACCTTTATCCCAATGTACCTATTCCCACACCCAATGTACCTCTATCCCAATGTAAATAGTCCCATACCTTTATCCCAATGTACCTATTCCCACACCCAATGTACCTCTATCCCAATGTAAATAGTCCCATACCTTTATCCCAATGTACCTATTCCCATACCTTTAAACCGATGAACCTATTCCCATACCCAATATACCTCTATCCCAATGTACCTATTCCCATGTTCCTCTATCCCAATGTACCTCTAACCCAATGTACCTATTCCCATACCCAATGCACCTATATCCCAATGTACCTATTATCATACCTTTATCCCAATGTACCTCTACCCCGATGTACCTATTCCCATACCTTTATCCCGATGAACCTATTCACATACCCAATGTACCTCTTTCCCAATGTACCCCTAAGCACTGCCCACACTTCCCAAGGAACACCCTTTGCCAATACACGCAAAGAGTAATTAAGCCTCCCCTATCACTCAACCTGTTAGCATTGCTATACTTACTGCACCCATAGTCGCAGTTTGCCGGGCAGTTCTTCATTTGGAATTTGCGGTCGAGTTGGCAGGATTCTGGGTAGTTCATATCGGCGCAGAAGTCGTAGTCGATGTAGGGCTGTGGATTCTCGCAAATGTCTGGGAAAAGGACGAAAAAAGACAAAATATGACTATTAAACGATTTGGGTCGGTAAATAGATAATATGCAAATTAGATAAGCACTGAGTTTACAGTGCTCATCCACGTCGGTGAAGGGCAAGTCTAATTTGCATAAGGACAAAATAGTTGATCACTGACATAAGTGTTTCATAAAGATTCTGCAATGCATTATGAGTCCTGCGATTGATAGTAAGTTACGATTGGTTTAGGTGAAATCGACCCAAGCTGGGCTATAAGATATATGTATCATTATTTTTGTGATATAAAAAACACAGCACGTGTATAGTGCCATCTGGTGAAGAGAACAGTCTGGTTCCCCTACCTCCACAGTCCGGTCCTAGACCGTACGCACAGCTGCAGGTGCATGTGTCTTTGTCAAGGGCGCCCCCACCGATGCCAGGATGCTGACACGTTTTTCGGCAACCTTAAGAGAGAAACGCCATATTGAAACAGAGGTCACGGTAAGTAATCAGAACATATACACACTGTGGTACTTCAGAGAGTTTTATACTGCCAAATTTGTGTTTTTGAATGTTTGTCCCTAAAGGTATAATACATGATTGCTAGGCCTAATGGTCACAAAACAGCATTGACCCACACTTAGTCTAATCCAACATGCAAATGAAACGATAAGCCTGTGAAAATTTGAGCTCAATTGGACATCTGAGTTCCGAGAAATAGCGAAAAATAGATTCTTTTAAGACAAATAAAAATGTTTTGATCTCGTGAGACGTAAATTATTTGTTTGACACTTTTCTAAACAAATAAAGCATTTAAGGTAGAACAGAAGGTCTCTGCCATGTCCATCTTCATACCGTGTAAGTTATATAAAAGTAAATCGGTGAACATTTCTGTTTTGGTTTGTTACTGTACCTTTCAGTACCGATTATTTCAGTAACCGACAAGTGAAGTAACGAATTTTCGGTTAGTTGATTAGTTCGATCTTTCTCTGATCTAACCTACATGAATAATTGACACATGGCATGAAAAGCGAAAACCAAAATCTGGGATCGATTACAAGGAGCTGATTTTATATCCACATGAAACGAAATACTGTATAGTCGTTGTTGATGATGGCCATGGTATTAGCATTTCAGGCAGAAATAATTATTATTCACGGGCACTGAACAGTTTTCACGCTACCAATATCCATGTCGTGAATTAGTTTTGGGTGAATCTGCGGGCTTGTTTTTTCGATCTTATCAAGATTGTGTTATTGTTATCCCAGTGTCTGACATATTTATCTGAAACCGTCAAATCAAACCCCAAACATTCAGTTCTTTGATCGCATTTGGGAAGATTCTTGTGGTGATAATTATGATTAAATTTGGCAAAGCAATTGATCTGAATGCGTGAACTCACCACAATGGCCAGACACACTGCCGTGGCACGACGAAACTGGTGAGAAAGAAAAATCAAATAAAGCGAGTTAGTTTTAAACGTTTACTGTAATCAAATTTGGGAAAGGGATTACTTAATGACTGACTGAGTACTTAATGACTATATAAATGTATATTTTTATGTACGTGCTTAATTTCGACCAACAAGTTCAAAAATGTTCCTCTATCCCAATGTACCTATTCCCATGTTCCTCTATCCCAATGTACCTATTCCCATGCTCCTCTATCCCTATGTACCTATTCCCATACATTTATCTCAATGTACCTCTATCCCAATGTAGGCCTACCTATTCCCATGTTCCTCTATCCCTATGTACCTATTCCCATACATTTATCTCAATATACCTCTATCCCAATGTAGGCCTACCTATTCCCATGTTCCTCTATCCCAATGTACCTATTCCCATACATTTATCTCAATGTACCTCTATCCCAATGTACCTATTCCCATACATTTATTTCAATGTACCTCTATCCCAATTAGTACTCCCATGTTCCTCTATCCCAATGTACCTCTATCCCAATGAATACCTATTCCCATGTTCATCTATCCCAATGTGCCTATTCCCATGTTCCTCTATCCAAATGTACCTATTCCCACACCTTTATCCCAATGTACCTATTCCCGTACCTTTATCCCAATGTACCTATTCCCATACCCAATGTACCTCTATCCCAATGTACCTATTCCCATACCCAATGTACCTCTATTCCAATGTACCTATTCCCATACCCAATGTACCTCTATCCCAATGTACCTATTCCCATACCTTTATCCCAATGTATACCTATTCCCATACCCAATGTACCTCTATCCCAATGTACCTATTCCCATACCTTTATCCCAATGTATACCTATTCCCATACCCAATGTACCTCTATCCCAATGTACCTATTCCCATACCCAATGTACCTCTATCCCAATGTACCTATTCCCATACCCAATGTACCTCTATCCCAATGCACCTATTCCCATACCTTTATCCCAATGTACCTCTATCCCAATTTACCTATTCCCATACCTTTATTTCAATGTACCTCTATCCCCCAAAATCATGGATTTCAAATTGTTGTGCTAAGCAGGGCCGTGCGTGAAATTAGCCCCAGGTGAATAATTTTACGGGCACGGCTTAACAGCGTTCGCGTGGGTTAGCACTTAGCAGAATTACGGAATAAATCAATCTTTTCCCATAAAAAAAAACACCTGACGTCAGGCGAAAGGTTCAAGAGCGATTCAAAGTGCACCGATACCGGTCGGCTTAATTCATCGCTCGTCGGCACGGCACGGCAACACTGACGGTCAGACAAAGGGAAAAATTATATTGCTCACCACAAAGTCCATCTTCGCAGAATGGAGTGGGCGATACACAGGCCGTACACACGGGGCCGATAGCATACGGATCCAAAAAATTATTAGCTCTGTAGGATGATGATGAAGAAAAGGAAGAAGAAAGACGAGAAAATGTCAGGAGGACCGTAAGTGATATTCGATCTTTTCTCAGTCAAGGGTGATGGGAGGCGGCTCGGTCCGGCATTATCCACCGACCGACCCGGCAACAAAGTAGGCCTACAAAGCGTGCAGGGATATGACGGGCAGAATTTATTTGTGCAAAGTGTGCAAAACGGCACTTCGGGGCCGATTTGACCGAAATCGATACACTTCATGATGATGTTGACCTTGTACTTTGCAAGGATACTCCTTTTATGACTTGTTTATTTCCCTTAAAGGTACAATACATGATTGGTAAAGGTCACAGAACTACACTCATTCTTTGTCTCATCCAGCATTGTACATGAAATAATAAGCCTGTGAAGATTTGAGTTATAAAAATCAGACATCATTCTGAGTCACGGGAAAATAGCGAAAAACATATAGAATGTTTTGGGTCTTACCAAGAGATCAAAACAGTTTTCGGTCTTTGTTTTACTAATACATATCGACAAATAAATCCTCAGTCTAGCCCAAAGTCTAGCCCCAAGCCTCATTTCGTATAAACGGCCCTATGGCTTTGACAGTAGCGTTTAGGCCTAAGTGAGTTAACCCACACACTCATACATGATTTTGGGAAAGTTAAAAAAATAATAATACTTGAGAGGAGAATGTTCAATCATGAGTGTCCTCACAGACAATGTTGGTGCACGAGTGTCGGTGAAACTGGACTGATATCAAAGATTGCTCGGACGGGATTCGAACCCTGAACTGGAAAGCAGGTGCCTTTTTCAAAACTCAGGTATACCATTTCCTGAATCTATTCCAAAATAACGGGTATCAAAAATAGAGACTTTTGGCTGCAGGTTCGGAAGTAGATTCTCTGGTTTGAGAAGGAAAACAGAGCTTCAGCTTCAATGAAACGCCACAAACTATATTTTCAGCATAGAGACGAAGCTGGAGCCAGAGCCGGAGCCGAGCTTTGAGAAAGGCTCCAGGATAATTTAGATTAGTTCAAAGCAAAAGTTCCCACACGTCCGAGGTAAGTTCTATAAAGTTACAGTAATCACTTCAACTCTCAATCCGTGTGTTGACAACTAGGTATACAATGTTTGATGAGAGTCCTGGTATATACGTGGTTTTATCTTTGTACTCACTTCTCGTTGTACAAGCACACGAGGAGTTTGACGCTCTCGCCGTCTTGCTCACAGTAAGGGTTCAGACTGCACCCGATACGGCTGGCTCGGGCCCAGATCATCTGCATATCAGGGAAATATATAATTATCATTGCAACAACGTGTTAAAAGTACACTTGGTAAAAGTCACAGAACAGCACTCACACTTTGTCTGATCAAACATGTACATGAAATAATAAACCTGTGAAAATTTGAGCTCAATCGGACATCTGAGTCACGAGAAAATAGCGAAAACGCGACTCAGTTTTTCTTATGAAACGTAAAGAATGGTTTTGATCTTATTGCGAGATCAAATCCCGGTCGTAGTTTGACTAATTTCGGGATAAATACAGCATCAAGCCTGGGATTTAACAGAGGCCATGTAGGCCATGGCCTTCGTTGCCCTGGTTCTTGGCCTTGGTGCCCCCTTCAAATATTTTCATATACATTATGATTTTCCAATGGAAGTGCTCCTTGCAATGGAAAAGTGGCCTTGCCCTTTTCAGAGCCAAATTTGAACGGTATGTTTCTTCCACCACCATCTTCACATCCTGAAAGTTATACGTAAATCTGTGCAGATTTCTGTTCGTGTATATGTTACCAATCCTGTACTGTACCTTTAAAGGTTACAGGAAAGTGGACTTAGTGTAAGCAATCGTAAAGGAAGCTTATATAGAAGCTTCGATATAACACTGATCATCAGGTGACACAGGAAGACTCTCCAATATCCATCTCCAGAATGCCATCCCACCAACGCCCACACCTAAAAAGATCATTAAATGTAGATTTTTGAAGGGGACGGAAAGGGGGCAAATAAGCGAAGCCGTTGATGCGGTTGTTTTTTTGATCTGAACCCCTCGCCCCCGCTGCCATGGGAAAGGTTGTCTCCTTGCGGTTCACCTCAAATCCGTCATATTTTTTTTTGGTATAAAAAAAATAGTCCGCTCATTGATTCATCCTCCTTCTTACGAGAGCTAGAGCCCCGGGAGCAGAGGCGGTTCTCTCGGGCTTCTGTGACCAGCTAAACCCCGCTCGCCCGTAAAAAAAGAAAAGAAAACAGCTACATGCGGTTTATCATACCATACATAACCTATACATCCATCATAACCAATATAGCGTGGGATGCATCATGCCCCAAGTCGATTACATTTTTTCTGTGCAATTTTGCATTTCAATTCCATTTCTCTTTTAACATAGACATTTCGCCAGTTGCCAATTTTGATTATCAGACCAAAATATTCACACCTAAATTGGAAACTATTTTCTGATTCTTTACGAAACCAAAGTATCATGCCAAAATTGGGGAGAGGAGATTCTGTCCACGCTTTTGCTTGAATTTGAGTTTGTGGTAAAAACGGATTGAAAACAACAAATCGATAAAATTGTGTGTCTGCAACAGACTTGTTGCCCGAAACTGTCATTTCTTCAGGAAAACCAAATCATAATGGACAGATAACGTTTTTGGATTGTAGCAAGAGATTCCATGTTTGATCCCACGCATATAATTAGACATAAATAAAATTGTTCACGACTTAGTGATTTTAACGTACCTGGGGTCCATTTCACCAAACTCATCGTAACTTACATCAATCGTAGGACTTTTAATGCATTGAAGCCCTACGATGGGTTATCCTTCATAGGTCGAGTTGTGAAATCGACCCCTGAATTGTGTTAATATTAAGCGTTGATTGTGTATAGGTTTGCTATTGCTGGCCTATTTAATGGCTTTGCATACAACATAAAATCAGCACATAAACTTGTGTGCTTTGGAGATTCTGTTTCATGGGATTGGATGGAGTTGGGAGGAATGAATGTGGGCGTGCGCAGTTCGTGTAACTAGGGACCCTTTTCCAAACCTCGGTTCAGCTCAGGCTCCGGCGCTGTCTACCATAATTATGCTGAAAAATAAAATATAGGTTGCAGCTTTTCATTGAAGCCGAAACTCTCTTTTTCTAGTTCAAAATAGAGTTCTTCCAAACCGCAGCCAAAATGCCTCTTATATAAGTTAGTTTTAAAAATGGATTCACGAAAAGGAACCGGAGCCTGAGCCAGAGCCGAGGTTTGGAAAAGGGTCTATAAGGATTTCCCGCTCGATCAGCTATAGGTTGGTACTCGTTTACTGGTTGGCAACCCCGTAAGCGAAAACTCGATATCGTAAGCGCAGAAATCTGCTGTGTATTACGAGGTATCATGGGCATTGGGTCCTAATTTTGCGTATAGGCCTAACTTAACAAAAAGATTGGAATGTGTTTTTTATTGAGTGATGACTCAAGGAAAATGGTGACAACTCCGTTTATTTAACATAAAGTTCCCCTGCATGGCACATACGGGGCGAGTCAAAAAGAAGTTACAAATGTAAAGAAAACTTTAGGCTTAATACCCTTTGCTACTTACTCAGGGATGTTGAAATTCAGTCAAGCATTAACATTCCTGGACAATTTGCAAAATGAGTGCCTTTAAAATAGACATAACGCATCTTAGGAATGATCAATTTGTTTCATTCTTCTTTTTATAATAAGGAGGAGAGAGTTCTCGTTACTGCCTAAAGGTAGTATCATAATTTGGTTTTTATCAAAGAAATACAGATTCATGGAAATAAAATATCAAGACAGATACAGTTACAGTCATCTGCCAAAATGTCAGTCCCATACGGTGCCCGCTTTTTGGAAAAACAGTGAAAAACAGCCACAGTATTTCTTAAGTCTTTTCTCTTTTATTTTTGATCTTTTAAAAGATCAAAACGATTTTCAATCGTTGTTTTACTAATTTCTGGATAATTACACCATTTCAGACGGGAAAATTTTAACAGCATGTTTCTACCAGCAACATCTTACCCTGTAAGTTATACGTAAATCTGTGAACATTTCTGTTTTGGTGTCTTACCAAAGTATGATACAACCTTTATTATCCTTTGCTACTTACTCAGGGATGTTGAAATTCAGTCAAGCATTAACATTCCTGATGGACAGCTTGCAAAATGAGTATAGACCTGTACCTTTAAAATGGATATAACTCCTCTCAGGAAGGATTTTGTTTCATTCTCTTCTTCCTAATACGCAGGAGAGAGTGCTTGTTGAATATGTGCTGTACTGAACTTTTGAGATGTCATTTGTTTGTTTTGAAAAACATCACCAACCGGCCAACTTCTTTTTGACTCACCCTGTAGAACATCAAAAGGAACGACATGTTCCCCCCACGTGTATACCCATCGTCAACTGTCGATGTTTAACCAACGAACCTGCTTAAAGGCTGAGCAACCGTAGCCCTGAGTGCAGATCTGGAGCTTGTAGTTGAAGTGATTCTCGCCCGAGATCCACTCGGCCAGCATCTGGCGGGCGTTCCGGTGGGCGCTGACGGCCACGTTCTTGCCCCGTCCCAGCGTCTCCAGCTCGTCGTCGAACATGACGGACGCCGAGCCCCATCCCACAGAGGAACTGGCGGCCGAGTCATCCAGACTCTCACAGGTGGCCATGGCCGCGGCTTCGTTCTCCAGCTCTTCGTCCCAGCTCTACAAGTTTAGGGAAAAATGTACAATTAATTGACCGTAAATTCTATTTCATGCATTTATACTCTCGATGACCGAACTAGCGACATGGTTCGATTAAAGTTAAAACGAGAGCTGGGCCAATTTCATAGAGCTGCTTAGCAAAAAAATCGCTAAGCATGACATTTCTGCCTTAATAAAAACAGTCATTGAAAAGTGAACAAAAAAAATTTGATTGGAGCGGGGTTCGAAACGGCGACATCCTAAATACCGTACAGGCGCTCTACCAACTGAGCAATCCAGCCCTACATTGGTGGTGACCCCAATAGTCAATTATCTTTGTTCGTTTGGCAGTCAGAAAGCATGAAACCACGCACATACCACCGTAGTTTAATAAAAACAGGATTAACAAACAAATTTCCACGTGTTGTATATCACTTGCAATAATTGTTCTTTGGCTGTTGTTCGCTGACCATGAATATCAAATCGAATTTCCGAATGGTGGTTTGTTTCACTGGGCAAGCCATTTTTGTGCTAAGCAATTTTTTGTGCTAAGCAGCTCTACCCTGGTAAAGGCTACCAAAATATACCGACATGCAGGAGAAACGCTAGCACCCTTTGTCCTGAACCGCAGTATTCACCTGGGGTCCCCAGGTGGGTGGGAAGGTCGATTGATCGGATGTGTGCACCCACCTAAATCGATGTGACATTTTCCCCGGAGATATTAATCGTTGCACGGCCCGGACCTATGCAATCAAACCCTCGCGATGGGCAAGAGAGCTCACAGCCCAGCCCACCGTATACAATGATGAATATCATCACCCGAACCGCTCATGGGAGTAATTCACGGATGACAGACGTGACAACATCCTCCTTCCACAAACTGATAACGGCAAAACTCCTTGTAGTCGAAGTGCTGCTAAACATTTCGATCAAGACCGATCAGACGCCGTGATACGCGAACCTGCGTTCTGATCATGCAGTGTCATGCATTATGTTCCGTATACCAATAAACGCGGGCCTTGTAAGTGTTCTCTTTTGCCACGTGGTCGTGGAAGTGCAAATACTTATACAGGATATCATGATGTCCGCGAGGGTAAGCATTAAAGGGATTGCATACGTTTGGTAATTTGAGCCTATTGTTTGTTTCAAACCAATATAATTATATATATATACCATAAAACTAACCTGTGAAAGTTTCAATTCAAAAGGTGGTAGCGTTTGTGAGATTTTGGCGACAAACTAGAGCGGTTATTTCACGCCAGATAACAGTTAGTCAATAGCTGAGAAGCGTTACGGCCATAACGCTTCTCAAATTCATAATTTTTGGAGATAAAAAGTGACATATTTTTCCATAACCGCGGTACTTCGAATGGAACGTTTCTCAATATGCATTATACTATCCAAAGCAGCTGTACTTCTCACCAAGTAAGTTTTTATTGCCATAAATTTTCAGAGTCATTACCAAACGTATGCAATGCCTTTAAGTAAAGTGTATGTACACTGTACATTATTTTTCGGTAACAATCTCGGTAACATGTTGCCCAGGTACCTTGTTGCTTAAAAACGTTGTCATTGCAGACAGAGCAAAACTAGTTGGGCAGCATTATGTCGCAGCAACATCTCGGTAACATGTTGGCCAGTTATAGGGCAACACACCTGGGCAACACGACTTTGGGGCCTGTGTACACAAGCAACATTTGGCTAACACTTACCGAGATGTTGCTGCGACATGTTACCCAACACTGACAACATTTTTCAGCAACAAGGTACCTGCGCAACATGTTACGGAGATTCTTACCGAAAATGCTGACAGTGTATCCTCTGCTTTAGAAACACAGTATAGGCCTACTACTGAGCTCACTGTGTTTTCGACGCGTCGTCATCTTGCCGTAAATTACGACTAAAACCCCGTTAGGCTCTCGGTATACGAATAACAGAAAAGTTTCGCTTCAATTCAATACGAAATTCCCTTGCTGGAGGACCTATCCCTTGATGGTAGTATCATACTCAATTGGTAAGAAACCAAAACAGAAATGTTCTCAGATTTACGTATAACTTACAGGGTATGAAGATGGTGCTAGTAGAAACTATTTCCACCTGAAATTGTGTATTTATCCAGAAATCAGTAAAACAACGACCGAAAATCTGTTTGATCTTTTAAAAGATCAAAAATAAAAGAGAAAAGACTTCAAAAATACTGTGACCGTTGTTCACGATTTTCTCAAAAAGTGGGCACCGTATGGGACTGAAACTTTCACAGATGACTGTTTCTGTATCTTCCTTGATATTTTTGCCCATGAATCTGTGTTGCTTTGATAAAAACCAAAGTAGGATATAACCTTTAAGCAGACCATGTCCAGTTTCATTACTCGTTATCATACTCGAAAGGTTCGTGATATTATTAATTGATGACCCAGGCCTGATTTTATGGTGCAGTGAAGTTTGACTGATCCGGTAACCAGCGAAGCATGAGACTCAAAATGCCATCATCTGGCCTACAACGACATTTTCAGAGCGAATTATCATCACGTATAAGGCTCAGAGGAGGTCTAACGAAAGTACGTAGCAACTCCCTTGGCCGAATCATCAATATTCAAAATGGCCGTCCCGTGGGCCACAAGGACATGGCCACTAAGCAATCTAGGGCAGGGTCACTGAAGTAGGCCTACACGCTATTTCCTTGTTAAACAGAAAGTGTCTCGAGAGGGCCTGGCGTTTCAAACGAATGATATTCTTCAACTTGAGTAAGCCCAAGAGAGTATAAGATCCGAACGTTAAGCCCTTGTCCACTATTTTGAACAGTGAGCAGTTTTGCAACACCAATATTACAATCAATAATTTCTCTCTTTCCGTAGACCGCGCCAAAAAGGGAATTGGTCAAAACGTACAGAAACTCGGCCTAGAACCACCGGCGATCGGTGGGGTTCAATCCCCGGAGAGATCCCGGACACCGCAGCGGACAAAACACGCTTATTTACTTGGATCATGAAACCCCGATGCCACGGCCGGTTCGTCTATTTATTAACTCAGGTGGCTACCGTGCTGTTCCCAAGTGCATTAGCACTCAATGTTAAGCCACGATACACCGACCCGCCGGAAATTCTCCAAAATAGATCATGATTTGATGGGGAAAACGTACCCCGGTCGAAATTAAGGAGGAAGTTTTTAATCTAAAAAGAATATCCTGTGGGATTTTGTTTTCGTCATCATCGGTCTAATACAGTTCAAAAATGAAACTGAGAGAAGTATCTCGTACGTTCGACTAGTACATCTCGTACGTACGACTTACATCTTGTACGTACGACCGTACATTTCGTACGTACGACTAGTACATCTCGTACGTACGACTAGTACATCTCGTACGTACGACTAGTACATCTCGTACGTACGACTTACATCTCGTACGTACGACTTACATCTCGTACGTACGACTTATATCTCATACGTACGACTTATATCTCGTACGTACGACATATAACTCGTACGTACGACATATAACTCGTACGTACGACATATAACTCGTACACATGTATTTTTTTTCAGCATGTCCCTAATACAGCTTCGTAGTTTACTGCCTTTGACTTGTATTTGGCCATTTTTTGCTGAGCATAACACTCACAAGGAGTTTTGGCTGCCATATACTTATTTTATTGACCAAGGTTTTTGGTGCTTAAGGAAATGTTTGTGCTTAAGCAGCTCTATCAAAATATCGTATAGGAACTATCGACCCTGGGGTCGATTTCACGAAGCCCTACGATTGATCGCAACTCGAGTTACGAAGGATAACCTATCGTATCCTGCGTAGGGCTGCATTGCATCATATAAGTCGTACGATTGATAGTAGGTTACGATGAGCTTGGTGAAATCATCCCCTGCATACATTGATATCGTAAACTAATTTTAGTCGAACTAAAAATGTGCGTTCGCAGCGTATAAAGGGCAACTCGGCACGGCGCTATAATGACAAGTTACCTTTTAGTTTCCACGTGTATAAACCGTTTGCAACATCATGCTGCATGCTAAATCAAAGCACGATATCCCTTTGATAAACATTATTGAGTGAGAAAGAATCCCCCGGTGAAATTGCTTCATCCGAAAATAAAACACCATCAAACGGTGAAACAAAACGTGCACATCAGTTGTTTGTTGTTCCACAAATAAAGAAGAGGCGAAAATGAATCCGGCTCGGTGAAAAAAAAAAGGATTTAGCGGTGATATCCGAGCTGGGGATTTGTGGAAGTATCACCGAAGTATCGCGGAATAATTCCCTACAAGGGGAAGGATAAACGACCCCCGCGTGCATGCCGTACGATATAAGACCCATGGCACTGCCTGTATTATAACCTTACATTCCGAAATAATGTGATCGTTTGATACACAGGTAAATCCCTTGTTGATTCCCTGCGCGGCAGCTCGCGTGATCCCGGGGCCCAAGTTTATTCTGTTGCCCCCTCGTATATGATATCATCAAACACAGGCTTCTTTCGCGCTCTCTGATGCGACCATACCACACCAGAGTTGTCATTATATACCGGCTAAAATCCCAGTCATGATCCCCCCAATCGCTGCCTTGCAAGCCCGGAGTGCAATCCAATACCTGGAATCCTTTGAAGAGTTTTAGTGTCTTTGGTTTTTATTCTCGTGGACTCAAAGTCTCGACGCCTACGATGTTATCGAGATTGATGGAGGACCGTCGAGGCGGCGGTGGCATAAGAAGGTGTCTCGCAACCCGTGTATCTGTGGGGGGATAAGTGTAACTAACTAACTACTGCCCGTATATGATGCGTGCCGGACTTGGAGGGGATTTTGGTTTCTCATATCCGGTTAAGTGCGATCGCCTGATGCTGGCTTTGCCTGCACGTGTATAAGAGTGTGGGGTTCATGGACACAGTAAACTGAGAGGTCGTCAAAGGAAGACCGTCTCATCTACCGAGGAGGCAAGAGCGATCAACAGGACAAACACACCGACAGTCTGTTAGCTGACGGACACTGACCGAGACACGCTGATAATGAACAAGGCATCTTAGAGTACACCCCAGCCTAAGCCAGCCTCAACCAAACATGCATTGCAACGTGTAAAGGTGACAGAACAGCACTCACACTTTGTCTGATCCAGCATGTACATTATTAAATAACAAACCTGTGAAAATTTGAGCTCAATCGGACATCCGAGTCACGAGAAAATAGCGAAAAAACCAACTCAATTTTTCTTGAACATAAAGAATAGTTTCCACGGCTTACCCAAATACAGTACACCATTTCAGGTGGAAATATTTTAACTGTATGTTTCAACAGGCACCATCTTCATACCCTGTAAGTCATACGTAAATCTGTGAACATTTCTGTTTGGGTATGTTACCAATCCTGTACTGTACCTTTTAACCCAACCAAATGTAGGTAGCGTCAAACCACTCGTGATTACTATACAACAGTCTATGGAATTTTTTTTAATGAAATCGAAATGTATTTAGCAGCTTTCGGCATTCAAGTCAAGGGGAAGAAAATTTAGTACTGAATATAATGTAAAGGGCGCCACCTTTCGATTTCCATAAAGCGCCCTCATTAGGCTTGACTCGTTTAACAACCCTCGCGATCGATATTATAGGGTGCATTCGTTTAGCTCCCCGGGTCGACACTCGACACCACTGGTGTGGGAGGTGGGATACCCCCCTCCCAAAACCACTTTTTAATAAAAGTCGAAAAGTCACATTTTAGAGCATTTAAAAACGATATTCAGAAGAATTAAACAGTATAAATTCATTGCGAAGACTAACAAAACAACAAGGATCATGTAATATTTCTATACAATAAAATGTAATGACATTCAACCTCAAAATATTGGGGGGGGGGGGATCGACACCCCATCCCCCCGGGATCGACACCCATGCTCGACACCAGTCAACCTCGTCCCCATTCTCTCGCTTTTTTTGTGCAGTATAGCACGACCATTCCCACTATAAGGGCTATGACCCGTGTTAGCTAAACGAATGCACCCTATAATAGAGTCATACGAAACCACTTGAGGCTAGGCTTGGGACTTCAATAATTCGCTATACCGCCATTTGAGGCCTTACAAAACGAAATGAAGGGATTGGGCCACATATGACGAAGCCAAAGAAAGGCTCCAGCTTCGCCGTGTATCTCAAGCCCTTTATTTCATTCTGGACACAACATCGGCGACAGCAAAACAAATCCCAAGCCACAAGCCTCATTAAAAGGGGTCCAATGGAAGCAACACACATACCGCTAGTCATAGAAAAGGGCATCGAATACAAATTGCTACTGAATATAAACTACGCAAGATATATACTTGGAAATCCAATTTCCATGAATGTCAATGAAGCCTTATGCGCACACTATAACGTCTTTATCTTTCCGTTGAAACCTCAAAATAATGTAGAAATCCCTTGTGTTTTGGCGATAAGTATTAGGTATTCATTATATACACAGTTTGCCCACGTAACAGTTAGACCCAAACGAAGAGGGCTTGAAGTCCCAGTAAGCACTACCAAAGACAAACGAAGGAGAAAGGTAACAGGACATTTGATGTGATACCAACGATGTGAATTAAAGGTAATACATAATTGGTAAGGGTCAAAGAACATCATGTATACTCACACTGTCTGATCAAATATGTACATGAAATGATAAACCTGTGAAAATTATTTTGAGCTCAATCGGACATCCGAGTCACGAGAAAATAGCGAAAATCCGACTCAAATGTTCTTACAAAACATGAAGAATCGTTGTAATCTTACCTCGAGACCAAACCATTTTCATTGTTAGTTTTACTATTATCTGGATAAAAAACACTATTTCATGCGGAAATATTTAAACGGTATGTTTCTACTGTCAGCACCATCTTTATACTCTGTAAGTTATTACGTAAAATCTGTTAACATTTTTGTTCGGGTATGTTACCAATTCTGGGGTCGATTTCACCAAACTCATCGCAACTTGCTATCAATCGAAGGACTTAATGCATTGCAGCCCTATATACGTAAGATACGATGGGCTATCCTTTAATATCATCACGAGTTACGATCGATCGTAGGGCTTCGTGAAATCGACCCCAGCTTAACCGTTAACGTGACTGCCAAGCTAATCGACAGTTCAACAACACAAAACATCATCATTCTACCTGCACACATACAATTTGACTCATCCACCACATACCATTTGACATTTAGCCAATCCCAAACCTTAAGCAGAGTGTACACACTGTCACCATTTTCAGTAACATTCTTGGTAACCCGTTGACCAGGTAGATTGTTGCTTAAAAAGTTCCCAGTGTACACTCTATGCTTAAATCACAGACTGACATCAACTGTCTTACCAGTATGTCATTTTTACTGAGTCATTCTTATAAATTCTAAGGCTACTATGAGTAGTTTTAAATTTATACCAAGCACAGCATCGGTATGCTGTCCCCACGGGCTAATAGATCAGCATTACCCGGGTGGAATTCCTTATGTCACTGTCAAAATGACATGTTCTGGGTAGCCAACTCAAAGAAACATGTCAATTATTCACCCATAGCATGGGGAGATGAATGCTAGTGTGTCATTATAATAGGTATGAATAAATAAAAAAAGTTGTCCAGAGATCATTCGATTTCTTCATATGATCGCCGGGAGTGCTAGCGGGACGAAGGAGCAGGTAAACGCCGCTCTGTGTGCATGCACACCGGGGTGGCTGATGCTGCGGTCCCGCGAGGCCCGCCCCAGGCTCGCTTCTGCCTTCGCCACGTGTTGGTCCCAACCGGACGTGACTTTCCCGCCAAATCATCTTGCCTGACCTTTAGCCCCACCGTAGGCGAACAAATATCATGAGATTGTTGACTATACCCTGGTAATGTGTGAGTGAACTGGTATGCTGCGTTCAATGCACGCTATAGGCTTGGACAGCCCCACTAACAACTTCGGCGGTAGAACAATTATGCATGCACGCACATTGATAGGAGAATGGAATCGATTCTGAATTCAATCTTTCGCATCTTGAACAACCTTAATACTCTATGAGAGTCCACCTTAATCATTCAAATTGTTGAGTTTGGCAACACCGTGCCCGCGGTGCTAGCTCCCCGTTATATTTTCTCGTCTTTACCCCGAAGGTGGGATCTTCGGTAGGGATTTTGTTGGAGTAAATGACCCCGGCCCGAGATGCGGCGAGCTGCAATGCTGCATCCGACTTAGCGTTGTAAATTCAAACTGATTTTCCCAGTTGGAAGGGTCATCTCAGTGTCAAAAGGAAACAACCAAATCTGGAGTGGATTTTGCAAACCCTACGATCGATCGTAACTCGAGTTACCGTATAACCCATCGTATCCTACGTTGGGCTGCATTGCATCATACGTCCTACGGTTGATAAGCATGATGAGTTCGGTGAAATCGACCCCAGATCCAAAAAATTCATGGTAAGTTAGGAAACAGAGGCGGATTTCAATAAAGATTTGAGGCTTTGCATGGTGACAATTATTATTGGTATGTGGATCGGTTAAAGAAAACACCATGTAAGAATCATTTGCACTTTCGCACTTCTTATTTCGTTCGCACTTCTCTTAAGGTCTCAACGTTTCGACTAGTGCCCCAGTCATCATCATCATCTCCTGATAAATAAATGGTATCAAAATAGAGGCATTTGACTGCGGTACGGAAGCAGATTCTCTGGTTTCAAACAGAAAACAGAGCTCCAACTTCAATGAAAAACCAAACTTCAGCATAATTTTGGATTTAGAGATACGAAGCCGGAGCCTTAGCCGGAGTTTGGAAAAGCGCTTAGTACAGATTTCAAACCGGGAATAGGCCACTAATGAAAAAGCCCTTTTAGTCCAATTTGTGTAACCTTCATCAGTACTAATAAGCGAGTTCATCGTAATGTACCTCGGATCTGGGGCCGATTTCACTAACGCTTTGCGATCATCGTAAAGCCCAAATGCATCGCTAAACAGAAAATCGATCGCTTCTTTGCGTAGCAATTTTCTGTTTAGCGATGGATTTTGGCTTTACGATGATCGCAAAGCGTTAGTGAAATACGTTTTGACATAAACGTGTGTATGATGAACTTGATTCGAGTCACAAACTGTCAATGGCCTTACATTGTATATCTGTTTACAATCTCCTGTACTATTCCGAACACCTGCCTGCGTTATGATGCAGGGGCGGTTATGATGAGGGGTGAAAGGCTTATGTCTATGCCTTTTCTCGCCCACTTCAATATATCATCCATATCACATTGTACCGTACCAGGGCAAAAGCCTAAGGCCAATTTCATAGAGCTGCTTAAGCACAAAATTTGCTTTAAGCATGATAAGTCCTCCTTGATCAAACGGGATTACCAACCAAATTTTCATGTGATGTTTTAATACTGCTTTTGACTTGTATTCTGCCATTGTTTGCTGAGCATTATAACATTCATAAGAAGTTTTGGCTGGCATACTGATTTTATTTACCAAGAACGTTGATGTTTAAGCAAATTTTTCTGCTGAAGCAGCTCTATGACTTTTGGATAGCATACTGACTTTATTTTCCAAAGATTTTGGTGCTTAAGCAATATTTGGTGCTTATGCAAAATTTGGTGCTTACGCCGTTAAGCGAAATTTGGAGCTTAAGAAAAATTTGGTGCTTAAGCAGATAGAATTGTCCCAGGAGTGTTTTGCGTGTGTGTGGGTGAACGCTGTGAGTGCGTTCAACTCGGTATTGCACAGACAGGAGACGACGTTTACACAGTGATGTTGAGCTTTTAAACTCCGGCGACCGTGTGCTTAGAGCACTGCGCTATCCACCCAACCCTTGGTATGATCATAGAGCTAGGAAGCTCCATGGTATGATCAAGGCTATAGCGTGCTGTGATTGGTGCAAATTAGCCAATTTCAGGGGATCAGATGGCAGGATCATGACACGAC